>ML675721.1:4439231-4530570 GCA_007922155.1 Mesoclemmys tuberculata | reverse complement strand
TCCTCTCCCTCCCTAACGTTAATCCCCCTGATATATTTATATAGAGTTTATATAGGGTTTGGAGGACTCAGTGGTCCCACAGTCCAAGTTGTACCCCGAGCATTCCCTAACAGTTCCTCTCCTGCATCCCCAGCTGATTGGTCCATTCCCCTGCAACCCCAGTTCCCAGCCCTGGGAAGGGGTCCCACAGGGAAGCACTGACTGATGTCTGGCGCTGGGTCCTGGGCTGGCATCCGCTGCCCTGCCATCATGACAGGGAGCGACACTGCCCCACCTCTAGTGAGAACCCCACCACAGGTACTCCCTCCAGCACACCCAGGTACCCTCCAACTCCCTTCCCACTCCCTCCATGTCCTCTTTTTGGGAACCTGAAATATGGTAACCCTACACCATGTGCCTAGAACAGCCTGTTACTCAAGCTTCTCCTTTCAAAAAGCTTTAAAATCCCAACTAATACACTTATTTTCTTGACAAGAGAGGCAAATTTGGAGAGGTGCTAATATTTTGTAATCAGCTGATATAAGACTGCACCTTATGTGCTGTGCCTTTAGATGGAGCACCTCAGGGCAGGGACCCAGTGTCTGTTTGACACATATCATTTATCGCACAATGCCTGATACATTGGCTGTGTCATGTAAATAAATAACCCATGGCATAGGTCACCATACATATTGCATGATAAATACCTGCATGGCAGATTAGTATTGGCTGCTGGATATACAGCCACTAGATACTGACATTAGCTGTATCAGGCCCTATACGGTTTACAGGCCTTCTTTCAGCATACAATTAATTCAGTGGCTTGCTTAATGTATTTACCAAGAATTGTCTGCAAAACACTTATAGGAGCAGAGGGCTGCAGGCACGCAGAACCATTTTAAAGGTGGCATCAGACAAAAAGCTGTTGGTTTGTAGGAGCCAGAGCTCTGCACAGTTGCTTACCCTCTCTCTTGCTATCAGCATAGATGAGTATGCAAGGATGATATTATTTAAGCTGCATTTACCAAGCAACGCAGTCACCCTGTTAGTAAAGAGCACGTATATTGTCTGCGCTCTGCAGTACTAACTTAAAACAGACAGCCATTTCCTCTAATATAAATGGCTTAAGTGAGCTTTTGTACTTTCATTGTGAAGCACAGCATATTGCTGCTGCTGGAAGGGGCTGCCCTTTAGGCTGTTAACCTCTGCCATCTTTTCTCACGCTCACCAAATTACTGATTACAATGCCAATGCCTACAGGCAAGCTTCACTTGTGGAGGGTAATGTTGAGCAACATGACCTTTTCCAGCTCTAATTGCCATGGCCCTGAGAACCCTGCAAAGAAGTGGCTCATGGCAGAACATTACATCTTTTCAAGGAACTGCTATTTTGTGATCTAACAGCTTGTATGGGAAGCATACAGGGTCAATGCGTTAAACTGGCAGGCCAAGGGAAAGTGGAGCTCAAGGAGATGAAGAAATAAAACCATAGCCTTTGATTGCTTCTGGCAGCTAGATCAATTGGCCAGAGACAGATGTTATTGTGCTAGAAGGATCGATTGATGCACTTTACCTGGAGGAATGTGCATCAGGGTAAATTGGATATTAGTACGAGATGCACAGGATTAGACAGAAGAGAATCCAGTAGAGTGAGCGACTCTGTTCAGGCTATGAGAATAAGCTATACGGGTAAGAGTTGGTGTGGGGGGTAGGGGTTTAGAGGAAGGGATTTTAAAAAAGCAGTTTCTGGCCATGACATTGGGAAAATAAACTGAAAACAGAATACTGTGGGGGTACATTTTGCCCTCAGCGATGCTCTCAGTATATGGAAATGCTTCTCAAGTCAAATCAGCATGTAACTTTCTGTGCCTTTGGTGTTCAGCAGAAAAATCATCACAAAATTATCCTCGCATCAGAATGACCTCAAGCTTTGGGGAAGGTCTGGATCAGCATTGTGAGACATTGGGCCCATCTCTGTGCAAAATGCATATTGTGATGTGCAGACTAAACACATTTATCTGAAGAGAAACTGAAAAGAGAGTTTAGTTTAGACAGGAGACATGATAAATGCATATAAAATAATGGGTGCAATAGAAAAACGTGGATCAGAAACTTCAGTTCACTCTGTCTCATCATACAAAACATGGAGATCTTCAGTGAACCTCAAAGGTAGAAAATTCAAAAGTGAGAAAAGGAAACTATCTCCAGGCTGTTCCAACCTATGCTCATGCTGGCTGCTGTTGCTGCTTCCTTTACCCCTCTTGGGCTCCTCAATAATCCTACAAAAGGGGCTGGTTTGGTAACATGAAGTTTAACACGTAAACACACTCCTTTTGGTGACCTGGCCATCTGACTGGATCCTTCCATTTGCCACAGAATCTCCATCACCACAACACAAAGTTCATATAAAGTTAAATAACTCTGGCATCTCTTGTTAGTCTTGGGGCTCCTCTTCAGTCCCATTCTCTTGGTCCTTTTCCATCCTCTTCTCAGGATGTTGACTCACAGAGCCACCTCCCTTGAGCATTTCCCTGCTCTTTATCCATATAGCACCTCCCAGGGCTTTCTACCTGGAGTCTACCGATGCTCCCAGGAGGAGAATCCAAGCCCTCGTCTCCCATGGCCTTCCCCAGGCTTCTCTCTCCCTTATGACTCTCCCCCTCCTTGGGTCTCTTCCCCAGGCCTCTCTAATCTATAGCCCAGAAACCTGTCATGTGACAGGTAGGTCGTGATATTCTTCATTCTCTATACAGGGAGGCAAGTTAAGCACATTAACTGTCTCCTTCAAGAGACAGTTGGCAGAAACTTTTCCAAACAATGCACAATTAGCAGATGGAATTCATTGCCACGAGATATAACTGAAGTCAAACAGGAGCTAAGCAGGATTCAGAAGAGGATTAGACGTTTATATCATTATCAAGTAAAACCTCCAGAATTAGAATAGTTAATATTAAAAACATAAACAAGAGTCTTGGAAGAGAAATTCTCATGCTTCCGGATATAATTCAGCCACTAATTAATGGGGGTTCACAGGAAACTTTTCCTGGGGACGGGATATTCCTTAGCTCGGACCTTCTTCCAAGGGTACTTGCACCTTCCTCTGAAGCAGCTGGTTCAGCCACTATCAGAAACAGGACTCTGAACTAGATGGACCATAGGTATGAGCCACATTCAACTCCTCTGTAGCTGTATTTCCAGTTATAGCAGAGGAAAATTGGAACACCATTCAAATTAAGATGACATACGGGGCTATGCTCAACCTCCACTAGTAGAAACAAATCCCTTAATCTGATTAATCTTCTCTGAACCTTTACCTATCTCGCTACCCAAACCCAGACTCCAGATCATCTCTGAGTTTTAAAAAGCTCCGGGGTTTTTTCTGTTTGTTTTTTTAATATATAACTGGGCCCATTACAAACTCCTAGAGCCATGTGCTCCTTAATTTTGGGAAAAGTTTAGATCCAGGGCTAGGTCTTGAATCTGAATTTCATGGGTGAACTTTATATCTATACATGAGCCAAGACCCTCAATCTGCATCTCCCTGAAATGTTGGAATCCAGAACTACTGATAGACTTTGCAAGCCACCACCCTCACTGCAGAGAAGATACAGATCATAACACTGCCATGTATGCAAAACAATAGGTATTTAAGGTAATAATTTAGAAGAGTGGCCTGTTATTTTGGTTGTCCAACCTGAGACACTCAGAGCTTGAGCTGCAGTAGTGCTGAACACTCCCAAGTTAATTTGAAGCCGGGGGAGCTGCAGGTTCCAGTGTAATTGAGTTCAGAATCAGGCACTTACCTGCAATGATGCCACACTCTCACATAAGAGCCATCAGTAACTCAGTCCCCTTTTAGAGGAAGGGGTTCCCAATGAAATACTTTAATACTAGAACGGGTCAGGAAATAATTTTCTCCTTGTGAAAAAATTGATAACTCAAAATTTTAAAGGTATTTTGGTTTTAATCGAAAGAAAAATGTACACACACACAAAACCCCAAACAAAATAGTTTTTCCAATCTGAAAAATTGATGTGAACTGATTCCCCCATCTCCTCCCACACAAAAATTTCCAGTTAGTAGAAAAGCCATTTTCTGTCCAAAAAGGTAGTTTGACAGAAAATTTTTGACCAGCTCTACTTAATAGCTCTAAAAGTCTGACTAAACTTCCTCCTTTTTAAAAATAGCTAAGTGACACATAGTTTGTGAGAAGACAAACCTGACAGTTTGCAAAAGATATACCCCTATAAAAAGCACCTGAGACAATGAAAATGAGGGGCTGGATATCTTTAACTTGCCTCCTTGTTGGCAGTTCAGTAGAGAAGTACAGGAGTGAATGTGTAATTTGGAGTGCTGTTGTTGCTGTGTAGGTCCCAGGATATCAGGGTGACAAGATGGGTGAGATAATATCTTTTGTTGGTCCAGCCTGGGTAATGGAGGTGGAACTCTCCCACTTCAATCTGTGGTAACTCCAGCTGACTTTAGCTCTATAGATTGTTAATAGAAAGTAATAACCCTTCCACAGACGTTTTGTACTCTCCTATACAATTCAATAGAAACGGATAGCACTGCTACAGACGTCTATTGGATGGCGCGCACAGACGTGTGTGCTCTCACTCTCTCTGAATTATATGTACTAAGTGGTACTGAATGTCTACACAATGTAATTTCATAAGGATTTTTCTATTAGCGATTGCAACGACCCACTCATATTTTTAGTTGGATTCTCTTCAATGATACTCACCCTCAAATTTGTGAAGAACATTCTCATGCCTATATTTACTGGCACAAATATTTGTGACAAGCAGATTTCAAACTCACAGGTACATTGTTCCAATAGGGAACGGAAACCAGAGGCAGAAGTGACCAATCAGAACCATCAGCATGGATTGGGTAGCAAGTATCAAATCGTTGCAGAGAACTGGTCAAGGGTGATCCACAGAGTAAGTTCAAGGAAACATGATCGGCTGTTGGATATTCCACAGGGGAAGGATTCATTCATCAATGTGTTATTGCTGAGAATTATTTGCTCAGCTCACATTAAGGGAGCTCTGGCTGCTGCCTGCCCTATAGCTGTTTTTAGGGAAACAGTGTGCATTATTCTCCATCACTGTTTAGCCAGCACTTTTAAGTGAATTTAGTGCCACTGAAAGGTGTAGGGCGCAAAAGAACATTGTGACGCAGGACAGCTTAGCATGGCAAGAATAAGCCCTAGGAATCCAGATCAGGCAGTGAGCAATAATAGGCCCCTGCTGGGAAATAACCAAATGGAAAGCTCCAGAGGGAATGAGGAATAAACCTTAAGCATATTTTTGTATGGAATAAGCTAACCTTGCATAAAACATTCTAACCATGCAAAAAAAACCCTGAGATAAGCAGCAGATGACTAACTGCACACCGGCAGATGACTAACTGCAGGACCAGTTTAGATCATGAAAAGGTCAGCTTCCCAGTTTTAACTGTTGATTTAGCCACCTAAAGCTAGTAGCCAATAGACTTATGAAAAACAAGTTTTAAGGCCCAATCCCTAAAACAGATTGAGAGTGATGTTGCATGTTGTTAGGTAGAATTTATTGCTAAGTTTTGGGGAAAAGGGGTATATTAGGTAGCCCTCGGGAACCACCTGGAGAGACTCTCCACAGATCCGTCAAGGCCTTATCGGATGCCTCAGGCAGGTTGGTTCCCTGGTTGTGACTCACTTATAAATTGGATGATGGGTCTCCCCACCCTTTTGTTGTTGGTAGGTGCTTTCTTCTTATGCTTTGGGATTGCCATGATATATGGCTGCTATTGCTATTCTTTTTAAAACCATGACATTGCTCATTATATTGATTGTGTTAATAACTGTCCTTCTTGTCTACCAGGTGATTATGCTAGTATGAGAGGCGTTCATAGCACAGCTTATTAAATTACCAACTAAATAAAACAGCATAATTTGAGCATTTTTCTTGTCCGGCTACTCTCTTTTTCACCACCGAGATCACAAAGCACGAACCCCTGCGGAGCACAAAAGGTTTTGGGAATTTATTTATTTTAAATGCAATCTGTCAGCAGTCAACATTTCAAGGTTATTTTCCCCTCTCTCCACAAGCAAATATGAATATTTTTAAACCTCTTTTTAAATGAATGAATTTGTTCCTTTTCAGATGAACTCTGTTATAATGGAATAATCAATGGCTGCATTTTGCATAATAATAGACTCACTTAATATTCAAAACAACTGCTGGAAAGGATATTTATTGAAGGCACCCTCACTTGCTTTGCACAGGTACATACACAAACAGAGCTTTTACCTTCTTAGCTCCCAGTGCCATTCTGGTGCCAATAAACTGAGCTATGCCTTAAATCACTAAATACACATTAATTATGACTAGCAAAGGCTGAAATTCCATTGCTTCCACTTGCAGTTGACAAATAATGCATGAGACATGTGAGCTACATATAATGTGTCATTAAAGAAACCAAGTGATGCCATTCCTGGCCACAAGACCGCTATAGTACAAGCCTCTGAGTTAAACATGCATTACTTAAAACTCATTTGCTTGTATGTATATGAAGCTGCCAGGGCAGTCTTTAAAATTCACACACAAGAAAGCAGATGTCACCAAGTCTTGGGATCATTTAAGAATGAATAATAAGGCTGCTTAAAGATACACATTTGAGAGAATTTAGGGATGATTTATGGAGCCAAAGAACCGTCCTTGCAGAATTAATCCCTTTTTATCCACAGGGAAGGTACAATACAATGTCAAGGAGCATAACTTACTGAAAAGCACACCAAGCCAGTTTGCCTCATCCATGACCTTAAACAAAACTTTCCAGAGCAGAAAGAGGAGCCCAGTCTCTGAAGCCTGTTCATTCCTTGGCTACTCTTCTGATACTGTTTATACAGAGTCACTTAGCCCCAGTTGCGGTAGTAAACAGGTGTCCACGTGACAAAAAATTAATGGAGACTCGACTGATATGCTAGCCATTCTTTGTGTAGAGGACACCGAACAGAATTGGTGGATATCAACTTGGATTGGATTTGAACTGCACTATATTGACATTGCCAAGATTGCTTCAGAGAGCTCTTTGTGCTTGCTTGCTAGGGAGACATTCTATTTTAGATACCCTAAACCATTACATGTTATTGCTGCTTGCTGTCTATCACCTGTTGTATTCTGCCCCAGAAGTGGGTGATTCTCAGGACAGGATGAAGTAAATCCTGCGTATAGTCTGCGTATAATTTTTCCATTTGAAAGGCCCTTCAGGGATTCTCTCAGAGGACAGGCTCCAGGGTCTCAGTCCACCCGTGCATAAGGAAGGAGAACCACCATGGCTAGCTGAGTTCCTGGGACAGGTTAGAGCAACACTGAAGGCCTCCCTAACTTGAACCCCTGCTGCAATAGGCCCATGGAAGAGGAACGATGGTCTAGTGGTTAGGTCACTAAACTGGAGTTCAGTTTCTTGCACTACCACAGGCTTCCTCTGTGACATTAGACAAGTCACTTAGCCATTGCAATGCCCAACTTTTAGGCACCTTGCCACATAGTGGAATCCAGATGAAAGTCAGGCACCCAAGCGCCCTATACAAAGCATGGAGAAAGTTAAGCACCTAACTCAGAAGGATTCACAGAAGCTAGCAAAACGAAACTAGCCAGTAAGGGGCTACAGGTGCATGATTGCACACGGAAATGCTTCACACTATTTGTTCTTTAGTGCACACCAGCAGGGTCTACACAGACCAAATAGCAGGCTTTGGAAATTACACCCCTGCAGCGCACATTGCCACGCTCTGTAGACAAGCTCTATGAAATGCCAAGGAGACAGGTGTGGCCTAAGTGCCACCCCTCAAAGGGAGTTTGGCACTGAAGTCCACTCACTATTTGTGGTTTTGCACCCTCTCCTGGATTTAGGCACCTATGCCAGCCCTGGTCAGTAATTTTTCACACACAAAAAACCTGTGGAGGAGGAAGTGCCACTGCCACACTTAAACCTAACATCCCATTGGTTAGACCTCTCACCTGGGATGTGGGAGACCCAAGGTTCAGATTCCCACTCTTCCTCCTCCAGAGCAGAGACTTGAGTCCAAACCCCAGCTGAAAACCCTAACCCCCAGGCTGTAGTGTGTTCTCGGGGCTCTCAGTCTGTCCTGGTGAAGCTGTTCCACTCTGTGTGAATACTTAAATATTGCTTAGGCCAGAAAGAGAGACTGACTCCCTACTCTAGTGGTTACAGCCCTTAGACCCAAGTTCAAGTCTATGCTCCATGAATATATAGTTAGGTACCAAGCCCTAGTCTCTGTCCCTCAGTTCAACAATCTGTAAAATAGGGATAACACTACTTCCCTACATCACAGGGAGGTTGTGAGGCACACAGATACTGCAGTAATGGGGGCTTTATAGAAACCTTAGGTAAATAGATGAACCATGCTGTAGAATATCTGGCATGTAGAAATGTCCTATCCGTGCCCCTAGAACAGGTCCTATAGAGGGAGAATTCCCAAGAAGGTGCGGGGGGTGGGGGGGTGCCTTTTTAAATATTTTTAGGACCCTTGGCACAAAGAGGCTGCATGGTACTGATGAATTCCTCTGTCTGTGCATATTAATAATTCTGTATATATAACTCCTGTCCCCTGCAGATTTTTCTTCTTCTGCAGAAAATACATTCTGCCAGAGCGGTGCTGCAGTTATGCCTTTTGGCCCCCAGGGGATGCTATGGCACCAGAACAGAGGACAGCCAGCTCACTGCAGCAGCCAGCAGTAGATAGAAAGGAGGAGAGGCTGTGGTCCTCACAGCACCTTGCCCACAGGGCTAGGTGAGAAGGCACAGAAGGGGGGCAGACAGAGCAAGACACATGGGCCTGCTGGTGGGGCACAGATTAGTTAAGATGGGCTAGTGTGGGCAGGACAGACTGGGGTAGAGGCTGCATCGGAGGCGGCTGCAGGGCTACATGGGGACAGGGCAGATGTGCCTGACTGAATGGGAGAGGCTAGTGTCAGCCAGAGTTTGCATGAGGCTCTACAGCTCCTTAACATTGCCTTCCCCTTTCCAAAAACAAACCTGTTCCATTCTTCCCCCACCGCCACCCAAGAACCTCCAGGTTCACCTCCAGGCTCCTTCCCAGCAATTCCTTCCCTCTTCCTCAGCTCCTCCGTTACCCGTGAAGCACTCAGCACTGGTCTAACTCTGCACCTGCTGAAGTCAGTGGTAATAAGCATTCTTCAAAATCCTATCCTTAGAGTCCCATTTGGCACATATTTGCAATGACTCCCCGCTCCCCTCCCCCACCCCCACATCTGGCCTGAAAGATCCCCATTCTCCCAGGGCCCATTTTCAGTGCACTGGGAGGAATTTTCATTTTGAGTTCACTGAACATTCTGAGAAAGAGCCCAACCAGAAAGTACATATGAGTGACAGAATGAGAAAGGGTGGGGTACAGAAGGTGGTACAAGGAACATAGGAATTGCCATGTAAGAATTAAAAAACAATCCATCTTGGCTGGAAGCTTGTGTCTGGTAGCTAATACTGAATTCTTCAGAAAAATTTGCAAACCTGAACTGTGTCAGACCAGAGAGAGTCAGAATGAGGAATGTTTTCTAGACCCCAGACTTGATTGGCTTCAATGCTAAAGCCTGAATAAGGAGAGTTGTCATCATTTTTTATCCTAGTAAATAGCACAGCTGGTTGAATAGCACACACACACAAGATATGAATATTTTAATATATAAAAGTGACAAATTTGGGTTCTCTCTACTCCTTGGGGGTCACACAATTTGTTATTCACAAGTATCCAGAGGACAGCGGAGGATTTGTGAAAATGTTTGCAAACCCCAAAAGCCTCATTAATCTTTAAACATGATTCTTGAGTTCTCTAAAAGTCCCTACAACTAATGCATTATTTAGCATTCTACTCATTCTCCTGAATTTAAAAAAAGTCTCAATCGACCAATCATGGAGAAGAAACGCCACCATGTGACAGGAGGTGGCCGATTCCAAACACCAACTAGTTAAGTGAATCTAATAATAATCTGAAAGAAGAAATTGTGGTTGGGAATGAGTCACTAACCAAGTCATTGCTTATTTGCAATGAATATTATTTTGAATTAATAGTTTGACCCACTCTGCTCTGTAGTGTAATGGGAGATGGTACATCTGTCTAGTTCTCTCCCTCAATCTTACTAAGCCATTTGGCTGGGTTTCTTATGGTCACCTGTTCCAAAGATGGTGAATGTGTTTTTCCATACTGCAGTAAGAGCTGCAATATATCTATGATTGTGCCCTACTTGATAAAGCATAAATTTAACATGTATGAAAGGCTATTTTTTGGAAGGATTACACTGCAATTCAATACCTGGTCACATAAAGAGGAATCAAACAGGCTGCCATTTACCCAAGAGATTACTGCTTTAGTAAGGGAACCTTAAAATGCAGTTAGTGCAAAGGACCAGGAAGCAGATTTGTGGGTTCTGTTCCTAACTCTCCCACTGATTCACTGTGCAGTCTCTGGCCAGTTCCTTAACATTTGCCCACCTTAGTCTCCCCTTCTGAAAAACAAGGATGATGCCCAAAAAGCATACTGAAAAGATTATTTTCTTTCCTAGTTGGAGAGCTCTTGGAGGTCCTCTGATGAAAAGTGCTGGATGGCAGTTTAATATTTATGACTCTTAACGTAGGACCTACATACTTGCAGAACTAATTTTATTCTAAATCCTGCCAATGAACATGTTGTATTGGTTAGGATAAGGGCAGGACTTCAACTGTAGAGCCCTATACAGTAGGTTTGCATTATGTTGCTCTCTTCTAAGCCTATAAATCCTTTCTGTTTGGAGGGAGGGAGGGTGGTCGATCCCTCTCCCTTTTTCTACCTACACGTCTTTGCAGAGCGAGACTTAAGCATAGAAAGATTCCCGGGTATTTAGAAACCAAAGCAGCAGCCTAACCAGCATAAAAGCCAGCGCATCTCAACAACTCTCAGTCACCTCTTCTACATACAGTAGCACCTCAGATTACCAACGTCTCGGGCATAGAGGATGTTCATAACTCTGAACAAAATGGTGTGGCTGTCCTTTCAAAAGTTTACAACCGAATGTTAAATGAATACAGCTTCGAAATACTACTACGCAGAAGAAAAATGCAGCTTTCCCTTTTTTTTAGCAGTTGACGTTTAACATAGTACTATATTTGTTTTTCTCTCTGTCTCTGACACTGCCTGATTGTGTACTTCTGGTTCCCAAATGAGGTGTGTGGGCAACTGCTCAGTTTGTAACTCGGGTGTTCGTGACTCTCAGGTTCTCCTGTACCTCTGTATGTAGATTCAGTAAGCACAAGTGCAAGCCAGACATGTGCAGCTGGTCATTAATATTTCCTGGGGCTAAACTCACCAGTAATCTGACAAGCTGAAGAACTGCAGGATTCAGATGGTAGGATCTGCTGCCACTGATGGGACTGGAGCTGCTCCTGCAGTCAGGACATGTTGTGGCCAGTGGGGCACTTCTAACCCTATAGCACACAAACCGCAGACCCACAGCAAGAAGAGGCAAAGAACAAAGACTACCAGTTCTTGTAGGGCTAGCCTCATAGAGGTGGTATATAGGGTTGTCTGCATACTGCCTCTGGTCTTGTTTTTTGAGATACAGCAACTAACGGGTGTGGTGGAGAGGGGACAGTGAAGAAAATTGCCTCAGAGCCTGCTTAGGAAAGGAACAAATTCTGAGCCTGGAGGATTGTGTGGGGGAGGTAGGGGATACTTGGAGCCTGACTGTGTCTGGTGAGAGTAGGGGAGGATGAGCTATGAAGAGGCTCAATATGAAAGAAGGGGTTTCAGCCTGAGGGATAGAGGTGTGTGTCTTGGGGAAAGGAGTGATACAGCATTGCTAACTGACAATTTTATTGTGCCTCTTACAAGATTTCATGTTTTCCTTAGAGTCTCAGCTTCCAGTCATGTGATTTTATGACACTCGCAGCTTTCTTTTCTAAAACAAAAGTATCATCGAGTCTGCAGGTTTGCAAAAGTAAATAAAAGCACTAACATGCAAAACCCAGAAGGCAAATATATTTTTAAAAAAAAGTTGGATTCTTTTTATGATTAAGAGAGTCTGAGATTTTGGGGGGGCTTGACTCATGGTTTTAAAATTCCCAGCGCTGGCAATGCTGGGGACATTACTGAGGAGATGTGGTTTGGGTTGGAGACAGTTGAGAAGCGTTGGGGGTATCTGAATTAGGTGGGAATCAGTTGGATTGGACAACATTAGGAAAATGATAAGTGAGCTCCAGGCCAGCCCTTCATGACGGCTGGCTCCTGCACCCCACACAGAGCATCCTGTGCCCCCCGCTTCCTGCACATCATGAAGGGCTGGCCTGGCACCCCCCCTTGCATGCCAGTGAGACACACAGTGGCAGAAGGACATAAGCAGGTGGTAGGGTAAGAGCTAGATTAGAGGGGGAGTGTTTAGGACTAGTGACAAACGTGCAAGGGTTCCAGAGGGACAACTAGTTCCTCTCCCGCACCTCCCACCTTGCCCTTTGTGTCCCAGTTTTTCTTTCTATAAGGGCAGAAGAAGAGATGGCAGCCATTTCTCTTCCAACTTGGCATGCATTCTCCCCATTACCTATTGAAAAGCTTCCTTGTGACACCCGTAATTAGTGTCCCAGTTTCTATATTGAAAATAAAGTCAATTTGCAAGGACTGGGGAAAAGATAGATATCTGGGGCCGCACAAGTTATTTTAGGTACCTGATACTACTAGGACAATGGATCTTTTCTCCTCTGTCCAGCCTTGTATCGTAAATACAAATGAACATAGCAGACGTTCAGACAACGACACTTTAAATTGATGGAGCAAGATTATTGCGCAAAGCACATCTCTAAACCACTGTGATTGTAGCAGTTGCCTTTCCACTTCCTCTGTTTTGGTATTTTTATAGCCCTGTGGAAAAAGTTGACTCACCACAGGTGTGTCTGCTCATGGCTTCCTCCTCTAGTGCCAGCTGGGGAGGGACACTCTGGTTCTGTGGTGGTCTGCCTCTTTGCATGACTCAGCCCTCCAGCCAGATCACAATTTGTTTTCACCCTTTTCAAGGTAACAGGAAATTCAGTGCCCTTATATCAGGTTTTTGGTCCGTGATTCTGGGTTCCCTAGTTCTTTACACCCTTTCATCCCAAGGCTTTCAGAAGTCCTCTTCTCTTTCTCTGAGGAGCTTCTCACCACACTCTTGGACGGCTAGTAGGGGAAGTAAGACCTTTCCTTTCCTCTGGATTCCAGCATAGGCATCTTGTAAAGAGCAGGCAAGGTGTGCATAGTCAGATCCACACCCTGCTACCTCCCGAGGCTTCTTCCTTCCTCAGCTTGTCAACAGGCTTTCCCCATAGTCCCTTCCTGGACCCACTGTGTACCTGTATTTCAATCAGGCTCTCTGAGGTTTCAGACTTCACTTGGCCCTCAGGGCCATGACTCACAGGATTCTCTCCTGAAGTTCTCCAACAAATTCCCAAACCAAAATTACAAGTTTAAACCATGGCTGCCCTTCCCAGACTTGAACTTTAGTCCTTCATGAGTCTTCTCTAATGCTCTGTTTTTTACTTTTCCCCCACAAAGCAGGAACTCCCCCACTTTCTCTTACCTCTTACCCTATGACACAAGACAGTAGTATTATGCCCATTATGTAGAAGGTGAAACTGAGGTACAGAGATTAAAGTGACTTGGCTTAGGTCACGTACGAAGTCTGTGGCCGCACTAGGAATTCAGCCTAGATTTTCAGAGTTCTATCAGAGTGCTTTACCACAAGACCTGCCTTCTTCTCAAACCCTATCACAGAAGTCACCTGTACTCCAATTTCCCTACTGAAACTGCAGGGGGAATGTAGGTAGTGAAAAGTAATTTCTAGAGTTGCCAATTGGCCAACACCTTATATCTCATAAAAGTAAGAATTCAAATAGGAACATAATTTCCCTGCAAGTGGATGTGGAATCTATTTTACCCTGTGTCACTTCCAGCAGCTGCACTACCCTCCTCATTATAAATTAATAAACATGCAGAAGGCAATGAAGGATTGTTTTTCTCTCCCTTTACTTGATAGGGGAGATGACACAAGCAACTTCTTCTCTACCCTTCCATGCTAGGGCTGAGAGGGAGATTGTTTGGGGAAACAAATGTTGCTGGATCAGAGCAGGGAGTGGTCAAGACAGGCCTCCATTAACACCCCAGAACACATGCCTTGTGTGAGGACTTTCAGGAAGGGGCCCCTCTAAAGAGTGAATATACTTGTCAGTAGCAATCTTCTTAGGCCTCAATCCTGAAAGAGCACCAGGTAAACAGAATCTCTCACCCACTCCCTGCAACAAGCCCTGCTAAAAATAAGTTCATCGTCAGTACAGGACAGGTGGAAGACAATGGAGAAACAGGTCCAAAATGTACAAATCACTATACATAAGTCGTAAGCATAGGGTCAAATTTATGACCAGACAACACAGTATGTTCAATAATGCTCTGATCAGTGAAGTCAAAGGTGAGCCCACCAGAGCTCCCTGCAGGATTTGGGCTACTGTTAAATAGGATAGGTTTGATCTTCAGCTCATCACATGTATATTTGTTTGTACAGTCTGGTCCTGAATCTCCCTGCCCTGCAACCTGGCAGGCATTTCTACCTGCACAGAGCAAGCGTAAAACACTACCGTATTAGAAGGATAGCTTCCCCTTCTTCCCGTTTCCTACAGGTGAAGTGGCAGAGAAAATACTTGTTCACACGACACACTTATCCTGTGGCAATGAGTTCCACGGTCTGTCACCGAGACCAAGAATTTAGCAATATTCAAAGAGGGATTGGATACATCTAGATAACAAGAGTATCCAGACTTATAATAGTTAATGACAAAAAGAACATTGGAAGGGATATAAAGTCTCCTCCTTCAGGGTTGAAGCCAATCTCTAACTATTCAGGACCACTGAGATCTTTATGGGGGCAGATTATCCCACATCTGCATAATACAAGCTATTTTGCACCTTCCTCTAAAGCATCTGGTGCAGGCTGCCAAAGACAGGACACTGGACTGGATGGCTCTGAGCCAGTCTGGCAAGTCCTGTATTCCCACAGAAACTCTACAATTAAATCTTTGCGGAGAAACTGAAAGTAACCATGAGCTTTTAAAGTGAAAATTAATATTGTGTGATTAGCCTAATGCCAATTAACAAAGCAGTGTTCCATGGGATCTATATTCAGTTTAATCAGAAACATTTCTCTCTTGCCTATCCCCCTCCATTTCTTATTCTCTCCACAGCTCTTCTCTGCACGGAATAGCTTATCCAGGCCTTGAAGTGTCCAGAGGCATGAAGTGTTTGGGAAACACTGTATAGTACAAAGTCTCCTGACTGAGCATCCACTGCACTGGGGGTGTTCATAATGGTGTGAATGAGATGGAGACAGGATCTTTTCACCCATTGTTCCCTGGCCAAAAGCAGGGAAAGTGCATTAGAATTGGAAACATTATGCAGAGCACACTGTGTGAGGCTCCCAGATGAAAGCTAGACCCATTATAAACAGCTTATAGAAACATGTGTTCTCCAGTAAATATGGATTTTAATTCCAAAATCGTTCTCAAGACCCTTAGAATCTGAAGAATTTCAGGAGTCCAGTCTGTGCCAAAGTTGGGATTACATTTGCTGAATGATCATCACAGGGCCATGGGATTTAACTCCCATCCCCTTGAGGTATAATGCAAGACTTGATTGTGTTTGCCAGTCACCTGCTCCAATCCTTGGCCCTGGTCAGCTCTGACAACGCACCTCAAATGCAGAATGCATTCCCACTCAAGTGCTGAGATCCCACACAACCCTGCCAGCACACCTCAGTTGTGTCCTATAATAAACCCTGCTGTTCTAAATCTAGGCCTCTCCTGAGCTGAGCATTGCACTAAACTGTATTCACTGTAATGTGATCAGAACCTGGAGGAAACCCTACTGCATCTGACCCAAGCTGAGATATAAACTCAGATCTGCATCAAAGGCTGATGCACCAACCTACTGTGCCAGTGAGCTCCCCATGCAGAATTTACACTCACCGTGCCAACTTCTGATCATGTAACAAGGCTGGTACATGAGCAACTCTACTGAAGGCAATGGGATTCCTCTGGACTTACTGCACTGTAGTGGAAATCTCAAACTAATCCAAATGTTCATTGAGGTTTAAAAATAGCAAGGAGGGTGGATTATTTTGTCCTTTGCAGAGGGTCCTCTCTAGGGAAATATTCTGAATGATGGGCACAGGGCAAGAGTGACTGCAAAAACCCTATGGATGAATCTGGCCCATCCCCTCTAGTAGCAAAAGGGTGTTCAGCTCAGTTTCAGGACCTGTTCAATCCTTGCCTTCTGCTGAGTCTGCCATAAATCATGTCACATTTGGTGTTTAATAGTAATGCCTACCTCTTCTATGGCACTTTTCATAAGTAAAGCTCAACATGCTTTACAACAGATGCCAGTATCATTATTGCTTTTACAGATGGGGAAACAAGCAGAGAGAGGTGAAGTGACTTGTCCAAGGTCACCCACCAGGCCAGGGCCAGAAATATAACCCCCGTCTCCTAAGACTTAGTACAGTGCCCTAGCCACTAGGGAACAGTGCCCTGCCATCAACTGACATCACCAACTCATTTTTCCAAAGCCACCAAATATGGTGGTACTTTTAGTCACACTAACTTTGTTAACTGACCGAGGCTACATCTACACTTTAGCACTTACAGCAGCTCAGCTCCACCCTACACAGGCAAAGCACTGAAAAAAGATTTCCATAGATCATCCAAATTTACAGATTTGGAAAGAAAGAAAAGTGAGAACATGTTCGAGTTTGATTTAAGGATATTTACTTGGTATATTTTGACATTGATGACAATTCGTGTTTTATTCAGTGGCATAGCCATGTTGGTCTCAATGAGGTAATATCTTTTATTGGACTTGTCTCTCTTACCAAACAAAAAAAGTTTAGCTCACCCTTCTTGTCTCTCTAATTTGGGTTTAAGAGTTCTAAAGGTTTAGCTTTATGAATATCAGCATTTACGGTCATTAAATAATTGTCTGACCCTCCCCATAAATTCCTGCAATTGTAAAAATTGATATCAATAAAAAAATTTAAAATGCTTAAAACCAATAATTTTGCACAACTATAAAAATGTAAATGGATAAAAATAAAAAAAGTTTAATATAGATATCAATATTGCCTGTCAAATTTATTTTAAAAATTGCATTCTGCCAAGACTATAAACCTTTGGAAACAGGTTTGTTACCATTCCCTTCTTCTCCACTGTTTAGGGAGAGATATTTTGGCCCATGCTCAGAAAATTCAGGTTCCATGGGACCCTATAGAGGATATCAAAGTAGTGGAGCCTGCTTGTTAGGGCATCCACTGGAAGAACAGCAGCCATAAAGCCTGTGGGCACTACTATCCTTGCTTTAGCACTGTTTACACTAGGAACTTCCATCAGTATAGCTACATCTCTCAGGGATCTGAAAAATCTACACCTCTGAGAAATGTAGCTATGCTGACATAACCCCAGGGTAGCTAGAACTACTTGATGAAAGATTTCTTTTGTCAATCTAGCTACTACCTCTCAGGGAGGTAGATTATCTATGCTAACAGGAGAACCCCTCCCATCAGGGTATGTAGGGTCTACGCTGAAATTATTTATTCACAATGGAATCGCTTCAACAGGAGAGGCTGAGGGAGCCCCACTATCAGAATATTCCATTACAGCACTTTCCTAGACCCAAGTTCAAATCCACTCTCTGTCTGGCAGAGGGAGAAAGGGGACTAGAACCTGGGTCTCACACATCCCCGGCAAGTGCTCTAACCATTGAACTAAAAGTTATAAGGTGGGTGGAGGTACCTTGTCCTCCAGCTGGATTTTGAATGAGATCTATTCCAGTGAGATGGGTGTCTGAATGCCCAGAGTAGGTCAGCAGTGTGTAAAACATAGATGCCTAGTGAATTTTTACAGTTTACAGTTAGGTGCCCAGTGAGTTTAGGTGCCTACAGGATTAGCCGACAGCCAAACTGGAGTTTCATGTCAACGTAAGCACCTAATTATGGAGTTGTGGTTTCCATCCCCACCCCAAGGTAATAGCTTATCACAAGAGATGGATGTGCAGTGCTGGACATTTTCTTATCCTCTAAGAGAACATCCCTGGTTGCAAGGAGTAAACTAGCTTACGTGAATTATGGGTCTTGAAGTCCAAAGTTCTCAAAATCTTTGGAGAGGGGGATGTTGTATTTGGCCCAATTTTGATACCACTGGAGAGGTGGTCTCTTAATGCATGTACCCTGATGTCATAAACTGCTTAGTGATAGTGTGAATGCAGTGTCTTTGTAACTATGTCAGTCACAGGATATTGAGAGACAAGATGGGTGAGGGAATATCTTTAATTGGTCCAACTTCTGTTGGGGAGAGACACAAGCTTTTCTCTCTCACCAGCAGAAGTTGGTCCAATAAAAGATATTACCTCAGCCACCTATTTCTCTATCGCTAGTTTGTTGGTTTGCTTAAGGATCATGGCAGCTTGCATGTCAGTAGGGTCTCTGACAAAAGCTTACTTTACATGATTGTGATTGTGTGGAACCAGGGCTAAATTCATTCCTGGGGTCATGCCATTGGCTTCAATGATGAATTTGGTTGTTAAAGAGCAGCAGTTTATGAAAACTGGAGAAGTTTTTGTATGTAAACAGCTAATCTTGTGGGATTTGGTTTGCTTTATGGTTGTAGATTTTGCTCATTTCTCCTTTTAGGTTGAATTGGTCTATCCAATTTCATTTCCCCCCCTTTACTTTAAATAGCATCTCTAAGCCAACACAATGCAGCCCAGCTGATACTCTTAATATGCAGTTTGAGATAAAACTGAAGCTCTTAAGATCTATCACATCAGCCCCTAAAGATGCCCTCTTCAGAGTGCATCTAAAACAGTGTCTCGGAATGCACAGAGTCCTGAGGTTTTACCCCATGTGGGACATCTACTCTTTGGGTGCAGCCTGGTACTGCACTTTCTCTGCTGCATTGCTGATTTCAGGTATCGCTTCTTGCAGAGTTTTACTGTAGCTCAAAAGCAAGGAAGAAGACAGAGTAGATGATATTTTGCACAAGAAACAAACCTGTCTAGGAAACTCAGACAACAAAATTCAATTGATGGATGGCACACCGCCTCCTGGTGCAGGCATCTAATGCTTAAAATGCTGTTCAGATAGGCCCCGGCCCAAACAGCTCACCTCTTGCATTCCGTCTCTTTGAGGACAATAAGGCTTACCATTGGTCCATCCTGCCTCAGCCAATGGGGCAATACCTGCTGCTTTAGATGACATTAAAAATGTTCATCTAAAAACATGCAATGAACCAGCAAGATGTGCACATAGACCTAACTAACCACATAGTGTTATTTTTTGAACACTTGTCTACCTTCCCTATATCCACTCCCATTTTGTCTTGTTACTTTTGTTTCTGGTCTTATATGTAGATAGTAAGCTCTTTGTGGCAAGGAATAGAATCGTAGAATTTAAGGCCAAAGAGGCCGCCAGACCATCTAATCTGCCCTCCTGTGTAACATGGGCAAGAAACCCCACCCAATCAACAACCAGAATTAGCCCAAGATATAACAGCCCTCATCAACTAAACTCTTGTGTGCCACAGACAGACAGAAAAGGAGGGACTGAGGTGAACCAATGCCCAAGGCTTTTCCAAAGGCAGGGAATTATTATAAGTGAGATATACCCAGATGAACCTGGCAAGTAACCCACACCGCACGCTGCAGAGCAAGGCATCTCTTCTATTGGTTTGCAAGACACCTAGCATACTTTGGGATACTTAATAAATAATAAATTGTAGTATACAGGAAGGTAAAACTTCTTAACGTATACATAGCCAACTGTGTAATGCTGCATGCAGGGGTCCAGCCTGACCCCCCATAGGTGATCTGTTAACCCCTGAAGCATGTGATTTAATTACACTTATTCATTCCCTTAGTTTGTATGATTGCAAAAGTTATTATTGAGCCTTTGTAAAATCCATATCTCAGTGTTTGACTCTGTGACCTCCTAAGGCTGAGAACTCTGCAAACTGATTGAAAATGTCTTCTTGCATTCTGCCGCCAAGAATAAAAGATATTAAGTATATTTAGGCTATACAGATGAAATGTAAGTATTAGTTAATGTTGTAACATAGGGCCTACAGGCCTCAGGCCTGTACAATATTCAGGTTAGCCATACAAGGGCCTTACTCCTGAAACAGTTTGGCATGACTAGCTGACTGAGCAATAACCCTGTACTGCTAATGAGTAAGATGACAATACGAGCTGTGTTAAGTGCTGCTGTTCTGGAAACTAGTCACCAAGAGACTGGAAAAACATGCCACACTGTATCAGTTACTATTGCAAGATGATAAGTAGTAATTTGGGGAAATTTAGCTTGTCCACAATTATTTGACGCCTTCCACAGCAGCATGGGGCACAAGTCACATGCAGGTTAAACTAGTGCAAATGGTGAACCCTCTGTAACTTGAAGTCTTTGAACAATGATTTGAGGATGTCAATAACTCAGACAGCAGTTAGAGGTCTGTTATAGCAGCAGGTGGGTGAGGTTCTGTGGCCTTCACTATGCAGGTCAGACTAGATGATCACGATGGTCCCTTCTGAGCTTAAAGTCTATGGATCTATGAGACTATAGGCATACTAATGGGATGTCCAGTGAGAAATGGGGTACCCATAAATTAGTGGGCTGTGGAAGTATGGATAAAGAAAAAGAGGTTAAAACCTTTATGCATATGTATGAGCCTTAGCAGGCATAAGCATTACTCAGGATAAAAAGGTCTTTCCTGGCCTTTGTGTCAGAAGGGGGAAGTATACGGAGAGATGCCAGGATGACAAGCACAGGTGACGACAATGATAACTGACACACCTACAGCCCCCAGCAGGAGACGTGTAATGCCAGTCATAGGGCTCAACACTGGATTATATCTGTCTGCTATTCTATTTCAGTATTTGTGGGATTGTTTATTTGCATAGTGGATATTTTAATAAAGAGACTTGTGATAAATTGCAATTGTTTCTCGTTTGCTTCTAGGATCTCTTATTCTAATGATACAGATAATATTTCTGATGCTGTAGCCTTCAAGATGCTGAAAGTTTATTGACCACTGTGGTCTAAGAGATTGATTAATAAATTAATACTGATTATTAATTAATCAACAATCCATTAAGAAGGCTACAATTCACTCTCTATGCACCTTATTCTTAATATCACCTAGAGAACTTCTTGTTCTTGCATTATGGGACTGCATAAAATGGAAGTTATGACCTTCACCATTGTAGGGTTCAAACAGAGGAAAACATCCACTTCCAAAGCATCACACACTTAGGGCCTCATTTTGCTGTCACACTGGTTTTTACACGAGTGTGTATCTCTGCTGATTTCAACTGATTTACAGGCTTGTACGTGAGAAGAGAATCAGGCAGGCTGCTATTGTCTCGGAACACAATGACTCTGCTACATTAATTTAACATGTAACGCTGCCCAGTAAACAACTCCCATTTCTTCTGGAAGGTTATAAATGGCTTTGCTCTAAAAGTATATTGTGCTAATTAAATATCTGTTGTTCCCCAGTTTATTACACTGCTTTGTTATTCGGCCTGCTCTTCTCTCCTTTACTGTTGTTGGCACATGGAATTAGCGTAATCTTCCTCTCCTTTCTCCATGTTCAGTTTTGTATAGGCCACCATGCTGCCCCTTATGCCTGGTGCAAATATCAAGTCCTTCTCCCCTCTTGTTTCAAATCCCCCCTCAAAAGCCGCCTCTTCAAGCAGTCGTCTTCAACAGTAATGCCTTGTCTTCTGTGTGCTTGTCTTGACTTAGCTCTCCAGGATAGATAGTGTGTCTAATCAGCCTAAAGTGCTGTGTAAATGTTACAGTGCTATGTATATTTTTGTAATAATGAGCTTTTTTTGGTGTGTGTGGTGGGGGAGGGAAGGGTAGAATAAAGGAAGGGGAAACATACAGTTAACTCCACAGAGGGAAAATTGTCACCTGTTTGAAATTAAGAAGATGATCACACAAGCACAACCAGATCAACTCATATGAAATTGTATCCTGAGCTTGTTTCCGGCATTTCAATGAGACAATGCAGCATAATCACGCTGCACTATGTGAGTCCACTGAGAATCAAAGCGATGATAAAAGGTTATCTATATAGAAATATAGATATTATGTAGCCATATCCATGGGATCAGTGGGCATTGAAATACTGTCTGGATGGGAAGTGGCAAACATCACAAAGCAGAATCAATATAATTATTTTGTTCTGAAAAACAAATATGAACAGGTGGCAGGCATTCCTAGCTGTGTCCTTGGCCTGTGCCTAGTTTAAAAATTGAGAGGCTGATCTGCAAATCACCCCCTGACAAGACTCCTTCCTTAATAGTGGAGTTGTGTCTTTGAAGAGGCAGAGCTCTGTTATCTGGCCTACTGGGATGACATAAACCAAGCACATCCCTGCTGGAGAAACGTGACCAGCTGCAGGGTGATGTTATTGAGCAAATAGCTCAATAACTAATTGCTCAATAACAAATAGCTCAGACAGGGGAGTAGGTTGTGTGCATTCAGGCTTCACCCATCAGCCCTGTGAGGGAATTGGGAAGGTATAAGCCAAACTGGGGGAGAAGTTGGCTGTATGCAGGGTCCAGGAGGGCTTCATGAGGCCCAGTCAGAGAGCTAGGAAACTCCATAGCACTGAATCTCTGGGTATGCATAGCTAGTGGACTGCCCCTCGCTGAGGATAAAGCCATTTTGGTGGTGTCATGCTTGCCCACATTCACAAGCATACATTGGTTTTAGCCATCTTTCTCCATTACCTTCAACAGGAATCATGTGGTAAAAATGACAGGGGATATGGCTAATTTTCTGCTTCATATCCCCAGGCTTTGAATATAGCATCTGCTCAGTGTCCGAGCCCTGTTGCGAGCCTATCACACACAATGGAAAAAGCAGTTGCAACAAGGCTACTCAGAGAATAATATGTAAGTAAATACAGACTAGGAATGAGGAGAGAAGTGAATCTGACTGCTTGTACTTAGCCAGGGAGGATCAATGCCACATACACTCTCTCACACACACACAAAATGTGGGGAAAACCCAGTAATTAGATTGAAAAAGGGTTTGTTTTAAGGGCTGTGTGTTGAAATTCTATATTCATGTGGCCAGATCTAGCAATCTACTGGATGCCAAAGTAAAGTACATGCTATGCAAACAATCCATATAAATGTAACACATGGTAGTCCTCAAAGGAAAGATTTAATCTGTTCTGAAATTCACTAAAAGCCCACTACCACCTCTCCAGATTATAAAATCTTTGCAGCCCCAGAGCTCAGAACAGTTGTAATGTTTATCCTGATCAGCCAAAGGCCTGTTATCCACTCAATTGCAGCTGGACACCTAAAAAAATACAGATTCAGTAGCACTAAAAAAAAAAAATCTAAATTATCATAGCGCTCTGAACCTCTTTGCCTTTTTTAGATGACAGAACTATTAAGTAATCCTCCACCACTCAGAGATGAAAGAAATTCACAGGGCTGAAATAAATGGCCACTGTGGCCTCATTTCTATACTAGAGAGAAATGAGATTCAGCGAGTATTTTATTTGCTTGCTAGTTCAGAAAAAAACCTAAACTCTGAACAAGAAAAAGTGCCAAAGGATTCCTGGCACCTTCTGAGTTCACTGGCTTGGATGCTATTCCTTGTGGGAATATGTGACAACAGATATTAGTCACTGCAGAGGATATCAGCATGGCAAGCTAGCCTAGAAATGCTTGCACTGATTTTGTTTGCCTTCAGTGCAGGCCTCTGTCAATAAGCAAATCCAAATGAAACTCAGAAACCTAGTGTTTCCCTTGAGAATGGAATGTGCTTCTTTGATGTTTCTAGAAGAACGACATTTTCACTTCAAGGTGTATCTGTTCACGTTGCATTTTAGTCTGCATTGAATTGAACAAACAAATGTACATGAACATTGTAACAGGGCACATTTTTACTTAGTGCAGCATGCAGGTTAACGTGACTCACTGTGTTGGCACTTTAAGAACCTCCCCTATAATCCTGCTTTTCCGTTTGAATGGATGAGAATTTGTACCTCTCTGTATAAACAAGCGAATCTTGGGTATGAGAAGAGAAGTTATTTTTATTCTGAATTTTGGCACTGGTGTGATCAGTGCTGCAATACTGTGATCATTCCGGGTGCCACAGTTCAAGAAAGATATTGATGAATTGGAGAGGGTTCACGATTAAAGGGTTTGAAAACATGCCTTATAGTGAGAGACTCAAAGAGCTCAATCAATTTAATGTCAAACAAACTAAACGTTAAGGGGTGACTTGGTTACAATCCATCAGTACCTACATGGGGAACAAATATCTAATAGTGGGTTCCTCAGCCTAGCAGAGAAAGGTAGAACACAATACAATGTCTGGAAGTTGAAGATAGACAAATTCAGACTGGAAAAAAGTCATAAATTGTTAACATTGAGACTAATTAGCCATTGAAATGATTTACCAAGATTTGTGGTGGATTCTCCATCACAGGCAATTTAAAAATCATTCTTAGATGTTTTTTTTCTAAAAACCATGCTCCAGGAATTATTGTGGGGAAGTTCTGTGGCCTGGGTTTTACAGGAGGTCAGACAACATGACCATAATGGTCCTTTCTGGCCATGGAAGCTATGAATCTGCATGGGATAAATCGATAGACTTCTATGAAATTGCACCAGGGATGAGTCTGGCAACAAGTTTGACCATACACTCTCACAAACCTTATATGCTCAAATTCATAGAAGATTAGAGTTGGAAGGGACCTCAGGAGGTCATCTAGTCCAACCCCCTGCTCAAAGCAGAACTAACCTCAGCTAAATCATCCCAGCCAGGGTTTTGTCAAGCTGCATCTTAAAAACCTCTAAAGATGAAGATTCCACCACCTCCCTAGGTAACCCATTCCAGTGCTTCACCCCCTCCTGGTGAAAAACTTTTTCCTAATGTCCAACCTAGACCTAACCCACTGCAACTTGAGACCTGCTCCTTGTTCTGTCATCTATTACCACTGAGAACAGCCTAGCTCCATCCTCCCTGGAACCCCCTTTCAGGTAGTTAAAGGCTGCTATCAAATTCACCCTCATTCTTCTCTTCTGCAAGCTTAGTTCCCTCAGCTTCTTCTCATAAGTCTTGTGCTCCAGCCCCCTCATCATTTTTGTTGCCCTCTGCTGGACTCTCTCCAACTTGTTCACATCCTTTTTGTAGTGGGGGGCCCAAAACTGGACACAATATTCCAAATGAGGCCTCACCAATGCCACATAGAGGGGAATAATCATTTCCCTTGATCTGCTGGCAATGCTCCTATTAATGCAGCCCAATATGCTATTAGCCTTCTTGGCAACCAGGGCACACTGGTGGCTCATATCCCTCTACTTATCCACTTATCCTTTCCTTCTTATCCCAGGTCCTTTTCTGCAGAACTGCTGCCTAGCTCATCGGTCCTCAGTCTGCAGCAGTGCAAGAGAGATTTGTCATTACATAGAGGGCCAAATTCATTCCAGGTGTAACTGCACCCATCCTTCACCTAAGAGCCTGCCAGTCACCAGAAGAAATTCTGACCCTGGGACATTTTAACTACCCCCCTGGCGTACATCTGTTTCTGATCATGTGATCATAGGCTGCAAGTTCTTGTGCTCCTGAGTTGGAGGGATACAATGATGGACAAATATTATGGAGAGAACAGTGTATAAAAACGGGAGATATTGTGCCCTAGTTGTGGGGTGGGTGGGAGATTTGATAGCCCCATCTGGAAAGGCTCAAAGAACAACCTAATAAGCCGACTGGAAACCTAAGCAAACAGCAAATGACTAAAGTATGGCTTGTGGTGGCTGCAAACTGTGCAGTTATTCAGGGTGCATCTGTAAATCAATTAGATTTTTTCTTTAAGCTCATTGAAAGGTATTTTTGTATGTTGTCCAAATATTGACTCTTTGTGATTGAAGGCGCCACTTGCAAAGAAGGCCTCCTGCGTCTCAAGCGACGTCAGGGTTAACAAGTAATGAATTGCACTGAGAGTGTTTGCCATCTGTAAAACTGTCGCACAGTGAATGAATTACTTCCTTTTATCAATCAATAGCCAGTCCTTTGGCCGCATCCATGTGCTGTATAGGCCTTCTCCCCTCTGTGGCACTCACTGCACAGTTCTTGTATGAAATCAAGTGCTTGACAAACATTTTTTGGGGGGCAGAGGGTGTGATGGTCTGTATATAATTAAACAACCAACTTAGAGGCAAAACGCCCTATAAAATTCTCCTAGCGCACACTGCAGACTGATATTTATATAGGTATATGGGCACCTAAACGTTGAGGGTCTGAGCCATAGTGACTTTCATTTACTGATCTCAAATGGGCTTGACCAAAGAAGATACCAATGAGCCCATTTTGCAGACGAAGAAACCAAGGCCCAGAAATTTCAAGCAACATGCTTGAAGTGAGACAGCAAATGAATGGCAGGGAGAGGAACAGAACAACGTAGTTCCAATCCCCAGTTCCATGCTTGAACCATTAGACAGCATAGCCGCCTGTCATTTTTCACTGGAAAGCCACATTGTCTAGTTCCTGAAAATCAGTTTCGGGATTTTGCTGCTTTAAAAGACAGGCGAACAAACCATTTTGGATGAAATAACGACTTGAGCTTTACTCCAGAAAGGTTTCATGAAAGTCCTGAAAGGTTACGTGAAAGTCATTATGGCTCAGAACCTCAAAGTTAGGTGCCTAAATAGCTTTGGGGATCTGGGCCTATATAAATATCACAGCCTACAGTGCACACCTGGAGAATTTTACAGGGAGTTTTGCCTCTAAGTTGGTTGTTTAATTATATACAAACCCCTGCAACTCCTCCCCGCAAAAAATCTATTCTATTCTTCCTCTTCCGTTTGAGTCAGGTTCTCATCATGCCCATCACGGTGGCATCTGAGCAGCAAATTCTGGAAAAATTGATTAACTTTTATGTTTAGTTTTAAACTTTTAATGTGCCTTTGCAATTGCTGATTTCATCTGGAAGTGATGCCCTAAACTCTTTTGCAGAAGTATTTCTGATCTAGATGAAACTACAGATTGCTCAGCACTCATATGAGAAGGCTGTTCCCATGACCCATTGTTTCACTTAGATTTCCCCATTCCTTGAAAGGGACATTAAGTGGGAGGTTTGTACAGCAGCAGGACTATTAACAGGCAGCAAGATAAGGGTTATGCACTTCACTACTGTGCTAATTAACAAAAAAAGGCAGCTATAGCTCCCTGACAACAATGCATTGGTTAATGGGTATGTGATCTGCTGCTCTCCACTGGAAGGAATTGAAACTGCTTAACAATGTGTCATAAGCCCTATATTGCTAACAGATAATGAAAAGTCTTGTGCTTTTAGAGCAGGAAGAACCTAATTCTACCTTCGCAGTAAAATTGGGAGTAGCCATGGTGTGTAGCATAGTGATGCTTCTGAAGCTTGAGATAGCCACAGCTATGTTGCAATACAAAAACTGAAAGACCAATGTATAAAGACTGGCAAGAAAAGGAGTGAAAAATGTAAGTGAGAGACCACAGCTGGAGCAGCATGCAGTTAAGCAGATCTATCATTGCAGCTCCTCAGGAAGGCCAGGGTTACACTCACCAGGCAATTTACCTGCTGGGAATATTGAAATTGACATCTAGTGCCAATAGGAGTGTCAAATCAGATACGATTCCCAAAATATCAGAGATGGGCTAGAACTGCAGGTATCTAGTACCAGCAAAACCAGTTTGGTCCTTTTATTTATCTAGTCGTTGTAGAGTAGAGCAAATTCCTACAGTAGTTTTTCTGGCCATATTAAATCACTTCTGAACCTAGGTTCTTTCTGGTCACACAGTAATAAAGCCCAATTCTGCCTTCTCATCCTACAGACTTCATGTCCTCTCCTCAGTCACACCAATACATCCTGATTGTCTTCCTGGGGGCTGCACAGGTGTAAGCAAAGACAGTCCGACCCTGCCACTGGAACTTAGCTCCTAAAGCTGATAATGGACAAGCCGGAAGAGAATCTGTTTCCCTCTCCCCAGCTGTGTTTTTACTGCATCTTGAGAAATCTTATTTTTGCCCTTAAAGTTATGAGATCTGACTGAGTACTCACAAGGAGAAACGGGAGTGGCTGCTTCATGCAAATGACTCAGTGGGGGAAGGGGGAAAAAGCCTAATGAAAATCCCAGACACAGTGAGCCAGAGTATATAAGGTGTGTTCCCACTGTGGCCAGGCTCAGTGGACAGGATAGCTCATCCACTACCTTCCCTTTCCAGGAAACTAAGGGACAGCTGACTGTTGTGGCTAAGACCCCAGCCCATGATGAGGCAGAGAGAGGAATCTGTTCCTGGGAAAGGAACAGGAACATAAAGTCATCCCAGAGAGGTATGATGGTTTCCTCATACAGCCCAGAGGAAAAGGCTGACCCCTTAGACAGGGCATGTCAAACCTCCGGCAGAAGGTTCCCCACCTGCCTTCCCCACCTGACATTGGGTAACAAGAGACCAGGAATTACTGCTTGGTTAAGACCAGCTTTGCAGTGGGCAGGCCTCTCTTGAGCACCCAGTTATCAGGTTAGGAGTGCTTCCTGCACAACCCCAGGACAGGTTCAACCATTGTATGAACAAGTTAGTGAATAATGGGAAAGACCCAGAATAATGATTTTTTTTTGTTTGCCTTGCTGTAAACACAGGAGGGCTTGTAGATTATGAGCAACGTTCACATAACACAGTTTTCTGGCTACTCCCAACATCCCTCAGACTTTAATCTGCTGGGTTTTATTATGAAGGTCAAGTTATTGTACAAGCCAAGTCTCTGGGTGCTCATGATCTTGCGCCGCATCTTAAGGGATAGTGGCATGCACACTGGGTTTGTGACTCAGGGACAGCTGGATAAGCTTTTATTTGCGACAAGGATGGATTCAAGAGAGGATCAAAGCCATTGTAGGTTGGCTGGCAGGCTAGGAATACTGCCAGCAAAAGAAAAACAGAGAGCCTGCTCCTTTAATGCTGGTTTGACTGGAGACTGAGTTGGGAGGAGCATGGGAGTTGTATAGAGGGGCTGGAGCATTCAGGAAGATTATTTTGCATGAACCACAAGCTTGGCCATCTTCAGTTTCACACCACGGGTGGTCCCTCAAGATAGATATTTTGTACATGGCAGTCATCTGCCACTTTGATCATGGCCAGACCCAATTTATTAAAGGCAAATTAACAAATGGAGGATGTATCGATTTTTGGACAACACATAACTCAATGCAATAGCACTTCCTTGAAGAAAGGATTGGATGCCAGAGTTGGACTTGAAAACTGATTCAGATGTATGAGGAGCATTGGGTCTGGGGATTTCACCAGGGCAAGTGGTGCCCGTTTGGTTTAGGAGCAAGAGTGACAATTCTGAAGTAAAAACTCAGGTCCATGTTGTTAACTGCCAATTCTCTAAGTCATTCAGAGTATGAGGGGGGTGCAATTTGAGTGTTGATGGTGGGATCCAGTGAAGAGCCCATTTGGGCACAGCTAGACACTAGTGGTGAGGGGTCTCTTATCGAGGTTGCACAAGTTCTGCCAAAGGGCTACTTTCAGGCATGGGTTGATGATCTCCTCCCACTCTTAAATGGTAGAACTAATGATTTCTCTTGGAGTCTTTTGTTTGTTAAAAGCAGGGACATTGCGTCTGTGTCAGCAGAAGGTTTTCCCATGAGCTGAAATTCACTAAGAGCTGAATCACAAAAGAGACTTGGAAACCTTGACAGACACCCACCAGAGAGGTGCCAGCAGTGGGCAGCACTTGAGATGGCAGGATCCATCAGCACCAGTAGATGGCGGGAGCAACAGCGGTCAATGCCACTGGATGGTGCGATTGATTGGCACCAGCAGACAGCGGGAGCCAGGAGCGGTCAGTGCCTGCAGATGCCAGGATCGGTTAGCATCTGTAGACAGAGGGTGCCAGTGGTCAGCGGGAGCCGGGAGGGGTCGGCGCCAGCCAGGTGCAGTCAGCAGGAGGCAGCAGCAGAGGAGGCCTGGTCAAGCTTGTGTCCAGCAGGAGTTTGCAGAGGGGGGGCAGGCTGAGCCCCAACCGAGAGGACATTGCAACTACGATGGTCAGTACAGGGGAAGGCAAGAAGGGGGAGGCGAAGGACACGCCCTGTACTCTGCGGTGGGTTTGGCTCACTGAGTCCATGAATTCTGTTTGTACTGCTTCCCAAACCAGTACTGTGTTACCTCCCTTCTGTTGTTAAAAGGTTTACTTCTACACTCAGACTCTGTGCTTGCGAGAGGGGAAGTATTGCCCTTTGGGGAGCCCAGGGGATAGTGTGTGATTTCCCAGGTGACTGGGTGGGGGCTCGAGCCAGTTTGGTGTTGTATCAGTGACAGGGACCCCTAGAGATAGACCCCGGCCCTTGCTGCTGCCGACTCCGTCTGGCAGAAGGGTTACACATGTGCTAAGTTCTCCCTGTTCATCCCTTCCTTTAGGATCACGTGATGGGTCATAGGAGTTGGTAGCAATGTGCAGGCACAATATTGTGTATTGGGCCCACTTACAGGTGGCCAGTTCTCCAGGGAAGTCCATTGCTGGATCTGAGTGGTGAAGCAGCTCAGGAGCTAGCATAGTTGGGGGCATGCTCTTGGGTCAGTACCCTCTTAGGTTTGTTGGACCAGCATGAACCTTGGGAAAACAGTTTAGGGATTTAGTAGAGTGGGAGGAGAAAGATTAGTGGTGAAGTCAGGTCTTTCCCAGGGGTAACTGTAACCTGGCCTGAGATGCCACAACAGAGTTGTCTGGCAGGAGAACTGCTGGCTCTTCATGGGTGGACAAGGTCAGGAGAAAGGAAAATTGTCTGGCAGCTAAAATTTTGTCAGAAGGAAAGACGGGCAATTGCCCATCCTGACACTGCATATTCAGGACCACATTATTCAAAGAAAAGGTGCAGACACTCCTCTCTGACTGGGAGGTAGATATGACTCCAGCCACTATTAGGGAAGGAAGGGTTAACAAGCTAGGAACCTGGAAAGGGTAGGAGGGAGACAGCCATGCAAATTGCTTGTGCCTCCGAAGGGTGGGTGCACAAGTAAGTGATCATTCAATAGGAGGCCAGTTCCCTGATACTCTGCTTTCTGTTCTGATGTAAGAAAAGGCATCTCCTAAAGAAGGTGGGGAAAAGGGCTGAGATTCCTAGTATCTGGTACAGCAAAGAGACAACCCCCCCCCCCCTTTGCCCCTGTAGAAGGGGACAGTGGTAGGGTCCCTCCAATGGTGCTGGGACCAGGTTAATAGGATGGGGGCTGAACTCAGCCCTTGGCCAGATGACACAGATTACAAAGGAAGAATGACCTCAAGTGGGCGAGTTATTGCCAGAAAGTTCCCAGATGTGTTACTTGATAAGACTATTGCTTCGTTAAGCCACATTCCTAGTGTCTTGGCTGTGTTCCTGTGATGTCTGAGACAGTCTTATTTTTGCCATTAAAGTAATTAGAACTGACTGAGTACTCAGAGGGAGCAGATGTACTGTGTGAGATTGTGCCAATTTTACAGCCACTTCACAATACAACTGCACACTAGCCCCTTAGGGAGATCTACACTGCAATTAAAAACCCACAACTGGCTTGTGCCAGCTGACTTGGGCTCACTCAGGGTTATTCAATTGCAGTGTGGATGCTCAGGCTTGGGTTGTAGCCTGAACTCTGGGACTCTCCAGCCTCACAGGGTCCTAGAGCCGGGGCTCCAGCCTGAGCCCAGAAGTCTACACTGCAATTAAACAGCCCCTTAGTCAAGTCTGCTAGTCTGAGTCAGCCATGGGTGTCTAACATCAGCAGAGACATACTCTTAGCCATTCAACCCTCCCAGGGCCCTAAGTTATTTACCAACTCCTGCTTAGGCTTCAACACATAGCTGTCTTGGGTGAGGTGATGGTAGCACAGAGCCTGGTTCTCTTCTCACTCATTTTACACCGATGTCAGTACACTTGCTCCTGAGTTACACCAGTGTAAGTGAGAGGAGACTCATGCCAGTTACCTCTGGCTGGCACACTTTGCTGTGAGAGGAATAACTTGTGCCAAGTTGTGTCTCCTTGTAAAAGGAGAAAAAGGAGGTTAAGCACCAGGCCCAAATCAATCTGTCTCCTCTTGGATAGAATCAGGGACCACATCATTTCAAACAAACAGCACATTTCTTTTCTTTAAACTCTGTAGTGCACCATCACTTGCCATAGATTAGACTGTTGGTCTATGCATGGGAAGGATGGCCAGGAACAAGTTGGTATGGAGGGGCAACATTTTTTATGCAAGTTGATTTTTTTTCCCCACTGAAAAAGGCAGATTTGAAGTGATCGAACCTATTCACAAATGTGGGTTGATTTTGGGAAATACTTTCAGAAAAAGAAAAGAATTGGAAGTATCAAAGTAGTTTATTTTGCTATTTCTGAAACAAAATGTTTCAATTTTTTATTTCAGAAACATGTTTTGTTTCAGAATTTCCCTAGTTTTTATTAAAAATCCATTAAAAAATGTTTAGCCACTGCCGCCTCCTCCCCCGAATGTTTCATTTCTGTCAAAGATGACAATGTTTGACCTGAACTGTTCCTTTTTCTTTTTGCAAAGTAAAAAATTTATTTGAAAAGGCAAACGGGAGAAATGGCATGTGGTACACCTGAGCAAACAGCTGGTAAATGGAGAGTCAAATGTACTTACTGCATCAAATTCTCTGCTGTATAAACTGTTGTAACTCCATTGACTTCAGTGCATCTGTTCCATTTTGCCCCAGCAGAGAATTTGACCCATTGTGTTTATACAGACTTGCCACAGTTCCAGAACTATATCCAAGTCTGACTGTCTTTTGTCCAAGTCTCTGCAATTGCCCTTTCTGATACAATTTTTCTCTCTCCTTGTTTAGTCCCCTTCAGATCAAGCTATTGCATTCTTTCATAGCCTAGATTGTAAAATCACTGGGACAAGGACTGTCCATTTACAGAATCTCTGTACAGTGTTCATGTCACTGGGCCCTGAAATCTAAATTCATGTCCCGGGCACTACTCCAACACAAGTAAGTAAAAAGAAGGCAATTTGTTATAGTAGGACTCCTACAGAGTGACCATCAGTGTCTTTGAGTGGTTTCAGGAATTGTTGCTTTGTGTAAGGGTGGAAGAGCAGGTCACCACAGTAAAATAATTCCTCAAACGTGCCTACCTATAATTGGATGAAAAGACAACACTGTCCCATCTGCTTCTGTGAATTCCATAGGCTGACTACATCATATTGCTTGTTGCATCTGCCAAGATCACAAGCAAATGATTTTCAGACAGCAAGATGATAAGTAACCATTCTTCTCACCTGGATTGATGTTGTCATCTGCCCTCACTGCATTAGTCATCTTGCAGATGTTTGTTCCCTGTGCCTCACTTCTCCAGTCAGCCACATACAATCTGAGCTCATTAGTTTTGCAACAGCCGATGGAGGACAGCATCAATCTTTTTGCCTCTCACCCAGTATCAAAGTTTCCCAGCAAATACTAATGACGTCACAATGCGGCATCCACCACTATTCCCATCTATTATTCCTTTGAAGGTGTCTACTCAACATTCAACGAGCTGCTAGCTGGCAAAGCAGAAATCTGTGGGAAACATACTGTAGATTTATTTCACTCTTCACGAGGGTGCACAAATGTCCCTGCATACACCGTGTCACATTTTAACGAATGGCTTGTTTAGCAGCACATGCTAAAAGGATTTGAGAAGCACTTTACCAAACATTGCAGCACTCTGGTTTGAACTGTCCATCCAGGACTATCTCAGAGACAGCAATGGTTTCTAACAACCCCATTAAGGATATGAAAACAACGAGAGTCCTGTAGCACCTTAAAGACTAACAAATTTCTGTGGGCATAAGCTTTTGTGGGTTGCAGCCCACGAAAGCTTCTGCCCGCAGAAATGTATTAGTCTTTAAGGTGCTACAGGACTCTCAGTCTGTATACAGCAAAAACAACAACATGGCTACCCCTCTGGAACTTTTAATTAAGGATGTGCTGTCTTAATTTTTCTCAGTGATAGAGACTTGTTTATAATTTAATGTAGAAATACAACAAACTATAAAGCAATATCTTAACGATAGAGTCCTCTCTCTACCCTCCTTGACAATTTTGTGTCATGCAAAGAACCTAATGAAGTGGCTAGTGTGTATGTGTCCCACTGCTCTGTTGTACTGCTGTTCTGGAATCAGAACAGTGTGCCATAGTCATTGTACTGCTAGAAATTACAAGTGGCTGGGGCTGGCCCTTTTGGATCAGGAGGACCATGAGTTCACTTCTTACCATTGCCATCCAATTCTGAGTGGTCATGTCACACAGCATAGTGTCAACCTTCGATTTCCTACATGGCCATGGATTTTAAAATAGTAGCTTTATTATAGGTGGTATGCTTTCAGCTAGAATTCCAAAGTTCCTTCAAATCATTAATTACAGACAAAGTTGGTTTAAAATAGCTATACAATTCCTCTATCTGTGATACAGATTTTATAAACCTGTGACAGGATTTTAAGAGTAATTTATTTTTCACCATCTGTTATCAATGCTGCCTTTGGCTCTCCATGTAGTCAATGAAAAAAGGTGAACGGATTTGACGGTCTGGATCACCTATCCTGTTGCAGTTTCGCATTACTGGGGCTGTAAACACAGAAGAGTGTTACAGTATATGCCTAATCATCCAAATAGCATGGGGGACATGGATTTCATTTGGATAAGCAGGAGTTTAGATAATCAAGAGGTCAGGAGCCACTCAGCAGCAGGGTGGCTTGCCTGTGGCTGGGGGGGTCCTCCTCCTCCTCCTTGCAGTCCTGGCCAAGTGTCTCTGCTCTGCCCTGCTCATTCACTGCTGTGGCAGTGGGACTGCAAAGGGCCCCCTGTGCTGCTGCAGAACAGATGACACCTGATCCCTGCAGGCATAAGGAGTGTGGGGGGTGAGGCTGCAGTCCTGCTGAGGCACAGCTGAGACTCCCACCTGGGACTCTGCTCTGCCCTACCAAGCCTGCAGCCTTCTCCGCGCTTTGCTCCTGCAGAGATCAGGTGTCAGCAGCCCTGTAGCAGCACAATGCAGGAAACAATTCAGCAGCAGGGTGGCCGGTTTATTCTGTGCCTCACAGTCCTAAGGCCTTAGCTCCATTATCCAAGCTGCTGCATTATCCACTTCCCTGCCTTGTCTTCCAGCATGAGATCCATGCTGCAGAGAGCATGCATCTTGTGCCAGGGGACAAAGAAGGGATTTGGATAATGCGATGGCTCAGATAATAGAGTTTTGGATAAATGGGAGTATACTGTATATAAGTCTAACAAAAAAGATCATGAAACCTTGTCAGTTAACATTAGACTATACGTTAGATTAGAAACTCTTAAGCTTTTTGTTTCACTTCGTTAGAAGATGTTACAATACAAATAAATATAACATTTTTTAAAAGCCTAAATGGTGATATTGTATTGTACTAGCAACTAAAGCTATGCAAAATTGGCAATTATTTTTTTTCAGTTATTACATTTTGTTCCAGGTTATTTATAGTCACAAAGTTTCAGGGTCAGATCCTCAGCTGGTGTAAAGTAGATTTTCCTGAAGTAGGTTTTCTCACTGCAACTTGCAACATTTACCAATTTTGTGTACTTTAAAGTAAAAACTGACCTTTGGCAAAAAAAAAAATTGTGGACAATCAAAGTTGCAAAGATATTTAATTTTTTGCTACACAATGAGATTTTTGAGTAAAAAGCCTCAGTGTCCCAGAGTTTTTTCTTTTCAAAATAAACTAAACAAAACATTGAATGTTTTTTGTAATTTTGTCCCTGATCCTACAATCACTTACACAATTGCTTAACTTTACACTTATGTGGCACCCCACTGACTTCATGGGACTATTCGTAGGCATAAGGTAAATCTCTCAAACGATAAAAAATTAATTGCAATAAATCACGAGATTAAAAAAATCATCGTATTTAATTGCCATTTTAATTGCACCATTAAACAATAATGGAATACCAATTTAAATTTATTATACATATTTTTGGCTGTTTTTCTACATTTTCAAATATATTGATTTCAATTACAACACAGAATGCAAAATGTACAGTGCTCACTTAATATTATTTTTATTACAAATATTTGCACTGTAAAAAAACCAAAATAAATAGTATTTTTCAATTCACCTCATACAAGAACTGTAGTGCAATCTCTTTATTGTGAAAGTGCACCTTGCAAATGTAGAAATTTTTTTTATATATCACTGCACTCAAAAACAAAATAATGTAACACTTTAGAGCCTACAAGTCAAGCATGAAAGGACTTACTTACCTTGCAATGCTGTCTGCAATAGTGCCATATGAATGCCTGTTCTCACTTTCTGGTAACATTGTAAATAAGAAGCGGGCAGCATTATCTCCCATAAATGTAAGCAAATTTGTTGCCTTAGTGATTGGCTGAACAAGAAGTAGGACTTAATGGACTTGTCTCAAATGAATTGAAAAATATTATTTCTTTTGTTTCTCTTTTTCACAGTGCAAATATTTCTAATTAAAGTATCAATTCTATTTTACAGATAGGGACTCTGAGGCACAACAATTTAACTTTCCTAAGATCACACAGCAAGTCAGTAGCAGGGACCTACCTTTCGTCTCTAGATGTAAACCAATTATATACAATTTTGTTATTCCATCCCTTTTTCTTTGCTATTAGCGCTCCCACTCTATTGCATTAGTAATATATATTTTGGGGGAAAAAGTTCTGGCAAGCTGATACTAAGTTTTCTTTTTATGTTAACAAATTGAAAACCACTAATCTGACACAGGTATTGTTAAATGAATTTACTTTAACATTGAAAAATGGCAATTATTATAAGTACAGCAAAGTGTAAACTACTATAAAATGACTATACGATTAGGGACCTTAATTTATACCTACAGCAAAAATAAGTCATGAAGCTAGTTAATCATGAAAATATGTGCAACCTATCCATTATTTTAGTTGTTTACTTACATTAGTCTTACTGGCTTTTTTTTTTAATTAATTAAGAGTTAGGTCTCAGTGCTGTTATCTACAAAGTTGCAGTGCTGGCCAAGACCTCAGTTAAGCTAGTTTTCCTATTTCATTTGTGCTTGAATTTGTTTCCAGGGTATTATATTGTCATAACCAAGGAATGTAATGAGACAGTGATACTTTCATTTGATACTTTTTTTTTAATTACCTGCTTTGAAAATGGGGAGTGGGAGAAGCTGGGAGTAGGGAATAACAAGTTTCTCTGCTACAAAGCAACATGTTAGGTAGCTTTTCTACATTCCGTGCTGATATAAGCAGATGCACACTAAATTATAGTCAGTTGGGTTTATATATTGTGACCAGATGTGCAAAGCTGTGAATTTTCATGGGTAAAAACCAATTTCCATTAGTCTTTGGGAGAACTTGTCACTTTAATCAAAGGGTAAATGTTGCCACTCTCTGGAGAGTAAACACCCCATTTTACCCTATGAGGAGGTTATTTCAGAAGGGCCTGATCCAAAGCTTATTGAAGTCAATGGAAGCCTTTCTACTGATTTCAATGAGCAGTGGATTAGGTCCTAATTGCCCAGTTTGGACTGTCTGCACCTGCCAATGAAGTACACACGACTGGCTAGAGACAGACTATTCGAATAGATGGACCTTTGGACTGATTTGGCATGGCTATTCCTGTGTCTCAGTCTCTCCTAGAAGGAAGTGTGAATTTTCCCACTGTGGCCTGTTGAAGGAAAATTAACTTCCTACATTAAAATTGCAACATGTCATATCCATTTTTGTGGCCATAATAAAAAAGTGGAACCACAAATGACTGGGCTCAAGTGTGTTCACTTGTGTAGCAGAGTAGAATAATTCCCCTCTCAGCAGGAAATGATAGGTAAAATGCTCTGGCCTGTGTTATGCAGCAGGTCAGACAAGATGGTCAGAATACTTCCTTCAGGACACGAAATCAATTGAATCTAGGTGGCAACAGAGCATCAGAAAAAGAATTGGAGGAAACGGGTAAGTAAATTATTCCAGCTTGTGTGCCTGAGAGGTTCTCAATCACTGAGGGGTTTCTTGAGGTTTAAAGCACATTTACAATTCTCTTTATAACCATTAGAAGTTGTCTAACTGCTGCCTTCTTTGCTTTCTCTCCAAAAGATAGAAAAGAAGAAACATTAGAATAGGCCATGTGATGCTGGCAGACCAGGTTCCACTACAAGCCAAGGTCCCCATGTTTCAACTAAACACTGACAGATACATAGTAGGAGTCAGTCTGGTTCAGCTCTGTGTTAGGATTGTTAAAATAGGTATTAGGATTCTAAGAATGTGCTTAAACTTTATTGAATGCTTGTGAGCACTATCCTCACTTGTAACATCTGTATCCCATATTGAAAGGTGTAGCAAGGGTCACTTACTCACTGCTGGTGCACCTCCAGGACTCTAGATATTATTCTTTGTAACTTGGCCCTCTGGCCTGGGGACTTTAGTTCTCCCCTTTTGTGAATCTGTCAGTGTCTTTCGGGATGAGCTGTCCCCCTCTTGCTCCAGGCAGTCTTCCAATCTACATCCAAGGCTGTGCTACTTCCCCAGTAGCTGGTAGGGGAATCCAGGCCTGCCCTCTACTCCAGGTTCTGCTCTGCAGCTAAGCTTTATTTACTCCATGGCCTGTTTTCTACTTCTCTGGGCTCTGTCCTACCATCCGCTCAGTTTACCACCTGTCCGAGTTTCCTCGACTCCCTGTGGCTACATTGGCTTCTTACCAGACCTTGTCATCTCTAACAAACCTCCTTTCTGTCAAGGTTTCATTGCAGACTATTTCTCCCTGCAATCCCTTCCTGTTCTCATCTTCTTAGCTTTATAGAAGCCCCACCTGTTCCTGCCAAGGTGAGCTTCATCCTTAATTTAGCATTATTGAGTCCTGGTTCTTCTCCAGGTGCAGTCTACCTTCAGCAATGCCGTGGGGTGAACACCTCAAGGTAATATTTGAACGTTTGCAATGTAAGCCTCCATGTAATGGTGTGGCACCCACCTCTCGTGAGCACTCCGTCTGGTCAGGTGTGTCTGCCATTGTTAAACAGTCCCAGCTGCGTAATTGGGCCATACAATCAGGGCTTCCTCCCTGGAGGCAATGGTTTCCACCCTCTCTGGGCCTTTCTGGCACCAGCTCTTGAGCGGAGCTGCTAATTAGTTCACATCCCCTTCTGGAGTTTATCACTGTCTGATTGCAGACCACTTCCCAATGGTCTATAGGAGGGACCTGAGCCCTCTCACTACTCCAGGGACTCTAAGAATAGCAGCTATGCAACAGCATATCCCTTTAACAAGTCTACTTTCAATTTCCTGGGCCACTTCCATATGGCCCCAACTTTCACTGATGCTTCACCCTTAGTTCAGGACTCTTCTCTCTTCAAGCCCAGCTGCCAGCCAGGAGCACTTTCGTACTCCTCAAGTCCCTGCCAGCACTGAGCTGTGCACGGTGCTGCAGTTCCCTTTGGCCAGCCAGGAGTACCAAATGCACTCCTCAGGCTTCAGGAAGGAACAGATTGTCTTGGGCTCTGCAGCTCCTTTTATATGGCCCTCCTGGGCCCTGATTGGCTGCCCCCTGCAGCCTTTCCCTGATTCACTGCCTCCTGCGCAGTCTCTTTTGGCTGCTTAGGGGACTTTACTCTACTCCTTTCCTGAGAAGGGTGTGGCAGGACCCTAAGGCCTCCAGCAGGGGGCTTTTGGGCCTAGTCCATGCTGTCACACTCTATAACTGTGTAAGTCAACAGGACAGAGACATTAACTAGTGTGAAATGCTGGTCTCCAGCAGAGAGTATTATGTCCTGCCCAACAGGAAGGTCAGTCAACACCAGATGATCTATAGTGGAATGTCAAAGAAGACAGAAGACTTTATGGATTGCTCTCCCCTCCATGAAGATGAGTTAGGAAGGTGAATTCTTCCCATCAGCTGAGTTTGTAGCTCAGTACTTGGGGGAAGTGGGAATAAAAACCCTCCAACAAGAAGGAACTGCATCTCTACGCTGTTTGAATTCTCGGAGGGCAGGTTTCTAGTCACATGCAAGGTATCTGCAGCTGCTTAGCCTGGGATGGTCCCAAAGAACACGTAGAACATGCTAAATATCAAAGCTTCTTTTATCTTTCGAACCTTAAGACTGTATCTCATTTGTGTGTTTCCATATTTACCTGCTTTAGCCTTGTAAATAACTCTTGTTTCCTTTTCCCATTTAATCTTTAAATCTTTACATAGTTCATTACAGGATTGGCTACTAACATTGTCTTTGGTGTGAAATCTAAGGTGCAAGTGATCAGGGGTTAAGTGACTGGTCCTTTAGGACTGGGAATAACCTGAATATTACTGTGATTCTTGGTGTAAAAAAATCTGTCCCAAAGATAGGCCTACCTGGGTGGTAAGACTGATGGAAGTACCCAGGGAGACTGACTTTGACTTCATGTCAAAGCTGTTATAGTGCCTGAGGAGTTTACCACTTGATAATTGGTTTGTGAAATCTAAGGCCAGGTCTACACTAGGAAATTGGGTTGGTAAACTACATTGCTCAGGGGTGTGAAAAATCCACAACCGTGAGTGGTGTGGGTAAACTGACCTAAACCCCAATGCAGACAGATCAGAATAAGCTGGCACAGAAGGGAGAGTTACAACAGGCTGAAAGAGGACAAATTATCCCTTGTTTACCAAAGATCCAACAGCCAGAAATCCCTCCTGTGGGAGATGCAGGAACTGTGGCTGCAGAAGACCTAATGGGGCACTACTTAACTCCCTGAAAAGAGCCCATTTACTTAGGCTTAGTGCAGGAAGAGGAATCTTCATGCTTCAAGGCATGAACCAAACATCAGCTCGGATCAGGAAGTAATTTTCCTCAACAAGGCCAGACTTATATCAATATAACTATATCTTTCGGGTTTGAAAAATCCACACCCCTGAGTGAAGTAGTTATACCAGCCTAACCCCCAGTGTCGACAGCACTATGTTGGCAGGAGAGTTTTTCTCGTCAACATAGTTACCGCCTCTCGCGGAGATGGATTAACTATGCCGACAAGAGAAGCTCTTCCATCGGTGTAGAAATGTCTTCACTTAAGCGCTATAGAAGAGCAGCTGAGCCAATGCAGCATTTTAAGTGTAGATCTGCCCCAAGATAGCTTTGCCAGATTAGACACACAAGGCTTGATTCACACTGTACAGCTGATTTATCTCTCTCATGGGATTCCCTTGATTCTCTCTCCCCGATCTTCCTCAGGTTCTCTGAGTACAGGGATGTACTGGGGTAGTCTCTGGTGGGAGGAGAGCTAGCAGAGAATATCTATGCCCCAGCTATCCTGGCTGCTGTAACCATCTTTAAGGGCCATTAACAATCAGGCACAAGGAGAGACAGCCTCTGAGGCTACATTAACCTGCCTAAGGGAGTCTGAACCAGCCCCTGGCAGCACCTATGTAGGGAAGAACAAAGACCGTCTAATGTTAACTTTGCCCCTCCACCTTTGTCCTTGCACCACTCCGCTTGGGGGCAGGGATAAATTTGGCCCATTATGTAAGGTTTATGCCTTTCTCTGAGCACTCTGACATTGGCCACAGGCAGAAACAAGATACTGTAATGGCTGGATCGTAGATTTCTCATATTCCTAATTTGCAAAAGTGTTAAGAAAACCACAGATTTTGGCTGTCAGAGAAATTGGCAAGGTATTCATGTCTCTCCTTACGGACCTCCAGTTTTCTTCTACCACTTGGCATTAATTCTCTACACACTCTCTGAATCTTACCCTATCAGACAATGAAAACTGACCCTTTGTCTTGGGTAACTGTCTCCTCCTGATGAGCAAAGATAGAAGAAAAAGCCCGTTTAATAGATCTGCGGTTTCTACATTCCGTTTCCAATTCCCCACTATTATTATTTCTAAAGTGGTCCAATTTTCTCTCTTGCTATCTGTAGCTCTGAACCACAAATATATCTGAAAACCCCTTTATGATTAGCTTAAATCATCCTTGCAATTTGACTTTTGATATTTCATTTTACTCCTCATATGACTCTTCTTAACTCAACTCTGTTTATTTTTATGGTTCTCCACAATATTCCTTCCTACTAGATTATTTATGGTTTTTTTCCCCCTTATTATTTAAGACTTAACTGGGAAACAACTCAGCTGTGGCTCATCCAGCTGTTTGATTGCAGCTATACTATCCCCCTGCCTGTGATTTCTGTCAGCCCTCGTAAACTGAGCTGGATTGATGCTTCCATGGGAGACCTCAAGGCACTGTGAGAAGTAATGCTGGTGACTCAGTAGGCAATCCTCCCTCTGAATCAGTGTCACACCAACGCTTCGGAAGCATGTGGGCAAGTACCATGCTGTTGGAGGTGCTGCCTTTTGGAAGAAACAAAGCCAAGGCTGTAACCACTTGTGATCATTAAAGACACATGACACTTTTTGTTAGAGTAAGGGCATTAATTCTGCTCTCCTGACTAACTTCTAATTGAGTGATCATATCCTGCCTACCAGTACGAAAAATTCCCCTGTACTTTCAGCTGGATATACTATTTTTTTTTACTTACTGCAATAATTGTATAGCCTTACTATGCACTGTTAAATGGCCACTATATTCCACCTAAGAGGCAGCTTCATTTCAATGAAGTGATACTGCTACATAAAGTATAGAATATTAGAAGATTAGAATTGGAAGGGACCTCAGGAGGTCATCTAGTCCAACCCCCTGCTCAAAGCAGGACCAACCTTAGTTAAATCATCCCACCCAGGGCTTTGTCAAGACACAGCTTAAAAACCTCTAAAGATGGAGATGAAGAATATATATTTTATGGAAAGCTTTGGCATCTCTGAACAAAATGGTGCTGTCTAGTTCTCCACTATTATTTCTACAGTGTTAACACTTTTCAGTAGAACATTTATTGAATTACATGAAAGCAAATAAACAAACAAACAAAAACACATTAATAAGGTCGCAAAGTCAAGCACACAAAAGTTAAGAAATGCCATAATTAGGTTGCCAATGGAACCTTAATTTGTCCTTATCCAGCATATGCTGGATTATGAGACAGACTTTAATTGTTTTAGCTGAAATTTTCCAAAAAAGATTCAGCCTGAGGCTCACACCTGGCATGGAAAATTACAATCTGAATGGTTACAATTTGGTGAAGTTATAAGTAACTGAAAACAGAATATTATTATGGGAAGTGTCAGGAAACCTTAATTATAGGTAGCACTATCTGCCATGCCTATATACAATAATTATTATTTATATGTAGGCTTGGAAGGATTAGATTTGTAAATATATGCCGATTTCACTATACACACACAAACTGTTGGAAAAATATTTCCATTAATAATAATTGAAATGTATGGATATACAAAGTCAGAAAAATGGTGCTGGAGAATTTAGAGTTTGATTTAAGGCTATTTATTTTGTATATTTTGGCATGTGATGTTGACAATTTGTGTTTCAACAGTTATAAAGCTTTAACTTTTTGAATCTCAATCTCTACTGTTATTAATTTTTTATTATCTGGCCCCTCACTCCATTGCCTGACCCTCCATAATTTCCTGCAGCTATGACAATGTAACTCAACCACACAAAACACTTAAAAATCAACAGTGATATTTTAAAAGCATGTAAATTGAAATTTGAAGAAAATAAATCCAACTCTGCCAACCCTATTTATGTGGCCTTATATGAATACATGGTGATTCAGAAGCTATGTAAAATAGCAAGTGTTGTAAATGGCAATAAACCTTTAAAATAATTTCAGTGGTACTTGGGGACACTTAGGTAATACTCTGCAAGATCAGGCCCTTCGTTGGACCCAAATACAGTTCAGACATATTGTAACAAACCCATGCTCCATATAAGGGATACAATTATATAAATACACTTCTGGTGAGCAGGAACTACAATGTTGGTCCTTTCGCTCTAAAACTACTGGTTTCTAATGCCTGAACTAAAATAAACCTTTCCAAAGTGGAAATAGTAGCTAATATCTTGTCCTCATTGTAAGCCAAATATTAGAGGGGACACAGACACATGCCTGCATGCATGCCCATAAGTTAAAAGTTTAGCCTCCAATTGATATAGATTTAATATATATATATTTTACCCTTGATGCATTAGCTTTCAGCAATCTTATGAAAGAACTACATGTAAAGGAGTCTGGATGCTGCTTAGTTTTAAAAACCCACTCATTTTCCTGGCTAAGCCATATGTATGCTGCTCCAAAATTCTAATGCATATAGTATGCTCCGTGTTAGGTCTATATACAGCTGCTGCTCCCATTGATACAACTCCTACTGATCTGAATGAAAGTTTTGCCTGAGTAAGGACCACAGGATTTGGCCCTATACTTATTCTTCCAATTCAGCCATTTTATATATGCTATGTTTGCATTCAGGGCTAGATTCATCATTGACCTGCAGCCCCTTTGCACGAGCTATGCTGGAAGAAAAAGCAGGCATAAGTCCCACTCCCAGGAAATACGCCCAGTGCAGATGACTTCTACCCAAGTGCAAAGCCAGCTCTACTCCCTCTGCAGGAGTCCTGGGCATAAGGGACATCCCAGGTGTTCTTATGCCTCAGCCATTTTGCACTGCTGTAATGGTCCATAGGAGACATTTCAATTGGGTGAGAGTTAGGACTACACTCAGGACGGTCCTACGTAGCCTGTGCCAGGGACTGGCACCTCTGGCACATCTGTCCTTGTGTCCAAGCTGCCACCTCTGTCCTGGTGCCATGGATGAGTTTACCGCTCTGTCTGCAAAATGTCTATGCTACTCAAGGGGCTAACATTTGCCGCAAAAAAGAGAGAAATAGATTTGGTTGTGAGAGCAAACTACCTGAATGTGCCTGATTTCATCTCAGAGTAAAAGCTGAGGTGGTTTGGGCCTCTTAGCATTTTGGATGAATGACCTACTGTGAATAGCTGGAGGGCCAAGTTTTGTTTCTTCTGCATGCCTGCTCTTAACGATTTCACATAAAGAGCTTCTTCTTCAGCTCAATAGGTAGCACTACTACTTTGAGATGAAAAGGTCCCTGGGTCAGCTTCTTGCTGGATTGGATCCCTCACAAATAAGGATAATCCCTCATTTGAAGCTTTCTCACTTGGTTGCTTTCCTGTATTCAGGCTTGTCATCTTTATACGCTCTTATTCGAAAACGTGCTGTGTTTGGGAGGGCAGGAACAGAGTACGGGGAGACCTATGTTTGAATCCGAGCTCTGACCAAGGCTTGCTTGTGACAAGCAGTACGTCAATAGTGATGGTTAGTGAATCACTTAATCTCTCTGGTGCAGAGCCTCAGCACTATGTAGGGGCCTAACTCCCACTGAAATCAATTGGAGTTAGGCTTCTAAATACCTTGGAAGATCTCTGCCTTTGTTTCGCTGTCTGTACTCTGCCTGCAGATATAATGTGAATGTGCATTATCCCATCAGGCTGATTTCATTAATAATACTCTTAAACTGCTTTAAGATTCTAGGCTGGAAGGAGATATCCAAGTGCTAACTATCACTGTTGTTTGATGTTTTGATTGATTAAATTAACTGGTACACAATAACAAACCTGCGGAGGTGTTAACAATTTCATTTTTCAACATTAAAGATCCTCTGACATATTTAATAAATGTAGCATTTTGTGTATATTTCCTTGACCAAAGTTTCCCCTTCCCATTTATACAAGTGTACTAGTCACAAATGGTAGCGGCTTTCCACCCCAGAAGTGGCTGCATTTTAGTGTTGTTGAACGTGTGAGTATAAAAATCTCTTAGGGAGCCTTCAGGATGTCTGTGTGTGTTAACACTGGACCAGAACGTGAATCCCAGGCTCAAGTTAGTGTGCAGTTACTCGCATGAGTAGTCCCATTAATGTCAATTGGGTGATTTATGTGAGTAACTGCTCACCAGTTTGGTCAAAGCCTTCACAGTCTAACCCACTATTTTTATTACAGAATTTGTCCGATGGCAGACACTTTCATTAAGTTTCTGTTGTAACCCCCACATTTTGCATGCTCACAATTTTCTGAGAGATTCCACCACTGGCATGAAGTATTTCATAGTCTGTCTCAGTCTGAAAGAGAAGTTCTGCAAAGCTTCAGCAAACTCTAGCCAGCCTTTTAAAGTTGTCTGCACAAGGAGGAAGAGGGGTCATACACCATTTCCCATTTTAAAACAAACAAATAAATACATCTAACCATACTTTCTCTGATGGGTCTAACACAGCTGAGGCTGGATGCTTGAAACTGTGTAAGTCAATAATCTGTACTGAGGACTAATATCTTGCTAAATACAATAACAAGTATTGATGACAGGCACTCAGATACTATGATCATGACCATTATTAAAAACCCATAGATATGCAGTATCAAACCCTGTTAGACAAAGCTGATAAGAGCTAGGGACCTAAGAGTGAAATTCACTTCTGTGCAGAGGTCCAGCACAAGGCCTATGCAGCAGTCACATTTCACTTGAGCCCTCTTTTGAGAGTCCAAATGGTCCACAGTAGAGCTCAGCAAAACTGTTTGGCCAAAACTTTTTTTCAGTGAAACTATGCAGATTTGGCAACACTGAATCACTTTCTCTGAATTTGTGGTAGTTTTACTGACTTGATAGTTTGGGGGGGGGGAATCCACAACATTTGAAATAGTGCAGTGCTTTTAGTTTGAAACAACTTTGTTTCAAAATTTCTTTTAAATTAAAAAAAAATCAGAAGCATTACAAGTGATCGAAATTGAAATGAAATATTTGCTTTTGTCAAAATGAGACATTTTGTTGGACCTGAAATGAATCTTTTTTCTAACTGCTCAAATTCACCACCAGTTTTTTATTTTGGTCCAACCAGAAACAATTCCCTCCACATCCCTCCAAATTTTAGCAATTGCCAACAAACCCAAAATCCATTATTTGCACAGCTCTAGTTCATAGACCTCTGCATGAGTTAAACTTCCTCTACAGTGAATAAATGTGTCAAGCTCAGTAGATGCTATTATTCTTTTGCTGTAGTGATAAAATTAGGATGTCCGTACAGGGTCAGATCATGAATCTATCAGTCCATCATCTTGCCTCTGGCAATGGCCAGATGCTTCAGAATAAAGGGGTTGGTATAGCTGTTGTTTTTATTATCTGTGTGAGTAGCCTCAGGCTGTCAGATCCGGATGATGTATCTATTAACATTTTTATTCAGTTGTAGTTATGAATTGCTTCAGTTCCAGTGTTTATGAAATGGTGCTTTAATATGTGTGCGTCATTTAGGAGAGGTTATGGTGTGACACTGCATTGCATAGGATAGATTTGCATATGTAATGCTTATTTGTCTGGAATGTTTTATATCCAAAAATAAATATTTTTTAAAACAAAGACCATTCTCTATCTGGGGAATGGAATTTTCCTCATACGTCCCCTATAGGAAAGACAACTTGCTTTTATTATCCCTACTCTGCGACATTTACTCTCATCATCTGAACGCTCAGTCCCTGAATGACTAGAAACCATTTGTATTTGAGATGGCCTGTCAGCACTGAACTGCCCCGGAAACATGGCAAAGTTTGAACATTAATGAGTGCTAAAGAGGAATGGATTTCCTCCACAACTGCCTATTACATCCTTAGAGGCATAAAAAAAAATCACCATGATTAATGTCGTTACTCTGACTACCAAGGAAGGCCAATTGAGTTGGCAGTTATTACAAAGTGCTGCCCAATTTCCATAGTTTGTATAAATCCAGAGAGCAGAAACAATCTGCTTTTACGTTGTGCTTACTTAGCACTGTAAGTGTTAACTGAGCTGGTACTCGCTACTTTACAGCTCCAGCACAGGCTATGATGATTTTGTTTTATATCAAGGACAGCAGCAAGTATTTAATTAAAGCTTACTGTTGGCGGCTCCTATTTGACAGCTTAAAAAAAAGGGATTACAAATAAAATGGAGGGGCAGATCCTCCACTGATATAAATCAGCCTAGCTCCATTGACTTCAACTGTGCTACCCTGATGTACCCCTGCTGAGGAGTTGCCCTGTAAACTATAGTACTTTATATAGATGAGTTTTCATTGACTTTCAGTAATGTGTTCATTAGTAAATGGTTGCAGGCCCAGGCCCCAGCTCTTGTTTTTCTGTTTGCTCTTAAATGATGGGGCCAACCCACAAAATTCAAATCTCGACACAGATACTAAGCAACCCACCTTTCTGACTTGGGCCTTGGGTTCAGCATATTGGAGAGATGTGGCTGTTTTCAAAATGTACATCCAGACTCAGGTTTCAATGGACATTTTTCATGAATATTTGATTCTGGTACAAGAGACCAAAATCCTGGCCCTTATTTAGAAGGTGCTTTTAGCAAAGCTGGTCTCTTGCGTGGAGTGGGGGACGGAGATAACATTGCATGAGAAAGCAAGCAACACTTATCTTTCTACTGTCATACCTCTACCTATAAGTTGTAGATGTTTGACCTGGTGTTGTGGGGATCTGCTCCATTCATCCTGGAAAGAATCCAAGATCAATTAATGTGACTCTGTCAGCAGCATGATAAACACTCTCCAAGGCAGAGAAGATCCACCAGGAAGCAGTACTATGTGAATAGACTGCAGGACAGCTGGACATAAGGCATCCGTAGTAGGAAAGGAGAACTTGAGGTAATCAGTGGAAGTGATTATGTTTAAGGAACTGGCCTGGGACTCAGGAGATCTCTGTGTGACCCTTCTGCCCAGTAGAGTCGGCAGCAACAAGGGTCGGGTTCAATATCCAAGGGTCCGTCTTAACAGTACAATGCAGGACTGGCTCGAGCCCTCATCTAGTAATCTGGAAAATTACATACCACCCCCTGGGTGCCTCTAAGAGGCGATACATCCCCTCTCGCAAGCACAGAGTCTTAGTGTAGAAAAGAAACTCTTAATAGAAGGAGGGAAGTAACCCACAATTACTTGAGGAAAAGGCCACAAGAAGGATTCATAAACATAAAACCATGAGGCCAACACCCACCCCAGAGTACACTGGGCAGCGTCTTTTGCCTCATGTTCTGAATTTGACAGCCAAAAGTTCCTTTAGCGTGCCCTCTCGTCTCTGCAACCCACTCACAGTTGTTGTTCTGGGTCAGTGAAGACCCAGAGTTCAGTGTTGCAGCTGTCTTAGGTCCCCTCTCACGCTGGGGTCGGAGAGGGGAAGGAAAGCACCTTGCTCACTCCACTGTCCAGGCACTTGCTCTGGCATCAACTGCCCTGCTGGCCACTGTCTCCACTTGCCACTCTGCCAGCCGCTCACCACTGCATTCTGCTAGCTATCACCACTGAACACCATCACCTTCTGAGGCCACCTGCATCTCTCCGGTGACCTCAGTGGGTTGGTCTCTTGAGGTTCCACCAGGCTCTCTGTGATTTTCAGCACTCAGGGGGGAACCTCACTGCTAAAGCAGGCTGGGCAGAAACACTGTCCCATAGCAGATGATTTAAGCTCTTGTGATCACTTTACAAAACACAAAGACCCTAACTGAGCCTTAATTAGCTCTATCTTTGAACAATGGGGAAAGGCAGGTTAAACAATGCCTAGGACTCTTAGGCAAAGCCACACCTCCAGGCAGGAACATCTGTCCCCACACCCTCTTACCTTTCACAAGGGTCTGTCGTTGAAGCCCCCTACTTAGCGACTTCAGTTTAGTTGAGGGTGACCTTCTCAATCAGGACAGGCTAAGTACAGTTCTGCTGCCCTTTACTCAGATCATAAGAATAGCAACATTCCATTACCCCTGTATTCAATTTTTAAAAATGTATTAAAGCTAATGTTGAATTTATCTAGTACACAAGTTAATGAAAGAGTTTGGGTACATATGGGTATAATGCTTAAATTATCCAAAAGTACAGAATTTGGTTTAAAAGTCATAACATACATATAGTACATAATCTGCAATATCCCAAATTAAGGTTAATAAATTTATCAATAAAGTTAAAATATGAGCATCCACATACTCAAATACATCACTCATAAAAAATTATACTGAGAGTAGCTTGTGGAAAGCAAAGATAGCAATGAGTGTAGATTGTCCCTCGATGATTGAGAATTTTAGGCTAGATTGTCCCTCAGTAAACACAATCTATCAGAAGTCTGTCTGTTACTTTCTTGTTTTCACTTCTCAATGGCACTCTGGCTCATTTCTTCTGGTATTGTTGATGTCTGAGGACATGTTCTAAATAGATGTCCCTTGTACACTTAATGGTGTCCAACACCATGAGTCGCTGCATCAGCCGAGCGCAGCATTAAGTGATTCTGTATTCCGCAAGACTTCATCATTACTGGGATCCCTTGTGCCCACGGCTGCAACAATTAGCACATATGTTTGAACCTCATAACCTGCAACCCTCAAGACATTGGCCAGAAGGCAGTATTTCTCCACCTTGCATGCTCAGTCATTATGAAAAGCCAGGATCCTGTTTTCAAAAGGAACTATGATGTCCACCATTCTTTTTTGTTCCTCGCTACTGATGATGATGTCTGGTCACAACTGACTGTCCGTTCAAGAGATTGCAGAGTTCACGGCAACCTTCCCCACTGATGGAGAGATGGCTTTGAGTAGGCAATCTTGGATGACATTGTGGCACACCTTCCAGGCTCTGGAATGGGCCTTGCAGCTAAACAAGACATGGAGTAGAGTCTCATTGGCATAGTCACACTTTCTGCATTGCTTGTCCTGATTCCCATGGTGGACGGCTCCAGTCAACGGGATACAGCTGATGAACCTCCAGTCAGCAACTCAGGTGAAACTGCCACATCACCTCAAAGGCCTGCCCTGGACAGGTTTTCCATGTACTGCCAACAGATGGCTTCATTCAGGGTCCTCTCCAGCACAATTCTAGCTCTTGGAGTGTTGATTGTGTGCTCTGTACTCTCAATTTGTGGCACCAGGACTCCCAGTTCCTGACATTCCTCACACTGTGTCCAGTGACAGCCAATATACTTCTGTCATGGCTGTCACATAGCATTGCAGGCATGAGTCCAAAGTGAAACAAAGTCTCCCCCATTTCTTCCAAATTTGCCTTCCAGGGAGCTTCTCAGGTATGTGGTGACATTTTGATTGAACGGGGTCCCGGTGATTTGCTTCCTGATGACGCACTCACCATGACATTGTTCACCATAGAGTCTGGGCACATCAGAAGGCAGAAAGCATGAGTGATCACCGTAATGCCATACAGATTACCCACTCGAGGGACGTTGGTGCTGCCCTGCCTTTGTGAGAGGTACACCGGTTCAGTGCTGGCCCTCTGGGGAAGAAACATCCACTTCTTCACTAGCTGCTGTTGTCTGTCTTGTTGAGAGGTACCTTTGCTACAGCAGATCCCATTAGGAAAAATGAAATATGGAGGATCAGGAAGGTGTTCAAGGCATTGCTCTTCCGCCATGGTGCCACATCCCATAGAATCTCTGCAGTGATACCCTCAGGCATCTGCTGGACATGAAAACCCGTGGGCGTGCCAAGATGTTGGTATGCATGACCATCCTCAAGAAGGTCATGGGCTCACCCTGGATCTTAAATGGAGTTACCTGAACTGAGTCCCTTCTGCTGCCATTAATATACAGGGATGTGCACTTCGTAGCATTGAAGTGGACTCCCATCTAGATGGCAGTTTGACTGGTGACACTGAGCATTTGTTCATGACTCCCAGGATTATCTGTGATTAGGACCAGAGCATCTGCATAGGCCAAAATATACACCCTGGTGTCATACAGGTTGAAACCACCTAGATCATAAGAGATTGCTTGAATGAGCAAGTTGAAAACAATGGGGGTGATGGACAACTTTACTTCACACCACCACAGGATGAAATTTCAGCTCTCTCTGTTTCCATGGGGCAGATGGTGGTGGTGCAGCCTTCATAAAGTTCCTGGACCAGTTGGAAAAAAAATTCAGGGATCCCGTACTCTCAAAGCATGGCAAAAATGTGCTTGTAGGGCATGGATCCAAAAGCATTAGTCAGGTTGAGCCATTCTATGGCAAATTGTCGCCAGGGTCTCCTGCCCATAAGGAGGGCAGTTTGAAGGACAAAGTTGTGCTTTTAACAGCCTTCGCATGACACAAAGCACTTCTGGAAGGAACTGATGGCTCCTCCATTCACCGACCATTCTGTAATCCTAGCCCTGAGGCAACTGGCACACAGTTAGGACACAGTGGACCAGAGAGATATGGGTCTCCAGTCACTGGAGTCGTCTCGCTTGCCTTTCTTGTAGACAAGCACCATCATAGACTTTTTCTAGGAACTGGAAGCCTGGCAGAACTATTTGCACCTGTTGAAAATGGTAATTAGTACTAGGCAACCAGCCTCAGAAGAAAGGAGGCTGTCAGGTACCAGTCATCCAAGAAGCTCTTGCCTTCGGCCAGGTGTCTCTCCAGGATCTGAAGTTTGGAGGCCTGTTTTTCTTTCTGGTATGCCCCCACTTGTGCTGTGTTTTCCCCTTTTAAGCTTCTCCTACCAATTCTGACGCCTCTCACAGGTGTGCGGGGTAGGGCTGATTGAGTCTACAATAGCTCATTAACCTGTGTTGCCAAGTATGGGGACTGTATATCCCATCACAGGGCACTATGGGTATATACAATGCTTACCACAATGGAGTCCTGATGTGACTGGGGTCTCTAGGTGCTACTGTGATACAGAACATTAGTTAATTAATTAATCAAATGAATAAATTAAAAATAATAATAATAATAAATTAATAAACACACACACCCCTCAACCCTGACCTTCAGAGACAACATCTAGGTTGAGGGTTTGAAGACAGGGATTGAATTTCAGAGGGAGTTTTTTGGCTAAGGCCCCACGTCAGCTTTGCAAATCTCACCCTATGTTTTAGAGGGTGTCATGATATAAGAAATCCCAGGCCTCCTTAAATAGGAGGTGTTTATAAAGAAAACAGCTATACTGACAAGCAAAGAGGCTTCCACAAAGCTTGAATTCCAGTTCTGTGCTCTGTTTACCAGGGTACACACTCTGTCTGGAATTCTATACAGCACACAGAGACACCTAGTGATTGAAAAATATGCAGCAAGTAAACATCATTACGGAGAGGAATTCAGGCCCAGATCCTCAAAGGTTTTTATATTCCTTATTCTATTGATGTCAGTGGAATTAAGAGCCCAAGTACCTTTGCTGATCTTTGCTTCACTTCAGTCCTTTGTTCTCACTGATAAGGGTGACAACAAGGCCTGTGACTTTTTAATGATATTGATATCTGTTCTAGAAAATCAGTCGAGACCAACAAATTTAATTTACATTGGCTTTCAGACAGCCACGAGATAGTAATGGTGTTCAAGTACTACCAACATTGGTATAAATCTTTATTATTGTCATTATCATGAAAAATAGGTCTGTCCTAAGATTTCCACTGCCTCCAAGTGGCATCCAGGTTAGATGTATCACAAGCACAGCTAACCTCATAGTATTTTTGGTGCCAATAGATATAAGGGTGCATGGAAATGAAGGGGAAAAATTGAACCTCATAAACAAAGTTAAAGTCAGTTCAAGTTTGGAGGGATGGTCTCAGTCACACATCCCTAAAATTTGTGGGAAATTCTATAATGAATATCCTTATGGCTGACTTCCTCACTGACATCTTGGGAAGATTCCCTACAGATTCTTGGCCAGAACTATTGAAGTTTGCAACACTTCCCGAAAAACTCCATCCCAAGTTCTATACAGAGCCCAGAACAAGCTGGCCCAGGACTTGGGGAATTTAGCTAGTGCTATGGAGATATATTCAAGAGGAAGAAAGGATATGATGGTTAAGGCACCACCCTAGGAGTTGGAAGACCTATCTTCTCTTCCTCAGTCTGTTATTGACTTCCACTCAGGCCTGCTGACAGCAATTCCAGGCCCCAGAGCACAACAGCCCCTCTAGACAGGGTTTACAATACTACTTTTTACTCTATTGATAACACACTACAACAGGGGTCGGGAACCTATGGCTCGCGAGCCAGATGTGGCTCTTTTGATGGCTGCATCTGGCTCGCAGACAAATCTTTAATAAAAAAAATAATAACGTTAAAAATATAAAACATTCTCATGTACAGTGATCCCTCACTTATCGCGGGTATTAGGTTCCTAGACCCCCTCCATAGGTGAAAATCCCTGAAGTAGGAACTGCTCTCTGCAGTGAAACTGACTCTGCCTTGTCAATTTCACTGTGGAGCAGGGCACACTCCAGCAGTGAAACTGACTCTGCCTTGTCAATTTCACTGGGAGCAGGGCAAACTCTCTGCAGGAAACTGACTCTGCCTTGTCAATTTCACTGCAGAGCCCCAGCAGGACACACTGTCCACAGTGAAATTGACGCCTTGTTAATTTCACTGCAGAGGAGGACACACTCACACACATATGTTTATTTGTAAACATATTGTATGGCTCTCAGGGAATTACATTTTAAAATATGTGGCGTTCATGGCTCTCTCAGCCAAAAAGGTTCCCGACCCCTGCGCTACAACCTACTATCCATAAGTTATGGTGTTGCTTGGCATAGGTAATTCCCCTTCTCCCCCCTCCTCCCACCCCAGTTATAGCACCAGTATTAAATAAATTGGACTGGGCTTCCGCTGGAAGTTTATGCTTATTTATAATGTGCCATACAGGTTCCTGGGTCGCTTAGACTCCCTAGGAGATTGCTGATGAAATCTGGAAGCTGAGTAGCAGACACCACCTTCTGAGCCACCCGGGAACCTGTATGGTGCATGATAAATAAGTTCGGCTCCAGGGAGGGGCAGAGAGCACAGGCTGCAGGATCCTCATGGGAAAAGGGGTGTGGAGGAGAGGAGGGGGGCTGAATGGGAAGGGGGAGAGGAAGGACGTGGTGAGCGACTGTGTGCAGGAGGGAGGAATGCATGCTGTGAGCGGGGAGGAGGCCAAGCAGGGAAGAGGCCAGGCCTGAGGCAGAGTGGGGGTGGAGTGTGGGTAGGGCCATGGGAAGAAGCGGTGGGCGTGGGATCTAGCCTTCCTGAGGAGAAGCTTCACCTGCTGTCCATGGCTTGAACCATTTTAAATCACCAAATCCCTGAACAATTGCCTCCTTTAACCTCCCCATCAGCAAATCTGCTTCCAGTGTCCTCAGGCAAGTCATTTAGATCCAGATTTTCAAAAGCAACTGTTAGTTTTGTGTGTCTTAATTTCTTGGTTCCCAACTTGGGACATTTAAGATGCATAAAGCCTGTGTAAGGAGCCTCCAGTGAACACAACCCATATGTGTATGGTGGGTGGGGGACTTTCTGTACAGCCCAGGGGATACATCAGAGACATTCCAGGCTGGTCCAGAGGAGGGAATGAGAAAAGTCATGGCCAGGACACTTTTGTACCATGTCAGTTCCATGCAGCCACAAGCCCTGTAGGCGCTTTGGCAGGTGGAGGCATAAGTTAGGCAGAGTATTTCTAGCTGCCTTATCCTGTGCCAAAAGCTGAACCGACAACCCCTAAATAAGGGAGGCAAAAGCTGCTTCAAAGTTTATAATGCTGGCACAGAGATGAATTCTTCTTCTGGGATCTGCCTTTCAGAAGCACTGCGTGCCCATAATACTGAAGTCAATGGGAGCTTTGGGTGCTCACCACCTCTGAAAATCAGGCGCTTCTTGAAGTTAGGCATTGAAATACTGAGGCACCCAGAATGACTGGACAATTTTGAAAATGTGACCCTCAGGTTCTCTGTGTGTCAGTTTTCTCATCTGTAAAATTGGAATAATAACCATACCTTCCTCACAAGGGTACTAGCAAGACAAGTTGGGTGAGGTAGTATCTTTTATTGTGCCAACAGCTGTTGGTGAAAGAGACACGCTTTCGAGCTACACAACTCTGTGCAGCTTGAAAGCTTGTCTCTCTCACTAACAGAAGTTGATCCAGTAAAAGCTGTTACCTCACTCACCTAATCTCTTTAATACCCTGGGACCAACATGGCTACAAAAACACTGCAACGCACAAGGCAACTGTCAGACTTAACTCACTGATGCCCAAAGCACTTGTCTTTGAGATCCTTGTATGGTGGGTGCAAAGGGCAGTATATTGTAATGAACTGCAAACGTGTACATGTGCCACTGCTCTCTATGGTTGGAATCAGAACTGCTTAGCTGTTCATGGGTTCCCAAACTTCTTACAGTGTGGACCATCTCTTATGTTTTCTCAGTGATACCTACCCTCCTGTGTGTGATCACATAACATCCCCATGGGAACTACACTGATTGCTTTGTGGGACAGTAACATTAGGAAACTATTTAATGCATTTTTATCTTTTTTAAATGCAATTTAGCAGCTGGAAACAAGAAGATGAAGCCAGCACCAGATGACCAGCCAGCGCTCTGTAGACCACTAGCAAGTGCCTCCTAAACCACAGCTTGGAAAGCTCTGTGTTAGATCTTACAAAGCTAAGTGAGATTCTCTTATCTCAAGTGGTCGTGGCCATTTCTCATCCACAAACTGATGTTGTCAACTTCTGAATGGCTGTGGACTGCAGCCCAGTGGCAAAAATAGAGCTCTGCCACTAGATGACACATTTATTTTGCTTCTTGCTACCATTGTTTTGTTCTGTGTTTGTACCTCATATGGCATAAGGGGGAGAGGGAGGTCCTGGTCCATGACAGGGCTCCTTGCAATGCCACAATACAAATGATAACTAATATTACATTAATACAGGTAACAGTTGTGTACTTCACTATCTAGCCTCAGTGCTTTGGACCTAGGGGCTCGTGGTAGCCTGCGATGTAACATTCCTAGGAAATTCAGAGTTTTACAGGGGACACGCCACGTGGGGCCTGCTGTCACCCAGATTCATGCTGTCATTAAAAACATGAGCTAAGGAGTGAGTGTGGGACCAAAGGCGTTGTAATGTCCTTGCTTTTGTCAGTTTGCATCAAAGCTTGAGCACTATTGCCTGTATTAAAATTAGATGTAGATTTTTTTCTACTGAATTTCATGTTTGTTCCTAAAGCAAAACCAAACCACCCACAGAATGTTACAAAACACGCAGTGCTTGCCCAAGAGATGACTTATTCTCTTTAGGAAGAGCTTGTTTTGGCTTCTGCAAATGAATATTTTGAATCCACTTATGTATGTATTTATGCATTTTTAAATGCTTCCCTTTTGCCCTATTAAATACATTTTCTGTTTTCATAGCTGTATTCTGGCCAGTCGGGTGGCGTCTCATACAGCATTTGGTTCATGCATTTAGGTCTCCCAAAAGATTGTGGTACCACCCGTTCAACATTAAGACTTCACTGCATGCCTGAGTCAACGTTTGTTTAAACCCAGCGCAGGTAGTGTTGACACTTAGCAGAAACAGTGAGGAAAATTAACACATGCACACACACAAAGAACCACCAAGCAAGAAACACAGTAAATCCATCTTATAAGCATGATATATTTGAAAGTATTTCCCATTGTGAAAGTTCTCTCTTTAATGGAGATGCATTAATTCAACTTCACAGAAACACCTGACGTACATTTCATCCTCATTTCACACATGGGGAAACTGAGGCAGAGAGATTTTTTTTTTAAATGACTTGACCAAATTAATCTGGACTTAATCTGGACCTGCGTTCAAGTTCCAGCTCTGCCACTGCTTTTCTTGGGCCAGTTATTGTGCCTCACTGTGCCTTAGTTTGCCCATTTGTAAAATGGGGATAATTATATTGACCTTTGGGATCTACTGATGAAAAGTGCTACGTAAGAGCTAGACATAATTGCTGAAGGTTCTGTAGTAACATAAGGAAAATTCCTTTTTTTAATTAAGATGTGCCATGATCCTTTTTTTCTCTTTCAGAACGCTGTGTTATGTTATTACTGTAGAATGGCAGAGAGGTCACTTTCTGTACCCTAGAACACTAAGTGAAGCTGTAACGCTACACCAACTAAACTGCCTCCTTCTCTTCGGCATGCTACGAGGGTGCAGCACAGAGAGTCTGCTATACCTTCCCTTTATGATAGCCCAGCATGGGGTCAAGCTGTTGTATGTACACAATGCCATAGCAGTGACTTTGTCCTTCATAAAACAAAAGACAGCTCAAAAGCCTGAGGAAGAGAGGACCCACAGGACCCTAGCATTTGCTTTTAAGACAGACAATAAAATCAGGGAAGTGCCTTCGCACTGCCATTGAGGGTTACTTGTAATATCCAGTCCTAGTTTCTCACTTCCTAATGGTCTGGTCAGGGCTAGGAGTGCCTAAAGCAAGAGTGATTTCTGTCCATGTCAAAGCCTTCATTTGCTCAAGAATGACCTCTGTAGCTGATTAATGAGTAGGCAGGATGCTCCCAACCACCAGGAAAGGACATAAAATTCATATAGGGCAGTGACACTGCCAACAGCAGCCGAGTCAGATCCAGATTTGGGAAATGCTAAGGGATTTGCTGCTGGCATTGCAGCTCCCAAGGAGGAACGGGTAAATGGCTATTTAAAAAATGTGTGTGAGCTGGGATAGGGCCTGGTGTGTGGTCACGTTTGTGGGAAATTGGTGAAAGTCGCAGAAGGACAAAAGCGAAGGGGCTGCTATGTTCTGGCCATGTATATGTCTGGGTGTTTATTTTCTTTACCTTCAGACCTCTAAGGCAGGGGTCCCCAAACTTTCAGCTGCCAGGGCCACATGACTCAGTCTTAATCTTATGGTGGGTCGGAGCTGCTGGGCCCACTTCATGTAGGAGGGGGCTCGGGAGAGGGACGGGGCTCTGGCCAGGGCACTGCTAGGCCTACGTGGAAGAGGGATGGGGCCAGGAGGGGGAAGTAGCTGCTGCGGGAGGGGAGAGCAGTGTCCTGGCCCACATGGGAGAGGGGCGGGGGGAAGTGGAAGGGGCAGGGCTCTAAGGGGTGAGAGGGCCGGTCAAAATATGCCAGTGGGCCAGATGCAGCCCATAGTTTGGGGACCCTAGTCTACAGCAACTGGCAGCTATTTTGTGCACAGTACAGTGCAGACTGTTACAAAGCATGCACATGCACACACACGGTCTGTGTTCTGATGACTTTGCTTTTGTTCTTTCTTGTTTTCTTAATCTAAAATAAAAGCCCATCTGATTAAAATGACCCTTTGCTTCTTTTGCTTATAAAGCATGATGCTGTGGGTAAACAGTCGACTTTTCTGAGAACCAGCTCAAAGCAGTATGGCACTGAAATGCAACTTCACTTTTCTCAGCTTCTTTCATACAAATGCTTTGCAAAGCTAAATGATACGGTTACGGGTCTAAATAAAAAGACAGGGGCCCACACTTTAAATTAAGTGAAGTTCAAAATTTCATAGAATTCACAGGTGTTTGGAACTATGATTTTGGTTCAAGTTCATCTCGATAAGTAATAAAAAATGCTTGGAGATGAGAAATTGAGAATAGAGAAAGAAAAAAGTTAGGGTTCCAGTGCAGCTTTGAATCCACTAAACTATTCAATAGCTAAAAAACATAACCACATCATTTTATTACCATCTTCCCTGTCTCCTCCCTTTTCTTCCCTTTCATTGTCACACTCACTTCTTGACCTCTTATATCCGAACAGACTGAATGCTCTGTGAGACTGACAGACTCTTTCTATGTGTTTTAACACAAAGGGACTCTGATCTGAATGGGAGTGTCACTACTGAAGTATAAATACTAAATTATGATAATGTAATGGTGTAGAGAAATACAAGGAGGCTGTTCCACACAGAAAAAGCTGAAGAGAAGGCTTTCATACCAGCAGGAGTGAGATTGTGGAAGGGACAGAGAGAAAATCAATTCAAAAGGCTAGATCCTCCTACTCACTCTTGGGCTGAGTTGTTCCTTCCCCCGGGAATAATATCACTGAAATCAAAAGTACTACCTGATGAGCAAATTCATTCGAGTAAGATGGAAGAATCTGGCCCTAATGACCAAGGGGAGCAGTAGTGGGAAGTCGGGTGGAGCAGGTGCATGGAGGTTTCACAGCCCGGCAGGGCAGTTTTGAACTGGACTCTGAAATGAATGAGAGGCCAGTGGAGAACAGACAGGGTGCCAGCTGGCTGCTCAGAAGGGTGATGGGAGGAATAACTGAGAGGCAGAAAATAATATTGGGCCTTTTGTCACAAGGAAGCATCTTACTCTAGAGACCGGTTTGTTTAATCCACTGAACTGGTGCTCAATATCCATGACAGAAGCTCACTCTCTCCAGATATACCTCCTGTCTGCAGTGTAATACAAGAAAAAGGTTAGTTTATAACACAGGCACTACCGTGTTATCATTTTCTATGGAGCCAGTCTGGCTTGAGGCAGTGCTTCTGCAGCCCTAGGATCGTGTCTCCTCTGTGTCAGAAGGAGATACGAGGGCAGATGATACAAATTGTGAAGTGCTGTGGCAATCATCCTATCTCATTTCCAGATCCAGATCCAAAGGGAATAACTGTCCCAAGAGACAGATCAAGATATCTGTCCCAAGAGATCAAGCTGAAGCCAGTGTCTCTGAGTTGTGCTGAATAGAGCTGGTTCCAAAGATAAGGTGAGATCCCCAGTTCTGCCTTATAGGTGTCTGCAGGAGAAGGTCTGTGGGAGCAAATTACTTCTTAAACTTCTCACACAACTCTGCCACTTTACCAGACTGAGCCCTCAGGTGAACGAGCAATGGCCTCTTCCCCTACTCCTGCCTCGTGACCTCCCTCATCATCCTCTCCCTACCTTAGTGATGGACTCCGAGATCAGTTTCTTTGCTAGGTGCCAGTGTAACACCTGCCAAATCATCGTCTATGCAGTGTAGATGTGGGCATACCAGTCCCAGGATTTTAGAGAGCTAAGGTGAGTGATGTAATATCTTTAATTGGACCGACTTCTGTTGGTGAAACAGACAAGCTTTTGAGCCACACAGAGCTCTTCATCAGATCTGGGAAAGGTACTCTGAGCACCACAGCTAGAAGCCAGATGGAACAGATTGTTTAGCATAAGTAGTTAGCGCACATTCTAAGGCACCATTCAAGATAGAGTGGCCTGTTAACACCTCTGCAGCCATAGGACAAAGGCAGGGAGTTAGTTGGTTTACAGATTGTGGATTTATGGTTTGTTAGGAGAACATGGAGTGGGATTGCAGTGAAGACCAACAGACTGGCACCTGCACTCACAATAACCTCAGGCTGCATGGGACATATACACCTGTACCTGGAAACCACAGATTCATTTTATCAGTCATCTTCCATGCTGTCTCTGGTCCGATGCAGATGAATTAGCAGGCACATAGGACTTGCCAGAGTTATTCACTGTGTGCTCATGGGGTTTGATCACTCATGTGGAATCAGTGTGGTTCCACATTCACATTGGTTACTGTAGGATCATTTTATTTATTTTTTCTTGGGATGTCAGAATATTTCCTCCATGCTCCTCATTCTTGATCATCTGAATTTACATTAGAAACATGGAAACATCCTGCTTTTGTTCCCCAGACAGCTCAACCAGATTTAATTCCATCTCCCTATCCCCTGTGCGCTGGATTTACTGGATGTGCATGTGATGGCTGTCATCATGGGCTCCACAGCAGGGATTGCTTGATGACAGAGTTTCTTTTGCTGATGGACTAGCTGGCCCTTGCCATCAGCTAACAGACCCCAAAATGAGAGTCAGGTCCTGAAGCACTCTTGTGTTTCACAGACAGGTTCCACTGGGGCATATGCTATTCTATTCTGCATAGGATTTTATATCACCCTTGTCACTGTAGTGTCTCTGCCCCTTCCAGCATCCTGAGACCCCTGCTGTGGAGAAAGTAGAGAACAGAATGGCTCCAACTTTGATTTAAAACCAACCTAAGTGAAACCTTTTTAAATGTTCGAATAGCTCAACTTTCTTGTGTTTATTTACTTAACGCATTTTTAGGCAAATAGCCCCAGTGTAAGTCCTTGTCTCTATGTAACTGTTGTTGAATAAAGCCCACAGCTGTTCCCAGTGCCTGAATGGAACTGAGAGCTCTCATGTAAATTATTCATCACAGATTTTGTGTATATGTTTGTCTAGACTGCTCCCAGAGTGGGGGAATCTTGCGTTTCTCATTTACAGGACTTGAGGCTATCAAAAAGGAATCTTATTCTAATGAAATATCAATAGAGTGAGTACCATTGTAGGCATGCCTTTTAGGCTTGGTCTACACTTCATACTTACTTCAGTATAACTACATCTCTCTGGGGTGTGAAAAATCCACACCCTTTAATAATGTAGTTACATTTGACCTTAATCTCCCATTTAGACAGTGCTATGTCAGTAGGAGAGCTTTTCCTACCCAGGCTAAACATTGGGGATCTTTTGATTATGCTTAAAAAACCTTGTCCTCGATAGTACAAGTAGCATAAAGCTACACTCTCTCCTTGTCAGGGATTTCTAATCCCTTTCCTCTCCTGAGCTGCCAGCTGAGCTGATGGGAAGAATTCATTTGCACAACTTCTCTTCACCGGGTTGGGGAGAGGAGACCAATCAACAGTCTTTTGTCCTCTTTGCTGTTCCACAATAGTTCATTTAGTGTTTATGTACCTTCTCTATGGGGAAGGATATAACACCTTTTGTTGTAGGCCAGCATTTCACACTAATTAATGTTTCTCTCCTCTCTGGCTATTTTCACAGCTACAGAGGCTTAAGATGCAAATGCTCAAATATTACCTTACAATATGAGATACAGATGTTATGAGATTAATGCATGCAGCAATTTAGAAGCATTCAATAAAGTCTAAACACCAAGCACATTTTTATAACTCTAATACTCATTTTAACAATAGCAACACAACAGGTGAGCCAGACTAATGAGGCCTGAGGAACTTGGCATAAGTTGGCATGTGTTTTGCCAGCATTATATGTTGTTCAGAAGACTGTATGAAATGAGCTGCTGGTTCCCAGGACAGTTCCTAGTGGGACACGTGTCTGCATTAACAGAAACCATCATCACGGTTGACGCCTCATTTGCCAACTTCAGCAGAAAGGCTGAGGACTGATTGGACTGTGGAGATCACATATTTCCTTCTCACTCCTAGAGATGGTCCCAGAAAGGTACATAAAGAGGAGCAGTGGAGGGGAAATTTGCCCAGATGCCCCTGTTATGGGACTGTATAGCGTGTGTCAACCTCGGAGGCTGTTCCCTTGTCATTTCATATATTGGACAAAATCTACTAATTCCTTGGACTCCTTCTCAGAACAGCAGGTGACAGGTGTTGTCCAGAGTTGTCTGCTCTTCATCCCCCTCTGGATCCCTTGTTTCATACCCAAGATCTTCACCCCAATTCCTGTTTGTTCAGTTTTTGTCCCTTGTGCTTAGTTAAGTCCTGGTCCTGCGGTCCTTCCCTCACCTGAGGAGGTATCCCTTACATTCTGGTGGGCTCCACTCACCAATCCCAGATATGAAAGCACTAGTAATTTTCACACCCGCATTCTTATGTGACCCTTCCTCCTCCCTTCTAGCAGGGAGGTCGTTGCTATTACTTTTTCTGTGGTACTGTCCTGCCTCCTCAAAAGGAAGGTCAAACTGGCTGGCAACATTCAGTGTCACTAAAGAAAACATGAAAAGATGTAAAGAAAGCAGTCTGGAGCCTTTCGATGGGCAAAGTGGGCATTTCAAAATAGACATTGACATCATTGCACAGTGATTCACACAGCAAATTGCAGGAAACCCCGGCCCTAGCTTCCCAAAGAAACAGTTTTTCTTTCCATGATAGAATTACACTTCCTTTTAATCATATGGGTTTGTTTAAAGCAGAAGTAGGAGCAACAGTAAACATCTATCAAAAAGAGTTTAATTAAAATGTTAAACACCCCGCCGTAGAGAAATCTCCTTTTCCAGCAATAAAACCTCACTACAGAGTTAATTATTTAAAGTAATGTATTTGCTTCTCTGTCTATATATGAGATTAACATATTAATGGGAATGTAATTATGTTATAAAAATCCTTTTTATTTGCACTGTATTTTAAGATGCAATGTTTCAGTGAAATCTCATTTCTCCCCCCTTTTGTAACCTCAAGAGCACAAGACCATAGTTTGCACAGAAGTTCCGTGCACCACACAAAAGGAACTTTTCTTATACCCATTCTCCAGAGGTCTTGAATTCACCCTTCTGAAACTTCAAAGTTTGTTTTCTTGTGTGTTTTTATGCATTTTTTTCTCTTGGGAGACTAGGTGACTAAGAGGATACACGGCCTTTTCCCTTTAGGTTTAATGCCAGTTCAGCTCAACAATGACTATAAATTGTTATTGTTTGATTAGAGTAAATTTTTCTGTCCTGGGTACAATGCATTTGGTGGTCTCAGTCCATTTCCCATAGGACATGGACCAAAGCCAGTACAAATTGCATCCCTGTTGGTAGTCATGCAGAGAGGACAAGGACTGAATGAACCATGGAGACTAGACCACTTTCTTTCACGAAGGATAGTACTGTCAGTTCATGTTTGAAGCATAGCGGTGGAGGGGAGTGTGGAGATACTTTCTTTGATGCTGTACCTGTTCTGTGGTTAACTAGGGATTAGGGGACTTCAACAAACTGCCACCATTCACTGCCAGAGGCACAAACATTAGACCAGGAAAACATGACTTATTAATGACTTATTCTTGGTCACATATGCACAAACAACAAGAAAAGGGTTTGAATAGAACAACCTATTGGTCGGTTTGTCATCATTGTGCAAGGCTTCTTGCTCCAAAGCACAGAATTCTAACACTTGAATTAAAGGACTAAGGGCCACATTTTAAAAAATATTTAGACTTCTACAGATGGAAATAGGTATCTACTGGGATTTTCAGAAGTGCCTAGCTCCCACTGATTTTATTCTCACTAGGCACCTCTTTAGGGTCTAAATACCTTTTCAAAATCACGTCCCAAGTCTATTAGCTGGAAGCCAAAGAAGGCAGAAAAGAAGGATGGTCCAGTGATTATGGAACATGAGAGAGCTCTGATCCCCTTTTATGCAGTCTTGTAATGGGACTAGTTACAAGGGTTAACTCTACACTATGAGCGGAGTACTCTTGTGGAGTAAGGAGGGCACAGGCCACCACCCCTGGGTGGTAGCCCAAGCCCCTCTGGCCATCAGACCACAGAGCCGGTAGAGATGGCAGCCATATATACTCCAGCCACTAGGCCACACCACCCTGCCCTAAGGATGAGGGCAGTCATAGAGACCCAATCCCCAAGGCCTTACATCCCGAAGGCAGAGGCAAACCATGTGAACTCTGGGCTACAGGTCCTATGAGCCCATAGTCAAGCCATTCAATCCCTGAGCACTGGGCCTCACAGCTCCAGGGAGAAAGCTACCAAACTGCTTTTGGCCCCGCCAGTTATCCCTATGGTTAGAGGTTTCGGGGACACAGCTGCAGGGCTCTAGCAACCCTTACTCATCCCAAGAAGCAGGATGGGGCTGCTTGCTGCACAACAACCTGGTGGAGAATGCGGAATTGACTAGGACCTATTGAGAGGTCCATCAGAGGGTGGAGCTACGCCGACCCCCTTCCCTCTTTTTTTTATTTCTTCCCATCCCTCTACTTCGATCAGGCTCAGTCTAAGTAAGATGGAAGTGGAGAAGGTCCTGAAATGGCTGTTGGACAGCCAGCAGCAACTGAAGCCCACCAGCAGCGAGCCCAACTATTACAGCGGATGATGGCCCAACAACAGCAGCAACTGACCCAGCAGCAAGAACAGCAGGAACAGTTCCTGTGGGAAGTGTCGGCACTATGCTAGGCCCAGCAGGATCGCCCAGTACAATAGATGGCCACCTGGTTATAACCTACCATCACACCAGCCATGCACGCTGGCAGCTTAGGGGCCACGGGAGACCTGATGCAGCTCCTAGTGCGACTGACCAAATGGGACTTGGTGATGACCCCAAAGCCTTCTTGATAACATGTGAGAGCTTTGCCACCATCACTCTGGCTAGTGGAACACTAGACCACCTTGCTGGCTCCATACCTTGATGGGTTTGGCTCCCTGGACCCACAGGAGGTGTTGGAGTACCATATGGTCAAGGCCACCATCCTCAATCAGACAGGCCTCTCCCCAAAGACATATCATCAGCAGTTCCTCAGGAGCAATATCCTCCTGGAGCCCAGCTAAGGCCATGACCCAGAAGCTCCAGAACTATTACTGGTGCTGGCTCAGACCAGGGATACGGAGGAGGATCCAGGTGGCAGAAGCAATAGTACTAGAGCAGTTCCTACAGATGTTCCCCATCGGGGGAAAGGAGTGGGTGCAACATCACCTGACCTCACTTCTGGAAGCTGTCTCCCTGATAGAAGACTAAGTGGATGCTGAGGGATCGGAGGAGTGAGGCACAAGAGCACAATGCCCGCACCGGGTAGAAGCAGGAGTTACAAAGATGTGTCACTAAAAGTATATGTTGTTAAGCAAGCAGTTTTAATCTGTTAGTCTGATAGCTAAACTTCCCTATCCCGACAATTCTAAAACATATCCGAAATTCCTGTTTTTCATAGACATCTTCCCCCAACATATTCAGAGAGAGCAAGAATGCATAGAGGCAGACTTACTTCACGTGTTCACTGCCCCCCTCCCGGTTTGCCTAGTTATGCTAAATTCCCCCAAAGGCCTGAAAATGACTAAAAGCAGCAAGCAGAATAATTGATTGGGGACACAACCACAAGACTCTAGTGATACTTACCAATCCCAAGAAGAGGGACAGGGCCCACTTGCCCCACAACTGGTCTTCACATCTCTTCCTTCCCTGCTCTTTTCTCTCTTTTGGGCTCTCATTCTCTTCCATGCACCTTCAGCCTTAGATTCTCTTGTAAGGTAGATTTCCTGAACATTCACAGATCCTTCTTTCCCCATCAGGTGGTCACCGTTGCATGTGCTCTCCTGTTGAGGCAGGTTCAACTAGAGAGATAGCCATGCTCTTTAGCTTCTAAGCATTAGCTTTGGTGCAAGAGGGGCTTCCTTTCACTACACTTCAGCTTTGTAGAGGCAAAGTAGGACATTTTTCCTTTAGGTTCAGCAACATGACAGAATCTAAGGGCTTCAAAAGGACCCTGCAATGGTGGGACTTAGATCCACTGGTTCAAAGTCATCTATGACAGAATTGCTGCAGCTGACACCACTTGGCCAATATATGTACAATTCCTAAAACTGTCTTGGTCACAGAAGCCCTGTCTGCACTAACACTCTTCGAGTTGTTAACATTGGCTGAAAGGGAAATTCTGCGAAAAGTCACCACCCTAGACGAGGTCTTAGGGAGAACAAAGGCATCTGTGAAGTTCTCATCTGGATTCAAATATTATGTGGCGCAGGTCTCAGTCAAAACCAGTCCGTTACCAATGTACGGTATCTGGAATAACTAGAAAATATAGGGATAGTTGCCAGCTCAGAAGAATCCTGGCACTTTAAAGGACATTCTGTCTCTGAAAAACTGGTTTCTATAAATTTCAACAATTTTTAACTTTCCTCCCTTAAGTACAGGACCATTGATCTAACTCATTTGTGCACTGGAAGGGACTGCACTGCTGTTTAAGAACACCCACCCTTCCTATTTTAATTATAATTTAGTTCAGCTGATTTATTTATTCTGTATATTTCCCTTATTTTGCCACTATATGCAAATTTACACTTAATTCACATTTAAGTACATTTTGTTGCTTATCTTTTCTATCTCATCTTGGTTTTTGGAGAAGTGTTTTCCCCCGTTTTCTGCTGCAGCATACATATTTCTCTCTTGCAGCATCTCCTTTGGATTACTGGTGTCTGTTTACAGCATGCCTCTAGACAGCAACTGCAAGTGATTCTAGAAGCTATGTCAAATCAGAACTGCTCCTTAGATCTTAAGAGGAAACCCTCCATAGAGAGAGCAACAATATTCCTCAGAGACACAGGGCTCAATGGTCATGGACCCTCTCCCTCCCTCTCTTTACACAAAGCATGCCAAAGTGTATCTACATAGGGCCAATTATCACCATCATGAAGATCCACTTTCTTTTTAGTTCAAAATTCAGAAAAGAACTTGCAGAAAAGAACACCTTCAAAACCCTTTCCACATAACTTATCCAGTGGGAACAGATTACACGACAGACAGGAAGTTCCTTTTATGTCCCATGAGACTTTGGTTTGGTTTCTTTGATAATGCAGGTGGGAACATATTGTTCAGTGTATGGAAAGCTCTTTGGTGACAAACCAAGCAGTGACAGTAAATAGTTACAGACCCTACAGTGTACAATTAGTATTCCAAACATGAAATTAATTTGCCTGCGAATATAGAAACCTTGTAATTTGTTTCACTTTTACTTTATTGTCAGATAAGATTCATTTTCTACATGATTTTACGGTTGGATAGGATTCATTAGAAATTTCCCCCAAACTACCTCTATAAAAAAACCTCTTTCTATTCTTTTCACTGCAAATAGAACCTGGAAATGAACCTTAACTCGAATCCATCCCCACACAATGCACAGCTCCATAGCCTCGGATTTTTTTTATATAGATATATTATTGTTTTAATTTTCAGCTCCAAAGAAGATATTTCTATACAGGTATTCAAATGAAGACAAATCTTTTTTGAAGACTATCAAACGCCCTCTACCAGAAGCCCTCTAAATTATACTGTGGACAGAGCAGCCTTGTTTTGTTTTGTTTTTAAGTGTTAAATTTTCCAAACTTGACTTTAGGTTGGCTTATTTAAAAACTTTCTGATCCATGATTTTTAATTGCAGAAACAAAATAATGTTTTAAAATTCAAATGGCATGATGGCTTATTCTTCATATTATTTTCCTTTAGGGTAATAATCCTTCATTACAAGTGAGAGATGTATTCATACTTGCACTGCACTACTTTGTTACATTTGCTTTATCTCACTTTCTTTCACAGTGGCTACAATCACATTCACTAAAATGGGGCTCTTCACAGCCACAGGGATCTTGCTGCAGGATCATGGCCTTAATTTGTTATCCACTGTACAACAATGATCTATGAAGGACGCTTAATATGAAGGTATAATACGTCTGACCACTAGCCCAGTCCTAGTGTACCTCACTTAGCAGTACAATATTAGGGGTGAGAGTATATTCTTATGCTTATCTCATGATCTGTTCACGCCTTGAAGTAGAGCGGAAAAAATAATTAATATTTCATCTCCCTCTCTCTCATTGCTGCTGTTGAAATGAAAAATTCAGCACATTTTGTCCAGTTCTAGAACTGGATTAAAAACAGGATAATTTTATTTTTATTTCAAATCTTTCATCCTGTTGTTTTTTCCCTCAGAATTTGATCTGTTGATGAAAAATTCTGTTTACCCCCCCCCTCCCCGCACACACACACAACAGCCTGGGAGAATTTTGACCAGCTCTACCTTGATGTGAGAAATCTGTCACCCAATGTAGTTGATCCTTTCTTATGCAATTTATATACACAAAGGGTTTCTAGAACTCTAAAGCAGGAATCAGAACATTTTAAAGTTAAATCAGCCCAAAGCCATCTCTAAAGAAGTTAAAAAAAAGCACATTTTTTCAGAGGGGTAGCTGTGTTAATCTGTTTTCAACAAAACCATGAAAGTCCTGTGCCACCTTAAAGACTAACAAATTTATCTGAGCATAAGATTTCATGGACAGAAACCTTCCTGACGAAGAGGGTTTCTGTCCATGAAAACTTAGGCCTAAATAAATTTGTTACTCTTTAAGGTGCCACAGAACTCTTGTTGTTTTACATTATTTTTTAAAGTCTATCTCCTGGATTAATTCCTCATGCACTAAAACTTTCCTGGTGGTATCCAACTAATCTCTCCTTCTTCCCAGTGGGGCAAGGTTGTCAACTGGTTATAGAAGAGGACTGGGATTTGGGACCAATGAGCACTCTTCCTGGCTCTCTTTGCCACCCTGAGCAATCACTTGGTTTCTCTGTGTTTCAGTTTCCCATCTGTAAAATGAGGACCATAATAATGTGTGTAAAGGGCTTTGAGATCCGTGGGCAGAAGGGCAAAATATTGGTATTGTTGTTGGGATAAATTCTGGCAAAACATTTCTCATTCTGTTTTAAGCTTCCTGCTGGCCAAGTAATGAAGGAAAAATAAGGCACTAGGAGAAGGAGGAGAGAATTTTCATGGAGCCCCATCTCCCTCATACAAGAGCTGGATGGAAGACAAAACGGTGCTATTGAGGACGCATTTGGTTTAGTAGTTCCGTGATCATGTGTTGCCATTAATGGGAAAGGTGGGCTTGCTTTTCCGTTCTAGAGGAATAATATGGAGCACTGCAGAGTCCATGTTTCCCTGTCCCCCCAGAGCCAGGATGGCTCAGGGACCTGCCATCACTCCACTCCCTTCCCCAGAGTTCTCGTACTCATGAAGAAGGCATTCTGCCTCAAACTTGGTGCAAGTCACTAGAAGTCACTAGAAATTCCTCCCACACACATTGTTTCCCACTGGGAAAACGATCAGGCCCTCAATTTCTGGGTTATATTGTAATACACTTACACACTTTGTTTTGATTTTTTTCAATATTGACAAAGTTTTCTGTTACTAAATCCAGTCTGCAGCCTTTTGCCAATGCAGGGGAGGAAGTCAATATAAGCAAAAGACTGAGCCCAACAAACAAACAAACAAATAAATAAATAAATAAAATGACTGCATACAAGTTCCGAAAGTCAATGCATTTAAGAGCATTTGGAATTCTTTACTGCTCCTCTGACTTAGCCAGTCCAACCTGAAATGCTGCCATGTCAGGGAACCAATGTTCAGCTTCCCTTTGAAGAGTCAGAGTTCAAGAAGAATCTCACATTAGGATAATAGAGAGGGTGGACACTCTCATTGTAGGGATAACTGATTAGCACGTGGACATTGATTTGAAACTGTCACCCTGCTACTTGCACATACAGGTGGGTGGGACCTGGGCACCCTGACTGATGTAAAGTGGAAGGATGAACTAGGGCTGTACAGGAGCATTTTAGCAACCAGCCAGGTCTTCAAACCACTGCCAATTTTTGGGACGGATTACTAATTATTCTGCTTGCTGCTGTTAGCCATTTTTAGGCCTTTGCAGGAACTTAGCTTAACTAGGAAAACTGGGAGAGAGTGGGGTAGACAGTGAACATATGAAGTGAGCCTGGCTCCATGTGTTCTCTCTCTCTGAATTTGCTGGGGCGGTTGTCTGGAAGTCTGGATATATTTTAGAACTGCAGCTATGGGAAAATCTAGCTACCAGACTAACAGTTAAAGACTGCTTGCTTAACAATATGTGTGACTCTCTCTCTGTAACTTTTGGGGTATATGAGGGATGTAACAAATCTGAGTCAACTGATCACTTTGTGTACACATTAAAGGATATCCAGACACAGATGGATGGACCGGCCATCCAGAAATCTGTGACTGAATCACCCAAAGACTTCCTCAGACTTGTGGGGATAGCTAGCAAGTACCCGGACTTCTGGGGTGCTCTAATACCTATTGTATGCGTATGAGCTTAAGACTAATAGCAGAGACTGTGGTAAAGCTTTCAATGGAAATTGCTAAGACAGTGAAGTAAAGCTTTAAGTTAAAGCACCTGATTTTGGCTCATCTTTTGCCAACCATATAGCACGGTGAAGTACTGTGTTTCCTTGGTTTATGTCCTCATATTGACTCACAGAGACTAAAAGTTATGGAGTTGAGGAGTCCTGGGTAACAGGGCAATAATGTGGGGACTTGTGAAATCCAGATTCAGTTCCATGACCCTGTGATGCACTTGCTGTATTACTGTGGACAAGTCACTTAGTGTCTCTATGCCTCCGTTCCTCCTCTGTAAAACAAGGGTAATGGCACCAGCCTGTATCATAGGGGTGCTGTGAGGTGCTCAGATATTGGGGTAATGGGAGCCATATTAGTACCATTGTTTACCTGATCTACTTGGTGCTGTTAGGGTCAGATCGTCATACCCTGTGTTACCTGGCAGCTCCATGTTCTTGGGGAATCAGGGTGAAAAACCCCTATTCTCTCTCTGGCTCACCTGAATTCCCCCCAGCCTCTGCTTGAACCAGAAACAAAAGCTATGAAAAGGCTGTGGGAGACACACCTAAAACCCTCCAAACAAGGGTGACAGGATTGAGACAACTCCCCATGCCTCATCTACATAGAAAGTATAAAAAGAGGCATCTCAATTAGCACATTGAATGGAGAACTTGAGCCTCATTTACATTGAAGATGGAACAAAAATTAGCATGAAGAATGGAGACCCAAGCTCCAAAGCAGGAACTGCACTGAACTCTGGGATTGGCAAGGCAGGGATGCACTGCATTATGGGAGATCTCTGCTCTTGATGTAAATGAACTCACACCTACACCCTTCCAGCTCCACAGTTATCAGACCATTCTAGTATTGATATGCAAAGCACTGAATCTGCCTGGTTGCATTATGAGCTCCCCAAAGGAACATTGACCATAGCTGGGAGTGATCAGCTCCTATTGTCCAGCATAGAGAAAACCACCCTGGGGTACTTCATTGAGACATTGTTTACCCACAAACAAGCCTGGTTCTACAAAATACCCCTACCCAAGTTCAAATTTCTCTCTGGCTCTCCTCTTCTGATGCCTGGACCCAAATGCTTTCCTGACTGATCCTGTTGTGGGTTTTGCCTCTCCCTCAAGTATTCCTAACCCTAAACTGAACAGCCTGTCTCCTGGGAACTTCTGAGCTGCAAGGAATGGTGAGATTCCCCCTCATCCCCCCATCTTTCCCAATTCTCTCTCTCTCTCTCTCTCTTTAATCCAAGTATAACTTTCTACTTTTGTAATCAAACCTGGGCTAGCCTTCTCCAATACCCCTACTGTAATTTTGTTGTATTGCAAGTGTTAGATTGTTTTTCTCTCCTTGTATGGCATCACTATTAGTATCATAAGTTTTATACACCTAGCAATAAACTAACTATTGTAATCAAGCTGGTTGCCAGTTTCTCTCTCTGTAAATGCATTTACTCCTTTGTGTTCTTGGCTTCTCTACCTTGCTCTGCAGCAACGCTTCTTTTACCTAAGCCAAAGATCCCTGGAGTGCCCCAAATCCTATGGGGTTTGCTTATCAAGGGGGTTACTGCTAGAACAATTGTGTTGCAAAGAGGCATATAAAGGGGGTAGCTGAAAAGTGCTGCTCTGCCCAGCCTACGGAGTCCAGAGGTGCATAAGGGTGACAGCTGAAAGTGCTGTTTGACCCAGCCTGATTGAGTCCAGGGGGCACATGAGGGGAACAGCTGAAAAGTGCTGTTTGGTCCCAGCCTGCTCATAAGTGTGCTCCATTCTGGTGCGGTGCAACGGGCACATGAGGGTGACAGCTGACAGTGCTGTGTCACCCAGCCTGCTCATAAGTGTGCTCCATTCTGGTGCGGTGCAACAGGAATGGGAGGGTGACAGCTGACAGTGCTGTGTCACCCAGCCTGCTGAGTTCAGGGACGTGTAAGGGGTCGCTGAGAGTGCTGATAGCCCGGTCTGCTCAGACGCGCTCAGTTAATCTGGAATGGTTGTGTGTATCTGTGGGGGGTTTATCTGAATCTGAAAACCTTAGGTCCTGCAGGATAGCTCCACTGGGAGGGGACTTGTAACCCTATGAACACACAAGTAACACAAGCAGCACGTTAATAGAATCACACCCCCTCTTCCAGGAAGGGAACCCTAATAAATAATTAATATAATAATAAATACCTCAAAGTGACGGGCAAATCTGGTAACACCTGAGTCGAGCTGAATAGTAGCTTATGCTACAAGTTAATGGGAATACCTTATAAGCAAGGGGTTCGGACTCTGGCCCTCAGTGACTAGAGAAAGACTCAATCCATAAAACTTTACTCTAGATCTAGATGTAGATTTTAAACACAACATAGTTTGAGGGTGCTGGTTCACCTAATAAAGCAAGGAGTTATTTCCAAAATTAGAATTGACACAGTTTGGGGCATTCAGAGCCAGAATTTTTATTTACATATGCATCTAATAGTAATCCTTTAGATTTACCGCGTGGCCAACCTTAATCCATGAATCTCAAAGTGCTTGATACATATTCATTAATTCAGGTTTACACCATCACTGCCAGATAGGTAAGGGATATACTGTTTATATTACAGATGGGTAAACTGAGGCACATGACTTTCTCAAAGTCATGCAGAGAGTGAGTGGCAGAACAAGTAACAGAGCACAGGGGGCAGGGGCTGTCTCTTATTCTGTGGTTATATAGTGTCTAGCACAATCTGTGACCTCAGCTGGCGTCTCTACTGACTGTCATAATGCCAGCCTCATACCAATAATTAACAGCATTATTAGTAGATCTACATTCTGATGCCTTGTCTGCGTGATTGAGTAGCCGTGGCTCAGCCGTTGGTAGCCTCAGACAATGTAGCTGCATCAGTGTTGACCCTAAAGTTATGTCTACCCTGCACACTAAGCCCAGGCTCTGATTCAGGGTTAAGGTCAAGCCCCACTTCTGTCCACACACAAATGTGTCTGATGTGGGTCAGCCAGCACTCATGACCCATGTCCTAGGACATTTATGTGAGGGTGAGTCACAGCCCGAGTCCTTCCGTGACCTGTGTGTAAGCCCTGACATTTGGCAGCGTGGACTCAGGTCATGCCACGGACCCAAGTCAGAAAGTTTGTGAAGTGCAGTATGGACTCGTTAACATGGCTGTGAGACCCAGGTCCAGCCATCGTAAACCCAGGTTTATAACACAGTGTGACTGCTCAAGCGCAGGCGGCGAAACACCAAGTCCACATGCCTGGGTACCACAGACCTAGGCTTAGCGTGCAGTGTAGATATAACCCAAGTGTCTTGTTGCAAGTAGTGGGGAGCCTCAGTTTAATTGTGCACATCTCTGCTTGTCCTCATCTACTCTCTGAGGTAGCAATTCTGGGCCACCAAGAGCTGAGTCAGGACTGTTTCCAAGTGTAGACAAAGCTTGAGTCCTTTACTCTAACTTCGAGTTTAAACCTCCCCCTATACCGATAAAGAAAAAAGAATTTGAGCACTAATTCTCCTAACAAGTGATGGAAAAAATGCCAGGCTAATGCTGGAGCAAGTACTTTTTCCTTTTACACTGTGGCAGGACCCTACAACACCAGCACCACCATAGAGACATGAGAATTAGAGAAGAAAGAAGCATGGTGTAATTAACATGAGAAAAAGGAAAGAGCATTTGAACTCTGTTCTGGACTTTGTGCCTGTGTGTGTCTTCTTCCCTGGAACAGTCTCTTCTCTTAGAGCTAGATCTAAAGCCTACTGAGAGCAATGGGAGCCTTTCTTTTGTCTTCAGTGGGCTTTGAATCAGGCCCCTAGCCATGGCTGGCATTAAACTCAGCAGGCTCCAGGGCAGAAAGCCAAAACCCTAGTCCCGCGGCCTGGTGCTGAAGCTGAAGCCTGAGCAATTTAGTTTCCTGGGGCCCCTTGTGGCATGAGGCCACAGGCCATTGCCCTGCTTGCCACCCCTTAATGCCAGCCCTGCCCGTAGCCCATCCCACTACCAGCAATTTCCTTCAGATGAAGCAGCAATGGCAAAGAAATGTAGCTGTGTCTGTTGGCACACAAATTCATGGTACTCAGATTTTGTACTTTCTAGTCACCAGTCTTCCCTAGCACCAGGAATAAGATTGAGTAGTAGAGCTGGAAAAAAAAATTCCTCTGTATCTTGAGTTTTTTGGCCTGGATAGAAACAAACAAAAAGTTGAAAAGCTGACACTTTTGGCAGAACAGAAAGTGAAAAAAGAAATGTTAAAAGAAAACATTTTGGGTTGAGTTCACATTAATGTGCATGCACCCAAACCACCACAGTTCATGGGAATTGAAGATTTTTTGCTCCATGTCCTATTCTCTTTTATGGGCCAGGTTCCCTATCTGGCCTATACCTCCCGCACTCTGGCTTCGCTCTGTAGTGCACCATTAGAATCCCATGACCCTTGTACATCATGGGAGATGCAATCTGGTCAGGGAACCCAGCCCAAACTGCAAGTCCCGTGAGGCACCTTGATTGCTCAGGGGGACACAGACATTCATGGTGAACCAACCCAAAATGAAACATTATATTTCAATCTTCCAAATTTTGACAAAACATTTTCCCATAGAAAATTTTAATGGAAACCACCTTTCTGACTAGCTGCACTGTGCACATTGCTCAAAAGACAGACCAGTTCACCATATTTGTAAATGGTGTCATCATACTTGCTCTAGTCAGGGACAGGCCTGCATGGGTAAATAGGATCTGACCAGATATTGGCCCAAAACTTACACCAAAACCTGTGGAAGTCTGTGTATCCTTGAACCTTCTTTTTGGTTTGTTTGTCCCTTGTGTCTCCATTCTTAACTTCTACCTTTCTGCGACCCCACGCGAAACAAAACCTGGTATCAGGGATTTGAATCAAAGCACAACTCCCTTCCCCAATATTCAGGGGGACAATTCAATGTGTGCCCTTTAAATGTCCTGCAGGAAGGGAGGGAAACCTGCACTGGCGACTGACCCAGCACCCAGCTACTACTGAGTGTTAAAGCCATAAATCCATGCTTCTCCATTCTCTCCTGGCACAGCTCCAATGCTACTGAAGATCCAGGTCCAAGGATCAAGCACTCAGACTGATATCATGAAGACCCATGTGTTCCTTATACCAACTTAAAAAGGGTCTTTCCAGCATATTATAGCCTGCACTGGACTATCAGAAGTGCTCCCTCCCCACAAAGAAAGAAGTCAGGTTGCGTTTTCCAGGAGAGACCAAAGATTGTCTATCTCATCCAGTTCCTTTCCTTATTGTGCTGGACACTAAATTATAGCACAGCAAAGCTTGCTGCCAACTTGCCAATGATCAAAAGGCAGCAAGATGCAAGTTGTTTTTTGCTGTGTAAGTCAGAACACAGTGCATGCAAAGCTTTCCTTAGCCTTTTGATTAGAATAAATATTCTCCAGGCATAATAAAGTAAGCAAGCGCTCTTGGCTTCTCATTGCTATGTTTGATTTCTTTGCTTCAGCTGGTGTTGTGGTTTCTTTTTCTTTCCCCCTCTGTCCTAACTAAACATTCCTGATATTTCATCCTCTGTACCTTAAACGTTTCAAGTCTGCCTGTGTGACTATAATATTCTTTCTGTTTGTAAGAGAGTAAATAAACCCCAGAAACTTTAAAATCAAAGGATTCTTAATTTTCAGGTTTCTGGTGGGTGTTTTCCCTTCCAAAGCATCTTCCTGAAAGGCAAGATGTCAGGAAGAGACCGCCAAGTCCAAATTAAAACAAGTCCATTGGAATGATCATGCTCTTAATATGGGCGTAGACGTCGCCCATTTGTATTATGAGTGATGGGATAATGCAATGTTGTATATTTTCATACGCTGCAGTAGCCTGGCCTTGTTGCTAGCTAATCATTTATAAACCTCCTGCTGTAGAGACCTGAGTTCAAATCCCATTTCAAATCAAAACAGAGAATAAGGTGGTTGGCCTTATGGGTGCCATTAGACTGAAGTAGTCTCTACAGGAAAGGCTGAAGACTCATTGCTCAGGACCACTTAAAACTCAACTGGACAAGGCTCTGCAAAAGATTCTATAAAGAGCAATCTTGTACTGGCGGGGGGCATGGAATTAGATGAACTTGTAAGTCTTCTCCCGACCACCTAAACCAATATAGAAGATAATGTTCTTGCTCAAGACCAGTGTGGGAAACCATTACTGGAATAGCATGGAAGGGTTGTAGTTTAAAGTTTGGAGGCAAAGCCAGCAATGGGTGGAACTGCAGGGTCAGGATTTGGGTGTATTGTCACTCAGGGCTGAATGGGTGGCAAGGTGGGAGGGGGCACTGCAGGGCTGCAATAACAAGGGATATTTCAGGTTGCAATCAAAGTGCATTGGCAGAGCAGCGTGCAGGGAGAGATCTGCATAGTGGCTATTTGCCTTATGTCTGGGATAAGCTATGCTATGAGACATTGACTTTCATGACCAGTACAATTCCTTCACACATTTAAAACAATGAAAAAAACAAACTTTCCCCCACTCTGACCTCCTACTTCCATTACTAGTTCTCATTTCTGCATGAAGCCCACGAACAGCTTCTTCTCCACCCGCACAGACCTCCCCAGGGCTCCCCCTCCCCTATTCATAATAAGCACACCTGTCTAGGAATTCAATGCAATCACTGCTCTGTGCCTCTATAGTTTAACACAGGCCTACGGTATCTTCCCAGTGAAGTATAAAGCTGTACAGTGGTTCCATAACAGCTGTTGTCAGAAGCTAATGAACCTTCACAGGTACACTTCTACTACAGATATGGGATATCAAGCAACTGTTTAATACAGTCAAAGTGACAGCTGTTTAAAATTCATCCTTTTGCATTCTGGCCAACACCCAGGCTGTCTAAACTAATTTCACTATATACTGTAATTAAACAACCAGACATCATCAGAATGTTTTTATATATTTGCCCTGTGTTTATTTTCAATCAGCTTACATAGCAAAGATAACCAAGGCAGAATGTTTCAAGTCTGCTTACCCAATCTTCATCTGCTGCCAGAAATACAGTGAGCTGATTGAAATCTGAACAAAGAGATGGCACAAGGGGCGTGTGGGGATGGGTAAATGTATTTGTGTCGTGTTACTCCATGTAACTGCATCTCTTCCTTGAGCTGAGCTGGATTTTATACTCTCCCCACCTGCTTTTGAATGAGATTATAGGCTCCCAAGCTCCTTTAGAGCAGCCAAGAAATTCCAGTTTAGGGCTCACCAACTTCTGTACAGTGAGCCTGGCTGCCTCTACATTCAAATCCTGCTTGCTGTGAGATATGTGATGTTCTTAAGGGCGTGTAGCCTGAAACTAAGATTCAGGGAACTCAGCAAATGGGGATGTCATGGAAAGATTTTCAAAGGTGGTGAGAGTAGAAAGCTGTGTGGAAATGTGATGGTCCAGGGCAGGCTAGGGAAGAAAATCTCAAGAAATTTAGATGAACATTACAAATTTACTATCTATCGCTATAAGGGTGTGCCTACAAAATGGGGTCCTGGTCTATGACTGGGACTCCTAAGCATTACAATAATACAAACAATAAATGAATAAAACAATAATAAAAAAACACTTGGAGCTGGGGACATAATTTCCAGCTCAAGGAGACATTCCTGCGTTAGTTTTGATCAACCTAGCATGCTAAAAATAGAGGGTAGTAAGCCCCACCACTTCTGCTATGCTCTATTTTGAGCACACTAGCTCAATCAGAGATTGCATGAGTATGTCTCTGTGAGCTGGGAATCATACCCCCCAGCTCCAAATATAGACATAGCCCTAGGGTTTTATATGGTTGCCCACCACCGTAGTATCTAAGTGCTGTCTACACAAATATCAATAGCAATAGTAAAGTTAAATCCCTAGTAGCTCTTCTTCCTTTTCAGATCAAAACTCTACCTGGGGTAGGGTTTGTTTGTTGTTTTTTTGTTTTGTTTTTGTTTTGGGGAGATGATGGTGTAGAGGTATAGAATAGAAGGAAATTTTCAGATAGAACTGGTTGAAAAACTGTCATCAAACTTTGTTTCAATGAAAAATGGCTTTTCAGCACAAGCATTTTCATCAAAATCTTTTGTTTTTTCAAAAAAATCATGTTTTCAAAAAAAAAAAATTCAAAACAACTTAAAAAATCATTTAGTTTTTTTGTTTCCCTCCATCACCTTCTTTTCACTTTCTTATTTGTCCTGTTTTTCCCCACCTACTGGAAGTGGGGGAGTGGGGAGAGTACATACAATGCAAGAGTTACTTTCTGTCACTTCTGAAACATCTTTTTTTTTAAAACAAACAAAAAAAAAGATTTTTTTCCTCATTTTTTCTTAGGGTTGAAGCAAGGGTAGCATGAGAAAGAGAGAAAATAGAGAAACTCCAAAAAATCAAACTGAAAAAATTAAAACCAAAATAGTTTGCTTTGTTTCATTTCAAACTTTTCACCAAAAAAGTTCCTGAAAATTTTTAAAGGAAAGTGTGTGTGTGTAAAATTTTGAAAACTTCAACCTGTCCTACTGTTTGCCTCATCTAAACCTCTGAAAATTACCCAGCAATCATTTCAACCCTAATTTCTTACTCTGCTATGTCTCCCCTAACACCAGATGGCTTCTTAGTCCCAATTTCCTCTATACTAATATGAGCAGTGAACTGAGTACCAAGAGTTCTAATCTCACATCTGACACCGATTCTCAGGATGGCCCTGAGCTAATCATTCTATTCTTTTGTGTCTCAATTTCCCTCGTTTATAAAATGCGGACAATATTTCCTACTTCACAGGGGTTCTGTGGAGATGAATTACTGTTTTGAAGGTGCAAAGTGATAAGTACATTTAAGGGACAAAGTAAGGGAGGTAATATCCTTTATTGAACCAACTTCTTTTGGTGGAATGGACAAGCTTCAGGTCAGACTTGAAGAGGAGCTCTGTGAAGCTCAAAATCATGTCTCTTCCAACAACAGAGGTTGACCTATAAAAGATATTACCTCACCCACTTTGTCAGTCTCAGACCTGGGACCAATATAGCTACAATAACACTGCAAACAAAGTATATTTAAGACACTACTTTAGCGATTTAGTCTTCTTTATAAGATGACAAGGTTGTGATCAGATCTTCTTTGTTGCTTTACAGTGTGTGTGTGTGAATGTGTGAGAGAGAGAACTGCCCTCTATTAGATTGAATCAGACTTGATCCACTAATGATGACTCCTAAGCCCTGAATTTCTGACATGGATTCTCCTTGGGCTCAAGTAGCTGGGCCTTGTGCTTTTGCAGCAGTTGGATTCACATTCTTAGCTTCATTCATTCACCTTCTTTGGTAATTTATTCCATATGTTTATTATCCTCTTACAATCTGCTCCTTCCTTGTTTACTCCTCAGGACCTCATTAGTACATCAGGTTTTTTGACTCCTACACTCATGTGAGCAAATCATCTCCATCGGCTCCATCAGTCTCCTCCTTCCTCCCCCGCCTCCCTGTTCCTGCATCCCTCGCTCGGGCTGCCTTCAAGCTTCCTAGCTCCAGCTAAGGATGAGCCCCCAAATGGCAGAGCTTGCAGAGGGATGTCTTTGATGGATTGTGAACAATATTGAGGCTTGCATGAGCTTGGAGGCCTCCAGTAGGCCATCAATCTCCTGCCCTCCCCACAACATAATAATTTCTCTGTTTGAAATGCTTAACCCACAGTTTGTGAGGCTTTAATCAACTTACGGTGAAGTGTTCACACTGTATTTAATTAAATGAATGAAGTGTGAGGGGAGACATGCAGCTAAGCAGCAGCTGGTAGCAGCGGTCCCTGCCTCTGAGGCACTGGAATCCTTTGATTCCCTTGCTTCCTCAGAAGGCAGTGATGTCCAAACCAGCTGTACCAAGGAGTCTCTTCTGCATTTACATGCATTTGTAATTTTCATGTTGCTTGAGTAGCAATGACGTCCCTTATATGGGGCCAGATCCTGGAAGACCTACTCTGTTTTTACTCAGTCAAAACTCTCACTGAAGCCAGCATACAGCATGGAGTACAATACTGTGGGGCCCAGGTTGTGCCATGTAGACATAGCACTTTGCAAAGGATGGAATGACTCCCAGAACTCGCCTGCACAAGGAAGCCATGTTGCTCACTACTACATTTTATGGCATGGCACACTTTACTCCTCCCCCTCCTCAATGGCTGGAGGGCTCCATTGGGTGGTACATGGGGAAAAGCCATGGCCCCACCTCCTACTCATCCCTTTTTTCTTCCTTTGGGACACCAGGCATCACCAGGGAAGTAGAGAAGGACAAACCCTGCACTCCCAAGAATTGCATGGCAATTGCACCATCCCTTACGTGCCAGTGGGAAGGAGGTTCTGTAGGACCAGGCAGGATCTGACTGTGAGTAAATTTTGTAGGATTTGGCCTCGTAATAGCATATCTCACTAGTCATCTTATATGGTATCAAAATCTGGAAAGACCCTATGCATAGTGGCCCTCCCATAAAAACCACAGACAGCAAGGGTATTGCAAAGTGGATGTTTCTGCCCCAATCCTCTCTCCATCCCAAGTCTGTAGGAATGGCTGCTTAGCAAGAGGAAACAGGGAACAGTGCTCTGAAACAAGGACTAGGAATCAGGAGTAGAGTGGGGTGAATATTTTTCCACAGTAAACCTCTTTTGGGTGAAAAACACAGATCTGGTGACACCAAAACATTTCGCAAATATATGGCGATTGTGCCAATTTTTTATTTAAAAAAAAAACCTTCAAAAACAGAATTTAAAAAAATGGAAATGGCCAATTTTTTCATTTGTCAAAGTCGCCACTGTCAGATCCACCTATCTGGATTGACTGAGTGGTCAGTGAAGAGCTGCTCAGTCAATTCAGAAGTCAATGTAGTAAAACCACCCCCTGAAGTGGCATGGAGCTGCATCGATGGGAACGTGATTCCCATTGGCGCATGCAGTGAAGGCACTGCACAGAAGGGAAGCACAGCAGTCAACGGGAGTTATGCAAGCTACTCTGCTTGTGTAACTCCCATCGACTGCTGCTGAATCGCCTGGTAAGTGTAGACCAGGGCTCTGTGTCTTGCCTGTCCAAGGTGCTCAAAGCACTTTCTTCATCTAATCTATTTTAAGTGTTTCGATAGAACATTTCATAGTAGCATCTAAGCACCAAAATGTAACCGAATCCATCAGCACAACATCTAGTCACTTTATAAACATTAATGGTCAGATGAAGTTACTCTTTCTCAGACTGAAAGCAATGGAAATGCTCATGAAGTAAGAGACAACTCAGCAGTGTGTAAAAGTGTCAGAATCTGGCCCTAATCTCATATAATACCTTATTTTTATTCTACAGGTGTGGAAAGTGAAGTGCAGCAAAGTGAAATTGCGCAGGGTCATGCACAGCAAGTCAACTAGAAATAGAACTCAGGAGTTCTAACTCCCAATCCCCTGTTCTAACCAATACATGTGAGAATCTAATAACGGTACAAAGAATTGACTTGTGCTTAATGCATGCTATGTATTCTGACATTGTCTTTAGTAATAAAGGTTTTAACTTTAAAATAAATGCCCACAACCATAATGTTTGCTTGCACTTGAATCTCTCTTTCTAAATGAAATTGTTTGTTTGAGTTCCCCAGCAATAAAAAAAAAGCTACAATTGATCAGTTTTGTCCTCACCCTTCAGTTATAAGGCAAGAGTGGCCACAGAGCAATTTTTAGGATGTCACAGGCTGCATTGGGCCTTCAGGATGCATTGTGTCATCTTCTGTCCCAAATGGCTACAGTATAGAGCACCAAGATATGAAATGAATCATAAATGGTTTGAAAAGGCTATAAATTAATAGTCAGAGACATTGAGGCCTCCTGGAGTCCCTTGGATGATTGTGTTTCCAAGCAATTCCGCGGATATATGGATCACATATTTTCTGTTTACTTCTCTTATTTTTTTAAAGAAAATGATTCCTAAGACTATTTGCATTGTGGCAAATGGCCAGCTTCTCCCTTGTGGGCCGCGCACTTTTGCCTCTCGTAGTGGGCCAGGGTGTTGTTGGTTACCCCATCTCCCCAGGGAGGGGGGTAGGGACCGGGGCCCGTCTGCTGTTCTGGATCCCAGCCCAGGGGCCCGATGAGTAGCATCTATGTGCTTCTGGCACCGTACTTGCAGCTGAAGACTTTTCCCCTGGGCTATTTTCCCCCCTCTGACCCTCTGGCTCCTTGAGTACCTTCCTCAGCACTCCACCTCTCTTCCACACACCGCTGTACTCTGTTCAGCTCCTCTTTACAACTCCACACCATTCCTCTGCTCAGTAGCACAGCACACCTACTCCTCCAGGTTGTGCACTGTCTCTCAGGAGTAGGGTTTTTTTTATCAGGCACCTGGCTGGGGTCTTAATTGTTGTCAGCTGACCCTAATTACCCTCTAATGACTCTGGCTAGTCTAAAGGGAATAAAGCCCAAATCATTCTAGAACTTACATACCACCCTTCCAGAACTTTCCTACTGCCCTTGCTATACCACAGTATGTAATAAAAATGATTGTTCTTAAATTATTTTTCTGCTGCTGCTTCTTATTCCTAACTTGCTGTCATAATCTGCTGTTGAGACTTCACAGTTTGATGCTGAGGAAATTGTTATAGTACACAGAAGACTGTTATTGCTTATAATTAGAACTGCACAAATAACTGATTCTTTGGTTCACTGGCCATATTGAAAAATGAAATTAAAAAAAAAATGTTGCAGGTCAGCACAAAACAAAACAACAATCACGTTTTTCAGTGAAATCATAAGTTAAAAAAATTAAGTACTCTGGATCAACCAAAGTATTTTGTTTGACCCCCTAACCAAATGTGGTATTTAGTTTGAGCCTTTTTAAAGGTTTGTTGTTGTTGTTGTTGTTTTTCCCAGGAAAATTGAAATTGATTTTGAAACACATACTCATTTCAGATAAAAAGATCTAAACATTTTTATTTTGAAAATGTCAAAATGAAACATTTCACATTTTCAGAATATACTTTTCCCTACCACAGCAATTTGGCAAATCTTAACACAAATTTGTGAAATGTTTAGGTCAACTAAATCTGTATTTTTTGTCGACATTAATTTCAGATGAACGTTTTTTCCTAGGTCTACTTATAATAGTACATTGCATTTATACTGCACTATTCAGCTGAGGAAGGCAAGATGCTTTACAAAGGAGGGTAGGTTTATTATTCCAGTTTTTCAGATGGAGAAAATGAGGCACATGTAATAGATGTGTCATGTACAAAGTTGCACAGTTAGTTGAGGTCAATAGGAATAGAAATGGAAATAGAACGCAGGAGTCCTGCTCTGTCAGTCCCCTGATCTAATCTAAATACTTGATTATGTTGCCTCCTTGAGGGAAGTAAAAGGGAGAAGAGTAAATTGCAAAGGATTCAACTTTCAAGCATGGCACCCAGTCCAGACAGTGGGTTTATATTGCTTTGAAATGTATAGATATAAAAAAATATGGAGCAGGGTATCAATTCAGAAAAGCATCCTTATTCAAGATAGCACTTAAGCATGTGCCACTCAAGTTAAGCACATGCTTAAATGCTGTCCTGAATCAAGATCCAAGTTTACATCCATTCTTTAAAATATTGGCCCAGTCATGAAAGGAGAGAAGCTCTTGTTACCATATTAATTAATGTAAGGGTCATTTGTAGGCAGTGGGGTTTAGAGGCTAATACGGTATTCCCATTTACCTCATCCCCTTTGAGAAAAACAAATATATATATTAAATTATATAGAATGCAACTTGGTCTAAAAGTGCTTAGAGTGTAGGACTGAGAGTCAAACAACCCAGGTACTATTTGTGGCACTGATCATGGGCTTGCTGTAATTAGTAACAGTACAACTGTCATACAATGATTTTCATCCATTGCTCTGAAAGTACTTTACAAGCGTCATTATTCCTAATTTACAGATTGGAATGCCAAGGCACAGATTGTTTTACCTGTACGAGCTGGAATTTTCTCCAGAGAGATAACACACACTTTACAAAGCGTTTTGAGATCATTAGATAAAAAATATATGGGTTTCATTCTACACTCTGATTAAACTGATATAATTCCATTGGGACATATATCCTCAGCTGGCTGTAGCTCAATTGGCTGAGGATCTGGCCCATAGACTTCAATGCAGCAATACCAGCGTAAAACAAATGTAACTTGTGCAGAATCAGGTCTATGGTTGGGATTTTTAATAGGAACCAAAGTGAATTAGGTGCCTCCATCCCACTGAAATTTAATAGGGGTCATAGTCCTTTTGCCTCCCTTGAGAACCCCAGTCCATGATGTAACATGCTTTAATTATTTTATGTGGCAAAAGATAACACCTTTAACAATCTGTTGAACTCACTGGCCATTACGCTGTGTCAGAATTTATCCAGCCTAGCTGTTTTTGACTGAAGATTGGGTTTTTGATAAAATGATTTTTTTCATGAAAAGGGTCTGCTTTCTGTAGACAATTTCACTTTTTCATAAAAAAAAAACAGAACCTGGAAAAATAAATAATTCATTCTTCAGATGAAAACTGAAATATTTTGATTCTGAAATGCCCACATGGTGCCTAATGGGAGTTGTAGCTTCAGTAGTGAGGTTCCCACTCTCTTGTATGGGCTGAGTTCCCCAGTCAGATGTATAGAAATATAGAATATATATATATATATATATATATATATATATATATATATATATATAGAATATAGAATATAGAAATGAAGACCTGGAAGAAACCTCAAGAGGTCATCATGTCCAGCTCCCTGCACTGAGGAAGGACCAAGTAAACCTAGACCATCCCTGACAGATGTTTGTCCAACCTGTTCTTAAAAACCTCCAATTATGAGGATTCCACAACCTCCCTTGGAGCCTATTCTAAGGCTTAACTATCCTTATAGTTAGAAAGTTTTTCCTAATATCTAATGTAAATCTCCCTTGCTGCAGAATAAACCTATTACCTCTTGTCGTACCTTCAGTGGACATGGAGAACAATTGATCACCATCTTCTTTATAAAAAAAAACGACAGTCCACGAAAGTTTATGCCTGCAGAAATTAAATTTGTTAGTCTTTAAAGTGCTACAGGACTCTCGTTTTTGCTGTATACAGATTAACACGGCTACCCCTCTGGAACTTTTCATCTTCTTTATGACATCCCTTTATGTATTTGAAGACTGTTATCAGGTCCCCCCTCAGTCTTCTTTTCCAAAGGCTAAACATGCCCTGTTTTTTTAACCTTTCCTCATAGGTCAGGTTTTCTAAATCTTCATTTTGGTGCTGTCCTCTGGACTCTCTACGACTAGTCCACATCGTTCTTACTTTGTGGCATCTAGAATTGGACACAGTATTCCAGCTGAGGCCTCAACAATGCTGAATGGAGCAAGAGAGTTACCTCCGATGTCTTGCATACAACACTCTTGTCAACATGCCCCAGAATAATATCACTCTTTTTTGCAACTGCAACACATTTTTGACTCATATTGAGTTTGTGAGCCACTTTAGCTCCAGATCCTTTTCAGCAGTACCACCTCCTAACCAGTTAATCCCCCATTTTAATTTTTCCTTCCTAAGTATAGTACTTTGCACATAGCTTTATTGAATTCAGACCAGTTCCCAAATTTTTCAAGGTCATTTTGAATTCTAATCCTGTTCTCCATAATGCTTGCAACCACTCCCATCTTGGCATCATCTGCAACTTTTATAGGCCTACTCTCCACTCCATTAAATAGTACAAGAGCTAAGATTGACCCTAGTGGAGCCCCACCAGTTTACCCTCCCAGTTTGACAGAAGATCACTGAACGATACTCTGATTACAATCTTTCAACCAATTGTGTACCAACTTTATAGTAATTTCATCTAGACCACATTTCCCTAATTTGTTTATGAGTATAACATCTGGAACTGCATCAAAAGCCTTACTAAAATCAAGATATATCACATCTATTGGTTTTCCCTATCCAGTAGCCCTTGCAAAAGAAGGAAATTAGCTTAGTCTGGCATGATTTGTGATCAACAGCTCAATTTGTGATCAACAACAGTGATCAACGGCTTGTTATCTAGTTGTCAGCTGGTATCAACAGAGTGCCCCAGGGGTCGGTCCTGGGGCCAGTTGTGTTCAACACCTTCATTAATGATCTGGATGATGGGATGGATGGCACTCTCAGCAAGTTTGCAGATGACACAAAACTGGAGGGAGTGGTAGATACCTTGGTATAGGATAGGATACAGAGTGACCTAGACAAATTAAAGAATTGGCCCAAAAGAAACCTGATGATGTTCAACAATGACAAGTGCAGAGTCCTGCACTTAGGACGGAAGAATCCCATGCACACCTACAGACTGGGGACCGACTGGTTAATCAGCAGTTCTGCAGAAAAGGACCTGGGGGTTACAGTGGACAAGAAGCTGGATATGAGTCAACAGTGTGGCCTTGTTGCCAAGAAGACTAATGGCACATTAGGCTGCATAAGAAGAAGTATTGCCAGCAGATCAAGGGAAGGGATTATTCCCCTCTGTACGGCACAGGTAAGGCCACATCTGGAGTATTGTGTCCAGTTTTGGGGCCCCCACTATGGAAAGGATGTGGACAAATTGGAGAGAGCCAAGCAGAGGGCAAAGAAAATTATTAGAGGACTGGGGCACATTATTTATGAGGAGAGGCTGAGAGAACTGGGCTTATTTAGTCTGCAGAAGAGAAGAATGAGGGGAGATTTGATAGCGGCCTTCAACCACCTGAAGGGGGGTTCCAGGAAGGATGGAACTAGACTGTTCTCAGTAGTGGCAGATGACAGAACAAGGAACAATGGTCTCAAGTTGCAGTGGAGGAGGTCCAGGTTGGATATTAGCAAAAGCATTTTCACAAAGAGGGTGGTGAAGCACTGAAATGGGTTACCTATGGATGTGGTGGAATCTCCATCCTTAGAGGTTTTTAAGGTGTGGCTTGACAAAGCCCTGGCTGGGATGATTTAGTTGAGGTTGGTCCTGCTTTGAGAATGGGATTGGGACTAGATGATCTCCTGATGTCTCTTCCAACCCTAATCTTCTATGATTCTATTATTTGTTCCTGACAAAACCATGCTGGCTATTCCTTATAATCCTATTATCTTCTAGGTGCTTACAAACTGATTTGTTTAATAATTTATTCCAGTGTCTTTTCAGGGTGATCTATAATTCCCCATGTCCTTTTTGTTCACTTTTTTTATGTTTGCCTCTCTTCAGTCCTCTGGGATCTCATCTATCCTCTATCAATTCCTGAAGATATTTGCTAACTGTTCCAAGATCACTTTAGCTAGTTCTTGAAGTACCCTACAATGCATTACATCAAGTTGAATAACAAGTCACCACTAATTTTTTAGTGAAGACTGAAGCACTATGGGCATTAAACATATCAGCCTTCTTGATGTCATCAATTATTAGCTCTCCTTCCAAGCTAAATACCCTCTCCCATGAGAGGCCATCTGACTATCACAGTGCAGCATTGTCATTATCACGAAGTAACATTGTGGTGTATGATGGCAGATGTTGGCTAACCAGGAAGCCCACCCTATAGAGGAAAATGGAAGCATGAAGCTGCCAAACTACAATTCCTAGGAGGCACCATACTGAAATATTTTGTTTTTCAGCCAAAGTACTTCAGATTTTGGTTTTTTGACAAAATCATTGGATTTTCCTTGGAAAAAAATAGTTCATGACCAGCTGTAATTACCACTACATAACACTGAGTCAAATAGAGAAGAAAGACTTTAAAAAATTACAGCACTTATGTGAATATGAATAACGTTCCCATTTTTTATGTCTGATTTGTGTCCATTTATTCTTTTGCGTAGTGACAGTCCAGTTTGGCCAATGTACATTGTAGAGGGGCATTGCTGGACATGATGGCATATATTACATTAGTAGTAGTGCAGGTGAATGAGCTCCTTATGGTGTTGATGATGTGGTTAGGACCTGTGATGGTGTCACTAAAGTCGATGTGTGGGCAGTTGGCAATGGGGTTTGTTACAGGGATAGGTTCCTGGGTTAGTGTTCTTGTTGTATGGTGTATGGTTGCTGGTGAGTATTTGCTTCAGGTTGGGGGGCCGTCTGTAGGCGAGGATAGGTCTGCCTCCCAGGGCTTGAGTGAGTAAGGGGTCATCTCCTAGGATAGGTTGTAGATCCTTAATGATGTGTTGGAGAGATTTTAGCTGGGGGCTGTAGGTGATGGCCAGTGGTGTTCTGTTGTTTTCTTTGTTGGGTCTGTCCTGTAGTAGGTGATTTCTGGGTACCCATTTGGCTCTGTCAATTTGTTTCTTCAACTCTCCAGGTGGATATTGTAGTTTTTATGGGAACATCCATAAACCAGTAGGAGAGCACTTCAATCTCCCAGGACACTCTGTAGCTGCCTTGAAAGTTGCCATAATTCAACAAAAAAAACTTCAAAAACAGATTTCAGAGAGAAACTACAGAGCTTGAACTCATCTGCAAACTTGACACAATGAAACTGGGTCTGGATAGGGACTTGGAATGGTTATCTCCTTCCAGGAAGTAATTGTCACTGTTCCCACATTCCCACCCTCTAATCAATGGTTGTGAATAGTCCTCAGCTACTCTAAATGTATGGACTTTGCTATTACCTACCTTCCCCATTGTTGTTCCTTCCCCTTGGCTGTATACATATACTCCCTATCTGATTTCCATTCTCTGCATCTTATGAAGTGGGTTACAGCCCATAAAAGATTACGCCTGCAGAAATTTAATTTGTTAGTCTTTAAAGTGCTACAGGACTCTCATTTTGTTGTTGTTGTTGTTTTTTAATAATGTCTACAGTGAGCATTACTTAGGTAAAAATTATGAGGACTCTCAAGCCTCATGCTTCAGGGCAGAAGGTGACTGCCAGCTGAAAGTTGGAGGCAAACCAGGACTAGTTGAGGTTACAGGTTTGATCTGGCAAAATAACAATTTTCTCATGCTTATTTCCAATATACTGTTTCCAGTGTATAGCTTAATTTTTAAAAATGTATCCCAGTGAGAACTGCTTGGGGCCCGAACTGGGTCTATCTTCAGAAAAGATACTGTTCATCTTGACAATTCCAGGTGGAGTGTAGCTGATGCATTATGTCTCAAAATGTTATTCACAAAGAGAGACAAAAGAGGTGGGGAAAAAGAAAATGTCATCATCTTAGTTTTGCACAAATTAGGGGCTACTTCGTACAACTCTCACTTCCACTGGTGAGCAATTAGGGCTGATCCGCAGCCCTGATAAAATCAGTGGGCACATTCTCACTGATTTCTATGGTCTTTGGTTAATAGACTTTAAGGTCTGAAGGCAGCATCATGACCATCTAGCCTGATCTCCTGTAGAACACAGAGTATAGCATTTCACCTAGTGATATGGGTTTAATGCAGGAACCAAATGCCTTTGGTGACAGCCTTTCTCACATGAGTAGTCCCATTGAAGTCAATAGGACTGCTAACATGAGTTGGTGCTCACCAACATCCATGAAGGCTGCACAATTTAGCCTGAGGAAAATTATCCATTGCTGTCAGTCGGTATCAACAGAAAGTCCAGCCTGTTCTAGGAGGGCTATATAAAGGAGTGCATGTAAAGTGTATACGTAGATAGATAAAATAAAGGGAACCATTTACTTGCATGTGAGAACATGTGGCATTGCCCATAACTGAGTAGGTGCAATCAAATTATTATTGATATACTGCATGTGAGAGTTGGTGTTCGTTGAAAGCTCCATCTAATGGTTAGGGTGCTGGGTCCTCCTTAAAGAGGGGGGGCATGAAGGGAGTTGCTAGGGGAGCACAGCCCTCCTACTCCACCAGGCTCCAGCAAAGGTCTGGTGCCCAGGAGTGTTTTAAGGCTGCCCACCTTGGGCCACTTCCTCCCACCCACTCTATAGTCCAAGTTTTGCAGCCTGTTGTTAATAGGTTCCGCATGGGGAACTGTTAGTTAAATTGGAAAAGATGGGGATG
>ML675721.1:4383850-4438831 GCA_007922155.1 Mesoclemmys tuberculata | reverse complement strand
CCTTCTGACCTATGAGTCTATGAGTCTATGAGTCTATGAGAAGAAGGTACTAACTGCACCTTCAGTCTGTCTTGGTCCATCAGGTAGGGTCCTCCTCACCAAAGGAAGATTCCTGCAGCATCCCTTCTCAGAAACTCCCACAGCAAGTCCTTCTCCCTCCCTGGTCAACTCCTATCTGAGCTGTTTGGCTTCCTTTCCAGCTCCCTCCTCCATCTGGAGTGGGATCGTTTGAAACCAGATTTACTCTTTAGCTCCGTCAGTTCTAGGGTGGGGTTTATACACCCCGTCACACTGCAAACAGACTCCAGATTCCAGCTGATACAGCAGCACAACTGGTACTGGACACACTTTGACTGCAAGTGTAGAAGAGGCCATAACAACCCAAAACCCATGGTTAAAACCTGTGGTGTTAAGCACTCTAGATAAACCTAAATAGATAGAATGAAGAAAAGATATTGCTGAGATGAGATTTGGATCCTCTAATTGGAATTGGCATGAAGGACTCAATCTTATTCATTGGGCGGCGGTTATGCCAGAGATCCCAGAGACCATCTCATTTGTAAATATCTTCAGAATGAATCATTAGGAAAGAAATTAATCATTTGATTTTATTGTTGCTGAGCAAAAGCACCGAATAAGTGATCTAAGTGCAAGGTAACCCACTTCTTTGAAATCTCATCCACATACAAAGTATATGAGAAATTGTGCTAGAGGGAAGAGGCAGAGGAAAGGAAAATATGTAGAGCCACCACATAATCTTTTTAATGAAATAGCACTTAAGCAGGAACAATAGTTAATTTAGTGTGATTGGCTTTCCCTTGGGTTTTTAACTTTGTTTTATTGTTGATTTGTTGAACAGAGGATGCTTAATTGCTTAAGGAGCCATGATTTTATTTATTTCTGAAAGGCAAACTGAAAAGATCTTTCAATCATGACCACATCTCTTTATAAAGAAGAGTAAATTAGTACAAGAAAGTATCTTAAAGATAATTAAACAGAAGGAAACTGCTTTCTCTAACTTTTGGATAAGCAAGCCTGAGACACTGGAAATGATATTTGAATGCATGAGAAAAGCAAGAGACTTTCAAAACTACAATGTATTTCTATTCCTTTAGAAACCTCACAGGAGTGTCAGTTACCAAAAGGGAGGAGGGTTTTAGGGAGATAACTGAACCACAATGTGCTCGACTGAACCCAAACTCAAGAGCCTGTACATATCCTACTGGGGCAGGCATTTCTCTACCACAGACTGCAGTCTTGTTCTGTAGCACACATGCTAACCAAGCCTGGGGTATCTCCACACATCTCTTCAATGGCTCTCAATCCTGACCTCCAGAAACCTCTGCTTGTTACAGTCCTAATTGTCAAGCACAATCTCTCTTAATGTCTGTGTCCTCTGCCCCTACAATACTTCCTTTATGAACCACTGGACATTGTGAGATATGGCATTGGAGACTTATTGTCCTCACCCCACTCTACCAGGTGAAAATTCTTAGCTGGCCAAAGCCATCAGAACTTCAAATTCTGGTATCATATTTTATAAGCCAAGCAGGATCAGGGCTGAAATGAAAGACCTCTGGAAAAAGCCTATTTACTCCAATGCAAGGAGGTGGTGTTGGTGATTCAGAAAATGGCACCTTCTGAGTAGGCACTAAATCAATGCCCCAACACATTGCCAGGAGGCGCTAGGATCCTGGAGCTCCTGTCTTTTCAATTAGATGTAAAAGCGAGAACACTCTTTATTCCTGTGTTGTCTGTAACATCTGTGTCTATTGATGCTTTTAGACTATATGCCCTTTGGAATATGGTTTATACTTGGCACTGACGTTCTACTGTACCCTGCCATGGACTTTTACAGTGCCATAACAATGAATTATAAGCATGATTAAATAATTAACAGCAGTGTCTTAGTCAAATTAGCTAGTTACATATGTTCTCCATTTCCCATTCTAAACTGGTGTGTAGTGGTGCCACGTGTCAGTGAACATCTGCTCTTTTTTGAAAGAGGTGTGGGCATATGATTTAATAGCATATTATCCAGCTAGTAGAAGTTTACAAAGTGATGTGGGATCTAGTTGATGAAACATGCTACACAGACCACAGCTCCTTTCTAAAGGAATATTCCAGTGATCCACAAACTAGCTGATGCTGCAGCTCCAACAGCTTTCCAGAAAGTGGACTGGAGTCTCATGATCAACTTAAATAGATTCAAATGACAACTACGGTGTTACATGTAGGAAGGCATCCTTTCACTTACACAGTGTAGGTCAGGAATAAATCTGCTGAAATCTATGGAGTTGCTCCAGTGTGAAATTGGTGTAAGTTAGAGCAGAAGTAGGTCCTATATAATCAATCTCTCCTGTCTTCTAGGGTGCAGCTGAATTGATTTGCTTTTATGTTCATCTGCTGGATGCATCTGTTATTGTTGGTCAGGCTACTGAAGGGGGAAATCTATATTGCTGCAACATTCAGTTGATAATCTACATATATAGAGAATGAATAAGACATGCTCAACAGTACAAAAAGGGTCAAATTCTGCGTACATGGCGGTTCTTGTTAACTTCAATGAGTATGGCACATATAAGTGTCCAAGGGCAGAGTCTGGCTCAATACCATAGCTCCCTTCAGCTTGCTCATATTCAGATCTCTCTTGCAAAAATAAACCATCTTTGTGCCATTCTCTCCATTAATATTTTGTGTGGTTTTGTAAGAAACAAACAGACTTAATATGGTGCTGCCATCCTCCAGCTTCCAGTGTAGGAAATGAAAGACTTAAGTTATACTGTTGAAAAAAGATTTATTCTGGCTCTTACTGCAGAGAGATCATGCAGTAACTTGTTCCGAGGAGAGAGAGAGAGAGAAAGCACATTCCAGATCTCTGGAGTTTTCAAAGGGTGCTTGCCAGTATCACTCAATATGCTAAATTTGTACTAACATAGCAGTTAAGAAGCTGAACTCCAGTTTAAGTGTTGTCTGACAAGACAAACATGTTCTGCTATATCTTATCTTGTGAATAATTTATCTCTGGAAGAGGGGAACAGCAGATATTCTCCCAGTCTTTCAAATCTAGTCTTTATGTTGGAGCTAACACTCAGAATACAACAAAACATGCATTGCTACAGACCGGGGACTGAGTGGCTAGGCAGCAGTTCTGCAGAAAAGGACCCGGGGGTTACGGTGGACAAGAAGCTGGATATGAGTCAGCAGTGTGCCCTTGTTGCCCAAAAGACAAACAGCATATTGGGTTGCATTAGTAGGACCATTGTCAGCAGATTGAGGGAAATAATTATTTCCCTCTATTCAGCACTGGTGAGGACTCATTTGAAGAATTGTGTCCAGTTTTGGGCCCACCACTACAGAAAGGATGTGGACAAATTGGAGGCAGTCCAGTGGAGGACAACAAATATGATTAGGGGGCTGGAGCACATGACTTATGTGGAGAGGCTGAGGGAATTAGGCTTGTTTAGTCTGCAGAAAAGAAGAGTGAGGGGGGATTTGATAATGGCCTAGGTTAAGGGGGTTCCATGGAGGATGGAGCTAGGCCAATCTCACTGGTGGCAGATGATATAACAAAGAGCAATGGTCTCAAGTTGCAGTGGGAGAGGTGTAGGTTGGATATTAGGAAAAACTTTTTCACTAGTAGGGCGGTGAAGCACTGAAATAGGTGGTGGAATCTCCAGCTTTGGAGGTTTTTAAGGCCTGGCTTGACAAAATCCTGTCTGGGATAACATGTTTGTGGTTGGCCTTGCTTTGAGCAGGGGGTTGGACTTCTGAGGTTCCTGCCAACCCTAATATTCTATGATTCTATGAAAACTGAAGAGAGTCTAGGAATACAGGATAGTCTCAGACTTCTTCTGAGGACATCTAAATAACGAGCAGTTGATATCCACTCAATCCTAGAAGGGGAGGAATTTACAGAACTCCAGGTCTAGTGCGTAGTAAAGCCTTTTATGTTGTTTTATGTATATTCCAATTTTAATCCAAGAGCAGTGAATATACAATCCAAGCACAGCCAACCAAACCCACTTCCATGAACACTTCTTTGCACTCATTCCCTCTCTCAATGTGCTGGAGATCACATTAACACCTCCAAGAAGGATCCAACGTGATCTTTTTCCAGCAAGTTACATAGGAACTTTTCTAAGCTTAAGGACTAAATGAAAGCAACCAAGTATTTAGCTCAATCTGCATTCCAGTTAAACAACTCACTGGAATTCTGCTGTCTCCGCAAGACTGATACACAGTATGATGCTCTTTGTCTTATGACAAGATGGACTATGTAATTTGCCTACCATTTTGGATGCATTGCATCCCCCATTCCAAACCACTTTGAAGACACTCACTGAGAATGTTTATAGTTTGACACTAAAGGCTTTCAAGGGACTTATAGTTAGTCAAGAGATAACCCAGAAACTCATCTGAGGTTTGAACTTCTTGAATGGTAGTCCATAGCCGTGGTTCTCAACCCATGGCTTTTGGGCTGCTTGCAGCCCAATCAGCACACAGTGACGGCCCATTGACATCCATACAGGTAGTATATAGGTATCTTTGTGTTATGTGGGCCACATCCACACAAGAGAGAGCTGCATTTGTGAGCCACAGTGGTAACTAGGTTGAGAACCACTGGTCTCTTGCATCTGCACCTACCATAGTAATGACATCCACTCAAGTCATCCTTCCTGTCACTATTCTGCTTAGCATCAGGAAGACCATCCCCATGCTAACCTTTGCTGAAGCATTGTATAGTGTTCACAGTCAGCTATATGCTTGACAGGTAAGTATGAAGGCATGACCACTGCTGCAAGAATGCTTACAGTTTAATTATCTTGGAAGGATGACACAGATTGTCCCCTTGTTTTTGGGTATTTGCAAGTTTGTCTGTCCGTCCTTCCTTCCTATTTCTGAATCTGTATTTTGGAAATTGGTTTGAGGCTTTGTTAATGATATACTGAGCTAGTAGCTGCTAAATAACTGTTGGAGATACATTGGGGCATAGTGTCCAAGGGAAGCAGCAGTGGCTGGACTCATATCTGGATAGGGCATAAACAGAAATATTGTCCCTGGGTTGCTCGGGCAGCAGCAGCACTTACTACAAGAGAAATCCTGTGAATGGATTTCAAAACTCCCAAAGACTTCAGCGTAGAGGCAGGCTGCAAGGCAAGCACATGCTGAGGACTGAGTCAGGTCACTAACAGTGGGGAAGGTTGGCAGTAGGACTTGTCTCTGCAAAATATCCCACTTTGCCATCCCACCCAGCTGGCACAAACCCTCCTGAACCCTGCTGGATTGCCCTCTAGATACTCTCCTGAATTTTCACAAACAGCCAGCTTCAATTTCCAGGTGCCATGTAGAAAGTTTAGCATGACCGTAAGTTTGGTGCCAGACTGACAGCCCCAGCCTACGAATCTCTCTGTCTCGGCTTTTCTTTTTTGTTTCCTCATGTGGTCTTATAAACTTGTCTCCACAGGCTGTCCTTAAGATGACAAGCCATATACTTCACTTGCCACCATTTCATCCCTTCTGGCAGATCATTACAACCGTTCAACACACAGATCCCAGCCCCGACACAAAAGGTAAATCGCAGTCAGCCGAGCAGTCCCCCAGTGTGATAAATGCTGGTTTCCAGGCTCAGGAAATTCAAAGGTCTTTTTGAAAATGACCTTCCTTAATATAATTGAAATCATCAAGGAGCACGACAGTATTAGGGGGCAGCTGTTAAGCATGTATTTTTACAGGAAAGGCCCAGAACTAACACTTACCTCATCTTGTGTTTGTTATTCCAGGGCATCTGACTGAAACGTTTATTCTTCCATGTTCAATTTGTCCAGGTTTCTCTCTTCCAAGTGAGTCATTTATTCCACTATTGCAGATTTTATGTTCAGGTTTAGCTAACTGGGTTAAGAGAGGGAAGGGAGGTATATGTATGCATGTAAAAGATTGTGAGAATGTATTTTAGAGGCAGGCCCAGACCACATGAATATCCAAATGTGAATTAGTACAAAAAACAGCTGTAAAATGTGGGTCCAGAAATGGGTTCAGATACTGCAATGTTAGGGAGCATTTGGCTCTGGGGTTTTGAGAAGAGATCCAGCGTGTATATGCCCATGCTCAAGTGTGGGTCATTTTGAGTGAAGGGCAGTGAAAGCACATCTAGTGAGTGAGCAGGAGGAAGAAACAAGCAGAAAAGGGGCCATTCAAGAGAGATCTCTCCTCTGTGAAGTGAGGTATAGAGGAAAATGTCCACACACGATACCTGACTTAGCCGCTTATTACCCTCCTCTGCTGGACACACGATGCGTGCATCTTGCTTGCTAACAAAGTCAGATGGGAATTGGGAAATTCATGGTCTATAGGCAACAGCTCAGCCAGGGAAGTTGCAGTGCTGTGGCTAAGCCTGTTGGAACTGTGCTGATGTAGTCTCAGATTGAAAGAGCTCTTTGAATGTTGTACAGTGGCCTGGTGCAGAAACAGAATACAGATCCTGTGGAATCTGCTGGTAGTTCTGATCCTTTCTTGTTCATTTTCATCCTTGCTTTTACAGGGTGCAGCTCCAGCTGTGAGAGGGGAGGACCCAGGTTAGTCAGTTCCCGTCCTCACACATGCTACAAATGGCTGAGTGCTGAAAAACTTATTGGCCTCAGACTAATTATCTATTTTGATGCAAAATAAATGTTGATCTAGTATTGACTTTTCTTTTCAGGCATTTCCTGTACAATACACCAATCCTCTGGATGTATTAAGGACAGAGACTAGCAGGAAAATTAAAGGCTGGGCCCTGCTTCTCTCCTCACATCGGTATAAATCTGGAGTAAATCCATTAAGTTACACTGGTGTAAAAATGAAGTGCCAGGAGAATCAGATCCCAAGTACTCAAAGGGAGAATCAGGCCCACAGCATTCACACTTGGCTAGATTCTGACACCTCTAATCACAGTTTACGTCTTGAATAAGCCTATTGATTTCAGTGGGAACAATGGCTGCACATGGTACTACTCAATGTAAGGTGTGTAGAATCTGGCATTCTGTGGTCACGGAAGACCTGTCTCTCACTATGAGGGGAGGGAAGGACAACTGAGCCTATTAAAAAGATAAATGGAAGAACACAACATCAGATATTATTCCCAAGAAAGCTATTACAAGTGCAGGATGCTTGCTGAGAAAGTGGATTACGTTCAATTTACTGATTTTGGGCTCAATCCAAAACTCAGTTGAAGTCAATGGCTGACTGCAGCGGGCTTTGGATCAGGCCCATCAATCCTATACTATATGTAGAGCCCAATTCTGAACTTCTTACTGGAGCAAAATTCTCAGTGGAGTAAAACGTTCTAAGACTATGGCTGCCCCATCACATCTTACAAGACAGCATGCCGTTTCACCATACACTAATTCCACACAGTGTGTCACAAGACATCCTGTATTAAATCCTTTCGAAGAGTCAGCGTGCTGCGGATGTGTGCTCTTGTGACTGGGTGTCGCACCCCTGGGCAGTGGTTCCTCCAACACTGTGGTGGTCTGCATCTTCTCATGACTCAACCTGCCATCAGGGTCACAAAGGATTTCCACCCCTTCCAGAGTAACAGAAAGTTCAACTAAAAGTCCATAAATGTTCCAACACAAAAGATCTTTCTGCTCCCTCTTGGGCTATTCCTCAGCTCATTCTTGAGGCTCTGTCTTCTGCCCCGCCTTGGCCTCAATGTTTGCGTGCCCCTTTCTCAGGGTTGGAAGAAAAACCCAGACCCACCTTCTGTTTGGGCTTCTGGCCCAGGAACCTTGTATTAAACAGCTAGGTCTGTTCCTTCAGACACACTGGTGTTTCCCTGGGCCACTTCCTATCTCGGAGCCCCTTTGTTTTGTTTCCCTGCAGCCTGCTCTTAACACAGCCTCTCCTCTGATTCCCAGGCCTCTGTTTCTCCTTAGCGCCTCCCTGTCTCTGGTTCTCCCTTTCAACCTTTCTCTGATGAAACACTGACCCTCAGGACTACCTCTCTGTACCTTCTCCACTTTTCAAGGCCCACCACAAGGATTAATTCCCTCCCAGTGGCCTTCTTCAGTCTGCCTTCCCCAGGACTTTCCCAGAGAGAAAACTCTCCCTCTCCTCTATCCTGGGTTTCTCTGCTGGGCCTGCCCTAAGCTTTCACTTCTTCTTTGAAGACCCAGCTCCTCCCTTGCTAGGTAAAACAACAAGTCAGGTCTGACACACCCTCCAAATGCAGCAAGATAACCTAACTGAGTTCTCAGGCTCCTGTTAACCCTTTGTTCACCTGTGTGGGGTTTACACCCCATTACAATTCCCTTGTAGCATAATATGATCTCTTTATAGATGGCACGTGTATAACATAGTTCATCCAAAGATCTCAATGTGCCTTATAAACAGTAATTGACTAATTAGATCATGCTTCTGCAAGGTAGGTCATTGTCTCCATTTTACAGATGGAGAAATCGAGGCACAGAGAGGTTAAGTGACTTGCCCAGAGTCATAATGTAAATTAGTGTCATAGCCAAGAGTAGAACCCAGATCTGCTGACTCCTGTGCTCTAACTGCTTAATCACATCGCCTCCGCACCATTGAGTAATCTGAAACAAACTCGGACCGTGTCTTCTGCTATGTCCATGGTTAGAAGAACTGTTTAATTCAGATGGGAGGAAATGGTTCAAATGAACTAAATCTTTTGTAAGAGCTCCAGAATCGAAATATCTGAATTGATACATGAACCTTAGATCACCTCCCCCAGGCCACAACTTTAATAAATACATTGCTGGAAGATTTCTCGCTTGGTGCTGGCAGTCTAAGAAAAAGGGAGCATTACAGATAAGCAGTCATGTATCAGCACAATATGATGCCACTCCTTATTCTTACTTATCAAACTCCATTAGCATTCCCTTAAGCAATAATGCATGGGGATTTTTTTCCCCATCAACACACACTATTAACTCAATGCCCATTAAAAACATCAAAAGAAACCATTACATGAATGCACTAGCAATTTAACCCCAACACTGAGAGTGCTACCGACCATTGTGTGTGCAGAATGTATCACTTATATCTCAGTAAGGCTGCATTTAGCCAGTTCAATAGAGGAAGCACAGGTAATCGCAAGGAGGTGAGGGAGTGTGTTTTGGGGACTAGGATGTATATTTTCCTCCTATCCTCTAGCCATTGATCTGGATCCTCTCAATAATAGTCCACAGATCATAAAGGAAGGCACTGTATATAAATCAGTCCCAGGCTATGTCGATGTTTTTCTCTGTAAGCTGCTACAAGTAGTGCATGCTGCTAACACAAAGATCCAGGCTGCCAATGAGAAAGAAAATCATTCATTTTTTCTTCTGGAACTGAGATTTTGGTTTGGCTTATCTCTGTAGAGGATGTAACAGTTTTAGGTTCCAGACATAGTTGTTTTCAAGCATGTAGTGTGAGTAGAGTCAGTCTAAAGTCAAATCCCTTCCTGACCTAAATGCTTTCAGTTCACACTACTTTCGATAGGTTCATTGCACCCTTCAATCCCCTTGCTTTTCCTGCAAGCACCCGAGCATGGAAAATATATCTTCCCACCTGACCCCCGGTGTCATACAATTCACAATTCTGAACCCACAAAGAACCTTTTTGGCCATCTAGTCTAACTTCCTGCTTAACACAGGCCAGAGAAATTTACCCCGCAATTCCTGCAATGCAGGGATTTATCCATCCCTACTACAGAAGTGAACTCTATTGAGGTGAGTTATTTATTTATTATTATTATTTGTATTGCGGTAGCATTTAGAGGCCCCAGCCAAGATCGAGCCCTCACTGTGCTACTTGCTGTATGTGCATTTAGGAAGACACAGTTCCTCCCACAAACAGCTTACAGTCTAAAAAGACACGACTAGTAATGATGGAACAAAATACATGGCTTTCAAATTCAAGCTTTCACACGCAACATCCGTTTGGGATTACCAGCTGAATGTAATTTAAGATTTGAAAGGCTACCTTTATTACTTTTATTTATAAATATGTATGGAAATTTTATCCTAAGATTTCCATGCTCATCGGGCTTCACATACTCACGCAATTCAAAGGGAATTAGGTATGCATTGCCAAAGGCATAAAGGCTTGAGTAATCAATTTGGTGTTTCCCTTGAAGCACAGAAATGCTACTCAACTGAATCGTCTGCTTCCTAATAACATACGAGTAAGGTGTAAAGTGAGATGTAACCAGCACATTGTACAAACGGTGAGCCAAGCAAATTGAAAGAACTTCTATCAAATCCTAGGCATTGGTTCATGTTCAGTAATGTCACCAGAACATTGGGTTAGTATTGCCAACCCACAGCATTCAAAAAAGTCATGAGATTTTAAAATAAAATAATAATAAATGTTGGGTTCTTTTTCTTTGCCTTCTGGCATTTGAGCCTTTTGGAGTCCTGGTTTCAAACTCAGTCTGCAACCACAGGGGGGTTAGAATTGTGCTCTTTTTTTAACAAAAAGAAAGCTGAGATTTTCATAACTCCAGGACCTCGGGTTTTAAGAAAAACAATAAATACGTGACTCCTGATAAAATTGGGAACATTAGCAACACTGCAGGATTTAGCAGGTTTAACAAGAGGGAGCAGCACCCTTTCAGGACATCAGTATCTTGGATTTTGCATGTTCTTCAGGACTATCATTTCCCTCCCTCATTTTTCCCAGCTGTTATGACACCTTTGGCAAGCTCTGGACATTCTAGTAGGAAGCTGAATTTGGAAGGATTCTTTATAGATTTCTATTATGTCCTCAGGCCTCAGTTTTATTGTAACTTGTCCGGGCACAGCATGGTTCCCTGCTTTCTCTTCTGTGTGTCTCTCCTGAATGCAGCATGTCTGAAAGAAAGAGACCATCTTAGGCTAGGAGCACCCTTTTGAACTTCTGCTGGAAATCTACACTCCCACGGTCTAGTCTATGCCATCATACATGTTGAACCTGGCATATGTCATCATTCTGTATAGACTGGTTTATGAAACAGGCATCCCTGTCCAAGGCAACATGTTAGCACTCTCTTAGCCAGAACAATTAAACACGGCTCTGACTAGCACAGTGCTAGTTCCGGTACAAGTGGCTCTTCACACTTACTGAAGCCTGGCCTTTTGGCCTGTGTCTCACACACCCCTTTGGGGAAGGTAGGGAACACCAGCTCCTTGATTACAGTAATGCTGTCTGGTACCAAGGTTCAGTTTGAAAGGAAGGGAAGATAGATTTCCAAGCTTCTGTTGGATTTCACCCCTGCTATCAATATCACTTATTGTACTACTCTAAACATCCCTTTCGGGGGCGGAGGGGGAAGATTTTTATCCCTGGAACTCTTTAAAAATACTTTGGAAGCATATTTCCTTTGTCTTTGGAACACACCACATTCTAACTGTCAGAGTTTTTCAGAAACCTTTTGTTCTGCTAATTGACGGGGTCGACAGAAAGGACACAGACACCAATAAAAAGAGCAGGTTTACTTTACTATCTATTTCTAGATAATACAGAAAACGAGGTAATATATTTAAGTGACAGGCTAAACTTATTATACTCTAATATTAAACAATAGAAAGAATAAGCAGGGTAATGCACCTAATCATTACTACATAAAATCAACTATAGCGATTAAGAAAGATACATCACCAATTGCCCTAATAATACGTTACCATCATCCAGATTTGCAGTTGCTGGGGAGCCCCGGTTGCAGCGAGGATTTGGAGAGCCTGTCCCGGCAATTGGGAAGTCCTACGCGGTGCGTCCACCTGTAGGTGAGGTCTCCAAATTCGCTACAAGCGGGTCCAGCTTTTATAGAGCTTTTATAGAGTGATACGTGACTATGTGCGGAACATCTGGTGAATAACTGATCCTCATGCAAGGGGCCCGTGACGGGAGCCTGGCCAGGGCCTCCGCCCCAGACCCCGCATGTTCCTTTCTTATCTTTTTAGGGCTTCATTAGCAGATAGAAACATTCTTACTTTATCAGCAGAGGGAAGGCTCTAAAATCACTTAGGTGTTTTTCAAACCATTACCCCTGGATTCCCACTGATTCCAAAGACTTCCATAACAGGCCTTCTGTAAGTGGCCGTCACCCCACTTGGATTCTGTCAAAGCTAAGAGATACACAAATCTCCATTCCTCCTTTAGAGTGCATTCTATGAGCTGTAATGGGGGGAATAACCTTTTCTGGGGCAGTCGGAACATCCGCGGGCCTGATTCTCCCCTTTTATTTATATCTGTTTGGCACCAGTGCAATTTCATTGGCTTTAGTGGACTTACTCCTTGTTCGCATTGGGGCAAATGAAAGGAGAAACAGGCCAACACAGAACACCACTGTTACCCTCCTATCTGGTCTTCTAGAATCCTGTGCCTAGAAAGAAGATGGATGGAATCCAGCTTTCCCAGAGTCCTCTTCATGTTGGCCTCTAGAATATCTTCCTAGAGTTTCAGGGACTAGTGTTCAGCATACCACTTCCAGAAAAGATGTGGTGGCCCCATACCCCAGCAGAAGGCAGAGCTGTGTTTGAGGGCTGGTTCGTTCTCAGAGACCATCAGACAGTGCAGTTCTGTCCTCACCTCTAACCAATAAATGCTGTTCCCTCCTAGACCTATAGGTGCTTTAAGCTGCAGGCTTCTTCCTCACGCACATCCCAGATGTTAAAGGAAACATTTGCTGAGACCAATGTGCCACTGTGACAGTCCATCAAAGGGACATTTACTAAGTACCAAGATAACCCTCCCCCAACAAAACCACTAGCTCATCTTTCATTAAATCTGTTCTCATTTTATGCTATTATGATCTGTGCTGAGTTCTCTGGATTTCATTGCCAAATAAACGCATCAGCCGCTGTAATGGCAAAATATAGTCAATCCTTACAAAGTTAGAAAGGAAATGGAGAGACAGAGAGGGGAGGATGGATTGATGGACAGACAAATTTGCAATAATCCTTTATTCACTTTTTGCCTGTCTCTGATTCCTAAAGCTGAGCTGTTAATGTGACATATATCAATTGCCTAGCTAGCTGCTGGTTGTTTTTTTTTTAATAATAATAATCTAATTACTGACGGAGTGCGAATTGTCTCCCGCATACTAGGCACCTGGGGGATGAAAATAAAATTAAACTTCTCCTGATTTAAGCATAAAAAGAGAACTCAGTGCAGACCAAAAAGAAGTGTAACAAGATATTGGTGGGATTATGACATGTGAGCCATAAGAAAGGACAGAGTCTAGTATGTATTCTGCTACACTTAAATAAGTCCTTTGACCGTATATTTCCTTATTTGTGGTGGGAGTGGTTGTACTTGATTGAAAATGGCCGCTGCCCTAGAAGTAAAATTCTCTTTAACAGTGTTGGACCTTGAGCAAGTTGCTTCACCTCTTTGAGCCTCTGTTTCTTTCCCTTTCCTTTGTCTGTCTTGACTATTTGGATAGTAAACTCTTTGAAGCGGGGATTATCTCTGGCTATGTGTATTTACAGCACATAGGACCCACCGTGCTGGGGTCTCTAATCACAGCTGCAACATAGATAATAATCAAAATGACAAAACCTCATAAAATACTTCTTTTACTGTAATCTCATCCTCCCCCTCATCCACCTGCTATTGTCTTTTTGTAATTTAGCTTGTGAGCTCTTTGGGGCAGGGAATGTCTTTTTTATGGTTTGTCTGTAAAGTGCCTAGACACTGTCTTATATATTTGTCACTGGTGCAACCATTGCTGGAATGCAGTGTCCAGTTTTGATGCCCACAGTTCAAGAAGGATGTTGATAAATTGGAGAGAGTTCAGAGAAGAGCTGCAAGAATGATTAAAGGATTCGAAAACTTGCTTTGCAATGATAAATAGGTTGAGCTCTTTGAGTCTCTCTTAAGAAAGGGAAGATTAAGTGGTGATATGATTACGACTAGTCTATGGGTATCTACACGGGGAACAAATATTTAGTAATATGCTTTTCAGTCTAGCAGAGAAAGTTATAACATGATCCAATGGTTGGAAGTTGAAGCTAGACAAATTTGGACTGGAAAGAAAGCATAATTTGGATGGTTTTCTCAAAATTATGCTCTAGGAAGTTTTTTGGAGAAGTTCTATGGCCTTTTGTTATACAGGAGGTCAGACTAGATGATCATAATGGTCCCTTCCAGCCTTGGAACCTATTAATCTGTAGGGCCCTGACTTTGATTGGACCCCTATGCATCACTGCAGTACTAGTCACAGAATCATAGAATCATAGAATATTAGAGTTGGAAGGGACTTCAGGAGGCCATCTAGTCCAACCCCCTGCTCAAAGCAGGACTATACTCAGAAAAATCATTCCAGCGAGGGTTCTGTCAAGCCGCAGTTTAAAAACCTCTAAAGATGGAGATGCCACCACCTCCCTAGGTAACCCATTCCAATGCTTCACCACCCTACTCGTGAAAAACTTTTTCCTAATGTCGAACCTAGACCTCCCCCACTGCAACTTGAGACTGTTGCTCCTTCTTCTGTCATCTACCACCACTGAAAACTGCCTAGCTCTGTCCTCCCTGGAACCCCCTTTCAGGTAGTTAAAGGCTGCTATCAAATCTCTCCTCATTCTTCTCTTCTGCAGACTAAACAGGCCTAGTTCTTTCAGCCTCTCCTCATAAGTATTGTGCTCTAGCCCTGTTATCATTTTTGTTGTCCTCCGCTGGATTCTCTCCAACTTGTCCACATCCTTTGGGGGGAGGGGAGGCAAAACTGGACACAATATTCCAAATGCGGCCTCACCAATGCCGAATAGAGGGGAATAATCACTTCCTGCAATCTGCTGGCAATGCTCTTACTAATGCAGCCCAATATGCTATTAGCCTTCCTGGCAACCAGGGCACACTGCTGACTTATATCCAGCTTCATCTCCACTGTAACCCCAGGTCCTTTTCTGCAGAACTGCTGCCTAGCTCGTCGGTCCCCAGTCTGTAGCTGTGCATGGGATTCTTCCGTCCTAAGTGCAGTACTCTGCACTTGTTCTTGTTGAACCTCATCAGATTTCTTTTGCTCCAATCCTCCAATTTGTTTTGTATTAAATACTAACCAAAAATGTAGCACAGTAAAGTGGTATCCATTTGTTTTAGTGGAAAACAAAAGAAGAGAGCACAGAATGTGATTTGCAGATCTCAAGCACCCCAAACCCTTGACTTTCGGCTGGCAGAGGTAAACATTTCCCAGCAAGCTTTGCAGTGAGATTAATAAGAGAGAGAGAGAGAGCAAGCGTAGAGGACAATGGAGAGTTTTCTCAAAAGAATAGCTACTTTAACAGCCCTATGGGGCTTCCACAATCAGGCCATTTCGGGCAGGAATGTAATTTATAATAAATGATGTCCATAAACCCAATGAATTTGCTACTTCAGATGTTCACACTGATTTACATTTAGAACCTCTGTGGTAGCTAGAGAGCCTGGCAGGATAGCAAAGTGGCATATTTCGTGAGGAGCAGCAGTCACACTCACAAAGCCTATGGGAAGCATAGCTGTCATGGCAATAAAATGATTAGTATACAGAGGAACAGAAGGGCACTCTCTAGCCTGTTTTTAATCTTTTAAATAATTCTGGCTTCTGAAGGTTAAAGGGGTTGGCAGCATGAGACACCACAGCTTTCTAGAAATCCAGCTCTCTCTCTCTCTCTTTCACTTTGATTTTCCTTTGTTATCCTGATAGTATTTCTATCATAGGGCCTGATCTAGGCAAAGGCAGCAGGAAATAGCTATCCTGTGATCTCAGTAAGACCGATCCTTTAGGAAGGCTATTGCCCATTATGTAGGGAAATGGAAAGGGAAGAAAGAGGTTCACAACCAGCCCTGACAATTCTACTTTTCTTCAGTGGAAAGCTGGTAGCAAGTGCTCCATGGTCTGTGTTCACGGGTGGAGATGCATGCATCTGGTTCTGTGCTGTTGTTAGGCCTGTGTACACCGTACAGCTCAATATTCCATACTAGCCAGCACAAATAAAATGTTTCTCCTTACAAGAAAACCTTAGTGAGCTGGTCACAGATTGCTCAGTTGCTGCCTGGCTTGAGTTCTTTGTTACATGGGTTGGTGAGATACAAACAGAACTGTTCCTGGTTCCTTACTAAGATTTTTCCTATTAGAGTGGGTTCCCTCCACAGTAATGGGGAAGTACAGTATTTTAACTACACTGATGTTCCTATATCTTCCCATTAAAACCCCTGATCTACAACAGAGATGGTTCCAAGCCATAAAGCTCAAACCCATATTCAGAGGTGAACATCAGGGTGGTGGGGAGGTGGCTGGATCCAGGGTTCTGAATTGAGCCATTATAAAATAAGCAGAAGGCAGCCGTGAAGATTGCTGCTGGATCCAAACTTCACTATAGCTGGGGTTGTCAGGACCAGATGCATCATCCCTATGCCTAGTTGAAAGGATTCCCAGTGGACATCCTCCTTGTATCCTTGGTTCAGGCTGCACTGAAACTGTGGTCCATTGACTTTTAAGACTCTTAAGACATGGCCTGCAGTCATTCAAAATTGATCACTTGCAGATTATTATGAGTGGTGATCTCAGACAGCAAAGAATTCCTGTTTGTCAGGAACAAATCAGAACAAATTTGTACATGAGCAAATATGATTTTGTACATTTATTTATGATTATTTTTAAATGTTAAAATAAGTATATGAGAGTCAAATGAGTTAATTAGTTTCAAAATAGGGTGGACATTTACAAAGAATGATATATTTAGTATTACTGGCTAGGACAAAATCACAAGGGCATTTAATCCTCTTGCTTCAGAGCATAAGACAGTCACAACCTGTGATGGGGAAGAAATCCCTTTATAGTAAAATAATACACAATTAAGTGTATTGGTGGAGGTCTCACACAATCCTCTGAAGCATTTTATTAGCCACTGTCTGATGCAGAATGCATGATACAATAGGCCTTTGTTCTGTCATGGTATAGTTTCTAACCCTTCTCCATTAAAAAGTGACTTCAAACTTTAGTCTGTATGCAGACTAGTCCTCACTTTCCATAGAAACAGCCTGTCCTGCATCCCACTGTGTCTAAACAAAACAAAGGTAGCATTACAGTGCTTTGCACATTTAGTTATCCATGCTCTCTTTTTCAGGTTGTCAGCTCTCACACAGAATTTTGGGTTCAGTGCAAGACAATATGTGAAGGGCAGGTCTCCGCAAGAGAGAATAATAACTGAAATAAATCACTGAGCACCACTTAAACTGCTAAAAGTAGCAGGCTTTGGTAAGCAGCACTCATGCAGGAGCTCACTGTTCATGTCCCATAGATTCTCAGCAAGGGAGGGAACTATAAGTAACTGTTATACAGATAAAGAAACCAAGACAGATTAAAATAGATATGCAATTTTAGTACCTTTCTATGGAGGATATGATAAAAAACACTGTACAAATATTGGTTAAATTAAGCTTCATAAAGATCACTTTTTGCAGACATATCTGTTTTGACAAAATGTTCATTGAAAAGGCTTATGGAATTTCTGGCCAAAACGAGAGAAGCCTGGTGGTTACGGCACTCACCGAAGAGGTGAAATATCCAGCTTCAAGTTCCTGATTTGCCTATAGAGTCAGTCTCTCTTTTTCTCAGTCTCTCCAGTCAGAGTAGTTCCACTTTGTATAAATAATAAAAATATTCATTGGGCCCAAAAAGAAGATACTGCCTTTATAGTCCAGTGGCTAGGGCACTGTTGTAATAATTGGGCCTAGCAATTTACCTTACTTATGAATTCGGTTATGGGGAAGTGGATGAACATTTATAAAATATCACAATTGCCTAGAACAATAAATGCTGATGGGAAAAAGTGCAAGAAGGAGACAGAAAAATTGAATTAGTCGAAATGAAAAAGCCTACTGATGTAACTCAAGGATTGTTTTCTTGAGTACCAGCTCATGCCTGGTTAACAATGTGAAGTGTGGGACCAGAAATGAATGGACCAAAATTAGTATATTAAAAATTAAACCTAACTGGTAGACAAAATAATATGAGGATGGGCTATTTTGTCCTTCACTCCCTTTTGGGGCCCTCAAAAATAAACTTTGTGGGGAAAATATCCAGATGTGAGCACAGTAATTGCTGGCTAAGAAAAGGGAAAGGAGTGAGCATTACCAATTCATGGCTGCCACTCCCACCATCTTCCTGGGATGACAGGATTCACTGTAACACTACCTGGGCCTTTGTCATCCTGATCCTGAGATATGTCCTGTCCAGAGTTGGCCCGAGAGAGAGGGATTCAAATAACATCACCATCACCATTGACTTCAGCTGACGCCCAACAACCACCTGGAATGTGAGGCTTTGGTTCCTACTGTCACCCCCCATTCCTTTTGTCTGTTCTCTTTCCTATCTCTCCTTTTACCTTCTGTTTCATAATAGTCTGTCTTAGCCAGAGTGGATATTTTGCATCACTGCTATACACTTGTCACCAAAGAGGCATCTAAAAGCAGTGCCCTAAACAGCCTGATGCTGGTACGAGTTTGCCAAGTCTTGGAGCAGCTGATAGACACTGTTCCACACCTTTGTTTTCCAAGCTGCATTTTCTATCTTTGCTATTCTTTTCTCTTTCTCGCTGTGTGTATATATATTTGTCTTGTTTTGTCTTTTAGGAAATGTGATTGGACTTTGCAAACAGCAGTAACAGTTCCAGCCCATCTTAATTAAACTTCCCTTTTTTTGTTTTTATTATCAAGGGCAGTTATTACCTTCTTTAGTACTATATAATGACTGTGAAACAGGAGGGTTTCCTTCTAAAGAGCCTCTGCAGCTAATGGGAACAAGGGACATTAAAATAAAAGTCTTATTTAATACTTTACTTTGCAAATTCTTTAACTGATTTTTCCTTCTTTTCTGTGTCTTTAATAAAAACTTTAAAAAGTTAGTGGACTGTTTTCCATGGTACTAGTCAGGGTGAGTTCTCTCTATTCCAAACCCAAACTTTAATGTTGGACAACGATAGGGTCATATTGACACATCGACTCTTTGGGCCCCATTTATTCCATCATAATTATTACAAGATCATTCACGGAAGACATAGGAGACCCAAGTTCAAGTCTCTGCTCCAAATCACAGAGTAGGCACTTGAACTGAGGTCTCCTACCTGCCAAGTGAGCACTCTACCCACAGGCCTATTGACTTCTCTGGCACAGGTATCTTTCTCTTGTTTTTGTCCCCACAACCGTTTTCCAAAGGTCTAGTTTTGTGCTGACGCAAAATGAAAACATGCCACAACTGCAACATTTTTCATGAAAGAGAACGTTGTTTTCTGGCCAGTCCTACTCATGATGCTCTTTGCACAAGATATACCCTAGGATAACGTCACCCACCAATGAAAGTCAGCTACCTCTGGAGTAGAACGTGGCGGCTGTTTAGCAACACAAGTTCACTTCAATGCTCCAAAATAATTAAGAGAAAAAAGTTAAAAACATGTCTAGATTCAATTTCCATTACTTCGGTTTTCACGTCCTCCAGATCTTCTGGCATGATATTCTGGTCCTCCTCCATATTGGCAACATCTCCCAGCTTTGTTTCAGTAATACATTTTATTAACACACATTAATAAGGTTAAATAAAAGCTATTCCCAAGATCGATCCCTGAGGAACTCCACTACTAACTTCTCTCCAGCTTGACAGGACACCTTTCAACATGAATCGTCATAGTCTCCCCTTTAACCAATTCCTTACCCACCTGTCAATTCTCATATTAATGAGATTATCAATATTTTTTGAATTATTAATATTAATCCCCATCTTCTCCAATTTAACTAATATATTTCCTTTGTGGAATTGTATCAAATGTCTTACTGAAATCCAGGTAGATTAGCTCTAATGCACTTCCTTTGTCTAAAAAAAATAATACAAAATAGTTATCTCCTCAAAGAAAGAGATCAGAATGGTCTGGCATGATCTACCTTTTGTAAAACCAGGTTTATTTTACACTAATTTCTGTTTATCTCCATGTCCTTAACTTCTTTCCTCTTTTAAAGATTGTTCCAAGACTTTGCATACAAATGAACTCAAAGTAAGAGACCTGTAGTTTCCTGGATCACCTTTCCCCTCTGCCCCCTTTCTTAATAACAGGTACTATATTAGCAAGTCTCCAGTCATAGGGTATGACTTTTAAATGTATGGATTAATTAAAAATCCTTGCTATTGGTCTTGCAATTTTATGTGCCAGTTCCTTTAATATTTTATACTGACCTTGTCACATACAGTGCCTTTAAAGTAAGGGCAATTATAATTTACTATCCCTCTAGGGTCTCTTTGTACTATCTAAGTGGTGTGAAGTGGCCTTTGTGTAAATGTGAATCAGGCCCATTGACTAAGGAGCCTCAATTCTAATTTCTACTAATGCCCCTTTATGCTGCTCTGACAGTGTGAGGGATCCTTAAAGTGAATGTAATTATATTTATTGCCTGTTTAAGACCATTTTATGTTTCTACAGTGTTGTAAAGGGACCTTTTGTGGAAGTGGGAATCTGGCACCTTATATTTTAACTTGGGTGGTTTAATTGTGTTGTGGTTATTCTGAAATATTTTAACCTCTTTGTAAGTGCAAAGTACCAAATAAATATACATTTTAAAAAAAATATATACATTTTTTCCTTCATTAATGCTTGGGCAAACCCTGTTGAATGAGGAAACCCTATGGTGGAATCTGTGGTTTTACTGTGCTTGTATAATCCCCTGGAGAGTGAGTTTTACAAATCCCACTCTGCCTGATCCACAGAGGATAAGAATTTATTACAGTACCAGTTAGCCAGTTATGCCTGTTTAGCTCAAGATATAGTAGTGCATGTTTTTAAACCTAGTGCTCACTTCCTGATGTGCCAGACAAAAGAACATTCCTTCCATTCTGCCCAAGTCTGAGCTAGAAACCAAACATGCTGCGGTTACGATGCTCTTTAGTTACACAGCAGAAGCATGTGCATGGTGCTCTCAAGCCAAATTCTCCCCCTACCTCTCCCGTGTCTGTCTGAGTGACTTGGATGAGTTAATGGGGGCTAGTGATCTCACCCTAAGAGTGGGACAGGAGCAGAGATTTGTGGTTTCGGCCTACCTCCCCAACTGCAGCATCCTGTTTTCTTCCCTCCGAACCATTAAGGGGCCCCATCCAAGACACAGAGGAGAAGGAACCTGTATGTGAGCCTTGCAGCAGCAGAATTTTTACACTGGAACAAACTCAGAGGCCAGGAAGGGCAAAATCATTTAAAAGCCAGATAGGAGAATGGTTGATATTTCTTCCTTTTGCTAGTATTGAAGATATTCAGATTCAAAGAAGAGCATTGAATCTCACTCCTGTCCCAACCTAAGCTTCACCAACTTCTTGATTCTACAGCAAAGTCCTCCTTTACAGCCCTCACATTATGCCTCTACTTCAAGATCAAGCTGAAGCAGCAGAGGGAGCAGGAGGGACAAAACACAAAGCAATTTTGATAACTGGAAAGATGGGAGGGGAAAAAAATGACAACAAAACACTTGTGAAACGTAAAGGGGTTGAAGCCTGAAATGTGATGTGTTTGGAAGCTTCCCCCTTCCTACCAAGGTATGAAAACCTCTCACTTGTGTCTCCACTATCGTTAATTAGAGGAGGGAATTTGATGGGATGGATGCCCAACTACAATTATAAATAGATACTATTAGCTCTATCCCCTAGTGGTGAAGTATACAATACGTTCGGACTGAAAGTGAAATGAGATAAACCAGATAAACACAGGCAGAATTCAAAACTCAGCACATCTGAAAAGCTCTCTGCTCCACATCTGGAAATGCTTATTCAGTTTGACTTAGTAAGTTTCCACAGACCCAGCTGAATAAGGACTTTGGATCTTTTATAAATAATACAACAAAACTTCACGGATAGGCCTGGTTCTTAAGTACATTTAAAGCCATTTTACAGATTAAAGATTGTGGGGGAGCTGTTCAAAGGCATAACTGGCTGTTAAGAGCCCATTTCCATCTAAGGTCAATGGAAGTTAGGTACCCCACAGCCATTTGTGCCCTTGAAAATCTCCTGCATCAAATCACATTTAAGTAACTCCATTTCTTCATGTTTGAATATTGGTGACGTCATAGCAGAATTTTTGAAAGACCTCACAATCCATTGTTAACTTTGAGCCACATAGCAGCTAACTGTCCAGTGATTTGCTGCATACCATCCACCTCCTGCTACAATGCGCTCCATTCCTTCAATAATAGCTGTTTCATGGTTATTTTCATCTCTGTGCCTAATGTGACCAAAGTACTTAAGTTTGTGTTTGTTGATTTCAGACATGAGGGTTTGCCTCTCTGCAAAATTTATAACCGAGGCACTTGTATTCCTCCTCCTCCCCTCCCCCCTGCCCCCTATCCAGGAGATATACAAGAGTCTTTGCCAGCACCATGTTTCAAAACCTTTGATTTTCTTCTTGTCAGCAGCATTTACTTCTGACAATTCACAACCAGAAATCACTATGGAAAAAACGTAGGCTTTTCACCAATCCTATTTTTGTATATTTCAAAATGCCATGTTTTTTCCATGCTTTCATAAGGGAGGCCATAACTCAGCAAGCCATCCCTAATCATTCAATTTCTTTGGAACAGCATCCTAGCTTGGATATATATGGTCCCTGATAATTAAGGTCATCTACTGCCTTTACAACTTGTCCAGTGATTGTGATGTCTGCTAGCAGCCTATTTTTGTTAGCTGTATCAATTTATATGCACTTTGTTTTTGTCACATGGTGACAAATTACATTTGTCATGATAAATTACTTTTATTCCCACATTAATGTCCCTTAACACAGCCAGAGTGGTGACAGATACCCTAGTGTAAATGAGAATCAGGCCCATCTTCCCATAGAGACAGGGATCTATGGAGGTCAGCCTCCCAGAAAGCACTTTGATACTTGGGGCAATAGAAAAAACTCAGGTAGATAGAAAGTGGTGTACAAAAATGGAGCGAAGGTAATGAAAAGAAAACTGGAATTTAAAATCATTACAGATGGAAGGGAATGGTACTGCACTCTAGTAACTGGGGGAGGCCGGAATAAGATGAGGCAGTAATGGGGAAAGATGACAGATATATGAGTTAAACCAAAGAGCTCCAACTACTTTTGAAAGGTTAATTAAACTTCACAACCCCCCTGCGAAGAAAGCATTATTCTGCCCATCTTGGAGACGGGGAAACTGAGGCACAGAGTCCTGACATGGCTTGCTCAGTGTGACACAATGAATTGGCCATGGAAATTGAACCCTGAAGGGTCCCAGAAATGGGAGTAGAACTCTGGAGTACTGAATCCTAGCCCCCTCTCCACACTCTCTCTCTCTCTCTCTCTCTCTCTGTTCTAGCCACCAAGTAACATTCCCTCCCCTCAGCTGAAGGTGGCAGTGAGATATAAATACAGAGTAGGCTCTGGGTATTAGATGAAGGGTAGGGAGCCAGTGAAGTGCTCTTTTCCAGTTCAGCCCCCCTCAGGCTGTAGTTTGTACCTTGTCATGCAAACAATACCTTTTTAAAAAACAAAAAATAAAAAAGCTATACACATTTCTGCTAGTATCTTTGTTTTTTCCAAGTCCAGGAGTCTGCACTGAGCATCTTTTGCACCACAAAGATCTGACAAGCCTTCCCTTGATGCCAGAGCCACTCTGTTAAGTGCAGCCCCAATGGGATTGTGTCTTTTCCAACTGTTATAATGTTTATAATCTTCAAATAAAATTATATATAGAAAGAGGGAGGAGAGAAACTGGGGGGAGTGAGAGATGAATGAAAAGGAGGAAGACTGGGAGGGAAGAGCAAGACAGGGGGAGGACTATCATTTCACTATGTATTCCCAAAGTCTGACGTTCTGCCTGCACATCTGTGCACACAGCATTCTAATCATATGCTGTTATTTAATTATTCCAAACCAAAATTTCAGGTTGACTAAATCCCAAGAACAAAAGGCATTGTACAGATAGCAAAGAGGCATCACCTAAAAATGCTGAGGCAGCAGTAGCAGCAACAACAAAAAAAGAGAATAAAGAATATTCACAAAAGAAAGAAAAGAGAAACTTCCATTTTTAAGCACCATAACTAACCAAAAAGGGCACAAAAGATTTCATCAGCTCATTGCAGGCTTTTCCAAAGGTCCTGAACAAACATGGAAAACCAGTTACCTGCACTCCTGTACTCTGAATACCAGGAGTGGTTGCATTTTCATTCACACCAGTGTAATGTGGAATAGATCAGGAAGTCAGTGGAGTTATGGTGGTATAAAAAGCATTAAAGGGAGGTTAGAACCAGGTTCTATAAGTAACTCATTCATGGCAAATGCAGTGATAAAACCATATACTATACCACAAGGTAACATTCTGCATAGTCTTGCTCTCCCATCATCATCATATTACAACCATAGCACCTACATGTCCCCATGTGACATCAAGGCCTTTTTGTGCTAGGCACTGTACATACACTCAGTAAGACACAACCCCTGCCCTGAAGAGCTTACAATCTAAATGGATAAGGCAGATAAAGAAAGATCTTTCTCAGAGTATGTACTCGCACACACCTCATATAATATAAATGGCAGTTTGTATGTTTCTTTCATACAAACTGCATCTCTAAGCCCATTGAAGAGGTAAATGATAATCAGCAGTACAGACATTAAGAGGTATAGCCAAGGGAGGAAAAAATACTTCTCAACTGAGATCTGAAAAGAGGTCAGATGATAAGGCATTTGAGAAACAGGAAGGTATCGCATATGTCAGAAGCTGCAAACGAGAAGGCTCTCTTATCAGCAGTGTTGAAACTATATGAGAAAGTGAGTAAAAGGACATAGGGACGGATCGACATTAGGCAAAAATATTGCTTGTAAAGGCACTTGTGAAAATCCAGAAGACATTGGAGTTACTCCAAATTCCAGTCAGTGGAGGCATCAGTGTAGCCAAAAAAAAAAATCTGGATCATTGTCCATAGAGTTTCCCCTTTGTTTAAACACAACCAACAAACAGCTACTGCCACCCAGGAGGGTGGGGGCCAGTTGAGTTAGTTCCACAGCATGATGACTAAACCAGGTCATTAATGTTTCTGGTTTCTATGTCTTTTTGCTCAGGAAACAGTCAAATGCAGCTTGTAGAAGGTTCTCTTGACTTTCAGAAAGTGGGTCTCAATGGATACTGCTAGCACCCCAATACCAGGACAGTAAAGGTTTGCCAGAGCAAGAGATTACAGGCAATATACCGAAAACTCTGGGAAGATTCACAGAGCCAGTGGACTCGATGGTGTAGTTGATTAGGAGGGAGAGTCTGGCAATTACACAGGAGTTCCCATTTCTGACTGAACAAGACAGCACTGTTGGGAGCTGGCTGCTGGGACAGTCCAATAAATCATCATAATAGCAATTATAAGCAGAGGCAACAAGGACTGCATTTGGAGATTTTTACATGTTTTTTATTTATAAAAATGTGCTCTGGTTTTTCCTCAATATCTATATTATTTCATGTATTGAGTTTTGGGCAAGATGTGGCAGTTTCTCTTTGTAATGTTTTGAGCAAAAGGTTCCCTGTTTTGATCCACCTACCTTCTAAAAACGCAGTGGTATTGAGTCCCAGCTCCCACAGCAAAATTCATTTCAAACTAGTGAATTACTGGATTTCATACCCAAACCACTAGAAGCTGCCAATTTCATACCCCCAATTCCACTAAAAACCTTGCCTAGATTTAATCAAAAAGTTTGTGAATCTCAACAAACTTTATTTCAGTTATTCTGGCTGAATTCTGCATTTGAAACAAAAGTCGACAAAACCAGGAAACTCTTCTTTGTGTTTGAACTATAGATGCTCTGGTAAACAGAAAAAAATGTCATTTAGTTTCATTGTACTTCTGCGGGTTGTCTTAAATCGAAGCATTAGTGCAAAATTGTCCTCTCCACTCCATGCTTCACTCCATATTAGAGAGGGAAGGTATATATTTTAACTGGTCATTTGCACACACATTTTGTTGCACATGCCATGAAGTTGCAGTAAGTGTTTATGCAAATTAGAAAATTGCACACATCACTGTATTTCTAAAACTGTAGTCCCTAGTAAAGCCAAAGTGTTCCCCCTTTAATATGACAATGCAACCTATCAAGACTACAGATCCCAGAATACAATAGTCCAATCTGTGGTCTCCAGGATTACGTTTACCAGTTATGAGGGCAGGTTCCAACAGTGATGAGTGGAACTTGTAATAGAATGCTAATATTGTATTATAACGTTCAGCCACTAGGTAGAACCAGGTGTACCATAGCACAGTGGAGCTGGCAACAGCCATACTTGCCAGTGCATGCAAGTATCTCAAGGAACACATCTGTTGTCTCTGTCATCATGATGGAAGCTCTATAGCCTATCCATATCTGGCATGGAACCCTAATGCAAGAAAGTGAGTCAGGTGTCAGGAGTGACATAGCTTTGTATTATACGTGGGATCCAGGAATGCAACCTGGGAAGAGAGTGCTAACATTCAAGTTTTACCATGCAACATTGGAGTTTTAGCATGTTTACATATAAAGATCTCTTCTCTACAGCCCCTGCTACCTACCACATCACTTAATGAAAATGAAAGCGGTCCATTTCTATAAATTAGCAGCATCTCAAATTCCATCCAAGTTGCTAATAGGTGAAACTTACCACCCCTTAAATAAAACAGCGTAATGGCCTTTGATAGTATGGGTTGGAAGAAACCACCACTTCCACAGAGTGGCTGTATCAACTGATACACTGAATCCATTGCACAAACTGAACTGGTCAGGGCTGCAAGGAATCCTACCTTTATATTCCAACTGGTGTTACTCCTGCAGCTCAGCCCTGACACCAGCCCATCAGCTCTCTCTCTGAAATGCATCTAGCCAGCTACAGGGAAACTGGCAGCAGTGTCTATGTAGTCAGAAAATGCTCCCCAGCTCCCACATGTCCTTCATGCTGAACAGAGAAACCTACTGTCACAACAGTTACCTTCATGTTTAAGATTTCTGCTTTTTTTACCCCACTGTAAGTCTCTGCTCCACTTAGCAGACTGGCACCAAAACACTGAAAGTCTACACCAAGCCTAGTCTGCTGACCAAGTTTGAAGTCTTAAAAAAGGCAGACCCAGCTGGAATCCACTCTCTGTGTAAACACCATCCTGTCTGCTGCCCAGACAGCTCTCTTTCATGCCCCTGGACAGTAAGAGACAGAGTTAGTGGTGGAGACTTCTTTTAACTCACGATGCTTGTTCATATCTATGCTTTGAAGAATCTTCAGAATTGAGAAATCATATGTCAACCTAAAAGCACCCAAACAGTTAAGTTGATGTGACCTGTCAGCTTCCTTCTCCTCAAAGGAGGGATGTTGGGGAAGGGAGATGGAACTCAGTGGTAAGTTTGGCACACACAGGAAATCTGGGAAAAGCAGTTCCATCCCAATGAGATAACCTGGGGCTCAGAAGAGCTGCCTTTTTATAATATTTAACAAGTAATAGTCAAACATTTGTTCTTTCTACTCAGGCGTAAGTCTCTCTCTCTCTCTCTCTCTCTCTCTCTCTTTCATATAGTACACAGCCATGAGGAGATGGAGTCAAGTCACAGTCTGGATTCTGATCAGGATTTCAAACATCAGATTTAATTGCCAAGTTTGTTCATGAAGCCATTTCCATCGCATTGTTCAAATCCCACCCACAACTCCCTTCTTCCAGGAGGTCTGTGAGAAGTGAGGGAGAGGGAGATAGTTAATCCACAAATAAGTCTTCCCAAGAAAGGGGAGTGGGGAATAATTACACCACTAAGATGTCCACTGGGTATCATTGCCGTTCTCGTCCTTCCCCTACTCTTGGCTTTGTGTGATCCTCACTTGGTGTCCTGTTAAACAGAGTGCATGCACTTTGGGACAGGTCCTGTATATGATGCACCTAGCATTCAGTGGACATGGAGAACAATTGATCACTGTCCTCTTTATAAACAAACAGTCTTCAGATTCTACCCCAATCTTCCACACCAGTCTTTTCTCAAGACTAAAGATGTCCAGATGTTCTTGCCTTGTCAGGTTTTCTAAACCTTTTGTCATTTATGTTGCTCTCCAGTTTGCCTAAATCTTTCTTTCAAAGAGTGTCAGCACCTGGTGTTGGATCTTCGTCTTTAAAACCTCATTGGGAGTCATTCTGTGTGGACTGGCCAGTTTGTATCAGCCTCCAGTGCCACAGGGATAGGAAGCTATTTTTCTTCCACTTGCATCAATGACAACTGAATTCGATTGTAAGCTCTTTGGAGCTGGAACCATCTTCCTCATACGTATGCACAGTGCCTAATACAATGGGGCTTAACCCCTCACTAGGGTTTCTAGGAATAACTGCTATGCAAATAGCAATGCTTCAAACACTTCTTTAAAAAAAGAAAAAAGGGGAAAAAAAGAAAAAAGAATTCTAAGCTGCAAAGGAGCCCGGAGAGCCTTCTGCCATCTGCCATCTCTGCCACTTTATCAAGTGTACCAACTCTGAAATGGGTAACTCTGACCCTCCATATGTCATTAAATAAGTCAAGGTGACCTCTTTCGTATTTAGGCTACCATGGTCTAATTCTACTTGGATAAAACATGTTGTCAGCCCAGATTTTCACTGCAGTATCTATTAGTCATGGTATTCTTCATTTCCCATCTTAAGCGGTTGCCAAGTGGAATTGTGAGCTGCTAATAAGATGATGTTTCCCACCAGTGGTGGTTGTATGTCAAAGGTTGGTGGAGCAGAAAGCTAGCAAGCTAATTTGTAACATTTGTAAAGCATTTTTGGATGAAAGGAACTGTATAAGCATTAGTCCCTCTTATTACCCAGGTAGCTGATTATTGGAAAACTTGTTGTAATACAATTGACCCTGTTTAACTCCGATGTTCCAGGTCACAATAAAAAAGGGGCTTACAGAAATGAAAGGAATAAGTCTGTTGGGTTTTTTTTGTTTTTGTTTTTTAAATTGCTCTGTGTAGCTGCTTTCCCTGAAGATGTGAAAGGTTGGGAGATCCAGTACTCCTAAGGGCGTGTCTACATGGGAAAGCTGTACAACTGTAAAGGTAGTGTGTTAATACAAACTACTATATTTATCTTGGTATAAGCCCCACACATGCATACACACATTCCCATTCTTAGCTTTATCACTTTGCAAATGGGTTAAGAAAAGCAAAAAAAATAAAATAAAATAAAAAGCCAGTCTTATTCTGAAATAAGAGCCTCTACTGGTATAAACATGGTGGTGTAACTAGACCAGTATAACTGGTAAATTTCCCCATGTAGGCAAGCCTTAATATAATATATAGGTTTGAACCCTTATTGGCCACTGGTCTGGAGCTACCTCAAGTTCCTTTTTTCACACTCAAGTGTCTCTATGACCCTCATCTCTATCCTTTCATCTTCTTCTGGTTCCCACTATTTATCTTACTCAGTGCCTGGATTTTACACCTCTCAGCATAGCAGGGGGAACAGGGGTGGGGCTGGAAGTTTCCAACGCATGCCTTGCCCTCAGCTTTAGCTGACACTAGCTACTCTGGAGGAGGTAAGCGTTGTAAGCAGCTGCCTGCAAAGCAAACAGTTGGGTTGGAGGAGATGGGCAAGACAAGCCATGGCCCAAAGGAAGAATGAGGCAGTTTTAGACTGATCGCTTCCTTATTGTACTTGGTTCCCCATTCAACAGGATGTTTCGTGGCTCCATGGCCACTTTCCCTTCTCACTTGCTATTGTAAGAACTAAAGGGAGAGCCATAAACACTCCTAGTTGAGTTATTGCAGAAGAAAATGAGAGCTGAAAAGAGCAGTCATGCAAATGCCCTTCCTCAACCCAGCACTCACCACAGCAGCCTCCTCTTTCCCTTGGAATGGGAGGAAACAGGTGCCAACCCGTTCAACTGGAGATTCACCCTGGAATTTAAACATACCTTGGAGCTGTCTACACTCAGAGGTCTTCTGCCCCAGGAGGTATGGGCAGTGTCCACACTCCAAGGATTCAAGGGAAAAAGTTAAAGATAAGTCTAGCTCTGAGGCTCTGTCTTTATATGAGATTAGAACTAGCACAGAATATTAGGGTTGGAAGGGAGCACAGGTGGTCATGCAATCAGTCTAGCTGAACAGGTACTAGTCACAATTTAGCTGTGAATGGACACAGAAAAGAAGTCTGATCAGCACTGGTCATAATTAAGCCTTGCTCTGACTCGTAGTTGAACTGGAGCTAAACTAGTGGCTGCAAGTAGTGGCTGTTAGTTCCAAGTGTATATACGACCTTAGTTACACCTGTGTAACTGTTGATTTCTATGGGGTTGCGTGAGTGGATCTGCGAGAAGAATTTGGCTCAGGATGACATACATACAAACATAGCTAACTCTTACATAGTACTTTCCAATCATAGGTCTGAAACCACTTTACCACAAGGTATCACTATCACCATTTTGCAAGTGGCAAAACCAACGTATGGAGAGGAGAAATGGCAGGCCAGTGGTAGAGCCAGACATAAAACCCACATCTCCAGAGACACAACACAACATGGTCCGCTGAACCATGTTCCCTCTCCTTACTTGAGCACCTCTTTCAAACAATTGTTGCTGGGATGCAGTTTAATGAAGTGACTCTTGCATACCACCAGGGGTCCTCACCCCGAGCGAGCCCCATGTGGCTAGAAGTGACTCATCAGCTGGGTCCCCTTACAGCTGGCTGTGAAGCTGGGGCCCTCCCCTCGGTCACCTCTGTCTGGTATTTTGGCCCAGCCCTCCAGTCAGGTCACTGAGATGTTCAATTGCCTTTTCGGGTACTCAAAGTCGCAAAATAAACACCCCCTTGAACAGTAGCCCTGCATTAATCCAAACCACAAGTCTCACTTCTCCTGGGCTCAGTTCACAGTTCTTTGTTCCTCTTATGGACCACTGGCCCTGGGACTGCTTCCCTGAAGCCTGGGTAACTCAGGAAGTTATTGCCTGGCTCTCTCCTTAAGACAAGGGTCCCCAACTCTCTTCCTGGAGCAATGGGCCCTTCTGTCCGCTGGATGGTTTTTGCCAGTTTCTCCTTCATCTTACCCCACTTAGTTCTTAGGCTCAGAGAGCCTCAGGCAGGTAGTGTATATCCTCATCCCATCTCCCAGCTCATTCCAGACTGGCTAGCTGAAAGGGAAGCTTGCCCCACCCTCTCATCCAGGCTCTTGGCCCCTGGTTCCTAAACATACAGTGACAATTGCATCCCGTGCATTTATGCTTCCCAGGACTGCTTCCTCTCAAGCCTTATCCCATTTAGGTCCTTACAGGGCATCTTTCAAAACTCTTAAAGGGCCATGCCATGTGCTGGAGTGGATTGACCACTAGGCACTATTGCCTTTAAGGGGCAGACCACACCTTCACAGTTTCTTTGTAACCACAATGAAAAGTTACGGGGGAGACCAACTGTGGCTATGTTTTTACTCACTAACATTTCAATAGGCACACTTTGTACACTTGAGTCTGTGCACATTTAAAATCTCTTATGCAAACAAATTACATGCAATGTTAACTTTCAGAATTTTTATTCTAAAATTTTACCACTTACTGTCTTTCTGAATGCATTTGAAGCTATTTGAGCTTCTAAAAATTGCTCTCACTTGGGAGGATGATTCAAACCTGTCAAAGGCATAACAGTAAATAAACCTTTTCAAGATACTTTCTTGCAGCATGTAGTCATTTGAAAAACACTTGAAGCATGTGAGGTTAAGTTCGACACCATCATAAGCCTAAGTGATACATTACATCATTACAGCATGTGATGTCATTTTATAGTTTGTGACAATATATTGTAACATTAACAGACGATGCAGAATAGTCTAGGTTTACAACTTCTAGGTGCTATGATAAGACAACTAATAGTAGATTTCATCATAACTATAAAATGGCATGCAGTAGTTTTGTTCTTTTACCCCTTGCTGATCCAGAAACAAATACTTAGAAGTATTGATTGGTCTTGAAAAAAAAAGTCATGTTCTTCACAGTCTTTGTAGATGTTAGACTTAAAGTCATGAATGGCACAAGTGAAGAAGATTTGGAAATTGCCAGTTTTTGTTGAAAAGAATAAGATTTTATTACAATTGTTTTCATGGTGAATTTTTCCATTTTATGACCAATTTTAATCCCAAACTCCATTTTTTCTTTCATTTCACTTCTGATATGTGTTAGCAGCTAATATCTCATGAACTTCTGTAATTGGAGATTAATGCTTTATACTGTTTGAAAGCTGGGCTACCAGCTATTCCAGATAAGACATGGGGAATTCAATTTGCAAAAGTCCTGATTTTCACCACACTCCTTTAAGGTAGGTCAAGTGGTGGGCACCCAAAATTAGACACACACAAAATCGCTAGTCATTTGGAAAATTTAGGCTGAGGTGTATTGGTGTACCAGACACTGAAGTTTGGTTTTTTCATGGTCACTAAAATTATGTCAAAATACAAATCAGGAAAAAAAAAAAAGATTGTAACCAGAATGACAACTAGAAGATTTCATCTTGCAATCTGGGCAGACCGCAAACAAAGAGTAGACTCTACCATGATTTAAATTGTATAGTACACACCAGCAACTTCAGAATATATATTATTCTCACAGCAAAATAACTGGCCAAGTATTATTTTATCAAATACTATTGGTTAACAACGTAATAAAAGCATCCTGATCGCTTAATAATTGAATCACACAGTGTTTTAACATCATGTGCTGCAAAGAGCCGCAGGAGACACATTAGAGAGCCACTTGCGGCTTGTGATCCTGAGTCTGATTAGCACTGCTTTATACCATTTGAAAGCTGAGAATCCCACCTACTCACTGTATACACAATATTCAGTGCATCCTAGTGATTTTCAAGATAAGTGACCTCAAAAGAGTCCCTGGTCCCCCAGGCTAGTAGGATTTTTTTGGTCAATGGTACAAACCCGCCCATAGCAAGTCCTAGACTTCTGCCCTTAATAATCTTCAAGCTATGATGTGGCAAAATAAAAAGGTGAAATCGATCAGGGAGGTAGCTGCTGAATGGTTACAAATGTCTATGCTAGGGATGGGAGAAGGGTCTGCATGAAATATTAACATCTGCCAAACTTAAGCCCCAATTGCTTTGCAGTTTAAAAAAAAAGTATGGTTGTTTTTTTAATTGCTTAGTATTTTTTCATTTACTTGCTCCTCCGCAAGAGAGGCTGTTCTAATGGTGCTTGAGGCCTGACTGGAAGTAGGAGTTATGGGTATCAGAAACCTGCACAGAAAGGCCAGTTTTGCAACCAAGAGGTCTGGACTGATGTCTGAACTTTTACATGATCTGACACCAATGGTGATGGATGCAATCTAAGAAACTGAAGAGAAAAAACTATACAGACCTAAGGGAAAACTCCTTGATCTAGTTTCACCCATCACTGGAATTCATCACTGCCAACCCACCTCCATGCATTGTATATTGTTTGTACCACTTGTCGTTCATGTATGGGGATTGATGCACTGTAAAAATACCTAAAGTGCTTCTTGGGTGGCCTGCAATCCACACAGAACAGTTCTCATTTTTACAGTCTATGAAGCAGCCCTGACAGCTCTGAAAATAGATCTCAAACACTGTATTATAGTAGGGCTCAAACCAGCTACATCTCAAACTTACTTCAAGTTGGTTCCATTATTAAAGACACTTTGGAGAGTTCAGGCTTTAAAATCTGGGTCATTTAGGATATCCAATCCCATATGAAGATATCCCGCTTCAGTGCCTGGCCCTAGAAAAAGGTATCTTTCACAGCAAGAGATGAGCAAATTGGATTAAATATGCATCAGTGGCCTCGTACCTTCTGGTATCCAAATCCCCCTGTTGGTCACAGCATCTGGAATCCAAACCTGCCAGTAACTGAACAATTCTAAGAAGGTTACAGAACATGCCCAGTTCTCCTTGAAATCAATGGGAACTGAAGGCTGCTGAGCACCTCACGGGAATGGGCTGATAGTTTTGACATACAGCATGACAAGGCAATATTCTGGAAACCTGACTCTTGCCTGTGGTAATGGCAAATGCAAACACAAGGGAAAGTGCTGCACCAAAATCAGTGGTTTCTACTCTGTCAGAAACAAAGCAAATATCTCAGAATATAACCAATGTAATAATTGTCTTGAGGGTTCTGGGAGACCCTGAATAATATTTTGTGTGTAAGAGAGAGGTCCTGTTATTCACTGGTCATTAGAATCTTTTGAGGAGAGAGACAGAGACAGATTGTCTTTGGGGTTCCAGCTGTGCACACACTACTGCATCTTTCCCCTATATTACATGCTACTAGTTAAGGGTATAGGTTCAGAAGCAGCTTAAAATTGTACATCTGTAACTTAGCATGTGGAATTTTGGGTGCCCACACTTTTGGATGCACTCTTTGAGTGCCTATGCTACTCCTCACTTACTTTTGCATGGCTATGATTTTTCCCATTTATTTATTACGGGCTGCTCTGCTGCCTAGTGCAGACTTTGTCCTTAACTCAGGGTTACAAACTAGAAAGTTGGCATTTCATGGAGGCTAATGCAGTTCTATATACAGTGTCTGATATTGGATGTGTTTTTGAAGGGAAATACTTCTTTTCCTTTTGTATTGGAAGCAGGACTTCCCCTGCCAACATGTGATACACACATACACACTCAAAAGCTAGCTTTCTAATCTGCTTCGTTGTATTTGACAGATCACGGACTGCTCTGTTTGAAGGTCTTCAGTAAAGGAACTGAAGTCTCAGCAGGGAGGAATTTAATGGTAGAGAGTTAAAAGGAAAAAATGCAAATATGTCTGGTTGGGAATCTGGCAGGGCAGCCCCATGGCTACTGCAGCATAGCTGAGAGGGATCATGCCTTTCAATGTCTAGTCGACAGGAGTCCCTTTGTGGACTATTATGCAACAGACCTGAAGGTCACATGCTACAGAGCAGAGACAAAAATGTTCCCTGCTGCTGAAAAGGAAATAGAAAGTGTGCTGGTTCCAGGCTGGGTTCCAGTACACCCAATTCCAAGACCCATTTAAAAAATGGACGTGCGTAAGTTTGTGTTGCAAAATGAGGGTATGTAATAAGAGTTCAGAACATTTTCTACTGCACAGCAGATTCTCCATGAACTAGATTCTTCATTGTGCTTTACCCCCTTTGTCCTGGTTGTGTGTCACAATGGGAATGGATTTTGCCTATAGCTAGCCAGTGGAGAATTCTCCTGACTGAGGAGAACTTCCTGCTGGCATGAGGCCAGTGGAACCAGCTCCTGCACCAGATGCTTCCTTACCTTATTGTAACGTAGGGGGAATGTCAAGGGAGAGAGGGGGTGTGCCGAGGGTATAAGCAGGGCTCTGCACCACCACTCCTTCACTAACAAAATTCCCTTAGGGACCTTAAACCAGTGAGATAAGTTCAAGTAACCTCTAGGCTGCTCTAACGGATGCCCAGACTAGAGTACAGTCAGGAAGCCATAATCAACTCCCTGTGATCTGCACTATGGGCAGGGTCATGACAAGGGGCAGAATTAAGTGCTGGTTATGATTTGACAAAGATTTGTCTAATATTTGTAAGTTGCTCAAAACTCTACTATCTGGGCACCACTCTCACCTCAAGAAAAGTCATTAAAGATACAAGAAAACAGACTAAGTCCCACCGAATTCCTGCCCTTCTACAGCCACAGCAAAGTGATCGTACTGTGGAAATTTACTGACCTTAAGAGACTGTTCTCCCTCCCAGGGAAGGCAAAATCCTCTCCAACATTTCTGTCAATAGTCCTAAGGGGAAATTCCTGTTTAGTCTTAGTTTAGCCTTGTACATGTGTCACGTTCTGGGGTGCAAGCCAGACCAGCGAGGGGTTGGGTCACCGCTTGTCTTGCAGCCTTGGGTGCCTCATAATGCTTTGCTAGTGTAGCTCCCAACTTGGGTGGCTCACAATCAGCCTGCGGGTCACACCCTGAGTGTCTGTGTACAGCCACGTCTGTGGTCCAGCAACTCCGACCCCAGCAGCAACACTCCAGTGACACTGATTTCAAGCAGCTTTGGTTACTACTTGACAGGTGACCCCAACACACACGCAGTTCTGAATTTTCCCCAGAAACGTGTATTCTTCCCTATCTGTACTATCCAACCCTCTCCTGGACAGTTCAGGTGTTAGAGGTAGAGTGCCCCTGGAAGGCATCAATATGCAAAAGTTTGCTATTGTAATGGGACTTTACAGTTAACAGTTTAACCACAACACTGGATTGATTTTGATTAAAAAATAAAACAAGTTTATGCAACTCCAAAGAGAGAGATTTTAAATGAGTGTAAGAAGAAGGCTTTAAAGTCAGAAATAGTTACAAGAGTAATAGTTAAAACGATGTAGCTACGCTTGAACTAGACTTAGTTCCAGGTAAAATCCTTGCCATACGTTCCTAATGTTGCTGACCAAATGTTCAGGTCAGAACTGCTCCCAAAGTTCAAAGGACTGGTTCCTTTGTCGTCTTAAGTGAGAGAAAGAGAGAGAGGGATAAAAGTGAGGGGCAAAACACCCCAATCTTTTCTAGTCCAATCCCCCTTTGAAGAGGCTTCTCCCGAGGATTACCCCTCCAAGCAAAGTTTATTCAAAGAAATTGATGAGGAGTCTGGGGCAGAAGGTAACTCTGTGCTTTTTTCCTCTCTGTATATGCTTGTCTCCCTCTGGCTGTCTCAAGGACCCTGTTTACTAATTATATGTAAATTGCGGTAAACACACATTCCTTTGTTGAACCACTCCTGCCTAATCAAGGCTACTGACATCATACAGAGGGAATTCATAACCTTACCCACAAAGTTGCTCCATACATTTCACCCTGATACTATTGACCAGAAAGTTACTAGTTTTCAGAGGACACCTCAGTAGGCCTATTTTGTACAAAAGATTACTAAAATAGTGTGTAGGGTGTAAATACAGAGTGCATTCAGTCACACCATGTGACTAAGAATCACCTCACCATCAACACTACCAGTGAGACATCAAAGGTCATATTCTGTTTTTATGTGTAACAGAGAAGCTGAGAACAATCCACATTGACTTTAGAGGAGTTACTGATGCTGGTATAACAGTGTGGAATCAGGATCTCAGTCCTCACTCAAGAAAAACTCCTAGGTTCAGTGGCCAAGGATCCAGTCCAGAGTCTGGGAAGTTGTGTGGAATATGGAAAGGCATTCATTTCCCCCAGCCTGCCCATGCCCAGTTCCTTCTAATTCCAGCAGATTGCCACATACTCTTCCAAGGTCTAGGGGTCCACATGCACCTCTTTTTAGATCTCCAACATCTAGCCACCTCCTTGCACTACCTGAGTACCTTCTCCTCACTCATGGCAGAGGAACTTGGATTTAACCCTTATTGGACTCAGTCTGTGAGAGCTGCTGCCTAGATGGAGGCTCAAGCAGAAGAGGAGGAGGATGGAGAACAAAGGAGTCTGACTAGCAACCACAGATTGAATTTAGTTTATTTGTTTTGTTCTGTTTTCTTTCTTTTTCTCCTCCATGTTTTTCTGCCTGTCAGAGCTTTCTGTGTCATTCTACTGGGTTTAGGTAGAGGCAGAACAACTTTCTTCTTCCTTCTGGTAGACCTTGTCTTCACAGAAGTGGCTTGACAGCCTTTGCTCCCTTCAGCATAAACACTCCTCTTCAGTGAGCATTCGGAAGGCTCATCTTCCCTGCTGCCTTCCCTCCATTGGTTCCACTTCCTAATGGCTGGCCTAGTGGCTTGCTCCTCACACAAGTAAATAGTGGTCTCCCTATGGCCAGGGGACTAGCTTATCCCCACTTTGCTGCAGTGGGATCAAGTGACCAATCCCCTGGTTACTCTGATCTAATTGCTTTCCATCTTAATGGCACTTTGGTGCTGCCAGAGCCGACCACGGGACAGTAAATCCCAGCGCACGATTACCTTCCCCTCTGACCAAATTAAACTCACATAGAGGTGAAATCCAGGGAGGCAGAAAGATTTTATGGGGATTTCACAAGAGTACATGTGACTTAGTTGCTTAAGAATTCTTTCCTATACAAACCTTTTCACTCATAGGATGGCTTATGCTACTGCAAGTGAACTGCCAGAAAAAAAAACAAAGAGAAAGACTGCTGCCATCATGCTGCTGAGAACCCCTGAGGCTGCTTAGGGAAAGCTAGAAGGAATCAGATGAGAAACCTGTGCTTTCATCCATTAGATTTTTTCCCCTTCCCCACTCCCCATGTATTTTGCGTCTCATTTATTGTCATTCTGTTTGATCAATCAAGAACTTCCACAATACATTACAGCAACTCTCTTGAATAACATGACTTCTTTTTGCCCCTGATCACACACTCTACAATATTAGTACTGTTCTGTCATATCTTGACCTTTTAGCTGGTTCTTTTTATTTATTCTATTTTCCTCCTCAATGCCCCTCCAGAGGAGTCAGATATTGGTCATGTCGAAGAGTATGGGAAACACATGATTGTCTTCCTTTATCTCCTCCCCCATCTTCCCTCCCCCCCACCCCTTCCTTCAAGTGCAGTCATGTCTGCACTGCATAAATTTTAGGCACCTCTACCTGGAGGATATCGACAAATGGGAGGCAGTTCAGAGCAAAAAGAGTGATCAGGGATCTTGAAGGGATTTTTTTATGAGAAAAGAGCAAAAGAATTAAATGACTCAAACACAACCAGGGTGGGCCAGGACATGAGAACAGTCTACAAATGTTTCAAGGGCACAAGCATCTGGGAACTGGGGAGAAAAAGTATTTAGGGGAATTGTCCATAAACAGTTTGTGATTGCTTTGAATTTGATGAATGTTTGAAATTTGCAGAATATATCCAATGGATGTATCTTGTGCCCTGATCCTGCAAAGGATTACACACATGCTGAATTTCATGCACTAGGAAGCTTCAGTGGCATATGTAGCTTCTTTGAGTGCATTTGATAGTCAGAATTTTAGTTGTGTTGATTAAGGTTGAGTAGACATTTACTTTACATGCTTTTGTTCCTTTCTGGGATAACATAATTCTTAGAATCAGAAAAATACTTGCATCTGCACATTCAAAGTTTGCTTCCAGAAAATATTCTCAGTTTTACTCAAAAGCATGGTTTCTGCAACCGTCCCTCCCAGTAAACTCACTAGAATGGAACTAGGGATAGAATTTGATTGGTATGGGAAATGTAGTCCAGCTGAGTAACAGGTTCCTTAAGGGAAAATAGGGACATGAATGCCCTGGAACTACAACTGCAGAACTGATGCAGAAGTTATGTCATCCCAACCCATAAATAAATGTTTAATTTCAGATTGACAAAAATAAAAAGGACATGTTGATTCAGGAATGAATCATTGTGACTTTTCCAAATGGATATCTTCCTGAAATTTATTTATTTATTTATTGCTATTTATATTTTTGATCCCAATTTCGTACAGAAAGATGTTAAAATTTCAATATTTCCTATGGAGTTTAATTAAGGGCTTGATTGAATTCACCTTATTCTTCATTTTTAAAACGATCAGCTCTTTTTAATGGTAATTCATCTCCAGGGTCTTACTGTGACTACAGTAAACAAACACCACATTAACAACAAAACTTCCTAACAGTACTCCCAAATACCACAGTAACAAGAGTAAAAGACTCTGTAGTAACACTACTGGAGACTAATGTTTAGGACTGTTAGTGCAACATGCTGTAATATTCGTATTTGTTTTAAAAGGGTAAAGGGTAAAGCACGGATCATTACACAGGAGGTCCTTATTAAAATCTCATAATGTTTGCAGAATGGGTTTGTATGGTTTTTAAATCCACTTTGAGCCTGAAAATGGATGGAATTCATTGGTTGGTGGGATTGTAAATTTTTTTAATACGCAAGTCTGCTTATCCATCAACTTCTGGATACATTTGTGTATTACAAGAGATGCTTTTTTTTCTTCCCCTTCCCGCAGAACATAGCTTCATTGACAACACTAGTGCTACCCTGATTTACACCAGCTGGCTCTTTGTGTAGCAAGACACGGACTGAGTGGCTACCCCTTAGCCCTGTATAATTCATATTTGAAACAAAGGATAACATTAACACAATTTACAGTAAGCTTTGTAAAGATGAGAAGGAGTCATATCAGTTTGTCCTAGTGCTGATGCAGCTTCCTAGTGTAAGAACTCATTCATGCAGGGGCCAATAAAGTGCAGTCATAAAATGGGAAAAGCTCTGGCTTTGAGTTACTCTGTTCTGCTGTCGGGCTCAAAAGCAGCAGAGTAGGTTGGGGGAATCTCATACATGAAGAGTTAGGCAGGCTATTGTCAAAGTCTTGATTTTCCAGATTTCTTTGGTTACTGGGTGTAAAAGCAGTTCAGACAAAGTAGAAATTGACCCAGAGTCAGGGTACACAACATTTCCTTTAACTCTTTGATATGATCATTTTAAATGTGCATGCCTCTGCAGACCCAGATTTGGGGCCTGATCCAAAGCCCAATGGTCTTGCCACATCAACCATTTTTCCGTTCTTTCTTCTTCTAAAGATTTGTTGATCTGCCCCCTTCCTAGTTATGTCATATCCCTCACATTGTGAGCTGGATCCCATTGTGTAATTCAGATTTTTTTTCTCATAACTTCCTGCTATCAGGGTTCTCTTCTGCAATGTGCCTTCTGCTGCTAGTATGGATGTCACGATGCTGCCGCTTCCCAGTTCCTTGCGCTCTCACTTTCACTAGGGTGAGCTCTGGCTTTAACGAAGACTTTCTGACCACATTTGGACTTGGTAGCATTTTGCATTCGCTTTACACTGGTGTAAACAACCACACACTGTGCAGGACAGGAGAGATTCAGGCCCATGGAATCCTCTTTGCTTCATCCAGAACTGAATGTGATCATTGAAACACCACAAAGACCTTTCAAAGTCCAAAATTCTGTTTACAAAAGGCAAGGGTGTGTGGCGTGGGGAGCTTGTAGAAACATATAGACTGGGCTTTGCAGTGGAGTCTGATTGCCCCAAGTTCCCAAAGGTGCCAGAAGCACACGTCCACTGCTACACTACTTCAGGGAATGCCACACACGCCGAGTACACAGGGCCCACTCTTAGGCTATGTCTACACTACACACCACTATTGGCAGTGTGTAGGGTATGCATAGTGCAGGCCTCCGTGAAAAGTCAGCTGGGTTCACACTGTGGTGTGTAGCTACGTGTGTTAGTGAAAGGCTCTGGCAGGGGGAGCAGCAGGGAGAGGCTCTGTTAAAAACAACTTTGTAGACTGGGAGGCATGGCTTGGGTGAGCAGAGCGCATACAGGATAACTCATGTACATACTCATGCCCTTCAGGTAAGAGTATTTACTTTGCTTGTCTAAGCCATGCCTCACTGGCTACCCTGCTGTTTACATTCAGCCAGTGGGGAGGGGCAGCTATGTGGGTGTGTTGCCAAAGGAAGCATGCAGTGTAAAACTGAAGGGAAAGACTCTGGTGTGAGGAGACAGCAGGGAAAGGCTCAGCTTTCTCCACTGTCTTCCCTGCCACAGCCTTTCCTCACTGCAGTGAAAGGCTCTGGCAGCAGGGACCTGCTGAAGCTTTCTCCACCCCCACTTCCCCATCAGAGGCTTTCACTGACACATGTAGCAACAAACCACAGCATGGATGCAGCAGGCTTTACACTGCCTAGCGTAGCTACACGTACATCACACTGCTGCCAGGGTTGTTCAGTATAGACTTAGCCTCAAGGTCAGTGTTGGAAGACAAGGTCATAGCTCCTCCCTTTCCTACCTCCTCATTACTCCCTTTGGATTGCATCCTAGATGCCCTAGAAGGGAGTTCTCTTTACTCCAAAGTCCAGGACCAACAGTCGGAACTGATACTTATGAAAGCAGTGTAGGGATGGGGAAATGGTCCTTGCATGTTCTCCCCTCCCATTTATCCATAATATGACCCTACATTAATGAAACCATGTGGGTGCATAGAAGCAATTGACCTCAATTAAAAAAACAACACTTTTAAAAATATATAAACTTCCTTTGGAAGTGCTGGAGATCCAACCACAACAACATTGGTGCCAAGTTCACCCAGGAATGAATCCCCCTCTTTAAGGGGAAAAAAACCTGAGCAGTCTAGTTTGATACTGAACAAGTTGAATGCTTGAATGGAATATAAACAAAACTGTATAGATCAAAGGGAAATATGTATCAATATATAGGTTAATGCGGCAAAGTAATAACAGCATTACATTGATAAGGAATTTGTTTCAAATCTGATTTTAGGGGAGATTTTCAGAGGTATAAATGCCCATTGGGTGCCCAACTCCTACTGAAAGTCATTGAGCGTTGGGCACCCAGTGTCGTTGAAAATGTCCCCCTTAATCCTTATTTTTTTCTAGACAGACTCCCTTTAAACACACAGTCTCTCCATCTTCATAATTAATAATCACCGCTATTCATTCAGCACCTTCTCACAAAGGAGGTTCTTGGAGTAGTGGATGAGCAATTCAGGTAGGATAATATCAGCAGACAGTCAATCATTCAGTTAGAAACCAATGTTCCATTTCAAGAGCAGAACAGGTCAGTTCAGACTGGGTGACCTTAGTGCTGCCTTACAATCCTTCTCTCACCCCTTGAGGAGATGCAGAAAGAGTGTCTCAGACAGTCTCCTGAAAGAAATACATGTAGGCACAGGGAACAGACAAACAGAAAGAAGTGTGACATGGAATCCATTGCACAGATTAGGACAAGAGACTTGCCTTTCTGAACAATCCCTCATTTGCTTTATGTTTATACAACTCCTTACAAATTATGTACTCTAGTAATGGGGTCTTCCATAGTTGCTCCTGTCATTCCATATGCAGCTCTAAAGTCTGAGACACACTTTTCACACCTCATAGTAGTGGTTATTTCTTTACATAGTTATATATTACACATACAAGAACTATACTGAAAAAACATTACTGAGGCTGCAACGTGAGCACTCAAAATTTGAGAAATGCCAGAGTTCACCCCCCTTATGCATATGCATTACAAAACAGTCTTTAGTTACACCATCACATACCATTTTTTTCTGCAAAATCCTGCCCGCATTTGGTGCTCAGGATGGACCTGCTCTGGAAATACAAGAAAGCCACATGCCTGCCAACCTATCACAATACTATCTGAACACCTCACAAGCATCAATGGATTTTTAGCCTTACAAAACTCCCTATGAGGTAGGAAAGTATAATTGCCAGCCTACAGTTGGGGAGCTGAGAGGCACGGAGCATATTAGGTGACTTCCTCAAGGTCATAAAAAGTCTGGGCCTGAGCCAGGAATTGACCCCGCATATCCTGAGTCACAGGCCAAGGCCTTGGCCACTAGGGTATCATTTTTCCTGCTACCATATAGATTTGTATTTCCAGAATGGCTAGGCACTTTATAGCACAAATAAAGAGCCATGGCCCCTTAAACTGTAAACTCTTTTGTTTACAGTGATTTTTAAACAAGACATTATCTGAGGTTAAAAACAATAGGTGCAGATGGGGTTAGGAAGGAGAAGGGTTAGAGCAATAGGGCCATGCAGTTATTCACTTCCAGTATGTACACTTAAGGCCAATCCTGCAAGGTGCTGAGAAATATCCATTGTCCTCAGCTCCTCTTGAGTTTCATAGGAGTTAAAGGTGCTCACAGCACCTTTCAAGAGGTACTTAGTAACTCACAGGTTTGGGATAATGTGACTATATAATTTCATGCTATATCTTCCTACATGGAGATCAGCTGCCGAACAATTTCAGTTAAACTAACTCTGTAAAATCTCCCAAGGTCTAAAATCAAGTTTAGATTGTGAAGTTGGATAGCTGCTTCCTTTGCTCTTTTCTTGTATTAGATTATTTTCATTGCTCCTGGACACTGAAAATATTGACGCCCACCCTGGTGCTGGGTGAATACTGAAGACAAATATTCAATAAAAATGAAGAGTTTTCTTCCCTAGGATTAACAACGAGAGTCCTATAGCACCTTGAAGACTAACACATTTCTGTGGGCATAAGCCTTCGTGGGCTGCAACCCACTTCGTGAGATGCATCGAAAACTTATGCCCACAGAAATGTGTTAGTCTTTAAGGTGTTGCAGAACTCTTGCTGTTTTTGCTGCATACAGACTAACACGGCTGCCCCCCTGGAACTTTCCCCTGGGATCGTGATCCTCCCCATCATTCACCCTAAACTATCTGGGCCAGGGACTGTTGCTTGCTAGCATGTGCAGCCCTACTATGAAAGAGCCCTGATCTCTTTCAGGGCCTCAGCAGAAGCATTAGCAGGGGCATTTTGAAAGTTCTTGTGAGCTTGGGAGTCACCAAGTCAGGAAGTAGAAACAATGTCATATGACTTAGGTAACTAAGCATTCAGCTTAAATAGAGAATTCAGCTCTCAGGAAAAGCAAGTTTGCCTAAGACATCCAGCAATTGTTTCAAGTAATGGAAAGAAGAATCAAAATGCCTGTCCCCTCCTTTTGTTCCTTCCCCCTATCTTTTATACCATCCCTTCCTTCTTTGTTTTCCTCATTTAACTCTCTTTTTTTTCTTGCTTTGTGTCCTCCTACTTCATTTGCTCTTGCAAGTTTTCATATGCACCCCTTTTTTCCTCCAATCTGCTTCAAAAAAAGTCCCTTAATAACCCTCTTTGCTCTCTCTTACTATTCCCTTAATTTATTCTCTTAAGGGACAGTCACGTTTCCTTGTTCCTTAGTTAAGTGGTTTAAAGTGCAAACTAGTTTTTGCCTCTACCCACAGCTGTTCAGAGTGTCCAGTGTTCCAAAAAAAGGGGATTTTTCTCTCTTCATTCTCCCAAAAGGCTGATATTTTTTGTTTTAAATTTTTGAGTAGAAACTAAAATTCATTCTTAACCCTCAGGTCCAGAAGGTTAAAGACCAAAAGGTGAATGTTCCTGAGAGTCCTGAGTAACTAAGAATGTAAGAAAAAGTGTGTTTATGCACATTTATAGAATGGAAACTTTAACTGACCATACTCCTCTTCTGCATTACAAATATATGTTCCTTGACAAATTTGAAGGTAAGAGGTCAGAAACGTTCATGCAGCTTAAACTAACATATATTAAATACAACTATTTAAAGCAGTATTTTTGGCACAGCTCTACCTCTTTTAGATATGCTAATAATACACATTACAAGCTGTCTCTTAGGAAAACATCCTTTCATTCTTTTAAATAAAGATTTCCAGCCTTCATAATATCACATGTTGTTTAAAAATAAATCCCCCCAATCTGGCTGACTTTGGTCTCTGTGCTGGCATCCATGCTGTATTGGTTGTTATCCATGTGCCAGTGTGAGGTGGGGCTCTGGAACACATCGCAACGGGAGTGGGAAGGGTCCCATCCACTCTTGGACAATATGGATAGAATTATTCTGAGAGGTTACTAATTAAACCCTTGAAGGGGGACTTTTGAAAAACAGCCCAATTTTCAGAGTCCAAATTTCACTTCAAATTCACTTAATGTTTATTTATTATGACCATGTCATTTTACTCTCTTCATCGTGATTTTTTTTTTTTAAGAATAAACAAACATAAACCAAAACAAACCAACAACAGCCACCAAAAAACCCACACACAAGCAGGGCTCAAAGAAGTCTCTGTCAGCAGAGCTGGGGATTGATGGTCTCTATTCAGCCTCAGAGAAAGCATAGAATGGGGAAAATGGGTAGTGTTACTGCCCATACATCACATCACATCACTAGTATGCCTCATTTATTATCTGTAGGGAGCACTTCCTAGGTCACGAGAGTTCAACAGACTACAGCTATAGGACACTGGTAATACAGCCAGCCACCTCTCATGACTAGACATCACTCTGCAGTATCCTACCTCCATATCTCCTCTTGGCTCCTCCCTAAACTCAGAAACCCAACCCAGAGATAGTTAAACACTCCCTTTTATAGAAGTCATAATTGTTCAATTTTCCATGTACACAGTGTTGCTCCTTCCCAGAGCTGGATCTTAATTCAACAGCCACTCCTAGTCTTTACCTGACTAGAGGTCTAGCTCCTAGCTCTGACTTCTCAACTCCTCTGGTGTAAAGGCATTCCCTACAGGCACCATTATCGCTCTGTAGCCTTCTAATTTTTCCCTCTCTACTGCAATTTACGCTGCTTTTTATAGGGGAAACAGCTGCTCCCCATCAACGCTGTTAATACAGCACTGGTGGGGTGGAATAGTTCCCTCCATAATCAGGGTTAGCTGACCCAGGACTCTAACCCTTAAGAGGCAAGTCTTCCTGCTGCAGACATGTTGGACTCTGCTAGAACTTTGCACAAAGGAGCTAAATATAATTATGATGATCACATCTATGATGTGGCCTGGTTTTATGTATTCTTTGTAACAGTAGTGTGTAGAAGCCCTAAATAAGATCACAGTCCCTCCATGCTAGGTGCTATACAAACACATAATAAGAAACAGTCTCTGTCCTGAAAAACTTACAGTGTAAATACAGATGGCAAAGGCTGGAGAAAGTAAGGGTTACTATCCACATTTTACAGGGGAGGACCTGAGGCTCAGAGAGAGTAAGATTACATTTAAGTATCTAAAGATGCAGATAACCTCCTAGTGGAACTTTCAAAGGTGCCCTGGTGCCTAACTCCCAGTGATTTAAAAAATCCCAGTAAGGACTTATCCGTATCCTTAGGTGCCTAAATCTTTTAAAAAATCTGTTTCTAAGTGACTTATCCAAGGTCTGTTAGCAAGCCAGGAATCACACTAAGATTGCCAGTGCTTTAGCTACAAGACCATCAAATCATTTCATACTGAAAAGTGAACAACCATGAGATGGTTCTTCGATATACACAGTAACCCAGAGTAGGACTGGCCAGAAAAGAAGAATTCCATTTTGCAAAAATTGTCAAGGTTTCAAGTTTTGTTTTCATTCTGCATTGGAATGAAAACAAGACATCCTGAAAAACAAAGAGGAGGATGAAGATCCACCCCAGCATAGCCAATAGCTAAGTGGTTAGGGTACCCACCTGGGAAGTGGCATCAGCAATCTCTCCTGTTGCAGCTGGTCTGTTTTGTCTAAACAATTAAATATTCAGCAAGCCACTGAGAAACTGACCTGATAACCTGAAGTTTAGGTTACTCAGCTGGAACATAGGAGATGAAGGTTCAAGGCCCTGTCGTGAATCAAGACAAATAGAGATTTAAATATAGGCCTCCCGCATCACAGGCAAGTCCCCTTATCATTGGCCTACTGGCTTTCTTAAAGTGGGTTCTCTCTCTGACCCGAAATTCCATTCTGGCCTGAGAAACTTTCCTGACACAGCTTTTGTCAAAACCTGTATGTTTCCACGAAGAGTTTTGGTTTTGACAAATAGGCATTTTTCCAACAAAAAACAACAACATTAGTTCACAAATTCCCAACCCAGTGAATTCTACATAGCCACATGAGGAGCAGATCATAACAACGCTGACCCCAAGCTGTGGCCACTGTATCTGAGTTTAGCAAGGAGGAATCCTCCCTTCATTTTACAGGGGGAGGCTGAAATTTGACAGGACTGAGAACTGGGGTTTGTGCTAACAGCGACTGCCCTTTTAGATCCATGTGAGCAAAAGAGCTGCTTATGAATAAAGTGAAGCCCTTGGCTTTAATCCCAGCAGTGATTCTGCCCCAAGTTTAATTATGAATTGCATGTCTGGACTGTGGACTTTGCTGGACTGTCAGCATCTAGGTGCCTCCCAGAATTGTGTCTACCAACCCTTGATAATATGTTCTTTTTCCATGGGTCATGCTCAATAATATAATCTACTAACATAGCTGCTGATTTATTCCTGTTTGTGTTTGGGTTATATTCATAGCTTATGTGCTTAGCTTCCTGCTGAGGGCTGGTTGCTCAGCAACCAGCTCCTCTCTTTCTCTGCAAGAGAGAGTGGCTGAGTTTTTTGGTGTTTTTGAAACAGTCATTCGTTTAACTTGATTCTCTTGAAATCCAGGCACCCCTTAATTGCAGTTGAAGGGATATCTGATGCGAGAGCCAGATTCCCTCAAATGAAGCACAAAAAATCCTCATACTTAAAGACAATTTAAGGCTTGTTACCAATAATCAGGTTAAGACCTTTGTTAAAGGAAGGTCACCACAATCCTTACCATAATGGCTCTGGCTCTTTCTTTTCTGGTATAGTTTTGCATCCTGAACATTCTGAGAGCAAGGTCAAATAGCCTTTAGCAGCCATTTATAAAGCATAAGATCACTACATGGGCATTGATTTCATTAAGCAGCCCTGCATAAATTAGCATCGCTTCTGTGGTGTAATATGTAGCTATGTAACTGTGTTCTATTTTCAGTGTACTGCGCCTTTAAGTTTAGAGGAGTCTTCCTTCCTGTCTTCAGTGACAGCTGCCCTTTACTGTCTTGCATCAGGTGCAGAATAATAGAGAGTGAATTGCCATGTGTGTCTCCCTGTGTAAAAGAGACTTTATAGACCAGATCATCAGCTTGTATAAAAAGACACAGCTATAGTTAAGTCAAATGGAGCTATGCTGATTTCCACCAGCTGAAGATCTATCTACCCATCCTTACCACCTATCACTACTATGTGAGCACCATCCATGTAAAGTTAATATCACTATCAAAATCCCTAGTGGAATTCAAGGAGTCCCTTGCACTTCTTTTTTAGGCAAAAACTCTGTTTGGGGTAGGAGTTTGGTTTGATTTTTACTTTGATTTTTTATGTTTAGCAGTAGGAGGGGTGTCTTTCTTATGGTGGAAAGGCTTTTTCAAAAAGGAAGGTTTGGCAGGGTTTCCTAAAGGCTCTAGATGTGCCTGATTACTGCTGGAAGTTCATTCCATAGTCACATCAGCTCAAACAAGAATGCTCATGTGCTTCATCCTGGGCTTTGTGCTCTGCACTGTGCCGGAGAAGTGCAGCCGTTACAGTACATAATTAGAAAGTGGTCTTTGTTGTAGCTGGGGCTTGATCCACTAATCTACCCCTGGCCTAAACATTTATTAAACATCCTGAAACTTCAGGCAAATCTCAGGTTTGGTTTGGTTCAATGGATGGATTAGAATTCAGGTTCTATATGATTTTATTTCTATGATCCAGTTCTCTAATCCCTAATTAGAGGAGCAGAAAATAACTCTTTGAACCCCAGGAAAGGCAGGAGCTCAAAGATGAATGATTGTTCAGTAGTTAGGGCACCAGCCTCAGACTTGGGAGACCTGTGTTCAATTTCTTGCTCTGTCACAGACTTCCTATGTCACCTTGGAGGAATCATTTAGCCTCTCTTTGCTTCAGCTTCCCATCTGTAAAAATGAGGACAATAGCACACCATGCCTCATAGAGATGTTGTGAGAATAAATACATTACAGATTGTGAGATGGTCAGAGGCTATGGTAAAGGGGGCCACAATCATAGATCAATAGGATGATAAGGAATAATATTAAAATTAAGTAAATGAACATTTAGCCGGAATATCAGGGAAAACATCCTGATGGTGTCAGCTACTAGATGTAGAATAGCCTCCCAGGGGAAATGGTGGAAGACCAAAATCTTGATTCAGGACATAGAACTGAAAAATATAGTCTGAGAAACCATCCTGCATTTTCCTATGATTCTTCAAGTGGCCCAGCTCCTTTAGGTGACCTACTTCTGAAATGTCATAGAATCATAGAAATGAAGGAAGAGGAAGCATAGTAGAGCATCGAATCCCTTCCCTTCCCACCTAGAGTAGCTACAGCATTGTGGTGCAATTACTTTGAACTAAAAAATGTGTTTAGAAAGTTGTTGCTTGAGGGATTGGTTCAATAAAATCAGAATTCTGTTTAAATGAAAATGTCTGAAACTCACAGTTCTATGGCAGCTCCCTCATTACATGTGCTTTTTTTCCTGTGCACTCAGTACTAAAATATTTACATTCTGAACTTAGCAGTAAGTAGACATGAAAATGGTGTCTGAGGAAAGAGGTAGCCTGACACATTTTCTAGTACTAAATAAGAGAGGACTACATTCTACGCTTATGTACAATCAAAAGGAATCAAATGGAAGTAATTCCATTGAGGTGAGTGGAATTGATTCCAGATTTATACCAGTGTAACTGAGATCAGAATTATTATTACTTGTTTGCTTGCTTCTGGCAGTACCCCTAATATGCTGGGTGCTATACAAAACATAAAAGAAGGCATGAGGCCCATCCCGAAGAGCTTATAGTCTGAAAAGGCAAAAGAGGGTAGGGGGAGGATGATACAACAGAAAAATAAAGTGGGTAGGAGGTGACTGGCACATCCTGATAATCCAAACTATATATAAAGGTAAATTGACTAATCTATATACCAATATCCTATAGTTTTGCCATGATCAATCCGTTTCTTGTAGGCATCTTGGTAGAAGTAGGTCTTCAGGAGGGATTTGAATATGAAGACGGTGGTGAGTTCAGGAATGGAGTTCCATGTGTGAAGTAGCGAGGCACTTGTGGGAGGAGTGGGTGAATGGGGAATCGAGGCTAGCACCATTTGCTATAGAAGGATTTCTTAGATGAACAGTTCACATACTCCAATTAGATTGGTTGCTCCTACTCCTTCATCAGCCTGGAACAATCTCCCTGAAGGCAGAAAACCCCTACTTTTTATAGTTATTCCTCTTATAACTAGCAAATTGATGAGCCTCATAAAAATGGCTTGAACTCTGGGCTTCCTCAGTGTGTTCTAATTACAACAGCGTGAAATATTTTTGCTTCTTATGGGAACTCTGGTTTCCATGGGGATCAAGACCTGTCTCATCTGCTTTTTCAGCATTAGATTTGCAGACAGACGTGTGTGTGGAATCCTTGGTGAGCAAAAAGAGGAGAGAAAATGCTAGTTGAGCCATTAGATATCCTGGCATGAATATATGCACCTTTCTAAGACTAGGAATGGGAGATCAAGGATGCATGATTCACTGTCATAGTTCAGAGGTTGGTCATCCATAACTCACATTATGCTCCACAAAATATAATAGGTCATGTTAGACAGCACCCATCTTTCATGAGAGTCCACAAATGTAACTGTCAGGCAACTGCTGTTGAAACTGGGCTTATCTTTAATTTCCTTTGGGTGTCCTAATTACAAGAGTTTAAAGTATGTGTGAGCCTAGCTGATCATTACACCCAAATCATTTGGCTTCTGTAGGCAGATTTTGTAATCTCTGCAGTGCACCAGCCACTCCCTTTTGGCAGGATACCTCAGTAGCAAAACAAGATAGCCCAGCACATATACACAGGACATCCCCTAACATCATACAAACTCAGGGCTTCAGGGATGGCAGCTGAATACAGCAGGGCTGATGCCTTACAAATCCAGAACCCAGATTAGAGAAAAAAGCTGAAAGTTAGACCTGCCTTCAGGCTGTGCTACTACAGAGCAGGGGAAACAGTCATGCACTGAGCAAGACAAAGGTCAGAGATCTAATCTTCCTTTGCACATGCACCCTGGCTTGTGTTCTGTGAAATTCAGCCACACTCAAGGAACTGACTTGTCATCTCTTGCCCTACCTGGACATCATTCCCTCTGGGTATTCTAGTGCTCCCTGGCTTCTTCAGATCTGCCTTCTTTACACTGCACTCACTTCAGAACATAGTTAACTGTATCATCCTCACAGCACCTCGGGAGGAAAAGATTAGTACCCTTTTTTCAGAGGGAGAAGCGGAGGCACAAACAGATTAAGTGCTTGTACTCAGCCACACAGTGAACCTGTCTCAAAGCTGGGGTAAAAGCTCAGGATCTCTGGCTCCCACTCCCAGTGTTCAGATCGCTAGGCCACACTGCTTATTTGACGTGCTCATTGTTTTCACCTGCTGTTACCGGACTTGTGAACTACTCTCATTTCAGAAATTACCTGCAGCTGATGCTCTGCTAGGGCTGGCTGAACAATCCGTTTCAATGGTCTTTACCAGCAACACCCTTCCAAGCCAAGTGCAGGAAAGTGTCTACTCAGAGGTCACAGACCTCACTATTCCCAGTGCCTTTTATTGAACCAGTGATAATGCATCCTTCCCAAAGCATAACAGGTTTGCTGCCTATGGTTTTAGGAACCAGAAGCTCCTCTTGAATTATTACTATACAGCTTTGCTGTTCCAGTGTACTGACTGGCCAAGAATAACAGAGAAAAAGCCAGAAATTTAGATCAGTTACATCTGTTAAAAAAGGAATGGTTAACTCTCTCGTTCTTCCTGACAACCAAATAAGGATATGTTGTAGGAGACCTCAGGAGTCTAGTCTTTTATATGGAAATACAGGATGTGCAGTTAGGACTACATCAACACAACACAAATATTCACCCAAACTTCATACCAAACTTCAACCTACTTTGAGGTTCAAAAAGAAAAAAGTCCAGCAGACTTATCTTCCTCACTTATGCTATTTTTCATTTTTCACAGCTTTTCTTAAAAGTGAGCTCTATTGGTTCTGACTGGGCAAAAGCCAGCAGTGTCAGAATGCTACCAGAAAAGGCTTAGATTACCATCCAAATGTTACAGCTTCAGGAGGTTCAGATAAAGGGGATAAGCATGTGAAATTCACTGTGTTTTTCTGAACCAAACCTTCTGGAGGCTTGTCTGTTTCTAATAACATTCAATTTTCCCAGTATTTCAATGTATATGCAGAGAGAGAATAGATAAATATATTCCATACATCTTAACCAGTGCGTAAACTAGAATGAAACAAGAAGGGGAGGTCTCTCTAGATACAAGCCAAGAAGGAAGAGATGCTCTTCCTCGCTTCTCTTCCACAGTACTTACCCTTGATGCTAATTCTCCCAAGAGAATAGGAAACTCCAAACCCTCCACCCACCTTACTCTCGCTGACCAAAGTACTGATTCTGTTGGCTCATTTTCAATATATTCTTTGTCTATGGACTGTAGGATGCCTTCTCAGGTAGATTGATTGATTGATTGATAGATTGATCGATCTATCACCATCACCTAAGCTAGATGGACTTGATCTAACATGTCTTTTCCACTTCTAAGATCCTATTCATTACAGAGACTATCCTTGAAACATAGAGCCTTTCAGCAATAAGATGTAGGAGAAATGCCTATTTGCATGTTTGCACCTTCACATATGTGTGTTTGTATATAGGTTACTGTCAGGAAGGACTGCACTCATTACATTACAATATACTAACAAATAACTTGCATATGTTTGTTTCCCAACATGCAATATGACTGAAGTGTCATTCTGAATTATAACACTCCAACTTTGCTTATTTAAAACAAAATGTGTGTATATTTTGAGATAAAGCCAGAGCAAAAAGTGAGGACTTTGCAGTAATATGACCTTACTTCTGCTAAGGACTTATTCTGAGAATAAATATTTAAAGACTTTATGGAGTGACTCAAAAATGGAGCAATTTAATAAATATTCTCTATGGCTCATGTCTTGTGAGCTGAAGGATTTTCAGCACCCTGGACAGCCGACAGGCTGCCCCAAGGACTATAGTGTGGCGTGATACTGCCACTCCACTGTTCAGTAAAGCATGAGACATAAAGAAAAGTCCCTTTCTGAGCCATGAGAGAAAGGTGTCTTCTTTTCAGGGCATATTGTGGACCCTTTCAAGATATGGAAGAGGGCACCACTTCACCCCAAGAGAGAACACTTTGGACTAAATGAGAGAGAGAGACCCATTACAAAAGAGATTGACCACCCTCTGAGAGATCAGGGAGAGGGAGTGTATCCATCTAAGGACTGAAGAATCACTCTGAGATAAAATGCTTCTCTAGAGAGACCTCATGGGAGAGTCACTCACCGAGGTACAAGACAGAAGGAAGACCCTGCTTTGAAACCTTCCCTCCACACACATACCCATTCACAGCTATACCTGCTGTGAATGAGACAGCCACCAACATAAGGCCTGAGAGAGACCCTCAGCATGTGAGAGATTCCCCATTTTGAGATATATATATAAGACCTGCAATCAAGCATTCCACCCTCACTCTCACAAAACAAAAAAGCTCTCCCCTTCATCACCCCAACAAAACGAGAGAACAACAAATCCCTTCTCAGGAGAAATGCATGCCCTATTTCTTCTTCCTAGGCACGAAAGAAAGGGAGAATGTAAGAAAGGAAGTTTCATCCTAGAGTAGAATGGCTACAGTAAAGCCAGGTTGCAGCTTTAATGGACGTGGGGCCTGCAAGTAGGAAACATGGCAATCAGCCAATTTAGAAGCACAAAGAAAACTAAAAAACAATGCATTTAATTATGAAACAGTATTCTGAAGCAATAAGTCTGCAAAAAAGAATAAATGACTTACTAGAATGAGATTTGCTACAATAACATACCACACATGGAGATTTCTGAGTGCAACACTGCAGAAGTAAAGCTTAATACATAGCATCACAATTCACCCACAAAGTTTTCATTTTGAAAGATACCGGGAGACAAAATAAAATAAAATATAAAACATCTGGTACTAACTATGTTTTCCCTCCCTCCATGTAAGACAGACATTTTAGTTTTGAAACACTAGTGGGGATTCTGAGCAGTCAATAGACTCCATCTACTTTTGTTTCCCACAAAAAAAAAATGTGCTCAACACCTTTCTTAATGGGACACAACCAGTTGCACTACTGATGCCGGCAAGCTGTCTCAAGGCACTACCACCCATATGTTCAAAAGATGTATGTGAAAGAGAATGGGAGACTCATGTCATGGAACCAAGCATTAAAAGTATACAAGTGGGTGACTCAAGAGATTTGTAATAATGACATTCTGAATATCTTGAACACCTTTCCTCAAGGTGCTGTACAGACATAAACCTTGTAGGTTTAATACCACTATTCTCATTTTCCAGACAGAACTGAAGCACAGAATGGGCTAGTGACTTACCTGATATTATACAGAAAGTCTGTGGTAGAGCTGGGAGTAGAATTAAAATCTCTTGACTATCAATTATGGACTTTAACTCTAAAAGCACCCCATATTTCCAAATGGGAGAGGGAGACTTCCAACCAGGCTAGACTAATCATGACCTAAAATTGTTATCACCTGGTGTTTATTTAGGGTACTGGATGAATTAAGTTTGGTGGCTTTAAATCAGCTCTTAGAAGGCAGGTGTTTACACCACAAAAACCACAACCATGCTGTCACGCGGGCTGCATTAGGAGGGGGGGG
>ML675721.1:4349043-4383840 GCA_007922155.1 Mesoclemmys tuberculata | reverse complement strand
GCTTGCTTAATAGCCCATTCAAGGCCTTATCAGAAGCCAGAGGCCCGGGAAGAAACTAAAGGCATACCTGAAGAGTTACCAGGATTGGCCCATGTGACTATGGACTTCATTTTGGTTCCAGTAAAGTTCCACAAGCCACATGGCCAGAAACAGAGGGTATATAAGATCAAACCACAGAAACCATTTTGTCTTCGTCTTCGTCTTTGCCTTGTGTCCTGGTTCCGGTCCAGCTGCGGACACACCTCTGGATTAACACACTATGCAACTGAACTGAAGGACTTAGACCCATCCAGGTACTGGATGTATACCAGAGGAACTATACAAGCCTGCAACTCCACAATTTTTCTAGAAACCTGATGTATATGGACTTTTAAATCATTTGTATATCTCTGATTGCTTTAAGCCTTTAACACTTCTCTTATTGTTTGTTTTTCTTTTACTAATAAACCTTTAGTTTTAGTTACTAAAGGATTGGCTGGCAGCGTGGTATTTTGGGTAAGATCCAAACTTATAGTGAACTGGTACTGTGGCTGATCCTTTGGGATCAGAGGGAATCTTTTAGTAAAGAGCACAGAGTTAAAGCAACTGGTCTCTTTACTGGACCCAGTGTCAGTTTGGGAGCCAGAGACTGAAATGCAGTAAAGGGGGCTGTGTGTATCTGCACAGTGGCTTCTTGATAACCAGTGTGGGGGAATCAGAAGCACTGTCTTTTGGCTGGTTGGGAAGTCTGACTGCGGTGTCACCCACCAATGCTGGGAGAATTTGCTCTCCTTTTGCAGCCTGCCCTGACCCTGGCATTATCAGTGGGCTACCCTGGGCACGGACGGGTTACACATGCCTGTTACCTTCTTCAGTGGTCTCAGCAAAAGAGCCCAGAGATTGAATGGACTATGAAGACTAATGATCAGGGCTGAGCACTTTGACAGGGTATGATTTAAGCAACCCTGCATGGCTATTGCATCTGTTCCATGAACAGAAGACTTTATTCTTCAAGAATTTCAATCCACCATAATTCACAGTTTTGAGGATGGGGAGGATAGGAGCATTGATATAAAACTCTTCATCATCATTTACAAAATACAATGTGCAATGCCCGTGATAATATATTCAAAGGTATAATATTGTTATTTCAGCTTTACTGAAAACTGTGCTCCTTAGGACATCTGCTTTTTAAGTGTATATTGAAGACAATAATTGTGAATTTGAGTGCCAAGAGCCATTCTTTCAGAGAAGCCATGTTAAGTCAGTAACTGGTGTGCCCACTCTTAGACACTGAATACAAGCCCAAATATCTAAGTGCCAGAAAGATGTCAATAAATTGGAAAGGATTCAGAGAAGAGCAACAAGAAATGGTTAAGAGGTCAGATGGATTGATTTATGAGAAAATATTAAAACAGCTGAATGACTAGGGTGAAGGGAGGCAATACAAGGCAAAGTGTATGAACACCAATAAATTGTTGGGGATAAATGATTTAGGACAATAAAAGGGGTATAATTCACTATCATAGAGCAATACAAAGCTAAGGAAAATTTAGTTTGAGTATCTAGGAGAAATGGTTGTGCTGAGATCTATTATATTGTGAAATAGTCTCCCAAAGGAAGTGGTGGAAGCTCCATTGCTTAAGTCACTTTAAATTTAGACTCAGCAAATACTAGGAGAATAGACTGCAGAGGAGAACAACTCACTGGAAGAGAGGAGTAGATACTAGGCCTGGTCTACACTAAAAAGTTTTGTCCACCAAAGTCAGCTTACACACTGTGCACAATGTACACACTGCAATCAACCCCTGGCCGATAAAACTGCCATGTTTTTTCCACAAAATAAAACCACTTCAACCAGAGGTGTAGAGCTTATACCTGCATAGTTAGGGCAACACAGTATCAGTGTAAACACTGTGCCCCTTACATCAGCTGTGGAACTGTTCTTTTTGTCAATTTCACCTCTCAGCTGGAGCAGTGAAATTGACAAGAAAGCCCAAGCCTGGGCAGCTGCAAAACCAGGCTCTGGTTCCCATTCCCAGCAGGGAGCAGGACAAGAAGCTTGGGCTGCTGGTCTCTGCTCTCGGCTGGGAGCCAAGGCCAGAAGTCCGTCTGCTTCTCACTGAGGAGCCTTGTCAGTTATACAGCTGAGCTGTGAAATTGACATGGCTGCCTGTTCCAGAGAAGAGAAAGGAATGGAGAAGTCCCACTTGGCTTCCCCCAGCTCCCAGCAGGGAAAGGGGAAGAGAGAAGTCCCTGGATGCTTCCCCAGGCTCCTGGTTGGGTTTTCTTCATTTCTAATTTCAATTATTCCTTTACATCTTCTCTGTAATGACAGCAGATAAGAAGGACAAGGTGGGTGAGATAATGTCTTTTATTGGTGGCTGGTCCAATAAGAGATACTACCTCATCCACCTTGTCTCTTAAATATCCTGGGACTGACACAGCTACAACAACACTGCCTATAGCGGATAAGATGGTACATTTAATTTATAGCTGAACAAAATATATATCTATTGAATGAAGCCTCCTTTTTCTGCTAGCTAAATATTCACAAGTAGGTTGTGATTTGCTCAAATACATTTGTTATTCATTGATTATCTTTTCAATTTTTTTGAACTATAGATCGCTCACAAATATATGAAGTTCTAGCTGCACTGTTTAGATGTGTCATTTTTTTCTAGTCTGTGAATGGAAGATCACTTCCAGTGCAACTATTGGCATGTGGGATTTAAAATCTGGTTTCTGCAAAAACTCAGGTATATGTTTTCCACGTTTGCCTTCTAAATTTGTGCAAGTAGTACAGCATTCGGATCTATACAGAAACTAAGCACACAAGGGAGTTGTGCTCCATCATGACTGAAACAAATTCTCTTGAAAATATGAACAAATATTCATGGAAACCTCATTGCATTCTTTGTCCTGCTCTAATCTCATTTATAAAGCTTAGTCATTATGACAGAATAATATATGAGAATATCATATGACAAGAGCCATATAATAACTATAGGCTTCATAGCACCTGATCCAAAGCTCACTGACGTTAGTGTAATATTTTCCATTGATTTCAGTGGGATTTGAAACAGGGTCTATGGCTCTAAGCCCAAGAAAGCACCTAAACCAATGCTATTGAGGATACCATTTAATGTTAACTATGTGCTTAAAGGTTAGGACATGCTGACCTGAAAGCTCTTCAAAACACAGACTGTATCTTTCTATGAATATGGACAGCACAAAACATATTGTTGATGCTACTGGAACATGAATAATAATATATAGATAGATACTGTGAAAAAATTCTTGATGGAAAGAGCAGTGGCACTGGGGAATAGTCCCAAGGGTCCATCACTGAAGAGTTTTGGTAAGATGTTTATGGGAATGAAGTTGGAAATCAGTCTTCCAATGAAGCATTCTATGACCTAAAGGTGTTATTTTTTTCTGGCCACTATTATTTATGATCTATGTTCTATAGATAATAAGTTCCAAAAAAGCCCACCATTTTCTCCATACAGATGTGTGTGCCTGCCGTAGTCTGTTATAGCACACTCAGTGATAAAACAAGACAAGATATCACAGTATTCTGTGCAGAATACAAAGGTGTGTTTTGCTTTACTTACGTGGGCTAAAATGAGAGGGGCACACCGATGCTGATAATTTCAACCAAATAAATTTTAAAGATTTATATTAAAATCTTAGTTGAAAGAATTATTTTCTCAGCTCAACGTTGAAATTCATTGTTCAGCTATCCCCCAGAGACTATTATATCACACACGGTCAGGTGATTCCATTGTTTAGTGATAACATGTTCAATTTAAGTATAAATCATATTACTAGCACTACTATAGAAATGATTGTCAGTGTTAGTCTTCCAGTTCTGTTAAATTGTCTGTTTAAAGAATACACTGATTTTCCATTTAATCAACAAGGAGCCAGATTCTGCTTTCATTTATCCCTGGGTAAATAAGGACTAACTCCACTGACTTCACCAGAGTTACTTCTGATTTACACTACTGTAACTGAGGGCAAAATCTGGTCCTTGAGGTCCAAGTATTGTTTGCACACAAATTCCTCCCGCCTGCCTCCGTATTCATACATCAGCCATGATATAATTCATACCGTAAATAATAATTCTATAGTGAAGGGTTATAGATAGATAGATCCTTTCATATCAAAATCTCAAAGCACTTTATAGATGATAATTAATGAAGCTTCACAGCCCCAAGAGTGAGGCAGTAAATCAGAGTTGAGTAAATTAAAACAAAAATGACCTGACTTTTTTCTGAGCTACTGAGCACCAACAACTAAATCAATGAAAGTTGTGGTTATCCAACACCTTTGAAAATCAGGCCACTTAATTAGGTGCCTAAACATGGATTTACGGGTCTAATTTTACACACCCATGTTTGAAAAGTGTGGCCTAAGTGATTTGCCTGACAATACAGGCATATTGGAGCTAGGAATAGAGCCAAGATGTCCCAAAGCCAAGGCCTAGACAAATGTTTCACGGTTTTATTAAGTCACTTATTTTGAATTAATAGCTTATATCTATAAAGCTGGCTGTGGGGGCAGGGATCATTTCTCCTGTTTTTCAAGAGAAGCCACTTCTGGGTTGGAGCGCAGCAGCACTGTTATGGGTATGCATGTGTATACAGGTGGGGAAAGGAAGAATACATGTTGCAGGGGGTATTTAGGAACAAAGACAACACATTCAAGCAAGACAGACCCCCACCTCCACCCTTACCATTGGGCCAGGGTATTTGAGTCAATACTGACTCAGAAAAAAGATGCCACTTACTGAATTACTAGCAACACTCCCTGTGTAAGTCCACCGACATCAGGCTCCCATAGACCGTACAGTGCTTGTTTCATCCGTCTCAGTTGTCATTGTGACAGCTTTTCCCTTCCCTGATTGTGGTTAATGATTGCTGGGCAAACAGGAGGACGTGGATAACTGGCTCTCAGCAGGCAGGAGGCTGAGCTTGTTTGGAAGAGTATTAACAAAATTGGTGGCCCCGGAAAACAAGTACGTGAAATAACAGCAATTCATGAGGCGGATCCTGTACTCACAGATATGTGTAATTGGGAGGAGGAATGGAACACACCTGTTACAACCCCCCAAATTCAGCCTGTGTTTGTCCAACCCACCATCCCTTTTGTACTCTGGTAGGGGGGGAATTGTGGTTGGGGGGGCTTTGCTCAGAACTCCCCTTCCTGTCTGCCACCTCTCAGCTGTTGGGCTCAGCCAGCTGTAGTCTTGGCTGAAGTCCAGCCTGCTGGGAAGGCAGGAAGCTGCAGCTGTGACTTCTCTCTGCACATCTCAGCTGTTTCCCCCCTCCATTGATGTCTGAGTGTGTGGGCCAGGGGGAGCGGAGGTGTCTGGAGAGGAGGCAGTCTTCTACCCAGCGTTGCTGTTGCTCTTCTTCCTGTAGGGGATAGGTGTGAGGGAGGAGGGACAATGGAGAGGGATGGATGCTGCTCCCATTCTGTAATGGTAAATTCCCGGTCCAAAGGAATCATCTTAGCTCTGCTCCATCCAGGCTCAGCTTTTTAACACAGAGGTGGGGGATTCTTTTATTCAGAACTTCCTTAGCTCTTTCCTGTCCTTGCTTCCTCACATGCACATACACAAAAGTGCCCTAGTTTTTCTAGAGACAAGGTGGGTGAGGTAATATCTTTTATTGGGCCAGCTTCTATTGGTGAGGGAGTTAAGCTTTTGAGCTACACAGAGCTCTTCTTCAGGTCTGGGAAAGGTACTTTGGGGGTATGTCTACACCACAACTAGACAGCTGCCACTGGCTTGTGCTAGCTGACTTGGGCTTGGACTGCGGGGCTGTTTCATTGCTATGTAGACACCTGGGATCGAGCTGGAGCCCTGGCTCTAGAACCTTGTAAAGTGTGAGGGTCCCAGAACTTGGGCGTCAGCCCAAACCCAGATGTCTTCACAGCAACAAAACAGGCCTGCAGCTCGAGTACTGTAAGCCTGAGTTGACTGGTAAGAGCCAGCCGTGGGGGTTTCTTTGCTATGTAGACACACTCAGAGCATGACTGCTAAATACAAGATGGAACAGACTCTTTAGCTTAAAGAGTTAACATATGTTGCAAGAAATCACTCAAGGTGAAGTGGGCAATCAACACCTCTGCAGTCATAGGACAAAGGGGATTTAGTGGATGACAGATTGTTATAGCAAGCCATAAACCCAGTATCTTTATTACGTCCATTATCTTAGTGTCTAACATAGATATGATTTTAAGATCCCAGACTCATCTTTTGAAGATGTTGTGCAGCTTTCCTTTGAGGAAACATACAGCTGTCTCTACTCATCCTCAAATCTGGAGGATAGGTCCAGTTTCCATGAATCTGACCAGTGTCCTGTGAAGCTGGTGTGTAGAATAGTTACCCTTAAGAAGCTAGCTAGTTTCCATATGGATGTTGCCTGGGGATGTGGTCAGAAGATGGGAGTGGGAGGAGGTGACAAACAGGGCATCATTGGGAGAGCTGAGGAGGATAGTGGGCTGATATGGTAAGAGACATAGGGTTGAGAAGCATTGTGCTGGGCCTTGAATACATGGGTTGAAATCGTGGCCCCATTGACTTCAATGGAAAAAAAACCATTAACTTTATTGGACCTAGGATTTCATCCCAATCTGAATTTGTCACATAACCTGAAGCCTGGCCAGCTTCACGCATTCTGAACACCTCTTCATGTTGCCCAATGTGAATGAGAGGTGGGTCAGACACCGAGCCACAGAGTTCACATCCACCTCAGAACATGGGTTGCTTCTACAAAGATGGGGAGGGAGGATGGATTTAAGGTGTCAATTGAGCCACGAAGTTCAATTCTATTTGGGGAGCTGGATTCCCTCAAAGTTCAAGCGGAGTTTAGGGAGGTCTCTAATTTGCAAATACAAATTGTGCAAACAAACAACCCTCCCTGCAAAACCAACCAAACAGAAAACCTTCTAAAAACTGTGCTCTGATAAAATAGCTCTAAAAGAAGCTTCAAAGATAACACACCCCTTCTGAGAAACTGTAACAGTTGCCCCTGCTTCCTACATCCCTGTGAGCTAATGGACTTAGAGTAAGGGAAGTGACAGGCAAAATAAAATTTTAGGAAGCTGCATTTTGCTTGATTTTATATTAAAAAATTCTTTGAGTGTGAGGCTTCTATCTATAGAACGCCCTTTTGTATAAGGGCATGCGTGTCTGCCAGACACAGAATGCGGGGGGAGAGAGGGAAGGAAAGCTTTGAAGCCTCCTAGGGGACTACGGCTCTGCCTTAATGAAATCCATTACAGAGCTCCACTTTCAATAAGGGAAGGCACTTGCAAAACACATGTCTAGCAAAGAAAATGAGACTCTCCCGTGAAGTGTAAAAGTTGTGACAAGCCAGCTACAGATGGAGATGACAAGGTTCTGCCTGCCGCAGACAGCTCAGAAAACATCCCATAGCGTACGAGAGCCACAGGGAGTTCCAGGATTTTAATCAGAGCTCGATGGAATCAAGCGCAGCCTGAAATACATTAGCTGCATGGTGTATGTATCTACATCAATGTAAGGAATGTATTATGGGTCTGTTTTCTTTGTAGTCACCCTTTAAAGGTATGGGATTTCCTTATCTGTCTGATGAGGTATGTGGGGCCAGAAGATTGGTCTTGTGGTTGAGGCATTAGGCTGAGACCCAAGAGAGCTGGGTTCAATTTGCAACTCTGCCACATGTGACCTTGGGAAAGTCACTTATTTCTTCTGTCCCTCAGTTTCCCATCTGTGAAATGAGAATAATACTATTTCATTTGTTTATCTTGGCTATTTAGACCTTTCAAGCAGAGAATCTCTCTTACTATGTGTATATGCTCCTAGCATAATGGGACCTTTCCCTTGCTTGGGATCTGTATGCGCTACTGTAATAGAAATAATTATAATATTACCGTGAGTCAATTCAAGATGTCTCTACAGAAGCAAAAACTACACTGGGCTACCACCTGGTGATTTTATACGTGTTCATTCTTTTTGCTTTATCCTAAGCTGAACTAAATCATCCTACACTGAAAGTTAGTGATTTTTCTCTGTGTATGAGACACATGAAAGGTTAAAGCTCTGTAAATTAGTGAAGACCCACCTGGTTTAGTTTAGATATAATAAAAGCCAACCAGAACCTTCTCCCAGTGCTGAATCCTATCCTATTTGCAGAACCTTTGAATGTTTTAATTGTTTTTTATTGCTATGCCATTCAGTGCTTCATGGTTCTGAATGGGACCAGAAGAGGAAGTGCTGAAATCCTGTGAAAAAAATGACTGCCAGACACAGGGAATCTTGGAGTTTTCTCACCAAAAAGACTGTTCTGGTGAGATTTCCTGCACATTTCTGTCCATCTAATAGTTATGGTGAGGGCTCATCTAAGCAAACAGCCTTTCAGAATTGAACCGCCTTTGGGATTCTCCCATTGTGAGGGGAGAAGCAGCATGATCCAGTGGTGAAAACACAGGAGAGCTGGCTTCTTCCCAGCTCTTCCAACGACTCTCTGTGTGGCCTTGGACAAGCCACATAGCCTGTCTGTGCCTGTTTCCCCATCTCTAAAATGGTGATGATAGTTTCCAACCAGACTTTTATAAGGTTTAATTTATGATGGCAAAGTACACCGAGATCCCTTTTTACCTTGCCAGGCATAGAATTGCTGTGACTCATTGACATGGAACCAACCCTTAGAAAAACACCACTCCAACAATCCTTATAAATCCCATTCTGTGGTATTCTGCAGCATTGGTTCCAAACACTACTGCGTGCAGTGGTTAGGTTGTGACTTTTATATGGATTAAAGAACTCCTCTCTGGTATCCCAAGTAAAAGCAGAAGGCATTTGCTTCCCTGCTCCTGAGAGCTGATCTCCTTATCGTTATTCCCAGTCCCTGCCAGCCCAATGGATGAGAGGTTTAGGGCACTAGAATAAGAAGTCTATATCTCTTGGAAACACTTGAATGCATGAATCACTCTCTGGACTGTCTTTTCAAGAGGATGTGTGAATTGTTCTGTTAAATGCCAGATGTTTGTCCAATCTGTTTTTAAAAATCTCCAGTGATGGAGATTCCACAACATCCCTTAGAACCTATTCCAGAGCTTAACAACTCTTCTTGTTACAAAGCTTTTTCTAATATCTAACTTAAATCTCCCTTGCTTCAGATTAAGCCCAGTACTTCTTGACATACCTTCAGTGGACATGGAGAACAATTGATCACCATCTTCTTTATAATAGCCCTTAACATATTTAAAAATTATCATCAAGTTTCCCATCAGTCTTCTTTTCTCAAGACAAACCATGATGGTTTTTTAATCTTTCCTCATAGGTCAGGTTTCCAAACCTAGTATCATTTTTGTTTCTCTCCATTAGTCTCTCACCAATTTGTCCACATCGCTCCTAAAGTGTGGCCCCAGAACTGGGCCCTATACTCCAGCTGAGGGCTCAGCAGTGTCCAGTAAACAGGGACAATTACCTCCTGGGTCTTACGTTTGCCATTCCTGTTAATGCACCTCAGAATGATATTAGCCTTTTTCAGAGCTGCATTATATTATTGATTCATATTCAGTTTGTGATCCACTATAACCCCAGAACCTTTTCAGCAGTACTACCACCTAGTCAGTTATTCCCCGTTTTGTAGTTGTGCATTTGGTTTTCCTTCCTCAGTGAAGAACTTTGTACTCGTCTTTATTGAATTCCATCTTGCTGAATTCAGACCAGTTCTCTAATTTGGGAAGGTTATTTTGAATTCGAATCTTGTTCTCCAAAGTGCTTGAAACTCCTCCCAGCTCGGCGTCATCTGCAAATTTTATAAACATGCTCCCCACTCTAGTATCCAAGTCATTAATGGAAACATTGATTAGTACTGGACCCAGGACTAACACCTGCAGAACCCCAGCAGATCCCCCCTGCCAGTTTGACAGTAAACCATTGATAACTACTCTTTGAGTATGGTCTTTCAACCAGTGGTCCAGTAGTAATTTCATCTAGACCACATTTCCTTTATTTGCTTATGAGAACATCAGATAGAATAGTGTCAAAAGTCTTACTAAAATAAAGATATATTATGTTTACAGCTTCCCTTTTTCCAATAGGACAGTAACCTTGTCAAAGAAGGAAATTATGCTGGCTTAGCATGATTTATTCTTGACAAATCCATGCTCTTAATTCCTTATAACCCTATTCTCCTACAGGTGCTTACAAACTGATAGTTTAATCATTTGTTCCTGTATTTTTCCAGGTATCAAAGTTAGGCTGACTGGCTTATAATTCCCTGGATCCTCTGTTCTCATTTTTAAAGATAGGTCCTATGTTTGCCTTTCTCCACTCTTCTGGGACCTCACCAACCCTCCATGAGCTCTCAAAGAAAATTGTTAACAGTTCCAAGCTTGCTTCAGCTAGTTCCTTAAGTACCCTAGAATGGATTTCATCAGGGCCTGCTAACTTGAATACATCTAACATCTAAATATTATTTAAACTAACCTTTCCCTATTTTGGTTTGTATTCCTTCCTTACAATTATTCATTATAAACAGTTAAGTCTGACATTGAAAATGTAATAACTGAGGTTAAATGGGGCACAGGGGAGTTCACAGAGCCATTGTTTCAGAGAGGGGTACATGCCTCCCAGAGCCACTGTTACACAAGGATATACACCGCTCAGAACAATTCAGTCTGGCTGCAGGCTCAGGAAGACCTCACCGCATCAATTACATTCATTTCACATTTGCAAGGTTTTCTTCACAACTCTGAGGAGTAGTTGCTAGTTTGTTTGTTTTTCTAAATGAAAGCTTAGATTCTGAATGTGCCCTATGGGCTACATATATACATAGAACTAACCAGATCTAGTCCATAGGCACGAGATGTGAAGAAACTGTCCTGACGTGTTGAGACACTAGTTCAGAGAACGAGCATCATCTGCTTAATGAGCAATCCCACTTCCTGTAGCATCATAAGGTTTCTTTGTAGGTAATCCCCCAGCCAAGTATTGACCAGATCCCATCCTGCTTAGCGTACAAGATCATGCACAGCATGGCTGCAGAAGGATTGAAAATGCCTTTCCTTTGGATTACTTTGAGTCCAGCAAATAGACAGAATTTATTTTTCTCCATTGCTGTCATGTTAGGTGGATGAGCTCAGCTCATTGTGGATTTTCAACTGGATTTAGGAGATTCACTTTTGTTGTGATAAAGAGATAATCTCACTTAAAGATTTTTCCCCCTCCCATCTGCTGCTCATTCTCATTTAATGGCAAGCAGCAGCAAAATAAAAATTCTGCAGTGACATAATGCAAAATTCTGCAAAAAGGAAATAAAAGCATTTGATGTGCTATTTTGATCCTCCCATCAATACTGAATGAAAGGCTGTATCAAGAGAAGTGATGCAGCTGTATTAACATGTGCTTGGGTGAAGCAGGAGAGACAAGGTCAGTTTGGAGTCTGGGTTAACCAGATGTATTAGAAAATATTGGAACTCAGATCTAACACTCATGTCAATCGATTCTATTCTTTCACTTCTATTTTATTTTTAGTTGAAAAGTGCGTCTTTCCCAATGTGCAATATTTAATTAGACCTTCATGAGATTTTAAAGCAGCTCCAAGGATTTTCATAACTCCAACATCTTGCGAGTTCACATGCCAAATTTACATAAATGGAGACAGAGATTAAAACAGTGAGGGATATAATGAAAAATGCTGCAGTCGGAGACCTTTGGAGGAACAAAAGGGATAAAAGGAAAAGATCTCTAAAAAAAGAAAAGAAAAAAGGAATGAAGGAGATATACACTAAAGGGATCTTTAAAGAAAAAAGGTTACCCACTAACTGGATAATAGTAATAGATCTTTTCATACAGAGATCTCAGAACACTTTATAAAGAAAGGGAAAAATCAGTGTCCAATTTTACAAGAGGGGAAACTGAGGCAGAGCACTGACTTGTCCAAGGTCATGTAGCTTGTCAGTGGCAGAAATAGGAACAGAACCTCTGTCTCCTTACCATCATTCCAGTTTCTTACCCTTTGCACTATACTGTCTCATTGATACTATCAGTCCATTGCTGCCTCATTAAAATGCTATTCTTGCTGTCAGCTTGCAGGCAAAAGACTCTAGATGCCATAAATTTCACAGTCCATTTTATATTCTTTTAATCCTAATTTAAATCCTTTTCCAATGATGAGACCCCACAAAGTTAGATTCCTCTATGGTGAAGTCAGTTATGGTCAGAGTGAATTCTTACTCTTAACTATGTGTATTTCAGAAGTACCTGGCAGCCACAACTGAGACCAGGGCCCAGTTTTGCTGGGCATACACATAGAAACAGCCCCTATGCTAAGAGTTAACAGCCTAAATAGACAAGATAGAAGGGTAAACAAAGACACAGAGGTGATGTGACTTGCTCTAGGTCACACAGCAAGTCAGTTTCAGAACCAGCACTACAGCACAGTAAAGGCCATGCAGGGACTGTTCCTCTGTGAGAGCCAATAACTCTTTTATAGCCATGCAAGAGCTGTTTCACTGGATGACGTTGGGAACAAAAGACATTTACAAAGCCAGTCTCAGCTTCTGAGTGGTGTTGCTGCACTGAGTTCATGTGAGTTATTTTTTATGTATTATTTTCACTAATGCTATAATGATTGGATTCAGGAACAGCCATGGAGAGAGGCCGGGTGGAGACTATGAGGAATATTGTGGGACAAAAAAGTAAATGGTCAAAGCATGTGAGTGATTCAGGAGTCATGGATTCTAGTCCTAGCTTTGCCACTGACCCAGCGTATGACTTTGGGTAAGTCATTTCACTTCTCGGTGCTTCAGGTTCCTCATTGTGAAATGGGTTTACTTATACCTACTCTCAAGGGGAGCTCACTTCCTCCAAAGTAAAATCCACATGCTGAGGGCCAGCACAGGGCCTATGCACCATTTAAGCCCTCAAGTGGGACCCAAGGGATGCACAGACTTTGTGGTGGCCCTCTGCACTGGGATGAATTTCACCCTGCATTGGCAAAGCCCTCTGGGATTCTTAGACAGAAGGAGCTGTTAGTAGTGCAAAGTACTTCCCTCTTTGTCTGCATGGGCTGGGAGCACTTTATGATATCAAGACATTAAAATGTGTTTGTTGTAATAATTCTTATGCTTGGTTTGTTATTTTGTGTAGTTAAAATCCTAACATGCTTCTGCGATATAGCTAATTAGTGATATGCACATGGGAAATGTTACAGGCTCATAGGCTAGTCTCTGCTGTGACAGGGTTGACTGAGATGGTAACATGCTCTGATCCAAAGGCATATATTAGAGAAGAGGAAAATAACAACACTTGAAAAGGATTTTTTGTCTTTCTTATAGTCTACATTTACTATTTCCTTCTCCCCCTCCCCCCCCCAGTTCCCTACCCCAATATACTTACTGTCCTGATTGATTTGAAAGTGTAAAATTGATTTTGCTAGTTGTTTTTTTACTGGTAGTTTTTATGCACTTGAATATATTTACTAATAAAACTCAGGCTATTGTGAAGGTAAACTCTACATACATCCTGAGACACAATCAGGGTTAACAGCAAAGCCTGGAGTTTAGCATTTGTGTCCTGGTTGCAAAAGGTTAAAATTTCTAAAAACAAGGAGATCCCAATTATCTAAATTGCTTGAGCAGCATCCAGTGGGGTCAGATAAACCAGAAATATGGAAAATCAAAAGTCAATATATGTGTGTGTGTGTGTGTATATATATGAGAGGCACTGGAAATTCAGTGTGAAGGTATGTAGGATGGAGATTCTACTGAGCTCTGATGCCCTGTCACCCCACAATCTTCTCTAGCCAGTTCTTGCTTCCCCAACTCATTGCAAACTGCTCCCCTCTCTCATGCTCTCTCAATTGTTATGGGACCCAATCTCACCCACTTCTTTAGCCTCAAAATAAGGCAATCAGACCTTGTGCTTTGGAGCGTAAGCAGAGTGACACTCAGGTCAGGAACAGGGCTGTGAGAATCTCAGAGGATTTGGTCAGCAAGCTTCTTTTCTTTTTTTGTTTCAGTTCCTGACTTTTGCTTTGAGGTTTCAGGTTCCAGTGGGCCAAAACACTCAAAACAAAATGCAGATGGATACCATGATATGCTGCATGGCATCCACACAAAATCAAGGAGACTTTGGGGTTCACATAGAACTTGACAGAAACTCAGCTCAGAGTTTGTGAAACTTGGCTAACCTGTGTCAAGGTTGGGGTTCCTTATGAAAGGTTTGCACAACTCTAGTCAGAGAAGACTATTTCACCTTCCACATACATGTATGCCATTGGCAAACCAGTCAGGTGCATTATGGGTTTCCATTTTCCCTCTCCTCTTATACATCAGTTATTGGCCACAGTGGGAGGTAGAAAAACGAATATGATAGGCCAATGGTCTGATTCATTGTGGCATACCCTATATTGCTATTCAGTGGAGTAGAGGACACTTGGTCACTTATTTGGAGCACATTCAAAATTTCCATCTCTGCATTTTGAAGAAGCCCTAGATATCCTACTTTTTCTGGCATCACCATCAGTCCCTCCCTCTCTGAAGACAACTACCAATGGCAGGTGAGAATTCCTGTTCCTTCCCTGATTGGCTGATGGCAGTTCTTATTTGCATATCTTGCTATATGTCCTATATTGCGTCATGTACACTTAATGGGTCTTATTCTTTCCCCCTGGGCCTGATGAGACTGCTGCTTAATACAGTAGATTAAAAACTGTCCTGACCTAATTTACTAGTTCCCTTTAAAATCCACATATCTGTCCACAGCTCCTTCCTGTGGATATTGAGGGATTAGAGATTGCTATAATTATTTCTCCAGATGAGTTGTGAGAAGAGATTTTCCTTTCTTGGTATAGGGGTGAGACTAAGAGGCATTTCTGTCAGAAAGGGCCTGGTTACAGGAGAGGAGAAGAGTGTTTCATGATCAGTGGAACTGGAGCCAGAGGGCCTATGTTCTCTGAAGGGGCTGTTATTGTGGAGGTGACTGGAAAAAGGCAAATATAGTGCCCATCTTCAAGAAAGGGAAGAAAGAGGGTCCACGGAACTATAGGCCGGTCAACCTCACCTCAATCCCTGGAAAAATCATGGAGCAGGTCCTCAAGGAATCCATTTTAAGACACTTAGAAGAGAGGAAGATGATCAGGAGCAGTCAACATGGATTCACCAAGGGCAAGTCATGCCTGACCGACCTGATTGCTTTCTATGAAGAGATGATGGGTTCCGTGGATGTGGGGAAAGCGGTGGATGCTTTATACCTTGACTTTAGCAAAGCTTTTGATACGGTCTCCCACAGTATTCTCATCAGCAAGTTAAAAAAGTATGGGTTGGACGAATGGACTACAAAATGGATAGAGAACTGGCTAGAGCTAAAGGCTCAATGAGTAGTGATCAATGGCTCCATGTCTAGCTGGCAGCCGGTCACAAGCAGAGTGCCCCAGGGGTTGGTTCTGGGGCCTTTTTGTTCAACATCTTATTCTATGATCTACGATTCTAAGGTAGCAGAAAAACAGTAAATGTAGGGGGTTAGGCTGGGGCAACTCAAGGCAGTTCCCAGGGTTTAATAAAGTTTCACTTGCTCAGCTTGACCTGATTTCAGCTTTGCTCTGTGTGATCAAATATGGTGGCAGCGCTGGAGCTGTGAATTCTCTGCAAGTGCACCAGCTGGCAGCATGAGCTATGGAACCTCCAGAGCCCTGGATTCTGTGGACACAAACCGAGCTGAGCAATGACCGGGTGGAAGGAGATGTCTGAGCTGCACACAGACCTGGCCATGTAGGGGAATGATGACAACATTGGCACGCCAGTGTGATGCATCAGAGAAAGGGCTGGGTGTAGCTCTTCTGTAGGAGCAGCCGATCATTTATGCCAGCAGAGCCCTGTCAGACTGAACAGGGGTATGCCCGAATCAAAACAGAGCTTCTTGCTGTGATATTTGGAGTGGAACAATTCCATCACTACGCCCATAGCCACCCAGCAATACTGCAATCAGACCACAGATCCCTAGAGACAATCATGATAAAGCTCCTTCTTAGTGCTCCCAAGAGATTGCAGTGCATGTTGATGAGCCTCCTGTGCGATGAGGCAGAGACCAGATGCTGTCCATCATACCCACAGAGTATAGGCAAGGTGGAATCACTGTGAAAACAGCTAAGAGTCTGTTACATAAAGCTGTGTCTTCTGGTTCAGATCCCTTGTTAGAATTTTTGGCAGGCAGGAGAGTCACAACAGTCCAGCACAGGCACATATGGGACAAAGGACTAATACCCTGCTCCCAATGAGGGCAGACCCTGTTGCATCCAGAAGGATGTAGAGATCACCGGGAGGAGATGGCCAACTATCAGAAAAAGCAGGCATTAGACTGAGTGCCACACATCAGCTAAAAGCCTACTGGCCCTGCATACAGGCACTGCTGTGAGGATTCAGCCACACATCAGAAGCAGTGGACTAATGGTGTCGTGAGGGGGGCAGTGGCATCCAGATCATATGAGGTGACTAAGCAAGAGGGACAAGTGATCTGAAGGAACAGCAGACATTTACGAACCATCAGACATGACATCTAGAGATAGCCCACTGAGATACAGAGATCATCACAGACTGGAGACAGAACCATCCAAAGGCCAACCCACAGGGAGGGAGAAGACTCCACATAGAGAATGTTTTCTAGACTCAGAGACAGGTGACAGAGCAGAGATGGGCCACTCCCAAAGCGGTTGTCTACTGAGGCAAGCAAACCATCTCAAAGAGTATGAAACCAGCTGAGTTTGCGGTAAAAACAGAATTCCAATTATGTCCTAGCAACCTCTGGCCAAAAGGCCATGGGGCGGGGGATGATGCCATAAATCCCTCTCCCAAACATATGGGGAGAGGAACAGATGTTTGCCCAAAGCTCGCCCCAGCTCACGCAAACTGAGCCCCCACTTGTTCCCTCAAAAGCTTTGTGAACTTGGTGAACTAGTCTATGTACCTGGACCAGGTTTTGAGTTTGCAATGAACTGAGAGAGAAACCACGTGAGTTTTGTGCTCTTTCAGATTGCAATGAAAGGCTCTCAGACCTCTAATTAGAAATCAAACTTCACGCTCTTCTGTGAAGCAGCCTTTGAAGGAGATGTAATTTTGTCCTTTAAAATAGTTTTGTGGCCAGATCTTGGAAGGAGGAGGAAGGATGATTTTTCCTGTTTCATCAGGTGGGCAGAGAAGGACAGTTGCAAAGAGCAAGGCAAAGCTGATGCCTTGCTTTAAGGAAAGAGACAATCAGGCTTGTGAGTAGTTCAGCTAGGCAGAACTTTTTTCCTCCTTACTGAATCATTTGTGGTGGGACAATGAGCAAACACTTAATCTAACTGTAACAGGAGAAACTGTTCAGGTCCACTGAGTGGCAATGACACAAAAAAGTATATGTGTATGAGAGAAAAACAGACACAGAGGAATGTTTACAATGGAAAAAGAATGGACTGGTGGTTCAGATACTGAGCTGGTACTCAGGGGATCTGGCTCAATCACAGACTTACTGTGTGACTGAGGGAAGTCACTTAATCTCCCTATGCCCCATTTACCCATCTGCAAAATGAAGATATTCATGCTTCCCTACTTCACTGGGATTCTCTGAAGATAAAATCCACAAAGGGTTGTGAGGCATTCAAATACTACAGTAATGAAGGCCATATAAATACCTCAGTATATAGGAGAAAGGAGGACTCCCGTCACTCAATCATCACAGGATACAAAGAACAACTTCAGAAACATTCCTGCTGGGATCAAGCTCACCTACGTGTTCTTAAGTACAAGAGCCCAGCTTCTGAATCAGCCCCGATGGCAGCTGGGCAAATAGTGCAAAGACTATTTGTGACTATTTGGCTGATAAAACCCACAAATTGGTCGTGCTAGATTTGAGGGCCCTTTTTGTTTCCTGGGCCCAGCAAGATTCTCATAAGTGATATTTTCATCTGTAAACATTATCTGTAAACATTAAAGCTTTGTGACCATGCATGCCAGTGTTAACTTAGTGTCATTCTGGGAAGGTGGCCATCTTGAAATTAAGTTGCTTTCCTTTCTCCCATTTATAAAACATTCAGTCGCCCAACTGGAAATGCAGAGACAACACAATGGGTTTGAGCCTCCTCTCATGTAAACCAGAGTGTAAACCAGGAGTAACTCCATTGAAGTCAGTGAAATTACATCAGTATTTTATGAAAATCAGTCCTTTTGTGACCTAGGTAATGAATCAAACTCCACAAATAGTGTATATTATAGTATGTGGCAACCCTATTAGCTGAAATTGGTTTACACAGAATGATTGCTGCACAGTTTCTAGTAACGAAAAAAATAGAAATTAAAAACAAATGGATAATTCATGAACTGAAAAAGATGTGAAATTCATTGTAGGTTTTATTCTCTGTGAGTGGCCTGCCAAACTCTAACCCTGATTGCAACTCTCCAGTCTATGGTTGCCCTGGTCTGCAAGATTTTCTACTTTATTGATTTAAACAGTTACTCTCTTCAGAAAGGAGAAGTGTGGGAATGTGTTACCTTTCCAGAAATACAACAATAAATAACAATACTGAGGAGCTTGAAAGTGGATTATGGAGTCTTTCAAACTCTAGGTTAAGGGTTCATCACTTTTTAAGGTTGGTTATGATGGATCACACCTGAATGAACTACTTGTGTCATTTCCAGACTTTCCAGTCCCAAAAAGGATGACAAATAACTCAAAGGGACATCATTACTGACATCATACTCATGCTCTTTAGTCCTTTCCCTACTTCTTTTCCTAGCAATCATTAGCCAGCTTCCCCTCTGGGTCCCCAGGAAGATAAGGCCCAAGAGGCAAGGCCTCTCAGAATGTACATACTGATGCTGTTGTTGGCAACTGTTTGGTCTGCATAGCTGTGCCCTGATTTGGGCAGACCTTTCTCTTAATGCAGGAAAAAAGGCATCATGGTCAGTTATTTTTGTATCACTCTTAAAGGGCCCACAGGAAAATACATGGAGAAAATCATCATCATTAGTGACATTTGAAGAATGGGGTGATAGTAAGAAATGAGAATTCCCAGACATGCTATTGAGATGAGCTTTAGCAAGCTTAGCAGCACAAGCTCTAATATTCCTCTCATCTGAGAATGAAAATTTGGGACTAGGGGATAAACCTTATAATAAAACTGCTATAAAATGGAGGAGGGGATGGGGGGGGTGAATCTCCCTAGGCTTCCTCTTTCTTTTTAAAAAAAAAATTCAAGCAAATTAATGTCAGGACCTTTATTTGGACTAAATTATGGGGGGAGGAGAATTAAATATGTAATGCAATGGCTAGAAAGCTAAGCAGGAAAATTACATTATGTGCAATGAATATTTAACACTCATATTTCCCGATGGTGAGAAAATAAATCAGTTCCACAAGAGAGACAGACGTACCTAGTACAACTGACTTCAGATACCAGTTTCCAACTGACATAAAGGCCCCTGGTTTAATGTTATGCAGCATAACACATTTTTCTATCGTGTTAGGAAGAGATCCTCTAGTGGTGCTGAGTTACTTTATTTGTTTTGTTACCTAGCCTTTTTGTTCAAGAATTCTCCCAGCTACATCAATATTGTCCTTGCTCGTAGGACAACAGTGTGTGCTGGATTAACTTTTTGGGTCCATCAAATATCATCAAATCACAGTGAATGTCTTCACATTGTGTTGGGAAATGAGGACATTTTTGACTCCATAGCATGATTACAGCTGAGTGAAGAGTTCATAATGAATCTGTTATATGATTAATTTAGCCCCATGTTTTTTGTTGTTCACATATTATCCATGTATTTGAAACTATTCGACACATTTTGTGTGAACATCCATCAACCTATGTTGGGTTCACAAACTGCTGTGAGCAGAGTAGGCCTTTGCAGGCCCTCATACCTACTGCTTCATCACGCCCAATTTAAAAAATTAAAGGAGAAACTTAACTTTCATTAAAACAAACAAACAAAATATCTAGGCTTTTTCTTAGGAAAGACTTGAAAATGTAACCCATGTAGGTTATTCAGTATCCTTTCCTTTCAGTGAATCTACCACTCCCCCCATCTTAGTGTCATCTGCAAACTTGCTGAGGGTGCAATACACTCCATCCTCCAGATTATTAATGAAGACATTGAACAAAGCCGGTCCCAACGCTGACACCTGGGGCACATCGCTTGTTACCAGCTGCCAAATAGACAGTGAGCCATTGACCACTTCCTGTTGAGTCTAATGATCTAGCCAGCTTTCTATCCATGGTATAGTCCATTAATCCAACCCATATTTCTGTAACTTGATGGTAAGAATACTGTGGGAGATGGTATCAAAACCTTTGCTAAAGTCAAGGTATATCATGGCCACTGCTTTCCCCACATCCAGAGAGCCAGTCATCTCATCACAGAAGGCAATCAGGTTGGTCAGGCATGACTTGCCCTTGGTGAATCTATGCTGACTCTCACATCACATACTTGAGTTGCACTGAGAACTGACTTGTTCTAAAGCAATATAAAAGGCAAGTGAAATGCAGCCATGGAAAGTGGGTAAAAGCTGCTACTGCACACCTGGCATCCATCCACTTTCACTCCACAACACAATACCTGTCTGCTCTATCAGAAGTTTGACCTCTCTGGACCTCCTCTCCCCTTAGGTGGTTAGAGATCTCTGTCAGAAGTGTTTGATCCTGGGGATTCAAATGAAAAGGCCTGCCACATTCTGTGACAGGTAAAACTGACTTATTTTGAAGTCTGGTTGATTTATTACATTGTTGGAACAGTGAGATTGTCACTTGCTATTATCGATGACATATACTGTTTGGAGTAATCCTGGGCACTGAGTGAACTGCAGGCAAATTCATTGGGACACCAGCTTCAATAAAAAACAAAAGCCACATCATTAATTGAGGTTTTGAAATGTAGGCCACGCCTGGTTGAAAGTGTGAGAACATTTCTAAAAATCAGGATGTTAGGGGACAGGAGCAGGGAAAGGAAAATAGCAAGAACTAGACCTAGGAAAGATGTAAATGTTCCTCTTTATTGTGTCCTGTTCAGAAAATATCTGCCAGGATAGAGGAGATCAAAATTATGCTGTTTGATTATACAGTGTTACTTCAGTTTCATACATGTGCAGGCTCATTGGAATAAGTGGAGTTGTGCCAGCATAAAAGCCTGAAGAATCAGGACCATAGACTTTGCCTTAATTTTGTTTTCTAGCACTTGAGAGGCTAAACCTCTTGAACTTTTTATATTACATATGGCATTTTCAGCAATTATCTAGTTGTATCTGCAAGACAAGCACACAGCTGTGCCAACAGGTACCTGTGCATGCTGAACATCTGCGGAGGCATGCATTTTCACATCTGCACAAAAGAATGCATGTGGTTTTTTTTAGCGCAAGGTCTTAAGTGTCCCCAGTACTTCAAAGCGCAAGTGTGATGAATTAAACCTGATACTCCATTTGTCAAAGAACAAAGTGCCCATGACAGCATCCTCCTACCCATGCTCAAAGCAAAAGGGATTTTGTCGTAATCAGAATGCAGTCATTACAGCAGTTGGCCCACTTGGTCTAGACTGCAGGGTTCTCAATCTTTTCCTTTCTGAGTCCCACCCAACATGCTATAAAACTCCACTGTCCACCTGTGCCACAACAACTGTTTTTCTGCATATCCTGTAGATTAAAAGCCAGGGCTAGCATTAGGGTGTAGTAAGCAGGGCAACTGCCTGGGCTCCATGCCACAGGGGGCCCTGAGAAGCTAAGTTGCTTGAGCTTTGGCTCTCGTGCTCTGGGCCCCAGCAATTCTACCAATTGCCCTGCTCTCTGATTTATTTTGGAAGACACCCTGAAACCTGCTCCTGGTCACCCAGGGGACCTCGGACCTCTGGTTGAGAACCGCTGATCTAAGGAAGCATAGGTTAATGGTTAAAGTTTATGTCTAGGAGACAGAAGGTCTGGGCTCTAATCCTCAGTTCCTGTATGACCTTCCAAACATCACTAAGGCCTGTTCGTCACTGGGGAAAAAGGTGTGTTGCTAATACAGGGTCCGAATTATATTCTATCTAAAGTATTACAGAGTGCCCAGCTCTGTAGTGAGAAGGCACCCCCCTGTGTTTCAGTTTCCCCAGCTGTAATGAAGATAATAATTACCCACTTCGAAGGGTTTTTGAGGCTTATCCATTAATGTTTGCAAGATGTAGGTAGATTCTTGGATGGAAAGATGAAATATTATTATTACTGCTAGGTACGTAAACACAGAAAACTTGAGAGCTAGCCATCCAGGTATAGAATGCCATTCAGCTGGGTGCTGAACACAGGGAAAAGTGCTAAACTGTTAGGGAAGAGATGGTTTGGGTGGTCTATGTCTTTTTTTTGTCTCTAATTTATGTTATCTTTGAGGCTAAATTATTAAATTGACTAGTGATTTAGGGTGCCTCAATATGTGAGTGCCCAATATGAATGGCCTTAAAAAAGCCTATATTAGATATCTTCTGAATGACAAACACCTAGCTGTATGTACATTCCAAAAAAACCCTCAATACCAAAACAAAGCATTCCAAGCATTGGCGTTCAAAAACAGAACTAGATAAGTTCATGGAACTTCAATAGGTCCATCAATGGCTATTTGCCAGGATAGGCAGGGATTGTTGTTTGCCAGGGGCTGGGAATGGGCGACAGAATTGTTCATTCTCTCTGAAGCACCTGGCATTGGCCACTGTCAAAAGACAGGATACTGGGTTAGATGGACCATTGGTCTGACCCAGTACGGCCATTCTTATTTTCTTATGGTCTGATGTTCATTTCACTACACATGCAATTCTCCCTTCATCCTCCACGGTGAGAGAGAGCAAACCACTCAAGGCAGACGTTAGTCCCCTCACTTAATGCACTACTGCAAGGTGCTCAGATAGTATGGTGATGAGGACAAAATAAAATATGCTGAGCATGTGCCCTCTGAAAAAAAATCAGGCCTCTTTGTGGAGCACCCCTAAAATATAACCACCCAAAATCATTCATCATATTTTAAGATGGGAGCATGATAATTAAAACATGAGCAGAAGAGTTTTCTAAAATCTAGTTGAATGAGGTTTGCTTCTTTTCCCTTTGTTTTCTCTCTTCTCTTTTTAAGTACAGAATTATGGTATAGGCAAAATACACTGAACTGTCTGCCATCTATTTCTGTAACATTCCGGTTTCTACCAGATCAGAAAAACAGTGACATTTGCCTCCTTAAGCCCTATCATCCATTGCTTTTAAGGATAAATTTATGCCCAAAAAGGGTTTTTTTTAGTGTGTTTTTCCCTCCTGTGTTCCCTGTCCTTCCCCCTCCTCTTGACATTATCAAGTGTTTTAGTTTTCGGTTTTTTGACATCTGAAATGGCTTGTAAAAGCCATTACTATGCTGCTAGTTTCTAATCACAAGAGACACTGTCAAGGTCAGAGGAAAGAGAGTTGGTTTCATCAACATGCCAGAAATCACAACATTTTGTAGCAAATACAACAGGACGTGGCTTAACAGGGTGTGAGTTGTCATTCCTTGTACAGCCAGAATAAAAACAGTAGAACCACTCAGATTAAATAAGAATCAATCCAAACTCACCCAAAAACTGAACCAAGTGTGCTTTTATTTTTTTCTTTTTCTGAAAATTTTTTGTTAACTTATTCCTTTGGCTGTTAATTTTCTTTACCTGCTTCTGCACGTCAGCAGTTACAAATGAAGCATGGATCAAGAGGAACTGAATAGTGTGGTCATTCTGTATGCAATCCATTCTAAAATGTAGGTCTCCATCTCAAAACTAGTTCAAATTCAACATCTCTGTTTGTTATGAAAAATCTGGGAAGGAGGTAAACTGGGACTAATCCAGCTTTGCCTATTATCCTCTTTCACTGTGGAGTCCCTCACCATAATATTACAAAATTCAGTTGTACTCATCTTCCCCCACACTATTTAAGTGGATGATAAGCTTTCTGAATGAGACCAGGGTTTCCTGGGCCCCATGATGACCATGAGACCATCCTAAGTGGTGGAGCTAAAACCATTGGTCATACTCTTGATCTAATATAAAAGTTGGGGTTGTAGGTGTGGATACCGACCTTTACTTCTTATTTTAAATTGGGGAACACATTCCTTCTTTTGACCTGCTCTAAGCTTTTGAAAAGCAGAGTCATTCCAAAGGGGCTTTGAGGGAGAATACTGTTCTCTAGTGTGATCATTCCTCTGATGGTTCAGTGGAGATTTATAACAGTCATCTGTCTTTCCCTCTCTAGTATCACAGGTCACGTTAGTTTACAGAATACCTTCGACAAGTGAAGCTTGAAGGAATGTGGCTCAAGAGCTGATAGCAGAAGTCTTTAGAGAAAGCTGATCAATTGTTTTGTTTTCATTCTCCAGCTGAAGGTTAGCAGGAGGCCAGAGAGGGGTTCTTTGTATCCAGCCTTGTATTTGCAAAACCTCAATTACAAATTTCTTCCAAGCTGTAGAGAACCCGGTGAATCTTTTCTATCTTTACCCAGTGGCTCATCAGAGTACCTTCTGCTCTAAGGAAGTGCCTAATTATTTTATGAAGAAAATTTGGGCTGAATTTTCTGTGGCTGCAGAAACAGTAGGGTTGCCTTGAACAGATAAATATCATGTCATTTCTGCTTGTGTTTTGGCCTCTGGTTCTTGATGAGGAACTAGAAGTGTTGGAAGACTTTGTTACACACACTGTATTCTGGATCCTTGTCTGTGAAGGCTAGTATGAAGGTACAATGTCCAGTGTTGCAGGAGATTGTAAGTGCTACCTTGAAGGAAGGCAGTCTGCCAGCTTCTCTTAAGAGATGTTAATATGGTCTATACTCAATAAATCATTTGATATTACAGAAGAACATAAAAACGGCCATACTGGGTCAGACTAATGGTCCTTCTAGCCCAGCATCCTGTCTTCTGAGAGTGGCCAATACCAGGTACTTCAGAGGAATGAACAGAACAGGTAATTATCAAGTGATCCATCCCCTGTTAGCCATTTCCTCCTTCTGGCAAGGAGAAGCTAGGGGCACTTCAGAGCATGGTTTTGCATCCCTGCCCATCCTGGACAATAGCTATTGATGGACCTAGCCTCCATGAACTTATCTAGTTCTTTTTGAACCGCTTCATAGTCCTGGCTTTCAAAACATCCTCCGGCAAAGAATTCCACAGGTCGACTGTGTGTTGTGTGCAGAAATATTTGCTTTTGTTTGTTTTAAACCTGCTGCCTATTCATTTCATTTGGTGACACTAGTTTTTGTGTTATGAGAAGGAGTGAATAACTCCTCCTTATTTACTTTATCCCCACCAGTCATGATTTTATAGACATCTATCATAACCCCCTTAGTCATCTTTTTTCAAAGCTGAAAAATCCCAGTTTTATTAATCTCTCCAATCATTTTATATGTATAGTTGGGATTATGTTTTCCAATGTGCACTATCTGCACCTATCAACATTGAATTTCATCTGCCATTTTTTTGCCCAGTCACCCAGTTTTGTGAGATCCCTTTTTTACTCTGCATAGTCTGCTATTGACTTAATTATCTTGAGTAGTTTTGTATCATCTGTAAATTTTGCCATCTCACTGTTTACCCCTTTTTCCATTTCATTTATGAATGTATTGAACAATACTGGTCCCAGTACAAACACCTGGAGGACACCACTATTTACTTCTCTCCATTCTGAAAACTATTTATTTCTACTCTTTGTTTCCTATCTTTTAACCAGTTGCTGATCCAAGAGAAGACCTTTCCTCTTATTCCATGACCACTTACTTTGTTTAAGAGCCTTTGGTGAGGGATCTTGTCCAAGGCTTTCTGAAAATCTAACTATGCTATGTCCACTAGATCACCTTTGTCCACATGTTTGTTGACCCCCTCAAAGAATTCTAGTAGATTGTTAAGGCATTAGTTCCCTTTAGACAAACCATGCTGACTTTCCCCCACAAATCAGATTCATCTACGTGTCCGATAACCGTTCTTTATTGTCGTTTCAAACAATTTGCCTAGTGCTGAAGTTAGGCTTACTAGCTTGTAATTGCTGGGACTGCCTCTGGAGGCTTTTGTAAAGATTGGTGTCACATTAGCTATCTGCCAGCCACCTGGTACAGAAGCTGATTTGAATGGTAGGTCACAGTCAGTAGTTCTGCAATTTCACATTTGAGTTCCTTCAGAACTCTTGGCTGGATACCATCTGGTCCTGGTGACTTATTACTGTTTATTTTATCCTTTTGTTCCAAAACCTCCTCTAAACTCAGCCTCAGTGAGTTCCTCAGATTTGTTACCCAGTTCAGACAGACAGAACTTGAGTTACAAAAGGTCCTCTTACTATAGTAATGCAAAGGGTCTGCCAATTGTGGTTTTCTTGGAAAACAGTCCTGAATCTTCCCCAGAGTACAGGTATACTGGAGGAGCTGAGGGAAACAAAGATGCCCGAGCTTCTTGGTGTACTATTTGAGACTCTTCTAGGAGCTACTACACACTGCAGAAAGGGGCTGTGAGCTAATTCAGATGTGGGTCAAGAATGACACCCAGTGGGGAGATATTCCTGAGGGAATCCCATGTCGTTCTATGCAACTCAGTTTTCATGATTTAATGTTCTTATAAACGGTGAGTCCCATTCTTAATTCTTTTTGGATTTGCATCCTGCCTCCATGCCGAGAAGCTCCCAAAGATATTTCCTCATGGTATGAAATGCTTTTCTAGCCTCCATCTTCACTTTGTGTTTGAAGTTTGAAATATAGGGGGGCAGGGGGATTGTTTTAAGAAATGCTCCATCCTATCTTTATAATAATTTTGGGGAATACATTTCAATAGGTTTTGGAGGAGGCTTGGTGGTTGTTTTTCACTTAATGTAGCTGTGCAATATGTGCATTTTCCAGGAGGTATCAGCATGCACCAAGTGGATAACTGTTGCAATAAAACCCTAAACTTACACACAGTTGGGTCATTATAGGTTCAAATGAGGAAATGAAGCCAAATGAGTTTATGTAAAACATAATGATAGAAATTCAAAATGAATTAAAAAAATTATATCCAGACATCAGAAGTAGAATCTGTCTACCTAGGTATTTATAATACAGCCATAAGATAGTTGGCGACACAGTGAAGTAGAGCTGGCTCAGATAAATCCTTGCAAACACCTTTGGAAAGCATAGAGCGTAACAATCCAAGTCCTATACTCAGAACAGGAGATCCCAATGTATCACAGATCCCAGTACCACTATAAGGAAATGTGGACTTTTTAATGGTGACCACCATGTCCCATTTTAGTCTGTACAAAATCTGTACTTCATTTTTTTTAAGGAGTCTGCTTGTCCCAGGGAAGCCTGCCATTGTGAGAATCAGAGTTGATGTAGCAGGTTACAGAGGGAGACATACTGTACTTTCTCCTGGAGACTTTACTTTTGTTTTCTTGTTTTGACATTTCCTCTCATTTAAAATATAAATTATATAAAGCGATTATATATATATTTGTATATGGAAAAGCAAGAAAGAGTCCTCTCTGCAAGACCAGAGAGCAGTAGGAGATCACTCGGGAATAGGACTGTGCTGCCTGAACATGTCCAATCACAGATCCCCAGGCTTCATCCCGCATGCAGAAGATCAGCGCATGTTCTGCTATGGGCAGGATTTCCCTTGATTGATAACCTTGCTTTTACTGAGAGAAGGAAAGTGAACCAGAACATATGGTTAATTGACCATTTGTTTTGAAAAATGCCCTAGAATGTTTAAAAATCCATTTGAAGGAGCCCTTAGAAGTGAGTCTATGGGACATCTCACCTGAATGATTCTACGTGTATCAGTTCATGACACACACACCCTCCCTACTGAAACTGCACTGCAAATCTTAAAGTTGCCTGTATTCCATAGTTCTGGTGTAGTGCTTCAACTCTTGGACTACTGGATTGTAAGGTAAAAGAAGCTGTGCAACATATGTTGTTTTGTCATATCCATTTTATGTGGCTGGGAAGGGTTTTGGCAAATGCAGCAAACGGTGATCTCTATCCGTCTCTCCCTCTCACCCCTCAATTAGTGTAATGTGCTTACAGCCAAAGCTGAATCTCAGGTCAAATGTATCCCAGTCTCCCCTTATTTGTCCTTATTTAGACTCCTGTTCACACCAATGAAAGTACTGAATGTAAATACCTGTATCTGTCTATCCATATAAGCTCCTTGCAAACTGCAAGAAAAATCAATTCACTGGAGACCTTGTGTATGAATTCAATGATAATTTCCCAACTGCTCTTGCCCTTTGACCTTGTTAGTCCTGGTACTAGCCACCTAAAATAAATACTGCCTAGCAGACCATTTAGGTTGGGTGGATAATCCAGCAGAACTCTCAGGTCAAAGGTTTTGAGGTAGCTTTGACCCTGCTGCAGTACATCTTAAACAATCTGTCCAGATAAGGACTTTGAAGACAGACTAAAAAGGTCAAAGCAAGGCTTTATAGAACTGCCCTTCATTATATGCATTTCCTCTGTACCTTGCAATTTCTCTCTGCTTGCCTCCAGGCAGAGAGATTAACACAGAGCAATGCTGTGTTGAAAGTGTTCATCTGGAGGATTATAGGATTCACAGGAACATAAGAAAAATTAGGAACAGAAATATGTCTTCCAGCCTAACTCCCCAGCTCTTTCTTGGGTTAATGTTAATGCTACTTTCCCTCCTTTTCACCATAACCACCACTCTTCCTCCTCTTCCAGAAACACATTTAGAAGGTCTTTTGATTTCACTGACAGTCTATTTCAATCACCTTCTCCTGAAATTTGCTCATGTATTTACTCTTCTTAGTGTGAAATCTGCTTGAATTCCCTCTTTACTCTTATTCTTTCTTATTGTTAGATAACATACCCTTATTTTTTAACACTTTTCTATCTGAGATGTACAGCTACTTCTAAATCTTTCCTCTTAATATAGACTTTTAATATTGTAATGAATTGGCAAGTGTGTCATAGATCCCTATACTGCTGTCAGGAATCAGAACTGCTCAACTGTGTCAGAGACCTTATACTGCAAACAGATAATGGAGACTCTTCTTTAGCTCAAGTGATATGTTACGTGAGCTTTTTGGAAGTGTAGGATCTGAGTTCTATCAGCTCTTTTTGTACAGTTCTGAGTGGCCATAGTGTGCTGTACAGGAACAACTGCGAAGGCCAAGTTGGCCACAAGTTTGTTACAATACTTCCTAATAATAATTTGCACTAATAGTATAAATGCTCTTCATTGAAGTATCTGAAAGCACTTTACAGACATTAATTAGCCCTTACAATTCCCCCTGAAGGTAATTATCTCCATTTTACAGAAGTAAACAGAGGCAAGGCAGTCACTTTGCCCTTTGGATGGAACATGAGTCAGTGATAGAAGAAGGAAAAAGACACAGGAAAGCATAGTCCCTGGATCTAACCACTAGATAACACACCCTCTTTACACTTGGTATCATGTGTGCCTTAAATTATAACCTCTCTACACAATAATAATGTAAATAGCACAAAAATACAGCTCATTGTGAACTTCAGTTGCATATTATTGCAGTGAGGATAATTCTGTTCAGAGAAGCTCGCAGTGCATTAGGAGGAAGAAATCAAGGAGCCAGGAGTGAGAGGCCCAGAGTGTGTGGTTTTCTACCAAGAGTTCTGTCTCATCCTGCTCTAGTGGTGGGTTCTGTCTGAAGTAGCGCTGCGGCTTCTGTAGTATATAAATACACCTGGACTGATTGCAATAGTGGCCAGTTCTAGGGCTGGGCTTACACTTTGTGAAGCCTCAGGAAAGGAGAGAATGAAGTCATCATTTGCATTTCTTTCCAGTTGTGCTGCTGGAAGAGGTAGCTAGGGAGGGGACTGGGGATCTGAACTGGCAGGGAATTTCTTTTCCATCCAATGCAGTCCTGAGGGAGAGAATGCAGTGGCTAGACTTGGCTGAGCAACCAAGAGCTCAGAGCTCAAAGTCCTTCGTATTGCCTACCTAGGGGTATTACAGGCCATTTCAAACAGCATAGGAACCAGTACCCCTGTGACAGACTGGCACTAGACACCTCTGTGGATCAGAAAAGTGAATGGGAAGTAACATGCTGGCCCTTTACAGGCGAAACACAGAGACAGTGGAGCCTATAACACAAAGGTATAAAGCATGGATCAACCCAGACAATCATCTCCACTACAACCCTTAGCTCATTCTTTCCCAAATCACCCCAGCAAACTCAGCCCATCGTGCTCAGAACTCTTACAGAGGACAAAGAAACTAATTAAATCCCCACACCTGGCCCAAACCTGATTCTCTGCACTCAGGATGCACATCTGTGGCCCTTCTTCTAGTCAAAGGGAGAAAGTTAACCCCTGCCTTGTCAATCTTTGGATGGGGCATGACTAATGATCTTTACAGTGAAAGAAGCACTTCTCTTAGAGTCAATGGCAAATCTTGCATTGACCTCAGTGGTATCAGTATTGGGTCTGTGTTTTGTATTCTGCTCCTGTGCTTGGACAATCTAGCTTCTTGTTTGCCTTTCTTTTAACTGACAGAGCTTTTAACTGATAGAGCTCACTCTGGACTTTCAAGTTCCAAGGCTGCATTTGCCATCAATAAAGATAATCTTTTTAAATTTTATTTTGTGTGCCTTAATAATTCATGGTTCAATACCAATTCCAATGGAAAGAGAGAGAGAGAGAGAGAGAGAGAGAGGAAGAAGGAACAGCCCATGGAAAGGTTTGTGTGTGGAAAGTTATTGAGCTGCTATATAAAATACAGAATTAGTTATCCACAGAGCTGGATTAATAAACCAACCTCACAGCAGAGTTTTCACTTTTAAAATGTTCTAAGTCAGAACACTTTAATGAAATATATGGGCAAGTAAATGATATTGTCTATGGCTTTTGGCCATGAGACAAATATGGGGAGATAACAGAGGTATATGACCAGCATAAGGAAGACCAGGTGGGCAACTCCTACGTATTCCATCCCATTATGCAAGACAAGAGGAGTCCTCAATGAAATTAAAAGGCAATGTACTTAAAATGGATGAACAATATTTTATCCCACATGACATTCAGTATAATTTATCTGTAGAACTCACCATTACAGGATACTCTAGACAATGTTACCTCTCCTGGTGAGGCAAAAAATAGTAAATTTGAAAAAAGGATGAGGCAATTATGTGAATAAAGCTAGCATATGGTAAAAATTATGTACATTAAAATATCAGCAGCTTTCAATCCTCACGCTTCATGGCACAAGATTAGCAGCATCTGTGGAGGTCAGGAAGAAATTCCCTTATATTACACTGCAAGGTATATTATGATAGTTTTATACTAGAGCTTGTCATCCATTTTAGAAATTTGCTATTTAAACAAACTATTTAGTTTAAATTCTTAACTTTTATGAAAAAGTAGACCAACATTTCTGTGAAAAATTTCATTCCCTCTTTTACCCATCCACAGAGCTACTTCAAAATGTCTAAACTTGACAGTGACAAAATTGTCAATATTTCAAATACTGACAAACAAAGGAAGTCATTTCTGTGAAATTTTCCCCCCAAAATGTATCCTGTTGTTGAAAAAGTGTACCCCATTTTTTAGCCAACCCTATTTTGCATCTTCTTTTAAAGCTTCAGGCGTTGGTTATAGCTGGAGACAGATTACCAAAATAAATGCACTATGGGTTTATTGCTGGTTTCAGGAATGTGCTTTATTTAAGGCTTCAGTTTATTTTTGGGTAGTCACATATTATTATTTTTTTTTATTATGAAACATCTCTTCTGAAAAACTCCGAAGAGAAAAAAATCCAATGAAACGTACTGGTGAATGAGGAACTCTCTCAGTTCTTCCTTCCTTTCTTAAGTCACCAGTATCATGGTTATTTCAACATTAATAATTATTTCAATTATACAAATTTATTAGCAGTAGTAGGATTAGCATAGAGTGAACATAACTTCTGTTGATCATTCTCCACACAAATATTCAGGGTCCTTTGAACACTCCTTTAGTCCCCAGTATTCACACACACATTCAGGAGGTAGGGAACATAGCTCGAAGGACATGTCAGCACTCAGCTGGGAGTTTGCAAAGGTAATGGTCAGAAATAGGAATTTGTTACACAGGAAATTCAGTCATTTTGAAAGTTTTCATTCTGAATTGGAACAAAAAGTTGAAGTTTCCCAGAGAACAGAAATTCTAAACAATTTCAATTTGCAACCATCCACAGGTTTTTTTTCAATAGTGTTTTGTTTCAATAATGTCAAAATGTTTTTGTAGTGAGGGAGCATGGTGTCCCTTGGAGGTGGACAGGAAGGAACCCCAAGGTGTGGGCAGAGCCAGGAAACCCATGCCTGCCCCACTGGAATCAGAAGGGTGGGAGAGGAAATATAAAAGTTGAGCCCTCTAGCTCAGATGGGTTGGAGCTGCCAGAGGAGCAGGACATCCCTTCCCCATGGTTGGTGCCCAAGCCTACTGCTACAGCACTGAGGATCTGGAGTAGCTACTGGAACTTCCTGCCAATTGGACCCCAATGGAATAGGGGTACCACCTCCCCTGATGCCAACCCCTTACCACTTCCCCTGCTGTCAACCCATCCTTGGGATGGCAGCTGTTTCACCATAATCCAGGAGGTCTGATGGTAGTCACTCCCTGCTCATTAGCACCTAGACTGTGTTGGTGCTTACTCCCTGCTTGTGAGTCCTTATACTGTGTAATTACCCTACCCGGCCTGGAGCCATAGATTACTTAATTGCTTCACCCAGCCTCTGGGTCTGGGGCCATTGACTGCTTTTTTGCTCTTCCCCTGCTGGAGGCTTGCCTTCTTGGCCCACTGCCTGAGAGCCAGAGCCCTCGAATGCTAATTTCCTTCTTGTGAGCTTTTGTCCCCATAGATGCACTATAGCGACAGGGTATTCCTCTCTCCCAGACAGACAGGGAGGGACGGCCCAGCTCATTACAGTTTTCATTTCAATAAGGTAGATACGCGCTTCTTTTTGACATATCAAAACAATGTAAATATTAAATAGAATATAATATCCACTATAATAATTTAAAATATAAAAAGTGAAAACCTAAACGAGTTAAAATAGTAAAGTCAAAATAAATTGTTTTTTCTTCACTGAAACAAAATATTTTAACTTTATCCAAATGAAACAGTAAAGTCAAAATAACTTTTCAAGAATTTTCTGGTGAACATTTTTTCAAAGTTGACATGTTACTGTGAAATATTTTTATTTCAGCAAAATTGCATTTTCCAATGGAAAATAATTTTTGTTTGTTTGTTTTGTTTTGTTGTTCTTTTTTTTTGGTCCAGCTCTGCTACTTTCCTTGCTGTCCTTCATTTCAAGAAAAAGCACATCCAAAAGGGAGGTGACAATGATGTTACAGACTTTTGCAGCTACATACTCCAGGGGTACCTGCAGAAACCAGGAATTAAAACATTTCTGTCCCCCCAAAAAAAAACCTGGTTCTCCCATAACAATGTCTTAGATTGTTCTGTGGTGAAATTGACTCCAGGAATCTTGTATGGGTTTACCATTCACTATCATTCACTACCAGTGCGTGGACAACAAAAACAGGTTTATATAGTGAATGGGTTTATCATTCACTATCAAAGCAGCAGCATGTGGACAATAATAACAATTTAATGCTCTATACCCTCTTGGTTTCCTTCTTTAGGGTTGGGCTGGTTTTCCTCTAAGAGTCTTTTCCCAACAATCCCTCCCTCCACCACTATTTTAATGTTATGAAGGCCTAGGCAAGCTGCTTATCTTCTCCATGGGTATTATGAGTTCTAATTAAGTTCAATTCAGCTCATCTGATTTGAGAAGTCTTATCAAGAATACTTAACCTGTGAAAATAATATGGATAGATTGAAGTATTCCTTCTGAATGCTAATTGAACATCATAAAGGACTTCATATGTCAAATGTCTAAATGAACCAGAGGCCTTAAAGCAAAAAAACAAAAGGAAATTTTAGAAATCAAGACAAGCAAAACCCCTTTGTTAGCATTTCCTGAACTGTCAGTGAGAACAACTTCATAACCCGTAGCACACTTGTTGATCCACATAACATTATTTCCTTCTTTTCAAATTGGGAAAGGGGGGAATTGACCCACCCCACCCCCAAATACACACAGGCTACAGACACTGGGTCATAACTATTCGGGGCTCAGAAAAGACTACTTGGTTCATTCAAGTAGCATCTCTTCTCCATTTTCTAGGACTACTACCTAAAAGCTTAACCCTGTAGCATGGAGGTAAAAAGTGTGATGTATAAATGCAGGTTAAGAAGTCACAAGCAGGTTAGGGAGCGCAGGAGAACCTAACCCTGAAACAATAAGAATGCTGCTGCTAACAAGAGCAGAAATTACATGAAAGGGAAACATGTAGCTCAACTCCTCATTAGCATGCTGACGATGGCTGATTTTATATCTTCTCAGGCATGCCTATTCTGCACCCATGCTTCGCCCTTTTACTCCCTGTTCACTTGCCCCTCCCCACCCCAATATCGCCTCTGCTAACATTTCTGCTGGAGCCCAACAATCTTGTATCACCTGCCGCATGAAAGCTTACAGGACCAAGGCCTGCATAGTTTTCAGAATGGCGAGAGGTAAACAGCGGTGTCCCCTAGGGGTCTGCACCAGAACTAGTACTGTTCTACATATTCAAAAAGGGGTAAACTGTGAGAAGGCAACATGTGCAGATGGTATAAAACTACTCAAGGTAGGTAAGTCCAAAGCAGATTGCAAAGAGTTACAAAGGGATCTCACAGAAGTGGGTGAGTGGGCAACAAAATGGCCGATGAAATTCATAGACTCATAGACTCATAGGTCAGAAGGGACCAATATGAT
>ML675721.1:4309117-4344043 GCA_007922155.1 Mesoclemmys tuberculata | reverse complement strand
TTTCACATTCATTCCCATCTTTTCCAATTTAACTAACAGTTCCCCATATTCAAAGTAATGCATATTGGAATACACAATCCTAGCTATACATATAAAAGGATGGGGTCTAAATTAGCTGCTACTGCTCAAGAAAGAGATCTTGGAGCCATTGTAGAAAGTTCTCCGAAAACAGCCACTCAATGTGCAGCAGTAGTCAAAAAAGTTAACAGAAAGTTGGGAATCTTTAGGAAAGGGATAGATAATAAGACAGAAAATATCTTATTGCCTCTATATAAATTCATGGTACGCCCACTTCCATATGAGGACAGATTAATATGACTAAGGCTTTTCAGTTTGGAAAAGAGATGATGGGGGGAGGAGGAGATATGATAGAGATCTATAAAATCATGAGTGGGGTGGATAAAGTAAATGAGTAAGTGTTATTTACTCCTTCTCATAACACAAGAACCAGGAGACACCACATTAAATTAATAGGCATCAGGTTTTAAATGAATAAAAGAAAGTATTTCTTCACACAATGCAAGTTGTGGAAGTCTTTACCAGAGGCTGTTGTGAAGGCCAAGACTATAAGGGGGTTAAAAAGAGAACTAGATAAATTTACAGAGGATAGTCCATCAATAGCTATTAGCTAGGATGAGCAGGCATGCAAAACAATGCTCTGATGTGTCCCTAGCTTCTGTTTGCCAGAACCTGGGAATGGGTGACAGGGGATGGATCACTTGATAATGACCTGTTCTGTTCATTGCCTCTGAAGCACCTGGCCACTGTCAGAAGACAGGAAACTTGGCTAGATGGACCATTGGTCTTAACAGTATGGCTGGTTTTATGTCGTTTCCACTACTGTCTTCTTAAATCCCTTTTTAAAGTCTTCTTTTTACTCAGTTCCTCTCACCGACACCCCATCCAACTCCATCAGCTGCAGTGTTGTTGGATGTTTGGAAGTGAAAGCAGAATCAGGCTTAAGAATTTGTCCTGCTAACAAGCAGAAACCTTCCCTTCCTTAGGCTCAGCCTGTTTTTTACTTTCCAGCTATCTTATGAGTTTGTGAATTCCCTTCGTTCATTTATATTTTTACCTTGAAGACATTATACTGTGATCACATGATCTCTGATTCTTCTCCAGACTATGTACATTTAGCTTTTTCAGTTTTTACTCATTTCTGTTACCATAGTAATCATTATCCTACTATGATCCAGTTCCTATAACCTACCTGTATGACGTGCTCCAGTTGCCTTTCTTTCTCTATAAAATATGAGGCTTGCTGTCATACTTTTTTTTCCCCCATTAACAGGAATTTCTCTGTTGCAATCATGCACTCAGGATATATCTACATTTCAAGCTGAAGTTGTAATTTAGAAGTGTAACCCCATTGACACAGGTGGGGAGACATGTTAGCTACCTATGTAAGTGCCTAGTGACACAGTTGGAACTGTATGTTGGGCAGCTAACCTATCCCATTGCCTGCACTGCCATAACTATGCTTCTGTTTTTAGTGAGTTAGTTCGATCAAAGTTTGCACTCATACCTCTACCTTGAAGTGACACCTCCAGCTCAAAGAGTAGATGTACTGTAAGTAGGAAGGAGAGCGAGTTACATTTTAGTGCAGGTCCAACTTTAGGTTTTATTTTGTTGCAAATTCTCCTTTATTGAGAATGCAATGAGGGTTGCGCAAAGGTTAAGCCCAGTACGCTATGGTCTAAAGGTGGTGGAGAGAGGTTTAGAACTGAATTTTACTTTTGTGTATGGATTGAATCTTTATGGTATACAGATGGTGGTCATCATTAAAAACTTTATAATTTTTGACTTCACAAATAAACAATACTACCATGGTACCCTCTTTCCTTAGCATGGGTAAAATTGTGAGTACCTTGGTATCCTTAGTTACTTCCACAGGCAAAAGTGTAAAGATATGAATAGATTTTACTCTACGTGTTCATGGATAGTGAAATTGACAGAGCAATTAGATAAGTTAGAAGAATTCAACTGATGGATAGATAGAGAAATTAGATAAACAAAAATGGATGTATTAAGTGAATGGATTGGAAGGATGGCTGGTCTCGTGAATGGACAGTTGTTGTATTAAGCAGAGAAAGAAAACGGCAGCATAATGTGGATGGATTAGATAGAGGGATGGAAAATAAATAGTATAACCAAACGTTAGGGTTCTCCTGCTACTCGATCTGTTAGCAGCTGTTGGAACTGTGCAGGGCTCTATCTGCAGGTTAATTACTGGTAACACTTTGGGATGAAAACAGGCTCATTAGCTTCCCCCCTGAATTTAGGGAGGTGAAAACAGCCTTTAAGCAGAGGGAGCCAAACACCTAGGACAGACAGACAGGTCATAAGGGGGAAAACCCTCAGATGGACAAAACTTGAGCAAGAGGATTATTTTGGAATTCAGTAACCCTAGAAAGAGCCAAGCCAGAAAGAAAGGCTTAAACTGGGGTTTCAGGTAGAATTATTTTAGAATTACCTTGACTCTGTGATTGCATTTTGAGACCTAAGTTACATGTTTTTTAAAGGTTTTGGTCCTTAACAGGATGCAAACTTTGCAAAGAAAAGAAGCTTGCAAGTGTGAATGTGATGCTGTCTTCTCTATTATAACACCAACAATGCAAAATGCTAATTTGCTGGCACTCTCCAGTTGAAAGAAGAAATTCTATTTGTTACTAATGATTCCCATTCACAAGAATAGATGGTTCAAAAAGTTGGGAATGGAATATAGGGTTAGATTGACATGCAGGATTTAGGTGACTTCCTGCCCCTTTAGGTACTCCACTTTGTATAAAAATATGAAAATATTCATTCGACTTCTAGTCTAGATGCTCCAATGAATACTCAATTATGCACACATAACAGCTCCATTGGACTATGTGGTATCATGACCACCAGTTTTGGGGGTTCTTTTGTAAGAAAGGACTATTTTGGCTTGTGCCCCTGACTCCAAGAAAGGATTCACAACTGTGAATCCAAAATGGAGATAGGGGCCTAACTCACTTTGAGGGTTTAGGCCCTGCCCCTCTCCTCAGCGTTTCCAACTGGCTAGCTCAGGCACCTCCGCACTCAGCTTGCTAGCTTTTGTGAATCCCATTCTTAAGTGCCTAACCCTTCCCATGCATTGTATGGGGAGCCCCTGGACACCTAACTCAGGGCTGTGGCACTAGGTAGCAGGATGCCTAGAAATTAGGCATTGCAATGCTGAGCTTTGTAGTACCTAAGTCCACCTGTAAATCAAGGTTCCTCCACGTCACTGCTTTAAAGCTGCCCAGAGCAGTAGGGCTTCTAACTAGCAGTTAAATCATTCATTTCACCTTATTTTCAAATATTCACCCTTTTAATTCTCTGGACACGTGCTCTAAAAGCATTGACAAGGATTTAGTCTATTAAATCAGATGTCACAAACACCTTTGTGATGGGCAGTGCTTGGGGGGTGAGGTGGGGGTGGCCCCTAGTGTTTCAGGTACTAGTCTCTACTCACCTATGCTTGTCACTGAAGACTGTGACAGTCCACTTTTCAGTGGCTGTTGGCGTGATCAGCTCACCTATTAGCCCTATCCTTGTTGTTAGAGTATAAATATATCATTTAAGTTTATGTAAGTATTTAGGCCTGTGTATCTGCCTGAGATGGTATTCTGTGCCTGTGTGCCTGCCTGAAAGCTAAAGTCTCTGAGATACACATGTTAGCAAAGGACAAAAACATAGTTTGTTCCTTTTGCCTTCCTGCAATTAGATGGGTTTTCTTTATTAATGTGGAAAAGTTAAGAGATGTAGTTAAAATGTTCCAAGGCCTAGTGAAGGTGTGATATATGAATGTACAAAGGAGGGAAAGCTCTGACTCTTCAAGACAGACTCCAGAACAAGGCCAAGCAAATGGCTGGGAAAGCAAGGGAGGTGAAGGAAGGTGTTAAAAAGGAAACATAAACTTAGGGCCATAAACTGACCATTGCCAAGATGTGACCCAGCTCCCTGACCCTCCCATGAGGTACAAAACGGGTTGTACTAAAGCCCCCAAACCACCTCACCCACCCCAAAAAATGGAACATGACCATATATTGGAAGGGGTGATACTGGGGTGGGGGGGGTGGGGGGGGGCACAGGTATAATTAAGGCAAACAAGAAGGAGAGGGAGGGTTTTTTTGGTCAGCATACAGAGTGATGGTCAGGGAAAGAGGGAATTCTATGGGAATATAGAACTACAGCTGGGGGGGAAGGGAAGTCTATCGGCATATAGAGAGATAAGCCCGCCTAGTATGAAGGGTTTGGAGGTTCGGTTATGGTATTAAGCTTGTCAGTGTAACCCTCAATAAACCCTTCGTGGAGAGCCTGCAGATTGGATTCTGAACTGTTGCTTTCCAGAAAATAGTGTCTGTGAAATGAGAGGGGAGGGGGAGGAGGCGGGGAGCCCTAACACCTGTTTGAGGTAACAGAGTCCCAAGGAAATTATTAGGCTCCAACCTTCATAACTGTGTGTGTGGGGGGGACCTTCTATTGAATAGACCTTCCGTCTATTGACTCCTCCAGGTGTCACATCTCAGCTGTAGCATTTTTAATGTCCTGACTATCCCTTGGTTTTCCTGAGTGGGAGTCTGGAAGTGAGGGTTTTCCCACTCTTCATAACAAGGCTGATTGGTAGGGGAACCCAGGCCCTCCCACTGCACCAGGCCCTGGCACAAGACCCTGTAAGAGGCAACAACATCCAGCACCAGGAGTGCTTTCCGTCTGCGTCCTTGGACTACCTTCCATCACCCACTCTCGTGCCAAACCTTACCATTTGCCACAAAGTAGTGAAGAATGAGAGAGTAGCTGAATCTTCTGCCCCTCTGGGCTCAGCAGACAGGCAGGCTGCTTCTGCCCAGGAAAAGGGTTCTGCAGCACCCATCTTCCAGGGCTCTCAGGATCGGTTTCTCTCCCTGCCTTGAGAGGCCCCTTCTGAGCTGTCTGGCGTTCTTCTCAAGTCCACCTCCAGCCGGAGCATGCTCCACAACTGGGAATGGGCATAGATGCCTGGGCCCAGAGTTGCTCCTTTATTCCCGCAGGTCTAGTTTGGTGTTTATACACTCAATCATAACCTCTTACCACACCATCAATTAAATTAAAATAAACAGAAAGAACCACATCTTAGGATCATTAGTTCTTTCCATGTTAGCTCTTCCTAATGGCTGTTCAGTAATCGTGGCCCCATCTCTCTTGGGGATTTGCCGCAATTTCAACATTCAGTGGCCAGCAACTGGCATAGATGCACCAGTGCAAACCTTTAATGTAGACAAAGAAATCAGACATTTGCATTCCCTGGGCTTACTCCTGTTTGAACTCTGGATAAGCGGTAGTGATGCAAATTGTGGGTTTCTTCAGCTACACACCAGATATGCAATGGTGCAGCTCAACTGTTTGCCTGAAACCGATAACTGAAATGGGGTTATTCCTTAGGACTGACAATGCCTACATAACGTAACTTGGTGGGTCCCACCCACGGTGCTGTTCGAGCGGTGTCCATATAACAAAAATCACACCCACTAGTGTCTCTATGTGGCAAATGGGAAGAACATGAGGTGTGAATGAACCAGACAGAACTCAGAATCTATACATTCATAACAATTTTAAAGTCAGGTTGCAGTCAGAAAAATGAATAAACAAAAATAGCACCAAATTTTGCTCAGTACATCTACTCTGGAACTTGGCAAAGAAAGCTGGAAGATAATATCCTTTTGCACTTACAAATTAAGCAAATTTGATTTGCAGGCCATTGAGGGAACAAATTGCAATACCAAAGAAATAAGTGCGAAATGATAATCCCATTATCTGCTCCCGATGTGTCTTCTGAGTCATTTTGGATTATCATTTGATAGCACCATATTTTTTTTACTATTGTCAGCACTGCGGAGAAAGCAGGCTGGGTTATCATTTTGTCTTCCGCATTACACAGCCTCAATAATGACCAGCTGATTTTGGATTCCACTCTTTCTGACTGCAATGGGATCCAAAGCAGAACGAATACAGCTTGGTTTTCAGATACTCGGCTGGGCTACCTTTCTGGCAGGTAGACACATTTCATTTTAAGTGTGACGTTACTGATTGGGAAAAGTGCCACAATGACAGCCCTGGAGACCAAAATCTCTACGAAGCAGGTACAGTACAGCTGGGAGGGCTAACACCAATACCTTTATTAAAAGTGCCATGTTCTGCACTGACTCAGAGAGAAGACTTCCATCTATGGAGTCAGCAACACAATTTCCTCCAGGCTCCCTCAATCCTGCCTCCAAAGGACCACCTTCCAGTGTGAGAAGGTTGATGTGTCTCCGTAGTCCATTCAGTTCTTGAAATCGCTCACAAGAGTGCAATTAGTGCCAGCCGTGGTGGGACTATTGTTCACTAGCAAGTGGACGGAGACCAACAAATTCACTTCCCAGGGGCCACTGAACAGCCAGCAGATGGTAATAATATTGAGCCCCTGGCTGATCAGGACAGGATCTGAACCGGGATATTTAGCAGAGCTGGACAGAAAAATGGAGTTTTTCACCTCAAAAAATATGGAGTTTTCCATGAAAAACTGAAAACCAAAATATTTCAGCTCGGAAATGTCGCAGCTGTGCCTCATGAGAGTTGTAGTTTGGGTGCCTATGATCCCATTCTTCTCTACAGGATGATCTCCCTGGTCGGATTACATCTCCCATGATGCATCCTCTTGGTGAGGAAAGGTCATGTGTCATGGCTGTTGCATGATCAGATTTTTTCGGGCATTCAGTTTTGCAATGAAAAACAACCAAACTCCAGAAAGCAGATTCTTTACATGAAAAAATTCAGTGAAATGAAAACCCAGTTTTCAGTCAGAAACACATTTTGATGTTTATTGTTAGACCAGCCCTAATATTGACCAGCTTTCATTCTTCCTGACAATGTCACTGCCTGTGCAGCCTGGATTTATTTGCACACCGTTGTTAGTTGATAGCTGTGAAGCTGCTTGTTGAGGTTAGCAAAAGCGGTGGTGTTTTCTGGTCAACATCTCATTCTAAAAATGAATGCATATCAGCATAATTATGCTTACTGTACCTGCTAATTTCTCCTGAAAAACGCCTTAATATATTGATTGCATGTTCTGAACAAACATCTCATGAGAGGATTATTTACAAAGACCTTAAAAAGCAATCAGAGAGAGAGTGGAGTAATAGCAGGAGGGCTCTGAGAGGAAACCTGAAGGGGGTGAGGTGAGGTGGGGGGTTAAGATATAGTTCATGCTACCCTGCAAGCGCTTTAATTAATAAGTATTTCTCTCATTTCATTAATGTCACGATTGTCGTGAATTAACCTGCACATTTGGTTAAGAAGAAAGTTACTCTTCCCACACATGATGACAAGTCCAGTGCCTCTGTCTTTGCTTTGGTTTCTAGGGCCCAAACCTGAAAAAACTTTATTTGCACAGGACCAGATTCTGTCATCTTTATTCCTGTTGAATGCTATAGGGACCATTTGCAGTGTAAGCTGCTACTCAAAGTGCATAAGAATGGCAGAATCTAGGAAACCAATAGACTCACTGACTATTCAATTGAATAAGGAAATGACCCTGCCCCACTGAAGCCATAGGAAGCTTTACCATTGACATCAATGGCACTGGCTCAGGGCCCAAGGACTAGCACGCTTGAACTGGTAATAATTAACACAACCAAAATTTTCAATCAAAACCTAGTTTAAATGTTATATTTCCCAAACTCTAACAAATATTTTAAATTTAAAAAGGTGGCAGCTCACGCAACCCTTCCCATCCAAACAAACCCACAAACCCTTATTGTAAATAGGTTATAACAACAAAAAGTAATTGTGGTGCGAGAGGATTTAAGCTTTGAGGAAAGATTAAAGTACATCTATAATTAGTATAATTAATTAGTGAATGTTTGCACAGCACTTAAAAAACCTGAGCTCTGGATAATTGCTATTGACATGGAGAATGAGCCTTAATGATGAAGAAGGTTGGGTATGGGATAAATGTGCAAACACTGGAAGGGTGAAACAACACAGGAGGGAAAGTGTTTGGGATGTTCTAAAGAGATATCAAGTAGGTGTGATTGGGGTCCGCTCCCCACACTGGCCCTGAAAGGGTTAATGTGGGCCTAAGAGGCCAATTTGGGTATCCGGCTATACCTCATAGACTCTAAGGTTAGAAGGGACCAATATGATCATCTAGTCTGATCTCCTGCACAACGCAGACCACAGAACCTCACCCACCCGCTCCTGTAATAGACCCCTGACCTATGACTGAGTTATTAAAATCCTGAAATCATGGATTAAAGACTTTAAGGTATAGAGAATCCACCAGCAAGTGAGCCGTGCCCCATGCTACAGAGGAAGGTTAAAACCATCCTGGAGCAAGAGCGAGGCATAAACGAACATGAAGTCCAGCTGAGCAGGACAGGCTAGTTAGTATAAAGCCAGGAAGCTGAGATCAGAAGAAGGCTTAGAATTTGTGCTGGACAGGTTAAGCAAAGTGAGCTGGAAGAGATAAATGAAACTGAAACTAGCCTGACAATGAGGATGGGGAAAGTACTGAGGAAGACAATACAAATGAGGAAAAAGAAAAAGCCTAGAGTCTCTAGAACCAAAAGAAGGGCCAACAAATAGGAGGGCAGGAACGGGAAGTGGGAAAAATTACAAAATAGTAAAATCCCTAGGTAAGGACATAAAGATAGGAGATATTGACCTCCTGAGGACTGCGTAGTGCATCAAAAAACTACAGCAGATATAATAAGAGCTAAGAAACTACATGGTGGAGTCTTTTTAGTAGAATATAAAAACAAACAAAGACCAAATAGGAAGATTCCTTAACACAAAGTTCTAGGTAAAATAAAAACAGACTGTCAGCTACCCCAATTCCTCACATAAACAAGAGAATATATGGTGTGCAAAACTAAAATGTCAGAAATGGAAAAAGCAAGGAAAAAGTGCAGATAAGGTTGATGACTATTAAAAGCTTAATTGCTGAATACAGTATAGTTGTAACTGTGTCAGAAAAGGAGGTGGTAACAATCCCTCAACATGTGGTCTGGTCACTTTTAAGGGAAGAATCCTACCAGATAGAGTAACTTTAGGGTATCACATATTCTGGACTAAGCCCAATATTCTTTCTCCTGTGAGATATTACAGAGGCCAAAGATTTGATCACATAAATAATCAGGGATTACTTTATATGGTGGCCTCCATGGGTATTATAGGAAAAAATCTACAGATAGATAAGGAACTTTTTAAGCAAAAGACCTGTACCGGTCCAAACAAGGAAAGCTTTTTCCAACATATATTCAATTGCAAATGGAACTCCACAGGAGAGAATACTTAGCCCAACCCTCTTTACCATCATGATAAATTTCCTCCCTAAGGAGATGAGGACAGGAAACGGGATCACATTATTTGCTCATGACTATGCAATATGGACCAAAAGTAGAAACCTTGAAAACACTGCCAAAAGAATCAATGATGCACTTAAAAAGAGGGCAGAATGGGGAAACAGGTGGGGATCTAATTCTCCAAAGATAAAACTAAGGAAATGATTCACAACAAGGAAAATCCAAAAAGATGTAAAGTTCTATCTATATGACCAACAGAGAAATATAGCAAAAAATTACAAATTTGTAACCATATTTGATAACAAGCTCATTTAGAGGGACCATATTGAACACATTAAAGATAAGTGCAAAGGTAGAATTAACCTTTTTAAAAGTCTCTACAGCATCCAGGATCCCTGATAAGAAAATGGTAATGCTATCCTGAGTGCTAATTAAACCAATTATTGAGTATGGATGGCAGGCCTTTGGATCAGCCGTGAACACAAATTTGGGAAAACTGGACTATATCCAAGCACAGGCATTGCATATCTCATGTGATACCTTTGTCAATAACCCTCTGTGTACCAACAGCTGGTGAAATGCCTATCAATCTTGGGATGACGCTCCGAGACTTAACTTTTTGGGCCAAAGTACTAGTTAATAGTGAAGATAACAACAGAAAGTTAATTATATCATTAGTCTTGGGAATTACGTGGCAAAAAAAATCAAAATTCCCCATGTAAGTAGAGTACAGAAGTTGATAAAGGATCTTAAAGAAGAGAAAGGATTGAAGGAGATGAATGAGAGACATGGAATTATATAAAGAAAGAAAGAAAAGGAGAATACTGAAAAATATACTAGCTATAGCAAATCAATATATTTATGATAAGTGGGGACACTACCGCCAAATATGTGCAGGTGGTCCCAAAGAAGAAGGAACAGAAAGAGTGGGAACAGCTTTCTGCCTACCCTCACTTGGACTCAAGAAGGCTGTATGGGTAACTAACTTTGTTTCTGTCTTTATGGCTGAGCTAACAGGGATTATGCTAGCACTAAACTGGGCTTTAAGGGTGTGGCTAGCTGCCATTGCCATCTTGTCTGACTGCTTATGAGGGCTGCAGGCAATTTACAGTGGTAAGTCTGAAAGCAGAAATGATATTCTGAATGAAATATTATTGCTAACAACTGAACTCGTGCAACTGGATATAGCCATAGCGATAGTATGGATCCTGGTGCATGTAGGAATAGCAGGCAATGAATTGATGGCCATACAGGCAAAAAGTGCTATTAATCATGAACAAGATAATCTAGGAATCCCTTAAGCAAACTGGAATTTAAATACCAAATCGAAAATGAGTTAAGAAAGGAATGGCAAGAACTGTTGGCAAATGAAACAAAGGGGGGGGAATCTGAGACATATGCTGTACAGTTGACATAATCAAAGGCCCTGAGAAGGTGAGCGAAGTGGCTCTAGTTATAATTCTAAGAGGGCATTGTGGATTGAATAGTAATTTTTTTCCAATTAACATGCACATAGATGAACTATGTGTAACATGTAAAGTCCAGGAACCAATACAGACTACCACTTGGTATTGTAAGGATTATCAGGGAAAGGAAGTGTTTACATTGAAATCTCAGAGGACTTAAAATAACAATGATCCTTGCAACATCTACCAAAAATTCAAGGAAAATGGGGCACAATAGAAAAGTTCTTCTGCAATTCTTTAAGAACACCAGGAAAGAGAAGAAAATTTAAGTCACAAAAAAAATACAGTGCATGGCACTGTACAGTACAGTGCATGGCAGTCAGGCTCTGGAAGCAAAAGCCAAAGGAGGAGGAGGCTGCAGGGTAAGAATCTGCAGTCACTATCTGGGAGTAGAGAGGTGGGAAGGAGAAAACCTAAGAGGGAGAAAAACCTTGGGATCTTAACCATGGAAGAAGGGTCAACCCCAGAGGAACTGTGGAGAAAGAAAGCCTGAGAAAAGCAGGGGAAAAAAGCCAGGGAAAAAAAGCCAGAGAAAAGCGGCAAAGAATAGGACTGAGCAGACCTTGAGTCATTCATTATACAGTCCCTGGGCTGGAACCCAGTGTAGAGGGTGGGTCTGGGTTCCCCTTCCAGCCATGGGAGAGTGGCACAGGATTGTGAGAAACATCAGCCGGACAGCTCGTCCAGAGGGACTTTTATACCCCAGAAAGAGGGGAACTATATCGTCACCTGGCTGGAGGCCCGAATCATGAAAAGGGAGCACCCCAAGTTGCAGAGAGAGAGGGCACGGGGCCAGTGAAAAACAGAAGGGGGTGCCAGACTAGACGAAAGCTGATTCCCCAGATACAGCCATGAGGAGGTTCCTCAATAGTGAGTGAACCCATAACAGTAGGTTTGATGGAAGCAAACTAAGAGGCAAAGACCAATCCAAAGACCAAATTCTTCTGTTTTAAAAAGAGCAAAAAAGCAGACAATGTATAGGATACATTGAACTGTGTTCATAAAGACATTTAAAAATTAACACAGCTTTCACTCACAAGCCCAATAGTAGATTGATTGGGGAATGAAAAAGTAGATACTTCCATAGCGGAGATTCAGAGATGAAGAGTCAGTGAGGTTAAGAGATACAGGGAGGTTATTCCAAACACCAAGAGCTATAGAGAAGGATCTCACACCAAGAGTGGCAAATCAGTGCTAGATGAGTAGAGGTGATAGCAATAGAAGAGGAGGACGAGTGGGGTTACACTAAACATAGGTGCCCTGTGCTGCCTCCCTTCATCAATACCTTCCTACAATATACCTTCAATCACATTTCCTTATTAACTTTTTGGGTTTAGATGTTGCTGTGTTTTTGTAGGTGAAAACAAATTTCACTCCAAAGCAAATGTCACTCCCACTTGTATAACAGGTTCTTCACCCACCTACAGCAAATTTTCTAACAAGCTATGGGCTGGTCTATACTACAGTGAGGTTGACCTAAGGCAACTTAGGTCAACCTGATTATGTCCGTGTGTACACTATAGCCTTCCTCCGGCAGTTGTAAATGCCCTACTACACTGACACAATAATTCCACTTCCATGAGAGGCATAAGGCTTATGTTGGTATAGTTAGGGTGACACGGTGTCTGTGCAGACATTGTGGGACCCAGCTCCCAGCTGGGAGGAACTCTACATGCTCCCCACTTGGCATGGGGCAGCCTTGTGAACCATGATATTGGCAAAGCTGCTCTGCTTTTGGCAGGGAGCAGGTGTGGGGGGCCAAGAAGCCAGGGCAGCTAGAATACATTTCCCGGCAGAGAGCTACCAGAGGAATTCAGAGCTCAGGATCTTGGTGAGGATGTGCACCCCCACACACTTCTACGGAGATTCTGGCACTCCTGGGTGTAGCTTCCTCAAACAAAAGACTCTTCTGAGGCTGCTTATGAATGACACCTAATACTTAAACTTTAGGGCCTAATACTGCTACCTGTCATGCAACCTGACCCACTGAAAATGAGAGCAGTGGTTTGCAGGATCTTAAGCCAAGGTCTTATAAGTCAAAGCCAACACCTGATATTTTACTTGGGAGTCCATTTGGTAGCCAGTGCAGTTCACTGAATATTGGTGTAATATGCTGCCTATGGGAAATGCTACTTGATTAGCAGGGAGCCATGTTCTATGGCTGGAATTACCAGATGGTTTAAGGAGCAGGCCTCCACAGGGGATGAGTCCAGTGCAGTCCAAACTAGAAGTGACAAAGATCTGCATAACCAAGGCAAGGTCCTCACACCTGAGAGAAAATGGCCCAGTTGGCTTTCTATGCACAGGTGATAAAATGCCCTCTCAGCAGCTGCTGCTTTCTGGATATAAACATGTAGCTGAGGACACAACAAAACCCCCCAGGTGGTAACATTTAGTCACAAATGACAAGTAAATTCCCTCCAGTGGGGATTCATCTTCTCGAGCATTTCCTCTGGTTGTTTCTGCCATCCCATAATCTCTACTTAGACACTGATATGGTACCTGAAGTGTATTATCTAAGTACCTCCCAAACATCAATGAATTTATTCTCACAACTGGCTTATGCGGTGGGAAGTTATTGCCACGTCACTGTGGCACAGACAGACTCACTGTCTCCCTTATTCAGGAGCTGTTCTCATAAGAGTACAGAATTCTTGGAGTGTTGGACCCTCGGCATCCTCCACCCTGCACCCCTGTGGAGGAAGCAAACAACTGGCAGAGCTGACTCTCTGTCTCCTGAGCTCTCCTGCACCAGGGAAGTTCCATGGGTGGAAGTATGTGGGGAGCTTACACTTCCCTTAAGGCCCTCTTGCACCAGTCTAGTTGACATAGATGGGCCACAGGGTAGCTCTGAATCAGGTCATATGGCCCAGATCCACAAAGAGGCTAGGCATTGAGACACTGAACACTACAACACCTAACTTTTAGGTACCTAGAAAATCACAGGAACAACACTACAATCCACAAAGTCTGAGTGAGCTCCCTGGGCTTCCTATATAGCGCATGGGGAGAGATAGGCACCTAAGAAACCGATCCACAAAAGACAGCACATTAGATGGGGGAGTCCCCTCAGCTAGCCAGTGGGAGATGCCAATGAGAGGGGGGTGTGTGAAGCCCTGTCCCTCTCATGAAGACAGATGCCTAAAGCCAGGCTGCAGGGATAGAGACACCTATCCCTGCTAGCGATCTACAGCCAGGAACCCTTTTCTGGAGTCAGAGGGTTTAGGTGCCTAAGTCATTTTTGGTGAGAATGAGTTAGATGCCTTCCTCACTCCACATGAAATGGGGAGGGAGGAGGATGCGGAGGTGCCCACCTTATAACTTTTACCCCAGTGGCTGGAGCACTCACCAGGGATTTGGCAAACCCAGGTTCAATTCTTCCCTCTGCCTGATGAGACGGGATTTGAACAGGGTTCTCCCACTTCTTAGGAGGGTGCTTGCAGTGGAGCCTATAAGTTGGATTTAAGTGCCTATACCCCAGACTTTGGTGCCTAAGTATCTCTGTGGATCTGAGGCTATGTACCTTCTTCAAACCAGATAATGCAGAACTAGATATTCAACTCAGATATTCTCAGTCTCTGTCCAATGTCTTAATCCCAAGGTCATCCTTCTTTCTCGCATTACCTGTAAGCATTATTTGAGCCTTATCTGAGGTGAAACTCATCCACCTAGCCCCAGTCTCCACCGGACACTGAGTTTGCCATTTACCCACACTGGCAGGGTCTGAAGATATGCAAATGAAGAACTGGGTGACATCAGCCTACCAAAAACGTTGCAGGCTATAGCTTCTCATGAACTGACATAATGAGCCCATATACCTGTTGAAAAGGAGAGGCTCTGGATTGGAAACTGAAAACTCCCAACACAAGAGGGCCCTCCAAGAAGCTGAGCAATTGCCCACTATTCCCTTCCAGCATCTTTCTCTTAAGGGACCTGCAGAGGTCTTCAAGTGAGCCATAAACACCTCCTGGTCAGCAGTATATGTAATGTTGCACCCTCAGTGGTAGGGCTGGAGGAAGGGATTGCATTTGGGATTTCTGGATCTAAATGCAGGAGCCTCTACTTTCTGAGATAAAAGTTAGCCAGTACGGCAGCATGCTCATACACATCTGTATGTGGCCCAGCCACCACTAGAGGGGCACAGAACCACACTGAGTAGGTGTGGGTTATGTATCAAAGCTGATGAATAGATGTTAAAAAATCATATGGAAATTTGGCTTTGTTGGCATCACCCCCTCCTGTCCAGTCCAGTGCTCAGCAAAGACCCTGAGGAAAAGAAATCTGGCCCACATTTTTCCAAACCACCTTAGACTATAGATAGTGACTTGCCTGCAGAAAACTGAGTGCAAAAGATTATTATTTTGTATAAACTTCTAGAATTATAATTGACTCATAATAGAGGGAAATATGCCATCCTTCCACCCTCAAAATGTGTCTTTTTTAATATCCTACATTCTCTCAAGAAGTCCAGGGTGCCAGATTGTTCACATGGTTATGTTTTCACTCCCTTTACTTTTTGTATAAAATCAGTGCAACTCTGCAATCCATTTCAATTTATTTCGTGGAGCTAGTCTGAATTACTCTACTGTCTTATTTGTCCCCCCACTGCTGTAGGGAGACTTTGAATATTTCTCTCGCAGTTTACGGCTGGTGATCCCAGCTAGCTGCCTTTGTCCCGTTAAGCATTTAATGCTCTTACAAACTAGTTTTGAATCTAATATATTTTTTAGATTCTGCATTGTCTGTGATTATGCGTGTTCGTTCACACAGCAGATTTGTGTATTATGAATATACAGGTACACCCTTGTGTGTATGTGTATAGTTCCATGCATGTATGTGTTTACACATGCTAAATTTGCAGTACAGAATACCATAGTTTATCCAAAACCCTATTATTTGAACCTCTGCATTATCTGAATCCCTTCCTTGTCCCCCAGCATGAGATACATAATAATCAGAGACCCCCAGCCAGGACTCAGAGGAGGAGAGGATGAGCACTCAGCTGCTGGGGAGAAACCCTGCTGCTGAATGGCTCCTGTAATAGACCAGAGTGCCCTCTGCAGCTCCCACTGTCATGGAATTAAGGGAATGGGGCCTTTGATAAGCAATTATGTGGTTAATTACCTATAGCTCATGTTTAATCAAACCTACAGAAACCAGCTACTGTTTACTGTAAAGGGACTGAAGCTGAGTGGGGTTCTTTGGTTGGCTCTGTTCCAGCACCAAAATAAAGTGGAAGGACTGATGAGAAATCAGGACCCTGAGACTGACAGTCCCCAAAGCTCATGAACAGAGGTCAATGCTCCAGGTCAGCCCGATCGACAGGGCAGGCAGGCCAATGAGGGAGTCCAGAGGCCAGGACCCCCATCCTCTTTGTGAGCTGGAGATGCCTAGGCCGGAGTGGGGGCCAAGCTAAGGAGGGAGCAGCAGCCTGAGCTGAACTGGGGAATGGCGCTGCAGCAGCCAGAGGCAGAGGGGCCAGAAGAGCTGGGCTGGAGGCAGCAGCGGCAGCACTGAGGCAGGGTGGGGCTGGAGCAGTCGAGAGCTGAGTGCAGCTGGGGAGAGCAAGGACCACCACAGGCAAAGGGCCCAGTGCAGAGAGACACCACCTGCTAAAAGGTTTTGCAAGCCAGAGTTGGAGGAGGATCATAACCCAAGGGGGCAATGCTGTAAAGAAGGGTCCTGCCGTCTAGAGCCTGAGGCCATGTGGCCACCACCAGAGCAAGTATCCAACCTGCTGCATCCCTGCAGCACAACGAGGGCCTGGGAAGGAGGCCTGGGACATGTAAGGAACAGACCGTGAATTCCCTTACAGCCCAGAGACACTATGTGTGGTGTCCCTGTGCCCACAGAATGGGGTTAAATGTTATCCTTTAACCTTTCCCATTTTTACTTATTTTTTCATTGGTTGCTGTTTATTAAATTGTATTGCTTTGAACTGTGCAATGATCAGTGGGTCAAGGAAGCATCCAGTGTGGAGAGAGCACCCAGGAGTGACCACGACACGATTGGGAGTCATGCCCAGCCTTTTCGGGGCTACAGGGACCCCACCACACAGGAGAGTGGAAGGGGAGCTTCAGGGTCAGAGAGGCCTCTGAGTAAAGGGAGTGGGAACAGGGACTCAGATCCTTTCGCTAGCCAATTCTACCAGGGTAGTGTATAAGCCAGGAAAGTTCCACATAATAGCAGGATCTTTCCTCTGCTTACATTTAGAAGAGTTCAGGCACTCAAAGGTCATATTTAATCTGGATATTTGACTCTAACAAATCCTTAGTTTGGGCAACAAAGTGTTATTGGCCATGATTTGCACTGGTGATTGGCTATCAATAGCTGCATTCAGGGCATATCCCCAGTGCAGACAAGTTCAGCTACTGCAATGATGGTCATGTTATAAAAATATAGACAGAAAAATGGAGCTCCAGGTACTCCATTTATTTATGCATTTATATGAACTGCACATCTATCAGTATATGCGCTGCCCCTGAAAGAAGCTCTCCAAGCACAGTGATCACAATATATCACAACTGAGAAGCTGCTATTTTTGTCCTGTCTTGGTTGCTCAAGACATAGTTTGAAAGGCAGCTACTTCTGTGACACAATTTTTTCCCCTTTAACATGTTTTGGGACTTGTGGCTTTGAGTATCCTGTGTGTTCCATTAAGAAACTATAATTAAGGCATCTAATAAAAAGCAGAGATTCATTTAGCAGGGGTTAAAAAAAAAGAAGCCTACACACCTGTGATTGAATTCCTCTGTTAAATGATCATTAGGACTTTCCATAGGGCTTATAATTGCCCTTCCTTTGGGTTTTTTTCAGACATATTAAACAAATTAAATTAAACACAATTATATTTTTCTCTAAAAATCCTCAAACACCAGCGTAGAAAATCTGTTCCAAAACATTCCTTAATATAATAGGGATTTTTAAAACACATTGTGCATTACAATCTCAAAAAAGGTTGGCTCATGATTAGTGAATGATTCAAACTAGAGCAAGTAAACTCTTACTTTTATCTCCAGGTATCCCATTCATATGCTAGTCAAATGGTTAATTTTATTCTGCTGTATGGTTAATTTTATTCTGCTGTATGATTATGTTTCTCCATACACAAAAAACTTCCATACATTTTCAGCCGCTATTGCATTTAATTTAGGTTAAAGGAAATCAAGAAAGAACAAAACTGAAGTCTTCAGGAAAGAGCACAGGGTGTGTATATCAAAAACAATGAGAGTCCTGTAGCACCTTAAAGATTAACAAATTTCTGCCTGTGTAAGCTTTCGTGGGCTGCAACCCATGTGGTCAGATGCATGAAGTGGAAATCACAGATAAAAGGTATATATATACATCCAAGGGTAAGAAACATAACAGTGGGGAGGGCAAGTGCTAACAAAGTCAATTCAGTTAGGGTAGAAGAGGCCTATTCACAACCATTGATTAGAAGGTGAGAATGTGTCAACAGTGACAATTACTTCTTGTAATGAGATAACCATTCCAAGTCCCTATTCAAACCCAGTCTGATTCTGTCAAGTTTGCATATGAGTTCCAGCTCTGCAGTTTCTCGCTGAAGTCTGATTTTGAAGTTTTTTTGTTGAAGAATGGCTACTTTCAAGTCAGCTATAGAGGGTCCTGGGAGATTGAAGTGCTCTCCTACTAGCTTATGGATGTTACTATTTTTTATGTCTGATTTGTGTCCATTTTTTTTTCCCGTAGTGACAGTTCGGTTTGGCCAATGTACATGGCAGAGGGGCATTGCTGGCACATGATTCCAGAGTTAAAGGCTGCAGAAACTCTGAAAACCAAATGCCTACTGTCTCTGTGCACAGGCAGAGATCTAAGAAATATAAAGTTATGGTGCACAGAAAATTAAAACATCCAAGATGCATAAGTTTATACACAACAAATGCTTAACTGCACAGAACGTTGCCAGATGGGACGTGAGAAGGGACCCCCATTCCAACTGAAACTGAAGTCTGAGTTTGGGATGTGACTGGGGAAACGGAAGTTCACATTCACAACCGTGTAAAAACCATGATATCTGTAATGTCAGACTCAGGCCTACATCACATTGTTATAGGTGGAGCTGGTAGTGCTGCCTTGAGTTGATTGGCCAACACCTCCCATTGTAGGACCTTGTTTTCAGTTGTTTATAACTTTGTCAAACTGTAACTATTCAGGCTGAAATTTCCCCGGCTGAGTGCCTGCCTGAGACTGAAAGTTAAGTTAAAACAGTTCAGCCATTTCCAAGAATGAGATCAGGGGAAATACATTGTTTTGTCCATGTTAAAAAACTTTTTCTTACAGCTGTTTTGTTGAGAAGACTCCAGGCTTTGGCACAGGGACTTCAAATTTGGAGGGGGGGTGTTGTTGTATTCCAATGGTGTCAGGAGCTTGCCTTTTGCCGTCCCTATGAAAATGTACCCAAATTTGGCCAAGTTATGAGCCCTTTACATTATCTCAGTTTGATCAGGCTCAGCAGAGACTTCAGTATTTAGCGGATAAATTCTCCAGAGATTCTGTCTGCACTGAGCATGCTCCAGCCTCGCACAGCTCCTATGTCCCAGCTGGACTATACCTGAGCCATTGCCACAAAGCAACCACAAATGCACTATCTTGGGATTGTAGTGACTGAGCAGGGCTTTCCCTGCAATTGCTTCTTCTCGTTGCTGAGGACTGTTGTGGCATGAGGCACCAGAACTGAGAGTCAAGGGATGGTCTCCCCTGTGTTCTCAGTGCCCTACGCTGGTGCCCAGACAGCATTCAGGAGAAGGAGGAAGCAGCCTAATTTGACTGCAGAGAAGAGAGAAATGAGAAGTGGGAAACACAGGAGAACAGGAGTAAAGTTGCTGCTAACCAACCCCCTCTCCTGCACCTGCTCCAAAGGGGGAATGGGCAGGAGCCAGAAGGGATGGGAAGTAGGAGCTGAGAGATGGGGATGGATAGGTGTAGAAGCAGCAGGTGGAAGATGTCAGAGGGTGGGGATGGATTTGGCCAGAGTGGGACGGTGTTGGAGCAGGGGGTGGACTGGAGGAGAAGGCGTGGAAACAATTTGGGGAAACAGGTCTATAACCACTAGAGAACACTTCCTTTCGGAACCTGCAATTGAACCTCTGAATCTCTGTATACCTCTGCTAATAACAAATCCACTGGAAAATGTGTCATCCCCCTCTAATGACATGAAGAGGGTAACAGCCCACTACTGCTTCTAGTTATTCCCCTGGCTCAAGTGGTAGAGGTCTGTGCTGTGGATATAACGTCAAAACCTGCTGGTGATCCAAATTGGGCGTTAATATGGTTATATGAGAGAAATTCTGTTTCCAATTTGTTTTAGTTAAAAAAAATAGGAAATGACATTTAAAACAAATATAGCCTTATGGTAAAAGACCATTAAGGGCTGCAATGTCAAGCGCTCAAAAGTTAGGAAACATCATCTGTTCGGTTGCTTCTGTGTGTGCCTCATTTTCTGGGTGTCCATGAGATATGCAGGGCTGGGTTTGCAGAAATGCTGAGCAGCTATAACTGAAGTCAATGAGAGCTCAGTTTTGAACATATAGAATACTATTAAACTGCTCAATACCCTGAAAATTCAGAGCCTAGCTGTCTCAATGTGGCACCCACAACTAATAGATATGATTGACAACTTTGACCTTGATCTCTCCATGCCGTAGTTTCCCAGTTATCAAAAGGGAATAATAACATTATCACACAAGAGTGCTGAGAGGATAAAGTCATTAATTTTTGTGAAGCACTCAGGTACTGTGGTGAGAGCACCACAGAAATGCCCAGAAGAAAATGAATGATTCTGTATTCTGTACAGGGTTTGAATGTGTGCATTAATTAAAGCCTAGGACCACATACTGAATGTGGTGGGTAAAAAAAAATATTGAATACCTAACCATTTACTAAACTGTCCTAATACTACTAAGTGGTGCTGTGGAAAAAATAGTAACATAGGTTTTTTGATGTTGTTAATAAGATTACAATTCAGAGTCATCCCTTCTTGATGTGGGCACAGAGTTCCCATTAATTCACCAAAGTTCAGTGGAGCAAACAAGAGGCAGAATAGACCTCGAGGGTTTTCGAACTAGATATGTGTGAAAAGTCCTAATCTTGATCCAGATTTAACTATCCCCCCAGGTTTAGGTAAAGTTCGATCTTGGGTTCTGGTTGGGCCAAAATAAAGATAGGGGCCATTCATAAAACTTGGACCTGGATCTAGGTTTAGATTTCAAACACAGCCTCAAGAGTCAAAGGTATTTGTATGCAAGGTTTGGTTTGGGCCCATGTCTATTACCTTGTTCGGGTTTGCATCACTACTAAGCCCCATGAGCACAAAGAAATGAAGCCAAAAAGAGAAGGAATTGTGTAGTCTGAAGAAATATCAGTGATATGTGAAATGAGTTTCTAGGTACTTAATCTTATCCAAATGAGGATGTCAGATATTTGTTTCTCCAACTTGCCTCAGCACTTTCCACCACCAGGAAAATGTTCCCCAAGTGTAAAGCATAAGCTAGTGAAATGAAAAACAAGGAACACAAATATTTATCATTTTCTTTCTCATTAGTATTTCTTGCTCAAGAGCCAGAATGTGCTGTATGCATCTCCTCCATCTATTGAAACTGCCTAGCTAGCTCCCTTGTTAGTCTTTCTACAGAGTACAGGTAACAATAGCCATCAGTGGCTAGGTCTATACAGCAATTGACCACCTGGTGGCTGGTGGTGCTCAGGCTGGGTGGCTGCTTAATTGTGATGCTGACTTTCAGGCTTGCGCTGTGAAGGAAGGCTCTGGTCATTCTGGGACAGTGACGTACCAGTACAACTTAGACTTAAATGGAAAAGAGACGGAGGTGACATAATTATACAAGAAGGTCATCGGATTGTCACCCAGTTGGAAGACACCCCATGACATAATGCATGCAGTCTCTGCTCATATAGGAAGTATGTGTAGTTAACTCAGGGTATGTCTACACAGCAAAGAAAAACCCACAGCTGGCCTATGCTAGCTGATGTAGGCTCTCAGGGATACAGCTGTGGGGCTGTTTCATTGCTTTGTAGATATCCTGGCTTGGGCTGGAGCCTGGGCTCTGGGGCCCTCCCACCCAGCAGGTTCTAGAGCCCGGACTCCATTCCAAGCCCGGAAGTTTGCACAGCAATAAAACCGCCTTGCGGCCTGACCTCCATTCAGCTAGTCCTGGGTGTCTAGTAACGTTGCTATGTCGACATGCTCTCAGAGGTTAACAAAGTAATTCTCAGGCCTCAGATATGGTTTAAGGAAGAAGATCACTGAGAAGTTACCATCCTGCTGTCCTAGTCCAGCCCAGGCTGTACATGCACAGAGAGTGATTCTAATTCCTTCTTTGGGATGGGCAGGAGCTTAAAAAAACAAAGGGCCTAAGTTTAATCTCACGATGGCTTTACACAGAAATAACAGGAGTTATTTCTGAGATATGGGCAATCAGAATTGGACTCCACAAAGACATTCAGGCTCATGAAGGGGATCCTTTTAGATGCACATCTGTTTAAGGCTCTGATACAGTATTTAGGGTGTGAATCAGGGGGTAAGTTTGGTGTCCTCACAGCATTAATCATGTCTGAGTATCACTCTGTCAGTAATGTTTATTTGGATTGCAAATTTTGGGTGGAACCAAGGGGAATATTTTAAACATGCATGTATTACAAGCCTCGCCTCATCCACCCTCCCTATCTCCACCTGTACTACTTTCTAGGTCAGGATCCCACAGACCTGTGAGCTTATCTGACAAATGAAATGCTTACCAGCCTCCTCGTGAACTGTCATTTTAGTGCTTAGCAGTGCAACATCTGATTTATTCTATGAAACTTCCTTTCCTTCACTAGCAGACAATGGAAATAGTCAGAGGCTCACATTAGAGAGAATATCAAGAAGAAAAGGCTCATGGGCCAGTTAGTGCTTTGCAAATCTCATTCCTGGAAAAGTGTGGAGTGTGGGGCATAGGGATACAATTCAGTGCTGACACCTGTTTCTAGAAGATAGATGAGAAATGAAGGTCCACACTGGAATAGACAGGTGACCCTAGATGTGCTGATCACATTCCCCCAGTGTTTAATACCCAGATATGCTGCTACAAGAGCAGGAAAAGCATGGATATACTCCTGCTAATGCAGGCTCAGAGAGACAGTACGTTCCAGTGCATAGGTGTGAAACAACATGCCAACTGGCAAAGGGTTCACTGTTCATTATAAGCCACTCATCTCAGACCTAACAAACTCACTACAGCTGTGTGACCCTAGGCAACCCTGTATTCACACCCTACACATTACTGCAATGATTTTTGTACAAAATATGCTTTGTGAAGTATCTTTTAAAAACTAACACCACACTGGTCAATAATATTGTAAAATATGCACAACAATGCTGTATACGAAAGTATGAATACTTGCTAATATGGTGCTTTATAGTCTGACTAAATGGTGTTTAAAACCACACACGTCAAGGGGAGTCGATAAACAAGTTTTCTTCAGACAAAGAAAAGAGGTAGACACCTCAAACCAGGTGTGACCCAAATTCATTGGGCCATTCATTTGTCATAGGGTGCAGCAGAAAGAGATCATCTGCATATTAGCAACCACCAGTGGGGCAGAAACTAGCATGGAGCCTTCTTATCCAAAACTCATAGCTCCTTTACTCAGCATTAACTGATAACATTTATCTGGGGGTACCCTGCAGAAAAATACATTGCAAAGTTTCACTGAACTATAACGACAGGGGGAGCAAAGTGCTAAGTGATCTGAGCTGAGGCAGGGAGAATGTGCAGCATTAACCAACTCTGCATGGGGTGCTGATGACCGGTTATGCTCTATAACAGTACTGCAATATTGTTACTGTTGTGCTTCTTCAAGCCCTTCCTCAGTTTTATCTTTTAGAATCATAGAAGACTAGGGTTGGAAGGGACCTCAAGAGGTCATCTAGTCCAAACATCTGCTCAAAGCAGGACCAACCCCAACTAAACCATCCCAGCCAGGGCTTTGGCAAGCCAGGCCTTAAAAACTTCTAAGATTGGAGATTCCACCACCTCCCTAGGTAACCCATTCCAGTGCTTCACCCTCCTCCTAGTGAAAAACTTTTTCCTAATATCCAACCTAGACCTCCTCCATGGAAACTTGAGACCATTTCTCCTAGGTTTATCATCTACTATCACTGAGAACAGCCTAGCTCCATCTTCCTGGAACCACATTTCAGGTAGTTAAAGGCTGCTATCAAATTTCCCCACATTCTTCTCTTCTGCAGACTAAACAAGTTTCTTCAGTTTCTCCTCATAAGTCGTGTGCTCCAGCCCCTTAATCATTCTTTTGCCCTCTGCTGTACTCTTTCCAATCTGTCCACATCCTTCCTGTAGTGGGGGGCCCAAAACCGGACACAGTACTCCAAATGTGGCCTCGCTAGTGCTGAATAGAGGAGAATAATCACTTCCCTTGATCTGCTGGCAATGCTCCAACTAATGTAGTTAAATATTCCATTAGCCTTCTTGGCAATAAGGGCACACTGTTGACTCATATCCAGATTCTTGTCCACTGTAACCCTCAGGTCCTTTTCTGCAGAACTGCTGCCTACCCAGCTGGTCCCCACTCGGTAGCAGTGCATAGGATTCTTCCATCCTAAATGCAAAACTCTGCACTTGTCCTTGTTGAACCTCATTAGGTTTCTTTGGCCCAATCCTCTAATTTATCCAGGTCATTCAGTATCCTTTCCTTACCCTCCAGTGTATCTACCACTCCCCCTCATCTTATTGTCATCTGCAAACTTGACTTCTGTATTGATATTCAGATATTTCTTACAACATGCCAGCTGTGTGGCCAATGGCTTCCCTTGACAGACAAAAGGATTGGAGAACTAGTGAAAGGATCCTATTGGCTAGATTTAGATCTATATGGCTGGATTCTCAGCTGGTGCAAATTGGCATAGCTCCATTGACCAAACTCTTAGATTTTGTGTGTTTGCTTTTTTTGAGGAGACAATTTTACTGAACTTTTATTTTTTAACTTGCAACGTCTTGAATTAAAGTAGTTTTTGGGGGGTATTTTGGTGTATATGTTTTTGTTATAAACACTTCCTTGCAGTGCTAGATACCCAGACATAGTGTGACACTGTATATAATTAAGTGCATAAGAACCAGAAAGTGAAACTAAGTAGGGGCAGAAAATGTAACTGAGCTGGTAAGTTTTATTGTGCAAGCAGAATTAAATGCAACATTGTCTTTGTGAAATCTCTCTTTATTCTTTGTCCTTGTTAGAAATACCACATTGTCTTACAGTAACAGCCCAACAGACTGTAGTACAGTGTAGGACCCTATTGTACGCTCTTTGATCATTACTTCAGAACACTCTATTTTTTAAGATAGTTATGTACTTTTTTGAAATATAATCTTTGTGTTAGAAGTGTCAGATAAATTAAATCTGACATCTGGATTTCAACTGCCTCTTTACAGTGGAATAAAAACCAAGCCAATAAATACTGCAGGCTTGTAACTAAAAAAGATATCTAGCCAAATTCAGTTGAGTGTTGCTGTAGGGACTGAAGCTAACTGAAATCTCTTGACATGAATTGGGAAGAAGACACATTTTGTTTCCAACAGGAAATACAGAATGAGACGTTCATGTATTGCAAGGTGTTTTTAATCCTGCCTGAAATCTTGCCAGAATGCTGCACTGAACAGAATACAGAGAGCTCTTCTTTCCCAGGGAAAGAGGGGTGGAGGGGAAGAAAAAGAAAAAATGAGGACTATCCTTGGGAGGAAAGAAGAAAATGTCAAGCCCACATACTGATTAATTGTTTGAGGAGGGCTGGTATTACAGAGCAGGAGTTGTGAAATGCCAGCCAGAAACACAAAGATGCAGGAATCAGAGAAACCTGGCTCTTTTCGGAGCTGCTGCTATGAGGCTTCGCATCTGGGGCTTCATTAAAGTCCCTTTCTACTTCCACAGTTCACCCCCTGAATAATGATGATACAGAAAACACTTTGGGCCAGACCCTAACTTCTTTACTCAGATTTCACTCTGTTTTTACTCAGGCAAAACTATTACAACTAATAATAATACATTTATTTATAGTGTGCTGCGTGCTTTTGAAATAGAGAAGTTTGGGGTAGGGAAGTTGCTCAGGACAAGGTCTGTCTCTTATTCTGTCTGTACAGTGCCTGGCACAATGATTAGGGGGGAGAGTGGGGTGGCAGACCTCTAGGTATTTCTGTAATGCTGATAAGTGTTAAAATACATATATAAAGAACATGTGAATTACACCCCAAGTTACTCATCCTTCAACTGTGACATGATTAGTCAGGAAGTTTCATTGGTAATGTTTTCCACGTACAAAGACAGCAATTCTGTACTTTAAGGCTGTTGGGATTGGGATAAGGAGGGAAGAACACAAGTAAAAGAGTCCCCCAAATTGCACATTGTGTGTGTCTTTTCTGTAACAGGCTACATTTGCTGTTTGGCAAAATGGCAGATTCCTAGAAATGAAAAGGCCTGGTACATGGAAATAAAATTATAACACTTGCCCAGCTATACACACAAACAATTGCATCACAATGAAATAGAGTTTGTTACAATCCCACATTTTTCTAAGGTCAGCAACTGGTCACCAAAATTTTCTGCATTCAGCCACCCCATGTGTCATTCTGTCTTTGACAAAGACTGGGATTTGAACATGGGCCATTTGCATCGTTGAGCAGAGGACAGCCAATAGTCTATCTGGTAAATATTCAACGTTTTAAGTAGCAGAAGGGTCAGTATAACCTTTCTAGCACCAGATCATGAGATGTTAAAGCATTCTGTCACACTCATTTAATTCAACTGTACATAGAGAGACGGAAAAAAATGTCCCCTGAAGACGTTCCGTATAATCTTAAAGTAATGGAAGACAACAAAACCGGCAGCTTTATCGAAATAACACAATTAAACCAATTTGGAACTGAGCCGCATCTTAGTTAGCATTTTGAATTATTTTAAACAAGCCCTTGTCCTGCCTAAAGTGGGTATGAGTTGATAAGTCCAGTCACTTGACTTGTGCTTCATGAAACAAGTGAAATGGTGCATATCAGAAAGGTTCAGATTCTTTCATTTTGTGTCAGTAGATTAGGTAATCTGTTCTGAAAATTTGGTGACCCTAGAGGGGTGGCGTTCGGATAATTGGCCACCTCATCTGCTGAATTTTCAACTAGTTGTCTTACGAAGGTCCAGCTGCCTTCACTAAATTTATCTTGAGAAAGCACCAATACAAGATTTGGTCTTAATTAAGAATCATCAGCATTTTCATCTTTTGCATGAGTATAAAATAAGGGCCTGATTTTAATTTAAATCAGAAGTGACTCCACTGGAGTCAGTGGAATGAGAATGGTGTAAAACTGGGGCATCTGAGTTCAGAAACTCCCCTAAGAATATAGAAAGCTACCAACCCCCAACACCAAAATGCTAGAAAAATAGCAGATAAATGTCCTGTGTTGTGATGAGTGAACAGAACAGCCCAGAACTCAGATTTGGATTAAAAAACAAGACAAAAGTTTGAACACGTGCTTCTTTAGATCAAGCCAGAAATAGCACAAGAGTAGAAATGTAGTAAGAAATGCATTACTACTGTTTTTTATATCATCCAGAACCTGAAGGTGCAGAGGCAGCTGCAAAAAATGAAGAACAGTGAACAAACAAAGTTATTCAAACTATTTCCAACCTCAGAAAAAGGTCTAGGTTAATGTCCAGTTCTGCTAAAGGGTCAAGTTTTGTCAGGTCCAATGCTATGCTCAAATCCCTTTCCTAGGAGGGAGTTTTTTGTACCCTTTGATAACAGAAAAAAGGGTTCAGTAGTGCTTAAGTGCAAAAGCCCTTGTTATTCTTCTTCATAAATAGTTTTCACATTCTGAGGGTGTTCTTCCTGTGGAGGCCTTCTCTTCCATGCAGAGACGTAAGCAAGTTCAGAGACGTGAAGAAGTACAAAAGTAAAAATACACTTATTCAATCCTCTTGTCCTAAGTCTGGGTTGTGGGTCTATAGCCACAACAGGAAGTGGAAGGACAGTCCAGAGGCTTGAACACTAGCCTGAGACTTGGGAGACCTTGATCCAGTTCTCTGCTGCAACCCAGACTTCCTGTTATGACGTTGGGCGAGTCACTTCAGTTATGTTTACACTGCATTTCAAAACTCACAGCAGGAAATCTCAGAGCCCAGGTTCCAGACCTAGGATCACCCTAAGGTGCTAAAAACAGCCATGCAGACATTTGGGCTCTGGAGCTCAAGGAAGGAGGTGGGCTTCAGAGCCCAAATTGCAAAATCAACACTGCTGTTTTTAGCATGGTACAGCAAGTGCGTCCTGCTCTCAGGATGGTATCTCACTACAAATAAGAAGGGAACTGCAGAAAGAAAAGACAGACTGACTTGTGGTGGCCTAGATCCTGAGGGTAAGGGTGAGGCTGCAGAGCTCAGTACTTTTATTTTAAACTTTTAGTCAAGCTTCCTCACACAGGAAATACTTAAGCAATTGAAATTTAGGGGCCATATCTCAACTCGCTAACTTCTGTGTATCTGGGTTGACTTTAATAAAGCTACACTGATTTTTACTGACTGAGGTTCTGGTTCTCTAACCTTGCCAGAGCACATGAATCCATTTTATTTCTTAGACTGAAAACCACAAAAAATATATTTTTACGAATGGAAAAAAGTCAATCTGGTTAGAACTGATTTAATGTCAAAATGTCTCTCTAGGAATCAGGACGAACAAATAATGTTTGTGTTTAGGGCATTGATACAGAAATCCCCTTGCAGTTGCTTAACCAAAAATAAATGCTCTCTCTGCAGTGCCTGATTTTTGTTCCTCTAGCATATATTCTCTTCTTTTGTGAGGCTGACTGCCTGATGCTGTTGATTTATTCACCTACTTCCTGCTGCGATATCTTCTTTGTTGGCCCGTCCATTATGGCAGAGGCTGTAGACATGCTATATTTTTATTTTTAGTAAGGCTTTTGTCACAAGCCTTTGTCATAAGCAAAACAGAGAAATGTGGTTTTGATAAAATTACTATATAGTAGATGCAAAACTGGTTGAAAGACTATACTCAAAGAGGGGTTAGCAATGGCTCACTATCAAACTGGGAGGCTGTATCGAGTAGGATGTCTCAGTTATCTATCCTGGGTCTTGTATTAGTCTATATTTTCATTAATGATTTGGATAACGGAGTGAAGACCGTGCTTATAAAATTTGTGGATGACATCAAGCTGGGAGGGGTTGTTAGCACTTTGGAGAACAGGACTGGATTAGATGACTTATCAATGTCCCTTCCAGAATTCAAAATTACCTTGAAAAATTGGAGAATTAGTCTTAAAGCAACAAGATGAAATTCAATAAAGACAAGTACTATACGTAAGAAGGAAAAATCAAATGCCCAACTCCAAAATGGGGAATAACTGGCTAGGTTGCAATAGAGCTGGAAAGGATCTGTGGAATATAACAGATCACAAATTGAATATGAATCAATGGAGTGTTGTAATTGCAAACAAGGCTAACATCATCCTGTGATGTATTAACAGGTGTGTGGTGCATGAGACAGGGGAAGGTAAGCATATCATTCAACTTGGCATGGCACTGAGAGGTAGGAGAATGGGGTCTGTTTCTGGCTCTGTCACAGACTCTGTTACTTCGGGCAAAACAACTGACCCATTTTTTCCTCCATTCCTCTCTGTAAAATGGGCATCATTTTATCCCAGGTAATGGGCATTGGAGGGATTATTTCACCAACAATTGTAAGGTGCTCAAACACTAGAGTGACGGGGGTCAAAAATGCCCATAAGCACAAATATGAATTCCCCCCGAGCAGCACTCATAAAAAGGGGTTTTGCAGTCCAACGCAAAAAAGAAGTCAGGAACTTCCCATATACATTGAGAGTTTCTCAATCAGCTGCATGCAGCAACACGCACTCTATGCTACACCCAAGGCCCTTCAACAGCACTTTGAGCATGTTGTTCTCAGACAGCCTTCTCTAACAACCTTTTAACCCACTGTCGTGGTTATCAGCTTGTGGCAGATCTCTATTTGAATGGCCTATTCCCTGTAAGCTATGGAAGGTTAAATTGTACATGACAGTGAAATGAGCCATTGCACTGCAGCGGATATTCGGGCAGCTGATATTGGTGGCTTCCATTCTGATCAGTCTAGGGAGAAAGCCAGGGATTGTGAAAACATTTTCTTCACACATACATTGTGCATCAAAATGAAGACAAGGCAAGGGGCCTATTTAGGAATAGGGGGATGAAATTAAGAAAGGGAACACTGAGACAGGACACCAGCTAACATTGCTGATAGTGAGATGTATTAGACTACGGAACCGATTCCCAAGTGAAGTGGTGAAAACCCCACTGGTTGGCCCATTTGCAGTTGGACTGGGCAAAACATTATAAACTGCATGAACAATCCTATATTGCCAGGGAAATGGATAAGCTGAATTAACAAGGTTTTTCTATCTCAGATTTCTTTGATCCTATAATTCCAATGTTAATGTGAGCTATGCAGCCCCTTTAAGAGGTGCTACGTACAGCCAGCCTTGCTAAAGCTTCTTCCGAGGACATGATCAGCGCAGTGCATGAGAGCTAGGTACCAAAACTCAGAGGACCCTGCTTCTGACCTTGCTGGATGACATTCACTCACTCTTACTTCAGTGGGAGTTTCTCATGTCCAGCACTTGGGGACACTTGGGGTCCCCACTGGAGATAGCAGGAGTTTCACAGTAATTCCCAGAGCATCATCGGCTGTAAATTTACCCCTGTACATTCTCCTGCTACCTCCACTACCTTCTGCCCTCCTCTCTGTCTGATTTTAAGTGATGTGAATAATTTAACTGATGCTGAAAATAAAGCATAAATTCAAAGAGAAAAGAAATAGCCTTAAATAAGGAAAAAGCTCTCAGCAGAGTGGTTGGTGAGAACTAGGCTACTGTTCTGGGGAAAGAGGATTTGTGTAAAGAGAACGAGAGAGAGAGAGAGAGAGAGAGAGAGAGAGAGGAGGACAGAGACTGACACAGATTTGGAAAGAGAGAGAAGTGAAAAAGGGCAGGGCAAAGGACCAAATGACTGACTGGAGGAAAGGAAAGCCAGCTCTAGAGAATATAAAATGAAAAATTCTCCCTTGATCTGTGTAGCTGCATGACCCACTGGTAGAGAACTGCTGCTTTCCTGGGTAATGAATTACAGGAGTTCTAATCTAGATAAGAACTTACTGTGTATTGCCACAACATCAAGGATCAGCCCATCCACCCAGGCAGGTACCTCCTCTGCTTTATAGTGTGTACAAGAGCAGGACTGTGTCTGTCTGTTTCAAACCCCCAAATAGTTAATCAAACTGAGGTTTTTAAAGTTTTAGCAGATCCTTCTAATAGCTGCAGTGGTGCTGTGCAGTTAACCTTTATTGCCGAGAGGGCCCTATTCAGAATGAGTTATGTTCATCTTCTTTAAGCAGGAAAAGATTACATTTCCAGATGTGTTGATACTCCTGACATATGCCCTGTGAATACAGCACCTCCAAAGCACAAAACCGTGCTGTTTTCCTAGATTCATAATTTCTGATTATAAAATATAAACACATACTTTTAATGGTATAATTCTTGCAAAGCATTGTGACACTGAGGCAATGACAGAGTCAGAGTTTAAGGTGAGAAGGGACTATTAGACCATCTAGTCTGACCTCCTGTATATCACAGGCCCTTACATTTAATTTAGTTACCCATATATTAAGCCCATTAATTTGTTTGATTAAAGCATATCGTCCAAAAGGTATCCAGTCTACATGAAGTGTAACAAAAGATGGAGAACCCACTGCTTCCCTTAGGAGGCAATGGTTAATCACAGTCAATGTTAAAGATTTGTGCCTAATTTCTAATTTGAATTTGTCTGCCTTCAGTTTTAAGCCATTGGTCTTTTGCCGCTAGAATAAAGAATCCTTTAGCACCCAATATTTTCTCCTTGTGAAGATACTTAGACACTAACCAAGTCATGTCTCAATCTTCTTTCTGATAAGTTAAGCAGACTAAGCATTTAGTCTCTCACTCTAAGGCATTTTCTCTAGCCATTCAGCCAGACAGTTTTTGTGGCTTTCTGCCACCTCTCCAATTTTGCACATCCTCTTAAAAATGTGGACCCCAGAATTGTCCACAGTAGTCTAGTATATGTTTCACTAATACCATATACAGAGATAACATCACCTCCCTACTTCTTCTAACTCCTCCCCTAGTTTATACATCCAAAGATTGCGTTAGCCCTTGTTGCCACAGCCTTGCACTGGGAGCTCATGTTTAGTTGCTCATCCATTGTGACCCCGAGAACCTTTTTAGAGTCCCTGCTTTTAAGGATAAAATCCTGCAGTCTGTAGTCATGGCCTGCATTCCTTATTCCTACAGGTATAATTTTACATTGTGCTGTTTTAAAAAGCACTTTATTTGATTGGTCCCAGACTACTGAACAATGCAGATCACTCTGTATGACTCCCATCCTCATCATTGCTTACACCCTGCCAACCTTTATGTCATTCACAAATGTTAGCAGCAGCGATTTCATATTGACTAGCATTGAGCCTAGTAGCTGCAGAACCTCCAAGAAACTCCCCCATTTGATGAGCATTCCCCACTGACAACTATCTTTTGAGATGATAGTTTAACTGGTTCTTGATTAATTTAATGTGTGCGTTGATAGTGTAGTGCTAATTTTTAATCAGGATGTTGTGTAGTACAAGGCAATCACTTTTAAAAATCTAAGTATATTATATTTATAATTTACTTTTACCAACCAAATTTGTCATCTCCTCAGAAAATAAAATCAGATTTGTCTGATAACGTCTATTGTCCATAAAGGTATGTTGACTAGCATTAGCTGTATTCCTATTGTTTAATTCTTAATCAGTTGACTTTGTATCATCTTTTCCATTCTTTTGCCTGGGATTGATGTCAGACTTACTGGTCTATAGTTATGAGTCATCCCCCACACCCTTTTTTAATATTGGCACAACTTTAGCACATTTCCACTCTTCTAGAATTTCCCTGATATTCCAAGATTTATTAAACATTAACATCAGAGGGCCAGTGGTCTTCTGAGCCAACTCTTTTAGGACTCTTGGGAGCAAACTATCTGGGTCTGCTGATTTAAACATGGTTATGCCTAGCAGACATTTAACATCCTCATGATTAATTAATGGACTGGAAAGTATTTCAGTATCCTCATGTGATATGAGCACATGATCCTGCTTCTTTCCAAGTACAGAACAACAATATTTATTGAACACTTCTACCTTTTCTGCATAAACAACCGTTTTATCATCTCCATCTAGTAATGGGCCTATACCATTGCTCAGATTTCTTTTGTTCTGAGCACACAAATGCTTTCTTGTGGTCTTTAGCCCTGCCAGGTCATAGAAGTTTCTCTTATTAAATTTTCTACACTTCATAACTTCTAATTTATATTGATTTCTATCTACTTCCTCTTTTTTCCATTTGTTATGTTACTTTTTATTTTTAATTGCTACTTTCACTTTACCTCTGAACCAGGGTGAGCTTTTTGTCAAAATTGCCCTCTTTCTTGACTGTGGAATCTTGACTTGTTAGCCATCTAATAAACTCTTCTTAAAGAGCTCAATTTTTATTCTAATTTTTCTGTCTAATTTTTTTCTTCCTAGTCAGTTTCACTCAGTTTACCTCAGTTTTAGAGAAATAGTGTATAATATGAATCCTTACAAAATCACACTCACCTCAAATAAAAAGTTTGTTTAGTTCGTAAGAAAAGCCATGCTGGGACAGGACAATGGTGCATCTAGCCCAGCATCCTGTCTTCTGATAATGGCCAACACCATGAGCTTTAGTAGGAATGAACACAACAGGTAAACATCTAGTGATACATTCCCTGGCATCCACTCACAGCTTCTGGCAATCAGGGGCTAGAGATACTCATTGCATGGGATTGCATCCCTCACAATCTTGGCAAATAGCCATAGATGCACCTATCCACCATGAACTTATCTAATACTTTTTTGAACCCTGTGATAGTTTTGGCCCTCATAACAGTCCCTGCCAATGAGTTCCACAAGTTGACTGTGCTTTGTGTGAAGATGTACTTCTTTTTGTTAGTTTCAAACATGCCGCCTATTAATTTCATTGTGTGACCCTTGGCTCTTGTGTTATGTGAAGGGGTAAACACCACTTCACTTTCTCCAGATGTATAGAACTCTGTTACATCCCCTCGTAGTTGTGTCTTTTCCAAGCTGAAAAGTCCTAGGCTTTTAATCTCTCCTCATACAGAAGCTGTTCCATACCCTTGATCATTTTTGTTGCAATTCTCTCTACCTTGTCCAATTCTAATATACCTTTTTGTGAGATGGGGTGACCAGAACTTCATGCAGTATTCAAGGTGTAGGTATACCATGGATATATACATGGCATTGTCATATTTTCTGTCTTATCTATCCCTTTCCTAATTGTTGCTAATATTCTGTTAGCTTTTTTGACTGCCCTTGTACTTATGTTTTCAGAGAACTACCCAGAATGTCTCCAAGATCTTTCTTTCTAGATCTTTCATAATTTTGAATATATAATTGGGATTATGTTTTCCAATGTGCATTACATTGAATTTAATCCGCCAATTTGTTGCCCAGTCACCCAGGCTGGGTGATCCCTTTATGAGATCCCTTTCTAACTCTTTGCAGCCTGCTTTGGACTTAACTATCTTGAGTAATTTTGTATTATCTGCAAATTGCCATCTTACTGTTTACCCCTTTTTCCAGATCATTCATGAATATGTTGAACAGGACTGATCCCAGTACATATCCCTGGGAGACACCACGATTTATCTCTTTTCATTCTGAAAATTGACCATTTATTCTGACCCTTTCTTGTGTGCCTTTAAACCAGTTACTGATCCATGAGAGGACCTTTCCTCTTATCCCATGACAGCTTACTTTGCTCAAGAGCCTTTGGTGAGGAACCTGCTCAAGGCTTTCTGAAAGTCCAAGAACACTCTCTCCACCAGATCACCTTTGTCCTCATGTTTGCTGACCTCTCAGCAAATTTTAATAGATTGGTAAGGCATGATAAGGAACTGGTTAAAGGGGAGACTACAGCGGGTCGTGCTGAAGG
>ML675721.1:4296416-4308717 GCA_007922155.1 Mesoclemmys tuberculata | reverse complement strand
TATTGGTCCCTTCTGACCTATGAGTCTATGAGTCTATGAATCTATGATTTCCCTTTACAAATCATTGACTCTGCTTCCCCCACCCCAATGTTTCTGACATATGGGTAAACCAGAACGTGGCCCAAAGAAAGGCAGCTGATAAAGTTTCACCTAATCAAGCCAACAGTTCTGATTGGGCAGGTATCCAGTATGACCACATGGGACAGGACTCTGTCCTTTCAAGACATGCTGAACATGTTAAATACCCACACTTCCCAAAGCAGCAGAAGGCACTATATTAGGGGGTAGCACCGCTCTCACTAGCCCTGCTTAGGTTTATTTAAATTGAGATCCTGAGGGTGCAAGTTGAGCAGACTTTAATGTTAAAGAACGATAACATTTGCATCACTGCATCCCCACACTGTGGCACTCCCTCCAAAGGGAGAAAGACTACTGCATAGAGACAGCAAAATAAACCATGCAACAGTCATAAAGACAAAAGGAAAGCCAGCCAGTTCCTTGTGCAGCCAGCTCTCTTCAGCTGACCACCCTCTATCTCTACTGCATTAGAAGTGTTACAGCGGCATTGCAACACAAACATTGCAGTACAACATGGTATCGACACACAAGCATTGGGTTAGGTTTGACACCCAGGCTGTGATCACAGGACACAACTTTTTCTTCACTATGATTCCCTCTGGGAAGAAAGGATGGTCTTAGGGTTAAGGCACTGTACTGGGACTCCGACAGCAGTTGAATTCCCAGCTCTGCCACAGGTTTGCCTGGTGACCATGGACAGGTCACTTAAATGTCTCTGAGCTTCAGTTTTCCATTTAGACTGTAAACTCACTGGGGAAGGAAATATCTGTTACTGCAATGGGTTTGTACAGCGCCTGGCACAATGAAATCCTGTTCTCAGTTCGGGTCTCAAGATGCTACTGGGATATAATTAATAACAGGCACAGTTTAAGGATCTGCCATGAAAAATCCTTTCATTTTTTCAGGTAAATATTAATTCCCACCTCCCAACCCTACACACTGATCCCATTGCTTCCACTGACAGGATATCCAAATGGCAAAGTGCTAGCTGCTGCTACTCTGGATGACGATAGCCTTAGGTAATGATGCCTTAGGTCAACAGCTCCATCCAAATGAGCTGGGGAAGGCTCAGTAACATAATTTATAAGCAACAACTTCATAATTGCATAACAGACAGAACAGGTTGATTATTCTCATAGGCTCATTCAGTTCCTGTACTTCCATGAACTACTCAGAGAGAGAGACAGACGCCATCCAGCTGAGAAGCTGAGTCAGTAAGATCAGCTCAGGCTATTTGAATGAAGTCACCTTCTGAAATTAATGCAAAAGCTACTGGGGCTTTTTCTTTCAAAGCTGCAAAATGCTTGGAAATTACAGCAGAGCTGTAATCTTCCCAATATATGTGAGCCTCCGTTTTCAGGTGTTGGCAACTGAACAACTCATCCCAGGATGAAGTGTGGCACACGCAATGTCAGCCAAGGAAGGATTCTGTATAATTTGGAGATTGTGAACAAATGGCCAGACACCAAGTCAGTTAGAAATTAAAGGTTCTGCCATATATCAATGGAAAGGTCATACATATATTTATTTATTGATCAATAACTTAAACTGATTGCAAGGAATCTGGTCTCCGCAAAATGAGAGAGAGAGAGGAAGAGAAAGATCTGGCAAGCATTGCCAGACGGTATTTGTAAATCTTAGTTCACACAAAACCCTTGAATATTGTTTTTGCATTACTTCTGCCCTCACCACACTAACAATGACACTAGACTCAGCCACCGATTTGTCCACATTTCTCCCATAAACACCTTCATGCTTTATTCCATGCTCCCATGTGCATGGAGGCCAAACGCTTTAAAAATAAAAGCCTAAAATTAGTCTCAAATCTATTTTTATGCACCTAAATAGGCAGGCAGATTTTCAGAAGCCCTAAGCCACTATCGGTTTCCCTGGAAACCAGTTGGAGCATCTGGGTGCTCAACGCTTTTGAGAAACTGGCTACTGTTTAGGTGCATGTGACAGGGCTCTCTACTCACTGCTCGACAGCATGTTCTCCTCGCTTTTCTTCCTCACATTGCAATCTCTCACTCTTTCTCACGCTGCAGCCCCTCTCTCGCTCCAGGGGCCAAAGCTTCCTCTTCATGACTCAGCCCTCCAGCCAGGTCACTAAAGGGTTTCCCCTTCTGGGGTTGAGTCCTTCAGTGTCTTTCTGCTCAAAGGACATCGGCAGCCTTCACGCCTGCTGCCCTGACCCTCACTTCCGCAGTGACCCAGGAAATCTAATTCTCTGCCCCAACAGCACCACCCTGCAGAGGTTGCCAGGGGAACCCGGGCAGACCTTCTTCTTTGGGATCCAACCCAGGGCCCTTTACCATGCAGCCAAGGTCTTCAGCTTCCCTAACCTCACTGCTCTCATCCCTGGACTGCTTCCACTCCTTCCACTCAGACCCTTCCATCCTAGGGTCTACTAGGCCTCAGGGATTCCCATCCCTCCTTCCCTCATGGGGAGTCACTGCCACTCGTCACCCTGCAGCATTTCTACACTACTGCCAGCCTCCTGTTATAGACGCTTCTGCCTGCTCCCTCATAAGTGAGCTTCTTTCTAATCCAGGTTCTCCACACAGCCTAAATCTTCCTTCTTTGTTGCTTAATTGGCTGATTGGACCCACCTGGCCTAATTCAGCTCTCTCAGGTCTGGTGTGGGGAATACACCTCATCCCAGTGCGTAAGAATAGATTCAGGGCACTACCATTTTAGCCTTATTTTTGAAAGTCTTCCCATGCTGTTCCATAATAGTATTACTTGTCCTCTTTCAAATCTTTCCTCAAGACCCACTTCTTCTATGAGGCCTACAAGTAAGAGTAGGTTGAAGGCCAGCTGGATTTAGCAGAGGCATTATTTATTCATTATATTTTTAAATATACATACATAAAATATATATACTGAATATACACAGACGGTCTCCTTTTGATTGTCTTTTCCTCTTCCATTCCTTATGTCACAAGGCTTCTTTGGGGCAGGGACCAAACCTACTTATTGATTTGTACAGTGTCCAACGGCACTCTTCACCCTGCAGCATTTCTACACTACTGCCAGCCTCCTGTTATAGAAGCCCCTGCTTGTTCTGTCATAAGTGAGCTTCTTTCTAATCAAGGTTCTCCATGCAGCCTAAATCTCCCTTGTTTGCTGTTTGAGCACACAGCACTGCTCAAACCCTGATTGGGGCATCTGAACGACTGTGATAAAAATACTAAATATGAATTTAATAACTTGCTTTCCCTAGATTCAGCAGTCCCTTTCTCTTCAACAAAGTTCTTAAATATGTGCTTAAAGTTAGCATGAACTTAAGTGCTTTGCTGAATAGATTCACAGATTCCAAGGCCAGAAGGAACCATTGTAATAATCCAGTCTGACCTCCTGTATAACACAGGCCATAGAACTTCCCCAAATTAATTCCTAGAGCAGATCTTTTAGAAAAAACATCCACTCTTGATTTTTAAATGGTTAGTGATGGAGAATCCAACACAACACTGTCTGCATTTGTCTAGCTTCAACTTCCAGCCAGTGAATCATTTTATACCTTTCCCTGCTAGACTGAAGGACCCATTATTAAATATTTGTTCCCCATGTAGATGCTATAATCAACTCACCCCTTCACCCCTCTTTTTGTTAAGTTAAATAAATTGAGCTCTTTGAGTGTATCACTGAGGCATGTTTTCTAATCCTTTAATCATTCTTGTGGCTCTTCTCCGAACCTGCTTCAATTTGCCAACATCCTTCATAAATTGTGGGCCCCAGAACTTGATATAGTAGTCCTGCAGCAGTTGCACAAGTGCCAAATACAAAGGTAAAATAACCTCTCTATGCCTACCTGAGATTCCCTTGTTTATATATTCCAGAATCACATTAACTCTTTTGGTCACAGTTTCACATTGGGAGTTCATGTTCAGCTGTCAATCCCCACATCTTTTTCAGAGTCACTACCTCCCAGGGTATCAACCCCATTCTGCAACTATCTACTACATTCCTCGTTCCTGGGTGTATGCATTTAGCTGTATTAAAACACATTGTTTGCTTGTGCAGGAGATCCAAATTAGTCTGAATCAGTACCTGTCCTCTTCCTTATTTACCAATCCCCCAATTTTTGTCATCTGCAAACTTTCAGTGATAATTATGTTCTTCCAAGTTATTGATAAAAATGTTAAATAATGTAGGGCAAAGAACCAGTCCCCACAGGCCCCCACTGGAAACATCTGTTTGATAACAATTTTGTTTAGTTACATTTTGAGACTTATCATTTAGCCAGTTTTTAATCCATTTAATGAGTGCCATGTTCATTTTATATAGTTCTTTTTTAAAATCAAAATATCACGTGGTATCAAGTCAAATGCCTCACAGACGTCTAAATATATTATGTCAGCCCTGTTACTTTTATCAGTCAAACAAGTAACCTCAGAAAAAAAAGATTTTAAGATAGTTTGACAGGATCTATTTTCCATAAACCCATGTTGATTTGCATTAATTACTTCCCTCCCTCCTTTAATTCTTTATTAATCGAATCCCACAGGAGCTGCTCTATTATCTTGCCTGAGATTGATGGCAGGCTGACAGGCCTGATATTACCTGGATTCATCCTATTTACCCTTTTTAAAAATTGGCTTAACATTAGCTTTCTTCCAGCCTTTTGAAACTTTCTCAGTGCTCCAAGATGGATTGAAAATCAACATTAATGGTCCAGTGATCTCCTAAGCCAGCTCTTTTAAAACTTTTAGATGTAAGTTATCTATTATGGACCTGCTAATTTAAAAATGTCAAACTTTAGTAGCTTCTGTTTAGTAACCTTCAGAGATATAATGGAGTGGAAAGAGTTATCACCATATGATGAGACTATCAATTTCTTTGCCCCTGGTACAGAACAGAAATACTTATTGAATAATTCTACCTTTTCTGCATAATTATCGATATTCTGCCATTTCCATGTAGTAGTGGACCAATACATTATCAAGATTCTTTTTGTTCCTAATTGCCATGGGGAAGATATACCCCATCACGCTTTAGAGGGTTATTGTCCTGCAACCAAGTCCAAGTAACCACTTTTCTTCTCAGGACAGGGGGACCAAATGCCTGTAGTCAATCCAATTGTCCTGGAGTTCAGGACAGCAAGGATCAGTGGCAAAAGTCTAAGAGCCACTGTACATCAGTGAGGCTGTCCTTAGATTCAGAGTGTTATGGCCTAGTGGCCAGAGTCACTGGGACTGCCCTTCAGTGCATGGACATACAGCCTAGTAGCCAGAGTCACTGGGATCACCGATCTATACCGGTTAGCCCTCCCCATTCAGGGTCTCACTTTTCTTGACTGGAGGTAAACCAATCACACACTTGGGCCTCATAGCCAAAGGGAGGGTAGGTTGTCATCCAATGTAAGGGGACGCATGCCTCAATTGCTTCACTGGGTCACACCTCAGGGCCTTATCAGTGGTGAGCAGACATACCACTGGGTCAGCTGAGATCCTACTGGAACACACTGACTCTGTTCCCAGTACCACAATCTCATCAATGTCTGGTTCCCTTGGGCTATTTCCTATCCTGTTTTCCTGCTCCATGGTCTGCAGATCTTCCCATTCTCCAGGGTACACAACAGCTAAGGTTCCTGGCAACTCCTTCCCCTCATGGTCTTCAGCAGATAGCTGGGGATTCGCCTCTGCTGTCTGGTGTTCTGACAGCTTCCAGGCAGGAGTCTGCAATGCACATCATCTCTCCTTCCTAGTAAACCCAGACTCAGCTGACCTCTCATACTGTGGTTCCAGTTGGAGCATTCCCAGCAAGAAAGAGGGGTGTGGCTTCCTCAGTCAAAGGCATAACGTTAATCCCCTGTGGCCCAGTACAGAGTAGGTATATTCTGTCACTAATAAATTCCTTATTTTCTTTAACTCTGCTGATCATAGATTTCCCATTGTGTCCTTTGGCTTCCCTCATCAATTTTCTACAATGTCTAACTTCTGATTTTATTCATTAATATCAACTTCCCCTTTCTTCCATTTGTGTGTGTGTGTGTGTATATATATATATATATGTGTGTGTGTGTTTATATCTATGTATGCCTTCACTTCCCCTCTAAACCAGGTCTGTCTTTTAACCAGCTCATCTTTCTTCCTTGATTGTAGCTTTTTGGGCATCTACTAAGGTGTTCTTAAATGATTGCCAATTATCATTCACATTTTTCTAATTAAATTCTTCCTCCCAGCTAATTTGTTTCATAATTGTTGTCAGTTTGTAAAATTGGCCCTATTAAAGCACCAAGTGTGTATGTGCACACATGTGTGTATGTGCACACATATGTACATGTGCATGCATGTATGCGTGTGTATTACTGGTCCAGACTTAATTCTGGTTGAACATTATCAGTCTGATCAAGTCATGATCACTTGCACCTAAGCTGCCATTAACTTTTAGTTCTGTGATCAATTCTTTGTTATCTGTTAGGACATGGTCTAGTAAAGATTTCCCCTGTGTTAGCTGCAACACTTTTTGAGTTAGGAAATTGTCATCTATAATATTTAGAAATTCCAAGGATATTGTAGTACTGGTAGCATCAGACATTCAGCATACATCATTCAAACTGAAGTCCCTCAATGTGATCCCTCTATATGTTATAAATAGGAGCATAAGGAGCCAGTCATTCTGTTCCCTAGTGTGATTTGGTGGTCTATAGCAGACACCAACTAATACTTCATCTTGTGCTTTGTCTTTTAGGATATTGATCCATAAGCATTCAAGATCATTTTCTTCTGAGTTAAGCGACTTGGAAACAGGTAATGACATTTCTGACACAGTGTGCCGTTCCCCTCACTTTGTCCACTCAATTCCTCCTAAATAGGTTATAAACACTGATTTTAACATTCCAATCATGCAAATTGTCTCACCAGGTTTCAGGAATATCAACTAGATCGATTTTATGCTCATAAAAGAACAATTCCTCTTGTTTGCTACCCAGTACCGGTGTATAGGCAATTAAAGAATTGGTGTACAGGCAATTAAAGAATGTCTTCTCTTTATGACCTTTGGTTCCTTGATTTATTTTATTCTCAATGACTCAATTTTGTGCTTAGTGTTTGTATCTTCTTTCGTCTCTGAGCAGATTGGTCCACCTTCTACTGAGGTGGAGGCCATCCAGAGTATACAGGCAAGTCACTACAGAAGGTGGAGCAATTTTCCATACAGCCAAAACCCTATACCGTAAACCACTTATCTAGCCAGCGGTTCACTTCCAGAATGTTCTGCCTTCTGTCTCTTGTGAGACAGGAAAGATCTCAGAAGATTTCTTGAACTTTCTTCTTCAGCATGCTTCTGAGTTCCCTGAAGTCACCTACTATCTGTGAGATATCCTGTGACTCAGTGTCATTGGTGCTGATATGAACCTTTACCAATGGATTCTTGCCCAGATTCAGAGATTCCAAGGCTAGAAGGGATCACTTTGATCATATACTCTGGCCTCCTGAATAGCACAGGCCATAGAACTTCCCCAAAATAATTTCTTTTTCAACTAGAGCATATCTTTAGCACATCCTTAAATGCATTATTGAATTGAGACCATAGATATGATTCATGTCCCCTTTTATTTGCTCTTCCTGTATGTTCACACAAACATTTTTTCATAAGAATATTTGTAATAAGAGAAAGTATCACAAATACCACGTGAGCATGTCGTCACACAAATATGCACACAGGAGTTGTGAAAGTGCCTTGTTTGTTTAGGAATCAGCCAGTCAGGAAGCAGAAACAAGTCAATGTGACTGAAGTGACCAATCACAAAGCAGTCATGGCGAATGATTGGTGAGGAATCCAAAGGTTGAAATATGTTCATACCAACTGCTTGGAGCATTTCAAACAACAAAAACACCTGTTTGTAGTTAACTTATGAACAGAAAAAAAAGGGGGTAAATTAATCAAATAAAATAGTTTGGCGCAAATGGTTCACCTAGCCCTAGCAATAGGTGCCCAAATAAAACCAACCAACCAAGGCCTATTGGGATGCCTTGCACACTGATTTTAGCACAAATAGTTAGATCTACAGAATCCGCCTATGAGCCCAGTTGCTCACAGACTTAAGAAATTTGTTTTTGAATAGGGATGAACTTTTCTCTTTTTAGCTCAGGATTTTCTCATCCTCTATGGCCTACAATTTACTCATAGCATCAGAATCTGCAGTATGAAACTCTGGAGAGTGAGCAGAGAGAAAAAGAGATGTTCTTAATCATTTGATTTAAAAGAAATTAAAAGAAGCTGAGTTTTGGAAATGGCAGTATTTCACCAGCACTAGCTGAGCCATGTCTAGTTGGCAGCCAGTATCAAGCAGAGTGCCCCAGGGTTTGGTCCCAGGGCTGGTATTGTTCAACATATTCAGTAACAATCTGGAGGCTGGGGTGGATTTCACCCTTAGCAAGTTCTCGAATGACAGTAAGCTGGGGGGAGAGGTAGATACACTGGATGGTAGGGACAGGTACAAAGTGACCTACACAAATTGGAGGATTGGGCCAAAAGAAATCTGATGAGGTTCAACAAGGACAAATGCATAGCCCTGCACTTAGGATGGAAGAATCCCATGCACAGCTACAGACTGGGGACCAACTGGCTCAGCAGCAGTTCTACAGAAAAGGAGCTGGGGGTTACAGTGGGTAAGAAGCTGGATATGAGTCAGCAGTGTGCCCTGGTTGCCAAGAAGGCTAATAGCATATTGGGCTGCATTATTAGGAGCATTGCCAGCAGATTGAGAGAAGTGATTATTCCCCTCTATTCGGCATTGGTGAGGCTACATTTGGAGTGTTGTGTCCAGTTTTGGGCCCCCCACTACAGAAACGATGTGGACAAATTGAGGAGAGTCCAGCGGAGGCCAACTAAAATGATTAGAGGGCTGGGGCATATTACTTCTGAAGAGAGGCTGAGGGAACTGAGCTTATTTAGTCTGCAGAAAAGAAGAGTGAGGGGGGATTTGATAGCAGCTTTCAATTACCTGAAGGGGGGATTCCAGAAAGGACGGAGCTAGGCTGTTCTCAGTGGTGGCAGATGACAGAACAAGGAGCAACGGTCTCAAGTTGCAGTGGGGGAGGTCTAGGTTGGATATTAGGAAAATCTTTTTCACTGGGAGGGTGGTGAAGCACTGGAATGGGTCACCTAGCAAAGTGGTGGACTCTTCATCCTTAGAGGTTTTTAAGACTCAGCTTGACAAAGCCCTGGCTGGGATGATTTTGTTGGGGTTGGTCTTGCTTTGAGCAGGGGATTGGGCTAGATGACCTCCTGAGATACCTTCCAACCCTAATCCTCTATGATTCTGTGAATTTACGATCTGGTATTTCCCTTGAGACAGAGCTATTTAAGAATCCTAACCAAAGAAACCCTCCAGGAAGCTCTTTCATGTTATTCATCAGGTCACGCAGGGCACAGGTACCATGACGATCAGGGCAGAATAGAAATCTAGAGACATAGACAGATTAATCAGACATGTTCTGGTGTATTATTCTGCTCACAGTTCTGTGCACATCAATGCCAGAAAGCATTGCCATGCTGTGTGTGGATGGGGAAGAGCAACCAAAAATGGTAAGCAACTAGTGGGATTGATTTCTAGAGAGAGATTTAAAAATTATGATGATAGTGCTTTGGGGCCCCAGTCAGGCATATGCAGAACAAATGCAGAACTAAGAGAAGGCCCCAGCCCTAAAGAGTTTACAATCTAAGTAAAATAACTGAGGTTGTGATTTTCAAAGAAGCCCAAGCTAGTTAGATATATAACTCTCGTTGAAAGTCCCCTGTGTTCCTTTGAAACCTCACCTTAAGTATTGACATCTGAGCTCTCTGATTTAAAGTGTTTGGAGGCACAGTGATCACTAGCAAGTGTATGAAGGGTTTTACGCACTAAGGAGTTAATAGGGGCAAAAACCTGACACAGAAAAATGAAGGGTTGAACAGTTAGGCTGAAACACATCCAGATATTACAATGATGAGAGCTATTAGCCCGTGAATCAGTCTCAGAAGCCCTTTCTTCTAGTGTCATAAAACTGAGAAGAAAGCACTGGAGAATATACTATGGGAAATAATCCTGCACTGGCTGAATGATGGACTAATTGATCTATCTGGTCTTTTCTGCTTCAGGTTTCTATGGTTCTAGGATATGGAGGATATTTAGTACCCTGTGGCTAGATGAATTTGTGGACAGGTTGAGAGCTAGCTGGCTGTGACTGAATCCAGACAAGACAGTGGTAACATCGGTGGGTTAGAGGAAGCAGCCAGAAAGGTTGATGGAATGTCTATCAGTGCCCCACAGTAAGGGGTAAAACAACTGTGCATCTTTGGGGATGCTAATAGAGGTTGGGATGCCCGGGTAACAGCTATGACCACTCGCTCCTTTTCCTATCAGTGCCTGGGAAGCTGAATATACCCTTTCCTCTGTGACGTGGACCTCGCCAGAAGTATCCATGCCTTTGTCACTGTGAGATGAGACTAGTGTGATTCATTCTACATGGGCTACATGTTGTGACTGCTGCCTACAGCGGCTGAGGCTAGTGCAGAACAATGCAGCCTGCTTATTAAGTTGGCAGCACTGTGGACTAGTGCTCCACGATCTGCACTGGCCTCTGATAAGCTTCCAGGTGGAATTCAAGGTGATAGTTTTAATCTACAAAGCCCTGAATGTCTTGGCCTCTGGTTACCTGAGAGAGATGCCTCTCTCCTTGGGATAAATTGCTGCAGTTGAGATCAGCAGAGGCTTTTGCGCTGGAGCTCCCTTAATATAAATGAGAGGGAGCCGCTGGCAGGGTGCTGTCTGGGGGGGGGTCCTCAGTTTTGGAATTTGGTCCCTACTTAATCTGCCAGAGCCCAGCTTTGTTAACCTTCTGGGAACAGTCATTGGCTTTCTTTCCTCTCCAAGTTGTCATGGAAGGGCTGGGCTGAGAAGGATGTATTTTTATGGAACTTGTTTGTTCTGAGATTTTTAACTTATGGGTGAGCTGCTCGGGGCACAACAGGGACACTTATTCTTACAGTTTAGAAACTGGAAGAAACAAATCCAAGAAGATAAATTAACTGAATGCAGAAAGATTTATTATTCACCACCTGGCTCCCAGCTTAGGACTGAGTTCTAATCACAGATGAGAGGGGCATATGCACACCTGTTTGGTAGCTGGCTTGGCAATGCATGCCCATGTCTCCAACATCGCACTAGAGTCCTTTCATCTGCAACATTTCATCTACTGCCAAGGTTTGACATGACGTATCCAGGAGGTGGGAGTGGGTGTGGGGGAGAACGGTACATTTGTTTCTGCAACTCTTTTCTTAAACTTCCACTAGGATGCTTCCACCTCCCCCTGCCCCCACTCATTCACTCTCCATATAAGCTCCTGCCACTCACCACAATTAGGATCCCCTGCTCACCCCTCCCACCAATCATCTTGTCAAAAGAAAAAAAGAAAACCCCACTTACTTTAGTGTCACTGCCCACAGCCTTTTGACTGTCAAAGGGCACCCCAGGGGGCAGTCTGGGAACACACACAACCAAATGGTTTGCACATACTGAGATCTCTGCCTGGTAGTGAGAGTGTAATTACTCCTGCTTTAAAGGAATTGAAGTTTTCCAAAGGACTTAACCAAGAAATTTAGCTCAGTGCTTTAGATACCAACCTGATAGATGCCTTAAGACATGAGGGAAGGCGAAAAGGGAAGGGAAAGTTTTCTTTAAAATTATTGTAATGTCCAACTCTCTGGGTATTTGGGATTCAAAGAATGACAGTCAATAGCTCCCTTCCCATGCATTTTCAAGTGTAAGCAGTGCTGACAGATGCCCTGTCTGTACGTGGGGAGCCAGTGCACTTTTCGGTGGATGCTACCAGAGCAATCAGTAGCCTGGAGACCTCCAACCAGCTGGTTATGCAGCTGCCTAATAACATGAATATGGTTCCCGTTAGAGAAGAAGGGGAGCCCAGGAAGCTGGATTGAGAGTAATTAAAAAGGAAAACTTTGAATGTGCTACTTTTAACTCTTCTAGCTTTGCTCACCTGGCACACTCAATTAGTTAGGCAATGAAAGCCGGCAGAAATTGGTTGGGGGACAGGGTGGAGATCACTAGAATAATGACACCATCTATACTGTGCAGGTCTTTCATTACAAAGGGGAACATTGTCACATTTTGAACCCCACCTAATCCTGACATGCAGTGCAGGCTTCCAAGATAGATTAATGTTCCAAGATTAATGTTTTTAATGAAGTAAACACTAAGGGGAAATGTGTGATTATG
>ML675721.1:4272107-4291416 GCA_007922155.1 Mesoclemmys tuberculata | reverse complement strand
ATGATCATATTGGTCCCTTCTGACCTATGAGTCTATGAGTCTATAGGAGAGTGATACCAAAAGGCCTAAATGCAAATAGCCCCTTTCATTCCCAAGGACCCCAAAGTACTTTAGGTACAAAGCAAACCCAGACCCTCCAACCCCCTCAGATTTAGAAGGGGAGGGTTACACTGAAAGCCCCAGATCCAAATGTAACAATACAGAGATAGGATCCAAACCGATCTAAACTCAATGTTGTGGCACTACTGGTTCTCGTGAGATTTCAGGCAAGGATGGAAAAATATGGCACCTAAGAGCCCTAATGACAAGTTCAGTAGACCTAGAAAGAGAGAGGAGAAAAGAGGAAAGGGGGGCAGTTGCACAAGGTCACCTAGTCTCATGAGACGTCTGCTTCTGAGGGCTGCAGTCTCATAAACATGGCTTGTGAGATTTCAGCAGAATGAAATCCATACCCAGACTCCAGCCTTGTTTCAGCCTCGAACCTGAAACACCTACTCCAGGATCTGAACATTCCCCATAAAGCACCAGAATTGTTGAAGCTGGGTCGATACAAATGAGAAAATATTTTGTCCTTAGAAAACAGGGCCATCAACAAGGTAGCTCACCCACAGATGCTTTGCCCCATGAGGGCAGGTCAGGAGCTCGGAAGCAGGAAGGATCAAGGAGCAGAGAGGAACATGGGAGGTTTCAACAGAGGTAGGTGCTTTCTTACTGAATGGTAACTCAGAAGGGACGCTGCACACTACTCCCAGCTATAGTGAAACATATCATTAACTCTTTCAATGCCTTGCCACATTGGGCGTTAGAGGGAAGAGTGAGTGGTTGCAGCGAGGAAATGATGGAATGTGACATCTAGGCAGACCTAGCCCTGTCTACATCTAACTTGCCCCCACCAGGAATTTACCTTTTCCCTGTCTTGTGATGGAGACTTGCTTTGCTTGCTGCTGCTACCAAGTCCTGGTCCTTGCTTCATTCCAAGCAGCAGCAGAAAGCAACTCAGTGAGGCTGGGAAGAACTAGTACTGCCTCGGAGCAACCCTGTTGTGCTGGCTACCACTGGAGACAAAGGGGAATGGGACCTCTTTTGGAGATTCTGGGGATGGTCAGGAGCAGGAATGGGAAGGCAGAAGGGGATCTTTGGGGACAGAATGATTAAGGAGGAAGAGTGGAATAGGGGATGAGGATGCAGACAGGAGCCAAATAAAGGAGCAAATGGATGGGAGCTGAGTTTTCTTTGCTTTCATCCTTTTACTTAGAATCTTATGGGTGAAAATACTTGCCTTTGGGATTCTAGGCTTTAGAAGTTAATTCAATTTGCAACCTTACTTGAGCTTTGGGCTGGAGTCAGTCTGAGATTCTTGCAGTATTTCAAACCCCAATCATTCAAATCATCAGCCCAAAAAATCATGATTCCAAATAATAAATGGAGGGCTCTTTCTCTTTGTGTTTTGGTGACATTAATGTCAATTTTTATCTCACCCACGTGGGTTCACCCTTCCCCAATGCCAGTGCATTGGACATTGTCCCTCTTTACCGGTTTGCCCTTATCTATTCCAGCCCCTCTCACCTGCACGCTAGTCACTTCCCATCACTTCATTAAAGTGAAGACTGAATCATGACCATGAGGTTAGAGAAATTGTTATTTATAGGGAAGAAAAAGAATCCCACAGAACTGATTCTTCCTGGACAACTATTTTTTCTTACTGAGCAAGACGTTTGTGGGGGTTTTCCTGGTATAAACACAAAATAAAGACAAAGAGAATAAAAATGAAAGGGTGTTCCCTGGATGTTAGCAAAACTTTCCAGAAATTAGACTTGTGAGGGACAGATTCTCCTCTGGTGTAAATCAGCATTGCTCAGTTGAAGTTAATGGTTCTATACCAATTAACACTAGCTGAGGATCTGACCCCACGTCTCATAAAAAAGTGTAAACAGAATTTCCAGAGAAAGCACCAATGCAGGGATGTGAGTACAAATTTTACAATGCACATTATAAATTTCACTGATGCCCAGACCCTTGGTTCACAAACCCCCCTTTTCCTCTGCTCCTGAATTAAGCATCTTGTATCACATTCAGGGACGTGGGGGAAGCTCTGTTGTCATTTTTTCTTCTCCTATTCCTGTCACAGGAACTTGCTGTTCCTGTCAAGAGGCATGGGATGGAAAGGAGCCCATGAAATGTGACTCTAGAGGATCTCAGGGGAGAAGGGGATGGGGGAAGGCAGCCAATGCAGAATGATCAGCGTATGCCTGGGTATTGAATATTTGATGAGGCTGGTTGTTCAAAAGAAGAACCAGCTTTGCTTAGTTCAGCCCATAAAAATCCTTTTAATGGGGGCCAAATCATTTGTGCTGAGATCCTCATTCTGTGATAATGTACCATCAGGAAGAGATCTGCAATTTCTCTCCCTCACACACACAAACACACTGCTTTTTCCACTACAGTATTCCTGGCTGGCATCTTTATGGAATATATCTAGCAAAGATAATATAAAGGAGCTAACAAATATCAATGCATACTTTTTTATATCTCTGACAAAGAAGAAAACATGCCCATGTCTCTTAGGAGCCAAACTTTCATTGACAATTGATCGTATTTAGGCTCTTAAGTTCCTAAGGCTCTTTTGAAAATGATAATTTGGTTCCTAAATCAGTTAGGCCTTGCAACACTGAGTGCAGAGCAACCCCTAAATACTTTTAAAAATCTGGGCCAGAGAAACAAAGTGACTGACTCCAGTTCATATAGGAAGTCTGTGGTGGAGCACGAACTACATCCTACTCCAGCAAGTCCTAGGTTAGTGCCCTAGTCATTCGACCACTCTTCTTCTCAAAATGCATAAACATAGGAACATCTCTGGTGTGTTCACCAGGAAAGAAAATGTTCTAGCTGGGCATGGTGGCTGTCTCCCTGGGCCTAGCCGGTACGTCTGGCACCACAGTAGGTACATTCAGCAAGTAAATAACAAAGCAATTTTCCTGTCTTGCTTTGTTAAATGTAAGGTGAGAGCTGTCATAAATGTTAGGGAAAAACATCTAGGATACTTCAGAATATTTCAAGTATAATGAGCTTACAACTTTCCTATCAGAGATATGCCTAATGAAACCATTTTGTTATTGGATTCATTTGTGCATGTTTGTTTCCCGCAAGGAATCTTGCTGTCATGAGGTGAAATGAAGCTAACTTCACCTCTCCACCGTGTTAGTGTTCTCACTGTCTTGTAATTCCAGTGTGCATACAAAACTATTTGGGATCTCAACAGAAATGTTGTGGAACGTGGCACTGTCCTGAGGTGAGGATCTATTCTGAAAAAACAATATAAAAGTGACATCACCTTCTCAGTCAACAGCTCTATTCCCTCTGTGCATTCAGTCATAGTTTACTTCAGTGTCAGAATAAGTTTTCCTCCTCTTAACACTGTAGAGCAAATCCAGCTATGAGCGAGGGAGCTGGATTCTACTCGGGCTCCTGCATCATGAACAGAATCATTTACTAAGACCCAACTGCAGGACTAAATTATGCCCTACCTCAGCCCTGTGCAATCCCACTGAAGTTCATGAGTTTTCACAGGGGACTGAGTGCAGAATTTTAAATTAATAAATTTACACAGGGCAGAATTTGGATTACAGGATTTTTTTTTACTATTAGTGATGATGTGTTGCATTGGCAGCTAGAGAAAGCCATCTTTTTACTGGTGAGTTGAGCAGATGTGATGTGAATGTCAGCTGTAAGCCCAAAAGGGCTAATGCAATCTTGGGATGCATAAACAGGGTAGGAGAAGAGCAGTTATATTACCTCGGTTTTGACACTGGTGCAGCACGACTGAAGGGAGGCTTAGGGAGGGAACCGAGGAAGTGTATCTTTACACATTTTTGAGGGTAGAAGGTTTTACCCATAAGAGCTGGCACGGTAGAAAGAGCAAAGATATTAGTGGGGAGATCAATGCTGGAAAGAAGGGGTAATGTATTACATGATCAACGGTATAAACAAATATTGACTGGCTCTAGACGTAGTAACAGTAAAATAATATCCAAGTGGAAAAATAACATCTGAGATTGTAGTATATTGCAAGACCTGGTGGGAGCAATTTTGCAATCAAAGGAACGGAATTTACTAGGAAGCTCTTCTGCTAGTGCTACTGCCCTCAGACACATGCCATGGTTCTGTATCACTAACCTCTTACCGTGCAGAGCACCAGAATCTTGATGGGTATAAATATGCAGGCAGAAGATTTTTCAGTGACATTCTCGTGTCTCTAAGGAGTCCAACGGTTAACAACTCAGCTAGAGTTCCTCTACTGTCATGTCCAAAGGGATCTGGAGAGCCAGCCTATGGGAGACCTGGACTGGCTACCAGGATGCTACTTTTAGGCAGAAGACATCCAGGGCAGTGAATAGATGAGTGGGGCTCATGTCTGGAATAACAGGAGGTGCAACAGGTCAGAATCAAGGAGCATAAGCAGAGCTGTGTGGGAGTGACCAAGACTGGAATGGGAGGGAATGCTGCAGATGGGGGACTGAGGTGCCTGGGCATGGCAACGTGAGATAACCTTGCACAGTGCTTGTTAGCACTACCCTGTTTTAGCCCATGCTACCAACCTCCCGCTTCCAGAATCAACTGGAGCATTCACAACCATTTTTTCTAAAAAAAAGGCATTTTACAAAATAAATTCCCTAATGGATTTCCTGTCTCTTATTGTCACCATTTGGCACTTTCTGCTAGACTTAGTGTCTCTCACACTAGTCAGTATCAGCAGTATGATAACTGGAGTAATCAAAACATGTTATGGTACCCATGCTTCTCCCATAAATGCCATGGCTTGAGATATGGAGGCTGTTAGCAGAAAAGAGACACACGGCCACCTGATCTTGAAATGGATCTAAAGGAGAAGGGTGTGAAGAGATTAAAAAGAACTCTGATAAACTGATCTGATTATATTTATGCACAGAGAGAGACTGGCTTAGCTCTGTCAAGGGCTTCTGATGCTCTGACTGCAAACTGTAGGAGAGTAAAGAGTTAAAAGCAGGACAATTAGTTACGCCTAAACTACAGGGAACAGGTTCAAGGCAAGGGCAAACTTTGTTTCTGCTAACTGGAGCAAATCTTAGGCCCGGTCTACATTTACCTTCTGGATTCGGCAGCAGTCGACGGGAGATATACAAGTGACGTAAATCACTTGCGTATCTTCCGTCGACTTTGCAGTGTCTCCTCCGCGCGCCATCCACACTGCACTGCGCCACTTTCCAGGGTGGTTTTCCTGCATCGATTGCTGGATCGACTGAGTGGGTCTACACAGACCGCTCAGTCGATCCAGAGCAATCAATCTGATGGCGGCGAATTTGCCACCATCAGTGTAGACCCAGCCTTAGTTAGAGTTTGCTTTTTCTCTTCTTTTCCTCCCTTCCTGGCCATCTGCTGGGAATAAGGCTAATAAAAATCATTATCGCCATTACCACATAAGGCCTTGGTGGGAGGAAAACTCTGTTTTTCTTCTCCCCCTGGCTTGTCTGTACTTCAAAGAATGTTAGTGTAAAATTAATAGGTCTAAAGGTGACGTGTCTGACCTCTGTCTGGTAATCCTGTAAACAACAAACAGGGGCGGGTGTAATTATATTCATTATGTGGTTGTTAATATTCATTTTATAGGTGTCAATGTAACCAAATAAGAGTCTATGGGGAGTTGCTGGAAATTGATACATTTACATACTGTTATGGATAAAATAATTGTATAGTAACCCCCTCGTTGCTCACTCCCAGCGTGGAGGTGGAACGAGCAGGCAATAAAGGGTTCCATCTTCCCAATCCACCCTGGGACCACCTGTTTGATTATTTCTAACACAAACCAGACTGTCACTAAAAACAGGCCTGACATTCTAACCAATGAAATCCCCATTTTGGGTGTCATGGTTTCATATTAAAAGAACATTATTTGTTCCTCACAAATGTGTATCATTGCTGTTGTTTTCCTTTCCTTTTCACTTCCAGATGGGCTTACAGTATTGCCAAGGCATGTTGCCCGGCCTAGCCAGGAAGTATAGTAGGCAAGATACCACTTAAATAATCTCATTGACAAGCACTTCTAGGTCTAGACGGAGTCCCATTACTTGAAAGCCAAAGTGTGAGGATGGCACATGGAATAGGTAATGGGCAACAGAAATCTTTTACCCCAGGGAGCTGGCGTGTTGAATTGAGAAAATAGTTAATTATAGTTAACCATAACAGTCATAGGCAAACAAAGCCATGAATGGAAAATAGCCAGTGTGTCTAACTGTTCTGCTGTGTGGCAACACAACTGGTGAGAAAGAAAAGGTACTGCCTGGAGTGGTGCATGACCATGAGTGCCAACCTTGGGGCAGACTGTCAAAAAGCAGAGCAGAGCCCCCCAATTAGTTTTATGTTCTATAATTAGATTTCACCAGCCCAGAAAGGCAAGAACTCCTAAAACACGGTAACAGTCTTACCATGGAGTCACAGACCACCCCTGGGGGGCATTCCCATCTATCTTGCCAGCCAGGGAAGCTGGACTATGTGATAGATGGTCACTTTACAGCAAAAAAAAAAGAACATCACAAGAATATTCAGGTTAATAGGACCCCAGGTCAATTTTTTTCAGATATCAAACCAAAGACACTGCCTGAAGCCAATCCTCTAATAAAACTAACTAAAGACTTATTAACTAAGAAAAAAAGTTATTTACAAGGTTAAAACAGGAAACAAACACACAAATGTGCTACACACTTAGATTTAAAAAGGTAGTATAAGCTTCCATAATAAACTGCTCTTGATGCCCTTTAGGGGTGACCCATGCCAAGCAGCATGGGGATCTCTTGCTTATGTTCAGGAACCTTTGCCCCTCGGAGTCCAGAAAGCATAAAGATCCAAGTTTCTCCTTGTCAGGCTTTTTTATCCTTTCCTTCACCTCCATGTCCAAGCTGATGGGATGAGTTCACGCGCAGGTTTTTCCTCTTCGAGGGAATGAGGAATGTAGTCAGCACGGTTTCTGTCCTTTGATGCAATACGATGCCTCGTTTCCATCAGTGGGCAGGACAAGCACTTTACCTTGATTAATGCTGCTTTTCCTGGTAGAGTTACACAATTATAGAGGTTTACAGTGTAAACACTCAGTACAGCTTATACCAGGGATACAGATGTTATATGTAGGATTAATACATACAGCATGATACAAACATTCCATAAAGGCTAAACCCTAAACACACTCATAACACTAATGTCTATTTTAACTATACTAATGCATGGGTAAGCCAGAGTGGTTTCCAGCAATGCATTTGTCAGTATTCAGTGAGGCCTTCAAGCATTCCATAGTATTTCATTCAGAGCCCTGCCTGCTGTGCAGAGATACAACAAAGAACGCCTGGAGGGAATTTGACGCAAGGGATGAATTAAAAACAAAATGCAAAGACATCGTGTTTATGGGCAGTATTTCTAGTCCTGTAGGTGTGTGGCTTTGAAATGGCAACCAGTAAACCTCGCCTCTTGCCTCTAGTTAATATGACTGAATAACTGAACATTTTAAAATCTCCTACCCAGTGGCGGAGCCAGATTTTGCAACCAGGGTAGCAGTGGGTCATGGGTAGTGGGTTGGAGAGTGAGCCTGCCCCATACTCACCTGACAGCAGCATTTCCTGGCCCATGGGGTTGGGCCTGGCTCCCCCTCCAGGCATCATGACCTGGAGCATGAGGTCACAGTGCCAGTCAGGAGGGTAGGGCGGTGGGGCCAAATTTGGGTGAATGGCACTGCATGATGGCATATGAGATAGGGGCACCATGCAACCCCCTGGGCCAGGTGACAAAGGCCCCAGCATGGGGATCTGGGCCCAGCCCTGTGGGACAGGAGCAACTACTGCTGGGTGAGTGCAGGACAGGCTTGCTCTCCAGTCCCATGTGAAACTTCGTGTCATACACCTTCTTGTGTCAATTGCCTAATAAGTTTGAAAAGGTGCCACACATTCACCAGAAGGCCACAATGGGGGAATAGTCAACCCCTATCGGCTCTGCCTCTGATCCCACCATCAGCAACTGATGGACCTGGTTGCCAAAATGAACCTGGTTGAAAGTGTAACATTATTTGCAAATCACATCAACTAGCTGCAAGCTGTGCATTTGGCTTATAGACTCACATGCTTAAAAATAAGCTCATGCTTCAGTGATTTGCTGTATTGTGGTCTGAGATCTCAGCTTCTCATAGGATCAAACTGTGTACGTATCCTCCAGCCCTGACGAACAGATTTTGTTTTCTATGGCTGTAATAAAAAACAAAAGATTTGCGTTGGAGCAATGATTTGGGTGACTCTACATTAGGCTGCAACCTGGTCTAACAGCTACAAAACAATGAAGTTCCAGAGGTGATTAATTAACAGGTTTTCCTGTGTATTGTGTTACATGGGGAATAATTCACAAATCTTCGCTTAGCACACAGTAGTACAGCAGAACTTTGTTGTTCTACATCTCTGAAGAAGGAAGAGAGAAATGAATTTTTGGGGCCTCAGCTACCCAGTAGACTTTAGAGGACTGTCACCAGATGTGCTGTCAATAGCTGAGCCCTCAGCTTCCCCATTATAGCAGTTTACAATATCTGGTTATTGGAAACGAGTGAACTAGTCACAGTGGAAAAAATAAATGGATTTGACAAGTTTAAGCCATTTTTCTGTTAGCGAATTATCAACTTACTTTGGCATGTTTGTTATTCAAAGTGATTCCACAAATGTTTTCTGCAAAATTATTCCTTCCTGTGGGCTGCACAAATTATTTACTTTATCCTTTTGCTTACATATGTGGACTATTGCTAATCCATTACTCAAGCTATGTGACTGATCATCCATGTCACATGATTTTGTTTTTGCTCTCCAATTGGCTGCCTTTTCTATAAAAAGGAAGGCTTGACTAAATCATTTGTAGGGCAAGCATTCATCCAAACACCCAAGTGCACATTTTTACGTCACATTTGGCTCAAATATGCATAGATTTAAGGCCCAAGGGGAACAATTAGTTCATCTAGTCAGACCTCCTATGCATCTCTCCATTTAATTTCACCCAATTGCCCTTGTGTTGAGTCCAAGAACTTATGTTTGACTAAAGCCTATCTTTCAGAAAAGCATCCAGTCTAAAACTAAAGACAGAGATGGAGAATTCATCACTTCAATTGCTAGTTTGTTCCAGTGGTTAATCTCCTTCACTGTTAAATTCATGCCTAATTTCTAATTTGATTTAGTCTGGCCTCAGCTTTCAGTGATTGGTTCTTATTATGCCTTTTTCTGCTCCAATAAAGAGTCTTTTAATATCCAATATTTTCTCCCTGTGAAGGTACTTGTACACTGTAATAAATCACATCTCAGTCTTCTTTTTGATATGATAAACAGATTGAGTTCTTCATGTCTGCCTATAAGGCATTTTCTCCAGCCCTGAAATCATTGTTATGCTTTTTCTGCAACCCTTCCAATTTTTCAACATCCATTTAAAAATATGGACCCCAGAATTGTCCGCAGTATCCTAGAATCAGTCTCACAAGTGCTGAATACAGAGGGGAAATAATGCCCCTATTCCTACTCTCTGTTCCCCTGTTTATAAAGCCTGGGATCACAATAGCCCTTTTTGCATCACAGTGGGAGCTCATGTTGAGCTGTTTGTCCATTATGAACCCTAAATCCTAGGGTTCCATAGTCCCTGCTTTCCAGGACACAGTCCCTCATTCTGTAGGTATGGCCTGCATTCCTTGTTCCTTGATGTAATGCTTTGTATGTGGCTGTATTAAAACACATTGTTTGAATTTGCTCAGGCTACCAAACAATGTAGATTGTTCTGAATGCCAGTCCTGTCATAATCTTTCTGTCATCTGTAAATATAAAATCACTGCTGATAAAATTAACTTCAGTGTCTGACTAAGCACCAAACCTTGAGGAACCCCACTAGAAACTTGCCCATTAAGTGAGGAATCCCCATTGACACGTACTTTTTAAGATCTGTTAGCCAGTTCTTAATCCATTTAGCATGTGCTTTATTGATATTGTAGACTGCTAATTGTTTAGTCAGAATGCATGGGGTACAAAGTCAACCACTTTACAAATTCTAAGTATATTACATCTACACAGTTACCTTTTATAAATCAAACTATCCAGCTAAGAGAATGAAATCAGGTTTCTTTGACAAGACCTATTTTCCATAAAACCATGTTATTGGCATTATATTCCTATCCTTTAATTCCTTATGAGCTGGATCCTATATTAAATTTTCTATTATTTTGTCTGGCATTGACATCAGACAAATTCGTCTATAGATTCCCAGGTCTTCCCACTTGCTCTTTTTGAATACTGGCACAAAATTATTATTATTAATATTTATTTTCAGAGCACTAGGAGCCCTAGTCATGAAACTCACTGTAGCACTCTTCCTATCTTCTGAAATTTCCCTGGTATTTGAAGATTTATTAAAAAATGAACATCAGTAAGCCAGAGATCTCTTCAGCCAACTCTTTTAGAATTCTTGGGTTCAAGTTATTTGAACTTGTTGATTTTAAAATGTTTATCTACAGTAGATGTTATTTAACATCCTCCACAGCTATTTGTGCAAATACATGTGAAACCACAGTGATTTATTCAGATGGGGCCTGATTTCACCACCTTTATTCCCACTGAGCAGTATCTTACCCTACAAGTAGCCCCACTGAAATCAGCTTTGTTATTTTGTGGAGACATGAGTCAGTGTGAATTATTCCCTGTTTTGCACAACACGTAGCAGAACTGGGACGCCTACTGTAGTAAGGCATATCTCAATAGAAGAGTAGCTGAATCTTACCTATATATCTGCTGCAAGACATGTTTGCAGCATTCTCCTTTCTCCAAACAGCCTTGCAAACACAACAGTCACCTGTATGAATGTAAATGGAAAGCAACTGGAAAATGGTGCAAACATCATCCAAACAAAAGCGCTGTTCTTATTTGAACAAATGTTCACACATGGTTTTCTCAGTATTCACCTACCTCTCTTCCTGAACTCCTTATCAATTATTTTAGCACAGGTTGTGCCAAACCTGTCTGGAACTGCACAACAAAAAATTAACTAAACGAATGTTTCCTAAACAAACAACTCATTTTAGAATAATCAATAACAATATTCAAGTTAAGTCCCAGCAGTCCTTTCTCAGAGATGAATTTGAATTTTACTTCACTTAGGTTTCAACCCCAGCAGTGCCACCTATTGGAGAATTTAAAACAATGTTATGTCAGAGACTTACTATGCATGTGTGATGTTCCCGAATTACTGTTATGCTCTGTTTACCGTAAAACGTATTCCTACACCCCAACCAGGACACCACAGGTTATGCTTTTGTCACACTCCCCGACTCCCTTCTAAACTCTATACTCAATAATAACCCGTACCCTCTGCCTGGATGTTCGATGATCTTTCGTTTAAACTCTGTATTTGCTCACTTTTGAAACATTATCTCTAATAAAAATATTATACCTTCTAGGCCACATTTTTGTAAAATAGCCTTTGTTTTTTCATCTATGCTTTGTGGATGCAAATAATTTCAAGTACAATTTTAACCCTAGATTATCTGACAGCACTGTTTAGATTTGTTTAGACACTGCCTCCCATTCTGGTCATTTTATGCTGCCTTGGAAACATATGGAGGCCATAAACAGCCAGTTCTGCCGATGAAAAAACTGCATTGACCGGTGCACTGCAAACACTCCCACATGCAAGCCTCAGGAGGTTGGCTCTGAAGAGGCTGCTGTAACTTAGAGGGGCTTCTGAGACAGCATACACTATGCCATAGACAGTTTTGGCTTCTAGAGCAGTTCAGAATTGTGAATCCACAAAGGTAGCTTAAAGCCACCTTAGTCTCTACTTCCTCTTAGCCACGGCTTTTCTTGGAAGCACTGTACAGAATAGCCTTAGATCCCACATACCTGCTTGCATCAGGATAACATATACTTAAAGGCTACCTAACATAAGTTGTGCTTGCAATTATTTGCACTCTCAAAACTGTTAAAAAATAAAATTAAAAAGATTCAGTTAAGGCCAACCTGAAAATCAATTCCTATGTGATTTGTAAACACATGGGTAAACATATGTTGTCTTAAGCCGCTAACGAACATAGTACTTGTCAAGATTCTTGCATGGCCTCCTGCACTCTAGTATCCATGATCTTTACAAAACCCCTGTGAAGTGGCTAATGATTAATATCCCCTTTTCTATATGAGGACCCAAGGCATAGAAAGGTTAAGTGATTTCCCCAGGTTACATATGAAGTTTTCAGCAGAGTCAGGAACTAAATCCAGATCCTTTGAATTTTGTGCTTTAACGACAAGATCTTTCTTCCCTTGCCTTTGCTGTCCTATGTGTCACTATATACACTGAAAAGAAAGTTAAACCATAACATTCAGACACAGATATGGATATGAAATACCCCAAAGTTAAGAAAGCGCTTGAATTTCATGGTTTGGTTCAGCCCATTGTAAAGATAGGCTCCATTTGACAATTTCAGATTTGAATTCAAGTTTAGATTTAGGTCACATCTCAAATGTATACCCATTTTAGAGTTATGCACAAACCACTAGTGTCTCCTCCCTTCAAGCCATTTTTGACTCCGCCTCAGCAAAATGGGACAGACACTGAAAGAATGCACCGTGACTGGACAGATAATGGAGTTATTTCTTATTATATAATTCATGGCAGGCCCAATCTCTTACTCTTGAAAAGTGATAGCAGCATTGAATGTTTAAATGGTCATGACAAGAAAATCAAGACAAGAATTTTTTTTCTTCCTATCAGTGCTCTCTCAGGCTGACAGGAAGCAGCAGAATCAGGACTGAAGCAAATTGTGTTTTGTCTGTAGTCTTACAACTGGGTCGTTTTAAGCCCTAAGCAAGCATTTATTTGTCAGCCATTCAGATTCAAACCTTCCCAATAGCCAGTGGGTCTCGACATGGTCTCTAGTGCCACAGACTCTCCTTTCTTGCAATTGTATCTCGAAGCAAGATGCCACTTTGCCACAATAGATTTTTTTAACGCAGTTAAAAATAAACTAATGACATTTTCTGGCAGCAAAATGCTCTGTGGGCAACTAGGGAGAAAAGGTTTATTGATGGTTTATTAAAATATATTACATAAATTGGAGACATGCTACCCAGCCAGCTGATTGAGGCAGAGCCTCCCTGTAGATATTTTGGTTTTGCATTAAGAAAGTTGTCACAAGTAATTTGGACTGGAGCGTGGAGTTATAGACTGCCAAATGTTGATTAATTAAGCCCATGTTTGGATTAGTTCTGCTAGATAGTTTCATTAGGGAAAATGACAGAAAATATGGAATAAAGCAACCAGGGGGAAATACAGGGAGGATTTGTATGTTAGTGAGACCTAAAACAAAGAACAGGGACTGTGGTTGAACCACATCTACCACACAACACCCAGTGTTCCCTCTACCTCCATGTTCTGGAGCACTGATAGACACCATGGGCCTTGACTTTCAACATCCCAAAACTTAGCGGGTATATGGAGTATCCTGTTCTGGCTAGCAGAAGATAGGGGAGGCTGAGTAACTAGGCATAGCCTAATGGGTCTTTTTGCCTGGCTAAAAGTAAACAAACAGTATATATAGTGAAAAGGAAGAAATTTTTTTGATATCTCATCTTGGTCACACAAGGCTAAGAACTGGAACCCCGGTGTTCTATTCCTGTCTCTTCCAGTGGCTCCACACTGGCCTCAAATTATTTAAGATATCATTCATAATGCAGATAAAAAGTTTTATGATTTTTAACCTGATAGTGTCCATTTAAAATTATCTATGACTGAACAGAGAGATCTTGTAACCTACTAATATTCAGCTAGGCACCCAGGTGATAAACACACCATTCAACATGATATACATCATATAATATTGCAAAATACCTGCATAGAACCCATTTTATCTACCTGAAAATTGGATGCAGGGTTCCTATGTCCTCCTAAATCATTTAGGTGCTTTTGAAAATTCCACTTTATAAGTACATAATATCATGCACACAGAGAAAGAGACATTATTAAGGTTGCAAAGTCAAGCACATAAAATTTAGGAAATACCGGAATTAAGGTTAAGTGTGTAACCTTAGTTCAGCCCCTTTGTGTATGCATTATCATACAGTCTTTAATTACACAAACATTTTTTCAACAGGACTTCTGCTACCTGAGGTTCTTAAGAACTATGAATGGATTTATTTTCACAATACCTCTGCAAGGTGAGCAGGTGTCATTCCCATTTTTCGGATGGGGAACTGATACACTGAAAGATAAAGATCAAATGTGCCCAGGAATTTTGGGTGCCTCATTTGAGTTGCCTAAGACCTGATTTTTCAGACGCCTCGGCATTACAGAGCACTTTATATGTTCAAAGCACTGCTCCCATTCGTTTCAGCTACAGCTGTGAAGTGCTCAGCTCCCTCCTCCCCCAGTCTTCTTCTCAGAAACAGCTAAACCACTGTCAAAGAAAAATCTAAACCTGTGAAAGAAAATCTCAGCCCAAGTGGTTAAAGTTTAATATGGGTCTTATAATGGGAAGAGCCACACAACCTTTATAACAGATGGTGCAACCAGCCCCTCTGACAATAAATCATGTATAATTTATAGGATCAATACATAGTGTTTCCTGTTCCTGTTTCAAGGCCTGAGGGTTGGCACTGTTCTTGCAATGACGAGTTTGGGGCTAACCTGGTCACACCTATTTACCCATTCTCAACATACAAGGAGATACTCAATTAAATTAAAAGGCAAGTGATGTAAAGAAATTTTTGTTAACCCCTCATCATTAATCTGTGGAATTCACTACCACAATACAACATTAAATTTAAGATATATTTATTAAAAACATCCAGAGTGACATAGGATAAACAAAATCTAGGCAATATAAACCTTCATATTTCAGGGCATAAAACAACTGTTAATTGCCTGATTTAGGTAAAAACTTTCCCTAAAGACAGATTATAGTCCATATTAATGGACTTTTTCTTCACGGCGTCTGACACGGATCACTGATCCACTTTGGCAATTGTGCTGTGTTACAAAAAGTTGGTGCGGGGCAAGGGTTGAAAGAGAAAAGAGCAAGATAAAAATCAAAATCTGGGAGAGAAGAACACATGGGTCTGATCCTGCCATTATTTGAGGAGGCTGCCCTCTGGTTGCCACACACTCTGCTCGTCATGTGCTCTGCTCATTGAATTTCACTTCATCAAGGTAGAATACACACCACTGAGCCACCAGGAAAGCAATAGGAAACCGCCACCCGTGTCCCATACGTGAAGTTATAATACAGAAGAAGAACTCATCACACTTGTCATGATTCACAACAAATCATTCTGCCTGATTCTAAATACATTTCACAGTTGTGCTACTGCACAGCAATGAGAGATACAGTACTAGGATAGTACCATACCGGGTAATCAGACCACAGCAGCAAAATTCAAGCAGAGTAAGGTGTGTCACCTATATTTCTGCTACATTACTGTTAAGATCTACAGACCCCTTTGGCAAGGAAGGAACTCCAGAGACTTTCAAAGGTTAATTTTCTTAGAAATCATGTTTTGCCTGCACATAAATACAACAGGATTATTTTAAGGCAGTGGTTGTCTATTTAAGATGCATTTTTTGTAAAGGGAAGAAAGGAGAGGTAAAAGCCAGTGGGAGAGGGCGAAGGGCATCTTCAGAAAGTGCTGATTACTCACTCTGTGAAAATCTCTCCCCTTTCAGGGTTTTCAGGTTTTGTATCCAAAATCATTAGTCACTTTTCAAAACTGAAGCCCCCACATTTTGCACTGTTGTCCTCTTCCTCTAAAACTTATTTTTAATCCAGTTTACAAGAGTAGAATATTGAATCTTAAAGAAGATTCTGATCCTAATGAAACTATTAAAGCACCAGTAGTGCTATAGTAGATAAGCTTATGTAGGATATCAAATTCACCATTCTGACTATAACCACAAAATACAATTTGATCATTTTCCGTACCTTTGCCCCATTAAACTACTGTCAGGAGGATTTACCATCCAGGAGCATCACTTTTAGATGGAAGAAAATCATGCTGAGGTCAGAAAATCTCAAGGAGTTTGCAAATCAACATCTGAAGAGATTAATGTGAGATTAAAACAAAGCAACCAACCAATAGACCATTGCATTGGTCTTGGCTAATGTGAATTCTTCCCCTTTAGCAGACAAGTTAAATCGAAGTGAATGAATAGAGTTTTTCGGGAATACACTGCTTTGCTCTTTTCATATGTCTCACACTGCTTGTGTGCTGGGCATAAACCTGTAATGTTATTTCAGTATAAAATTGACACAAAGAGCTAAATTTATCCCCTGTGAAACTACAGTGAAGTGATCCAAAGTCAATGGAGTTATAGTAGGGATTAATTAGGCCAGTTCAGTCAGATCCACAAAATGTATGATGATTGTGAAATATGTTAATGTTTCAACACTTAACAAAATATTGCTGGTCTATTCATTGTTCGATCTTTTGCCCCATCCCTAACCTACCATCCCCCTCACTGTACCACTTGCTTCCCTTCCCCTCACTCCTTCCATTTTGCTTTCACTGGGATTAGTCCTCAAACTACTGTCTCATTTGCATCTCTGCTGGTTTAGGAGAGACTGTTTTGTGGTTCAAACACTGGACCGGGAGTCAGTAGATCTGGGTTCTGTCACTGACTTCCTATACGACTCTGGACACATCCATTCATCTTTTCAGGCCTTAAGTTTCCATTTTGTAAAGTGAGGATTACAACTCTATCTCATGGGCATGTTGAAAGATTTAATTGTTTAATGTCTATAATGCTTTTTTCCGATCGAAGGTGCAATAGGAGTGCAAAGTACTGGAACAAATCCACAGCCAGCTAGGGCATCAGAACTGTTGATATCCTGCACACCACGGCCACTCAGAATGTCCTGGGGGAAGTGGTGAACAAATTCAGCTACTACAAGTCCAAAAACCACAGACCCCTGTCCTTTGACTTCAAGATGAATCTGCATGAGGTGTCAGCAGTATAGGGCCCATGACACACAACTAAGCAGTTCTGATTCTATCTATCAGAGGATAGTAACACACACTAGCAAGTTCATTACACTATTATTTCAGTTCCATCTCTTTTACTTTAAGTCTAGTCCATCTCCATGTTATTTTCCCCTATTTGTCTGTATACAGTCATGGTACCGGACTCCATAAAGCCTTCCTTTGTATTATACCTTTCTTTTTGTGTCATACATCTGAAGTGTTGTTTGCACAACTAAACTGTACTCTATTAATCCAATTTCTAAATTAATAAATATCACTGAAGAAAATTGCCAAATTTCTATATTTATAGAAAGAGATCACCAAATTGCTTTGCTTAACAGGAGTTGTAACAGATGTAGGCAACAGCATGAGTCCACATTTATAAATGACAGTTTTCTATATATACTGAAATTCTGTAATTATCACTCAAATTACTCATCAGAATTCAAAAACAGATGAAACAATGAACAAGAGCACAGTTTTAATGTTAAAAATCAACCCACCCAACTCAAAATATCTACCAACCATTATCCTTGTGATGTACCCAGCCCCCTTGTAATATGACTTGGTGCCATGAAAGCAGCTACATCTGTGCACCTGACAACTAAAATATAGTGAGAAAGCAGGTTATTTCTAGTTTGGAAACCTAATATCAAATCTGACAGTCTGTATCCAACTCAAAACCACAGCTATCGGCTGATGGACAGATAAATGAAATCATTTTGAACATCTTCCTTTACAATCCTTCTGGAGGAAGGATTCCTATGTCTTCTAGTCCAGCATAGCTCGTTTTAAGTCATCATGAGCTGAGCCTCCTCACTGGTCCCTGATTGGGTCAAATTCTTTTGATAGGGCCATAACTAACCCCTGGGAAAGGAAGAGTAAAGGTTTGACTGCAAAAGCAGAACTTGAAGAATAGAGTTAATTGAAAAACTCTCATTGATAGCAAAAGCAGAAAGAACACATGCCAAATTTACAAAATGGCCTTTGCTCTCCCTCTAAATTTTTGCTTCCAAAACTGGCATCATGAACACATGATTTTGGGTGTGGAAATTTGAAAGCCATTTTTGCAAATATGGGCCGTGTATTTTGGCTCTGATACAGCAAAATACTTAAACATGTTCCTAACTTATGTTCAGTGGAGATGCATCAGTTTACTGCAGCTGAGAATCTGTTGCTGACATGAGAAATCAGAAATAATATTTTACATTTATACAACCCCTTTCATCCAGATAGATCCCAAAGCACTGAACAAATGATGTACGTGCAACACCACTGAAATGCAGTCATCTCAGAGGCAGCCAATTAACACAACACATTGATGCTTGGGCAAAGGGAAAATTCTGGCCATGACAGCAGGCTAAAACCCCTTAAAAAAGGAACATGGAATTGTAAATGGCCATACAAAGCAGATCTGGCATCAGCTTTTAAGGATGCTCCTGAATGCCTTGCCAGTGTAAAATGCATTGGACTCAGTTTAAGAGTCTGAAAAAGACAAAGGGCCGAGTTTACCCATCTGGGATTTGAACCCCTGGTTTCAGAACGTCTATGTATGTTAGTGCTAGTTCTTAAAGTAGCAAGTCACTCATCTGCCTCTGATGGCCCTGCTTGGGCTTTTGAAATATTTTCCTTTTTTGCTTGTGCTAAAAGCTTTGCAGTTCATCTTTAATAAGAAGTTGATGTAGCGCAATGAGGAAGTGAGTCTTGATACAGTGAGTAGGTAAGTCTTAAGGTCTTTTCATCTCTTTTCTTGAGTAAGCTTGCATTTTATTAACCAGTGATGAATGCTGCTTGAAGGGAAGGAAGGTAAAAGGAAATAAATGTGTGTCTATCTCTCAAGGCTGGGCTACATTGGGAATTTCCATCAGCATAGCTACATCACCCAGGCGTGGAAAAAATCCAAACCCCTACGTCAAGTTAAGCAGACCTAATCCTTGATGTGGACAGTACTAGGTCAATGGAAACAGCGCTAGGTGTGTCAACCCAGCTCCCACCTCTTGGGGAGGTGGATTACCCACACCAATGGGCGATCCTCTCCTTCTGGTGTAGATAGCATTTACACAGAAGAGCTGCAGCAATGCAGCTGTACTGCAATAGTATTTCAAGTGAGATGAGCCCTTAGAGTTTTCTCTGGTACCCATTATGGTAGTATCTTAACATATGGTTTGGCCACATGACAACTAAGAAAGGTTCATAGTCATTATATTAAACTTAGGGGTTGGTGGGAAATAGTTTTGATTCCCTTCGCAAGGTCCAGTTCTACGCGGCTTTTAGCCTTC
>ML675721.1:4150186-4271707 GCA_007922155.1 Mesoclemmys tuberculata | reverse complement strand
GAGTTTTCTCATCCCATGAAAATTTTTGAGATTTTATACATTTTTCCCATCCCAAATCAGGCTAAAAAGTCAAAATCTCAAATATTTTTGCAAACTGACAAGCAAAAAAAATGTGTTTCAGGTAACCTGAAACATTTCATTTTGTTATTTTTGGAAGGTTTATTTTGATGTTGATCTTTTCTTTTTTTTAACCCCTCCCCTTTTTTTTAGTCTAAATTTACTAAAGTTTCAAAATGAAAAGTTGTTTCGATTCTAGAAACCAACGCTTTCCTGTTAAAAAATGTCAAAATAGGGAATGGGGTTGAAAAATTTCAAAACTTTTTTTTCTCTAAAAAATGTTGAGTAGGGAGACTTGTTGAAATCACCCTTATTTGGCAGTTTCAGTTTTGATTAATCAACATTTTTTTCATAATTCAAAAGGTTAGTCAACCAACTCTCAATCACCTCCAATTATAATCACCATATTTGAGCATTTCATAGGTATAGGCAACAAAGAGGAGGGGAAGAAGGAGTTGTTTAAGGTGGCCCAAAGATAAGGAGCTAAAGCTGAGTAGAGCAGAATTTAAGCTCAGTATCTGGATACGTTTTCTAATGGTGACATCCATTAGATTGTACAATCGGTGTTATCTGGTGGAATTCACTGCAGGGCTTAAAATCTCCTGCAGTGTTGGTGAACTGTTAAAATTCCTGGATTAGAATAGTGTCCCAAGAAGGGTGATGGAAGATCATTATTTAGGTCATTTAAAATTAGTCTGGGCCAAATACTAAAGCTATACTGTAGGGCCCCATTTTGCTCGAGCTAAGAGATCTCAGGACTATTTTCCGTTTCTCGATTCAAGTAAACATCCCTGTCCAGAAAAGCATTAAACGTGTGCCTAAGTGCTATCAAAGTCAGTGGGACTTAATTTTAAGCACATGCTAAAGTGCTTGCCTCAAACCAAGGCTTTAGTGTCTGTAAATTGCATGTTGCAGATGTAGCTCTAAGGACCACATGGTGTCCTGCCTTTGAAATAATCATTCTCAGCATATATGGGCCAGTGGTGTGACAGAGGGTGTCAAATGCAGTCTACAACAACAGCAAAACGATTATAGAGAAGGATACCTGAAATGATGGCAATGAAACCAAGTTCATTCTTTTAACAAGGATAATGTTTTTCTTTCACCCTTATTTCAGGAGGTTTCATTTCTGAGTGTAACAAACGGGGAGTTAGCAGACTTCCTTGGGACAAAGGAAAATATGGATCTAAAATGAATGACATACTGGACTTCATATTGAGGTGCAGTTGGGAAGTGCTAAATGTTTTGCATGGGAAGGGGGTCAGGACCAGTGAGAGCTATGGGATAGCACCGACAGTATTTTGCTCAATTACAATTCATTGTTATGTAACATCTTCTATATAACAGGAATCCCAAATGGCTTCACAGTCTTACTTCCAAAAAAGCACAGATACTCAGCCCCATGGTCCCTCACCATCCAAACAACCTGTGATAAAATAGCTTGTCAGAAAACAGAAAAAAAACCCAGCGCGGCATGTAAACAAGATGCTGTTTCTTTTTATTCCCCGGTAACTGTCATGATGCTAAAATCATGCAACTGTTGTTCACACAGATTGTCCTTGCTTACTTGAAATCTTCCTGATTTGTAGTTTTCTTAGGTTTAGGATGGAATTTCTGGTCAAAACCAGAGAGATTGAAAGATGAAGACACAACAAATAGCCAACGCACATAGCTGGAACATCAGAGACCTAGATTTCGGTCCTTGGGATGGCTCAGATGGAGCAAGGATTTGAACCTGCATCTTCTAGGTTACAAAGGAGGAGTTTAACCTTTGGGCTATTCTGGTAGAGGACAGTACCCTTTTTGTGTTCCTTCTATCTCCTCAAGAAATATTTCTAGAGAGCGGTTTCATCCCACATCTGGACAGAAGCAAATGCGAAAGTCTTGGAATTTATTTTTTTTAAACAAAAATCTTGTTTTCCAGCCAGCCATAACCTCACATATGGGAGCTCAGACCAAGATGTCAAAGTTGACCATTTAAATTGCTAAACCCATTTTTGGGTACCAATTTAGTGCTGGCGAAGGTGCAGGATGGAGATGATTGGAGCCCAAAGTCCTTTGGGTATCCACACAATGGCTACAACATGGAAAATGGCAGAGAAGGCTTTTGTTAGAATGCCCCCTGTTAATATGCCTCAGTCCTGAACTAGATAGGTAGTTCAGCCTCCATTCCTATTCTGTCCTTGGCCTCTCTGGGGAGAGTGACAACAGGTAGGTCAGTTATGGTGGCAGTTTTGAGGATGTGGATATTTATCCACCAGGCTTTGGCCTGAGCCAGCAGCTCATTTCACAAAGGCCATCTATGATTTATGAATATCTTCAGAGCAACGAACCTCAGTGTTATTAATGATCAGAGAGGTGCCTACCATCCATTATGGGTGGGTGTCTATTGGATGGCAGCTGCATATGCATTCAAATACTGATAAAGCCCCAAAGTGTCATCAATTTCAGCAGGATTGATTATCCACCTGAGAATTCCTATCAGAAGAGGGCTACTCTTCAGTTCTTCTTGTGGCTGCTGTTCTCCTGTTTAAAAAGTTCAAGTCATCCAACCAGGGAGGAGAAACAATATCACATGATGTAGGTTGTTAGCCACCCACCCTGAATAACCAATAGTCAGAGCACAATGTTTGCAACCAACCCATAGGCTGAAAGCCACTTTTAAAGGAATTATTTCTGAACAGCAAACATTTGCAGAAATCCACTTGTTCTTCATCAATGCAAAAAGAGAAGAAAAGGGCAACATTTGTAACAAATATTGGGCCAGATCCTCTGCTGCACACTCAACCATGACTCAAAGCAGCCAAGAGGGAGGGCTGACATATAGCTCCCATGTTCTTTGCCCGGCCGCTAGAAGCAGCGCACGTTAGAGCAGCCTGGGGATGGGTTTGTCCCAGCTGGCAATGATCTCAAAGGACATGGCAACTGGCAGGTGAGATTCCTAATCCGGGTAGACAGAGTAGCACTAGTCCAGCTTGTAGGAGAGTAAAGAGTTAAAAGCTAGACAAATGGTCAGGCCTAAGTTACAGGGAATGGGATCATGGCACATGCAAACCTTGTTTCTACTAATTGGTATGAATTCTAGTTAGAGTCTGTTATCTCTCTCCTTTTCCTCTCTTCCTGGCTATCTGAACAGGGGATGAGGCTAACAAAATAACTATCTCCCCTCCCGCACAAGGTCTTTGGTGGGAAGCAAGCATTATCTCCTTTCCCTCCCTTGCATACTGTGTTCAAGGTAATTCACCTGTGCTCTGTAAGGTAATTCTGTGAACCACAGACAGGGCTAATTGTATTCATCATGTAGTTGTTAATATTCATTTTATAGGTGTCAATGTAACTAAATAAAGGTCTATGGGGAGTTGCTGGAAATGGATACATTTACATACTGTTATGGATAAAAGAATTGTAAAGTAAGCCCTTGTTGCTCACTCATGGCATCGAGGTGGAATGAGCAGGCAATAATGGGTTCTGTTTCCCCAATCCGCCCCCAGGGCAACCTATTTTTTATCTCTAATGCAGCTCAAGCTAACATAGTAGCATGGTGGTTGTGGCACAAGTGGTCTCTCAGACCAGCTATGCTTGCTCAGACAGGCTTGGACTAGGACAGCTAGCCCAAGCTGCCACCTGTGCAGTCATGGTCTTCATTGTAATTGTTAACATGTTAGCTTGAGCTGAGCTAGAGCGCATTTGTCTCCCTGCACTGGGAATCACTCCTGCCAGACACAGTGTAAACACCCTAAGGCACTATCCACCATGTGAGCATAGTTAGACTGCAAAGCATTCTGGCCACTCTTCCACCTTCCCCCTCCTAGACCATGACACTCTTTCCGCTCCTCCACCTCCCAGGGGCTGCATGGCGGGTGATGTAGGAGTTGGCTATGCTAGCTCTACACCTGCTGGGGACTTGCCCGTGCTGGAGGGTTTCCCTGGCAGGGGATGAGAGTTGATTTATGTTCCCTCAAAGTACAAAGAGGCCAAAGCCGGCCAAGGAATCTGGCCTGTTATTCTCTCTGACTAATTAAACTAGCTCCAGTTCCAACCAACTTCCATCTTGGGTAATTGCATTCTACTTCCTTGAATTCTCCTGTGCCTTCAATGGAATAAGTTATTTTTTCTTCCTACAGAAGTACTGTTGACACATTATGTCCCAGAGGTGAGTATATTTCAGTGGTAGCTGAGTGATTCCATTACTTACAGCATGCTAAGAGCTTAGGGTCCCTTCAAGATGAAAGATGCTATATCAAGGCATGTCGTATATTTTAGTAATAGGCACTTAAGAATAAGTTCTGCATTGCTAGAAACACTTATGGTCTCCAGCATATGGCAATTTCGTCCTGTGCTTATTTCAGAGCCCCCAACTTCTCCCAGAAAACTGCACTTTGTCAGACAAAAAGCCTTCTTGCCTACAGTGACTCAATGTTATCATAAGGCTATCGACACCTTGTCTTTTCTGTGGGGCTCGACTGTTCTTAGCAGCAAGGCAGCTTTAACATCCCCAACTGTGGCATGGAAACTCAGCCCTAGTTTGTGAATCATTCTTTCTTTGAGAGGACAACTACATGCAAAAAAAAAAAGAAGTCTACAAAGTGGGAGGGTGGCCAGCAAGCAAGAGGCCTCATCACCTTTGGTTGATCTCTGCAAACACAAATCTTTTGTTTCTTTGCTTGGTGGGCTATATCTTACTCTCTGGAAACAGGTAACCTCCTTGATCCAGGAGGGCACACAAGGGACTTGTGCTAATGATCTATTGGCAAGTTTACAGAAACCTGGGAAATAAGACCTGAGCCACTGGGATTGTAAGGAGTTGTCTGTGATCTCCAGGCCACAAAACTTGCATCTAGAGAAAGCAAAAAAGCCGTTGCTTATAGCCCTAAGAGCTGCAGCTTGGTCAGCATACGTGACAGCACGTTCTTCACTGAGTGGTTAACTTAATAGATTGGCTGCCAAGCATTACAAACTAGCAGAAATCTCAGCGGTGGTAGTGACAGAGCTCTGTGTGTAATGCAGAGATGGTCATTAACGTGATTTAGTAACTGGCCCAAAAGGGCTTGGCAGGTGGCAGGTTCATTTAGGGCAGAGAGCAGTTCACAGGAGATGCAAGTAAGCAGCAAGCCTCCACCTGGGAATAGCAGAGAGCTAGTGGGATCTGGATTTTATTTTATTTTTGGTTATTGAGCCCTAGAGGAAGTTATTCAATCTGAGAATCACACTTTCCACCTCTTTTCTCACACAAGCTTCCATGTTATAACACCCTTTAATTTTTTCAGACCAAGGCAAACCTTCAGACATTTTAAGACACGTTTGTTTCCTTTGCATACATTATGCCTGTTTCTTCTAAATACAACAAACCCAGGGCTACCTGCTGCACATCTTCATAGTTGTTGCTTTGCTGTACACCATGGCCATTAGTCAGTATGTGGAGAAAGCAGGGCTAGAATCCATACCTTCCTTGTCCAAATGGAGATGCACCCCTACCATTTAAGATGAAGAAGAATCTTATTTATTAGCGGTAGAGGGATTCTCTCACACCACTGAGCAGTTCTGATCCCCTGCAGTAGGGGGAGCTGTACACAGCCAGATCACTGAAATCCCTCATGTTACCATAACCCCAAAGAAGCACAAACTGTGGCAAGTCACACCTCTGAGGTGAATAACACATAGGAGAGCAAATGTCACACGGAAAACATCTCCAGCAGCACAGAGACCACTTAACACGCCATGCTGGGCGGTTGAGGACCTGATCCAAAGCCCATTGCATTCATTGACTTTGACATCCTTTGGAGCAGGCCCGGGCTCTTTTCTGACCCACCAGTAAGAGGCCCACCTAGTGAACTGCCAAGCACTCTTTCCTGCAGCACCTGTCATGACGTCTTGTGTTTATGGGGTTGTCTCTATGTCTCATCCGCTGTCTCTGGACGGATTTTGTAATCAAGCTTTGGGAGGGGGATAAGTCTGTCCAGGACAGGAGCTGCATGCTAAAGTATCTTTATCCAACAGAGGTATTCCTGAAACTGTGGCAGTTTGCCATCTGGCAGGGAACTGCTTCTCAACTCTTGTTTGCTTTATCACTGCCTGCTACAATGGTATTAAAATATCTAGGAAGATTTTTACAAAGTCCCCCTCTACAGCCATCTGTTTGTGAGGCTTTGTTGTGTTTTTTCCCATTAATTTAATAGTATTCTGTAATTCTTCCTCTGCTCAGCACTTAATGAGATGACCCTTCTGTTCACTCATCAATTTTAGTAGAAGGGGGGCCTCACCTAAGTGTGTGGTCAGCCATCCAGAGTGTGGGGCATCTGTCACTGGCTCAACAGAGGACCGTTTATAAAGCTCCTAGAGTGATTACAGTCTAGGAGCTGATGACATGGATTTCAGTGGAGTTGCTCCTGATTTACATACGTGCAAAGGGAATCAGGTTCTCTTTCCACCTTGGTTGAGGGTGTCCCTGTAATGGATTGTGTGATTGCTTTTATGTGACGGTTTGACTGACTCTTGGATTCCTCAGTCACCAGACCAGGCTTGCTCAGCTGCCTTCTTCATAAAAGATTTGTTTCCACTAGCTCCGTTGTACTTCTCCCTTATTGTTGCTGCACGTGGTGAGCTCCCATCTAACTCTCAAGCTCAGTCTCTGAGCTGCAGCTGAACTATGCTCCATGCAGCTCATGGGGTGGGGGGGACGCAGTGTGGAAAGCTGGCTTGCAGCCATCTTTGCACTGGTGGGACCAGCTGACTACTGGAGTGGCCCTTGGCACAAATTAGAGTCAGGCCTTCCTCCTGGATGGCCATGAGAAATCATCACTGTGCTGGCCCCCCACCTGGTAGAATTAGAGGTGGATGAACCCAGTGGAGCAGCAAGTTAAACTCTAGTTTGTGTTTGCAAAGTTTATTCAAATTCCAGGACCTTTTCATCTGTAATTTAAACCAATGGCTGTTTGTAAAGGATGAATCAGTTTATAAAAACAATACATTATTCTGGTTAAAGCACAGTTATTATTGTGTATGAGGGAGAGAAGACCACCACTAGCAAGTTCAGGACATACATGGATGTGATATATACACATTTTGGACCAGATGCTTTCCCCATTTGGGCCACTTTGCACTGCTCCAGTGCCCAAAGGGGCCAGAAAACCACTAGAACTCCCCAGCTGCTGTAGAGTCAAGGAAACAGCTCCTACAGATGCAATGATGGGGAGCGGAGGAACGTTTCCAGAGTACTCCACCAATCACCACCTGGCAAATAGCGTATTAGGGGACACAATGAGCTGGCATAGAGCAGACCAGCTAAACATAACATCGAATCATATCATAGAGTCATAGAAGCAAATAAGATCAGGGTTGGAAGGGACTCAGGATCTAGTCCAACCCTTTGCTCAAAGCAGGACCAATCCCAACTAAATCATCCTAGCCAGGGTTTTGTCAAGCCACACCTTAAAAACCTCTAAGGATGGAGATTCCTACATTGCCATTTTATTCTTGTCCCCAACATCTTCTGCAGCCAGCCAAAACCGGGCAGAGTAGAGAATTCAGCCCACAGAGTGTATTTATGTTTTAGTTAGAATTGTCCTTCCTCTTCCCCTCTCTTCCACAAGTTGTGGGCTTGAGACAGAAATCACTTGGTGAAAAGCTATGGCCTGTATTATGCAGGAGGTCAGACTACAAGGTCGTAATGGTCCCTTCTGGCCTTGGAGTCTATTAATATAAAAACTGGCCCCCCAGATCTGCTTTTAACCTGTTTTCCTACAGAATTTTTGTATGTCCTGTTCCCCTTTCCCTGCTCCTCCTCTTCAGTCTCTTCAAGGCACAGTTCGTACCTGATAATCCTCACCTTCTAGCTGGTATTTCAGATGCAGAATGTTCAAGCATGTTTGAAGGTAGGAGAAACAAATTTGCCCATTGCTTGTTTATAATCAAATGTAGAAATAAACAACAACTAGAAATTTGTGCATTCAACACACCTTACCCAGCAAGAGAAGAACTAAATTGTATGAACAAGGCACTAAAGCTGGAAGGCCGATGTGCGAAGAGACCAAAATCTATAATCAGAGCAGGAATGAAAGGAACTAATGTAAAGGACTAGCACACTAAACAATTAATTTAATTTAAAAGGGCACAACACTGAGCAATATATTTATGGTAGATTCCATAATTTTATACAACTCAAGAAGATCACTGCTCTACTCACAAATCAAGAAAGAAAGATATAAACTTCCTAAACTAAGTGATACATAATTGGAGGATAATTTGCTTGGCACTAAAGGACTAAACCCAGACAAAATGCCAGGGGCTGATGGGCACCCAATCAGCTTCTACCGTGAATTTTGACTAATTTTAAATAAAATGCTTCTGGAAACATTTAAACCTGGCATTACGGCCCTGAATTCTGGGAGAAAACTTAGGCTAGATCCTCATCTAGTCTAAATTTGTGTTGCTTCATTGAAGTCAATACGGATTTACCTCACCTGCTTCGACACAATTTATATTCTTCAAATCAGATCATTGGGACACTTTTCTTAAAATCAGATGCCACAAATAACAGCCAGAATGCCAGCACTGCAACTCACAAAGATAATTTGTTGTTCATTAAAATGAATGAGTATAATTAGTATTCTTGCTGTATAAAAGTGCAAGGGTAGGGACCAATTCTACCTGCATATTTGTACGTTGCCTAGCACAACAGAGTCTCATCCTACTCCTTTTGCAGTCCTACCATCTGTGCAAGATCACATGTTGGAATGGATTCACAAAGAACTGGAAGTGAGCCCAAATGCCATGTGGCGAGCTGGCATAAAATGCAAGGTGGAATCATGCACATCTAGCAGATAAAGGCATATGAAGACCTAGTGATCAGAAGCTGCAGTCAGAAACATGCAACTTGGAAATAAGGCATAATATTTTTAACAATAAGGGTAATTAATCATTAGAAAGATTATGAAAGGATGTAGTGACTTCATCACTGGAAGTCTTTAAATAAAAATTAGATGTCTTTCTAAAAGAGATGCTATAGTTCAGCCAGAAATTATTTTGCTCAGTTCAGGAATCACTGGATTAAATTCAATGGCCTGTGTTATACCCAGAGGTCACACTAGATTACGATAATAGTCCCGTTGGCATCGAAATCTATGAATCCATAAGGATCTTGCAGGATGACCAGAAAGACATAAGTTAAAGAACCTCTTGTATCTTCAGAATTACCCAATAGGCCTTAGAGAAGAATAGCTCTGGACTTGTAATATTATGATGAAAAGCTTTGGGTTCAAAGGTGTTATTAAAGCTTCCTTTTGAGCTGACAACATTAATTGTGGTTCCAGGTCTGTGTAACGGGACTCCAGCCTGCTTGTACTGTAGCCACCACATCATAGAAATCCTTTTTGACATTTATTAAGCATACATGAAAAACAAGCAGAACATTATAATACTTGGAATTCAAAAGTTAAATGGTTATTTGGTTTATGAAAGCTCCCTCTTCTTCCATTTACATCCAGCAAAGCCCTTCAGAGGAAATAATGTTGCTGAAAGGTCTCTGAACGGTACCCAAAGTTTTTCTGGGGAAAAATAAAGGCACTGCTTCTCATTTATACTGAGGCCCTTTTATATTGTTCTATGAGTGCAAAGGGGTCTTAAAGTGCAAAATATATTTAAGCCTACTTTAAGGCTCTTTAGACTGCCAGAGCTGCCTAAAAGGGCCTTTGAGTAAATGAATCAGATCCAAAGAGTTGTCTACTGATGGATTTTGGCTCCGAGATTTTTGCTAAGGTTATTCCTCCTCGTGAGACAAACGTAACAAAATGTACGTAAGTGAAAAGGAGACGAAATAGTTAGTACTTCACTAATGTGATCATTCATGTGCTACAAACAGGGGCACTTTAACTTCTCTGCTCCCATCTCCAATCTGAGCCAATATCTGCCTGGCATGCTCCAGCCTCCACGCACTGCTCTTCTTCCTGCTGAAGCAAAGCTTGCTCGTGCCAGTCATGGTAATGGTATCATGAAGTTCAGTGAATTCCAAAACTGGCCACTTCTTGGAATCAATTAGACAAAAGCCAAAAAGGAGGACAGGAAAGAGAGAACACAGAGTGAGGATGAAATAGCACACAAGGAAGGGGAGAACCAGAAACTTACATTTTAAATCCCAGAGGTTTTTCTCGTATCTTGCTTTCAACAGTCCAGCTAATACATCACGGAACGATGTTTGCTTTTTTTGCAAAAGTGTTACACTGCTAACTTATGTTAGGTTGTGATCCACTATGACCCCAAGAGCCCTTTCCACAGAGCTGCTTCCTAGGCTGTCTTTTCCCCTGTTGTATGTGTCCGCTGACTGTTCCTTCCTAGAGTGGAGTACTTTACATTTGTCCTTGTTGAATTGCATCCTATTTATATCAGACCATTTTTCCAGTTTGTCCAAATCATTTTTAATTTTAATCTTTTCCTCCAAAGCACTTGCAACCCCTCCAGCTTGGTACCATCTGCAAACTTTATAAGTGTACTCTCTATGCCATTATCTAAATCATTGATGAAGATATTGAACAGAACCACACTCAGAACTGAACCCTATGGGACCCCATTTGCTATGCCCTTCCAGCTTCACTGCGAACCACTGCTAATTACCCCCTGGGAATGGTTTTCCAACCAGTTATGTACCCAACTTATAGCAGCTCTTTCTAGGTTGTATTTCCCTAGTTTGTTTATGAGAAGATCATGTGAGACAGTATCAAAAGCCTTACTAAAGTCAAGATATATCACACCTATAACTCCCCCCCATCCACAAGGCTTGTTACCCTCTCAGAGAAAGCTATTCAGATAGTTTGACATGATTTGTTCTTGACAAATCCATGCTGTCTGTTGCTTATCACCTAATTATCTTCTAGGTGTTCCAAATTGATTGCTTAATTCTTTGGTCCATTAGCTTTCATGATACTGAAGTGAAGCTGACTGGTCTGTAATTCCCTGGGTTGTCCTTATTCCCCTTTTTATAGATGGACACTATATTTGCCCTTTTCCAGTCCTCTGGAATCTTTCCCATCTTCCATGACTTTTCAAAGGTAATTGCTAATGGCTCAGATATCTCCTCAGTCAGCTCCTTGAGTATTCTAGGATGTATTTCGTCAGGCCCTGGTGATTTGAAGACAACTAACTTGCCTAAGGAATGTTTAACTTGGTCTTTTCCTATTTTAGCCACTGATCCTACTCATTTTCGCTGGCATTCATTGAGTGAGATGTCCAATTGCTACTAACCTTTTTGGTGAAAACTGAAAAAAATGATGAAGACTGATCAAGTACGCTATATTGAAGACAGAGGCATCATCAGCTGGTTCCAAACTCAGCTGGATTGTTACAGGATCATAATAGCAATAGTGTTCATACAATAGACTTAATGAAGGGAGGTAATCCTGTTGAGAAGAGTTCTAAACCTATGGAATACGACTCCACACCTTTTGGATTCGATAATCCAAATGAATCGACTGGAGAAAACCATCCTCAAAGCCAGATGATGAGCAGATCTGAATGAGTGGTAGGAAAGTCAGTGATTTATCTGGATCTATAATTTGTTCTTAAATATTCTTTCTTGTTTGTTTATGTAGAAGAAAGGGGGAATATGACAGAAAGGTACTATCATAGCCAGTAGCCCTACAGTAGATCAGAGAGAGAGTCAAACAGATTAGCTTTAAGGCTAGTACTGCTTTCTGTATGCTAAGAAGAGTCCTTGTTCAGTAGTGTAAGCAGAGCATTTGATTGTGGAAGAGTTGAATAGGGTGGTGAATTTGTGCATAGAGGGGAGGGAAGTCACTGTGTACATGTATATGTATGAGCCATTTTTATAAAAACCACTGAGAAATTAATCAGGGACTGGTTCACCACTTGTGCTTTCTGCACCCATCCCCTCTAATAGATGCATTGTTTATTCCTGAATCAATTGCATTTCAGCTCCATTTCATTCTAATCAGATAGTCAATAACCCCTGGATAGCGTTTAGCATTTGGCAGCTGGGTAACCACTAGCTCTCCATTTTTTTCTTCCTAATTGCTGTTTGGAAACTAGTGTATTCAGTTTCTCCAGCACAGTCTACTGCAACCTTATTTAATACACTAAGATTTGCCTCGGCGGTTGCAGCAGAAGGGTTCACCCACGGGTCCTTTTTTGTTTTCTCAGAATTTATGCAAACGAACACATCTACTAGTCTGACATTCTTTAATGTTTATTGTAACAAGTAGAGATCAGGACAAACTACCTCAGGGATCTAGACCCTGGAAGCTATCTTCAAGGGTGACAAATTGCCATTTAAGAAAGGAGGCTGAGCCTTTATTTCAAATGTTGCTGCTAGGCATATGAGTTGACAAATGACAAAGCATGGAACTAGGGCTCTTGAGGGAACGATCCTATATGTTGGGGAAGAGCTGAAATGATTTATCTCCAGATCTCTGCTCTTATTGGCTTACCTTTGCTGTTTTTATCCTAAGAAAGGTGGATGCCGAAGAAGCAGTGACTGATTTGTCTACATTTGCGCACATGAGTGGTTGTTACTCATGAAAGCGACCACGATGAAGGTTAATTTATGGATTCTTTTTGTGCCATGCTAGCAGCAAGAAGTGGCTGGAGAAGTGGTGTCATCAACCAGATGGGGAGTCCCCTGGTGTTGGCAAATCCAGGCATGGCATGCTAATCTCCTACCCTGATGAGGGGTGTGGCTGGAAAGATCACTGATAGCTTTGTTTTTCAAAATCAGTGCTACAGCTCAGGCCAGTACTATACCAGGAGATATACCCATGGAACCCAGGGCAGATTTTGGCCCTAATTTCTCTCCTAAATCTCTGCAGCCCACTTCTCATCTAGGCTTCGCCTCTCTATACTCACCATCCATCTCCTCTTCCAGCTGGGTCTCATCTTCAGTTTGGTCTGGTCCATCCTCCAGGTGCACCAGATGCTTTAATTAAGCTCTCTAGCTCCAGTTAACCCCTTCAGTGTCAGTGGGGGGTACATACTCTACCACAGTTACTTCACTGACTTCAGTAGAGTTATGCCTAATTTACACATGTGAGATCAGAATTCGCCTCTTACACTCACTCAGAGCTTGTGGGTATGTTTGGGCCCTCCTGTGACAAAGGTTCACATGCTCTAATGCTGGGATCAACATAGCAAGAGAATCCAAATCTCAGACACCATCTGGCTTCTTCCAAACTCCATTTTTACCAGCTTCGACGTCCTTGGAATGCACTTGCCATTATGTAGTCTTTGTTTCCTGTTCCCTGTTACCATTCATCTAAACAATGGGTCATAAGAACAAAAAAAATCCAGTAGTAATGTCTTATATAGTATAGATCATGGTGCTATACAACAGACACAGTCCCATCCCTCTTCCTTGTCTCCTATATTGGCATAAGCTGCTGCCCAGGCTGGGAGCCCCTCTCTAAGGAAGGGATAGCATAAGACCCAAGGTGAAAAGCAACAAAGATCCCAGTGTGTTATTGTGACACTGAGCCAGAAAGGGTTGAGCAACTAGCAGGCTAAATGACCCAAATTCAACCTTTAAGGACTATTTTAAAAGTATATCAATGGTAAATAGGGCCATTCCTTATAAATCATTAACAAAGCAATGTTAGCTAGACAAGAGACAAGGAATGTAGATTTGTATTGTTAGACAATTGGAAGAAGATAGTGATTGTATTTGTCTGTTAACCTCTATCTAACAAGATATAGGTATAAACAAGGTAACCAAACAGTGCCTGTTTGTTACTATATTCTATTAACTTGTGTGTAATATTTTTGTCTATCTCTCTCTTTAAATTTTGTAGGAAACCGTTTATGAATGTCTTAATGGATAATTACCTTATGCTGATGAATGCAACTAATTACCTGTGTATACATAGAAAATAAAAGCCACAGCAATTACCTATTCTTTATTCAAAGAATACCTGCTGTCAGGAGGCTATCGATAACCTGCCAGAGAACTATAAAAGTTTTCTAGGACCTTGATCCTGTCATCTCAGATCCACTTAAGCTTGGTCAGGGGAAGCTTGAGTCGCAAGACTGTTGTCTCCAGCTCCTGTCTGGATTACCCTGCTAATTCTAATGGAAGAATTTGAATAAACTCTATATATGGATTGCTTATTGGATTATAACCTATGGAACTGATTCTGAAAGTACTTTTTGCAATTCAGCAGCTCATCATTTCTATTGTGAAACTAAAACTTTATTCATGTCTGTATGTATAATGATCTTTTAACTAACACTCTTCTTTTTTAATAAATCTTAATTTACGTACTTCATAGGAATTGGCTGTAAGCATGTATTTGGGTAAGATCTGAAATAGTCATTGACCTGGTAAGTAATGTGTCTGATCTCTTGGGATGGTGGAACTTTATATTTGGTTAATAAGATTTTAAATAATCTTCACCATATTTGACTTGGCTGTCTGAGTGGGAGTACAAGGCCAGATTGTTTAAGGGAGCTGCATTTTTGGCTTCTGGGTAACCAGTAAGGTATTGGAAAAGCTCTAATGTTGCTGCTTTGGTGAATCTAACTATTAAAATTGCCACCAGTTTTGGGAATCATCTGCCCCATTTGCACTTTGCCCTGATTGAGCAATATCAGTGTGGCACCCCCAGCAACTACAAACAGTTATATAAACAGGTAGCCGCAAAGATCCCGACTATATTATACTATCCTGGGGATTTTACAAAATAAACATATCATGCTCAGTGTTTCAGACACCCTGAGACAGGGTTACATTGTATAACAAGGCAGGCAAGGGCATTCACAGTAGTTCTGAAACTGAGAACATTTGAACTAGATACCTCCTGAGGTCCCTTCCAACTCTAATATTCTATGTACATGCACAGAAAAAAAATTCAGATCTGAGCTAAACTCTCTAGTTTTGATTCCCTTGGGATTATGCAAATCTTTGCATTCATTTTGATGCATAGGGTGCTCAAATCCCCAACCTGACCTTGTTACCCCAAAATCAGACCCAAGGCACCCCCCCCACAATGATCTGCTTATGTCAGTAAACCAATTGTCAATTTTGTCTGTTTCAGTGGATAACAGGAGGTGGCCTGCCTTAGAGGAATTGCCAGGATTTTACCAGGGATTTTCATTTAACCATTGGAAAAATCCCCAGAACAGATTAATTCTGTTCACCTTTGGGAGGACATGGATACAGCCCTCCACTCAAAGGACTGACACTCAGGTAGTAATTTATTCAAAAACAAAATAAGCTTTTATTTTGAAACAATATTTCCTTAACACAATGCATCTAAAAGCAACATACATCTTCTTTTACAAGATATACATCAAAAAGCAACAAATTCCCTTGGCACAGATACACATTAAAGTACACAGTACAGCAACATTATGTAGATATATGGTTACACTAAGTGGTTACATTCTATATGCAATGGCCAGTCACATATACGATGCTGACAGCAAAATCTTAACTGTAAAGACCTATACAGAAAATGAGATCATACAAACACCCAGCTTTTTTATCTCATGCACATCCTGTTACCCTAAAACTTTGGTTCCTACTGGCCTGGGTATACTAATGAACCAATCCAAGCCTTACTTCTAAAAGCAGGTAACCAAAGGTGGTCCATCCTAGAGAATTAAAAAGGTTTACCAAGGTTTTCAGTTAAATCACTGAAAACTCCCTAGACCTGCCTGCCTCAGTTAACCCTTGAGAAGATGCAGATACAGTCCTCTGCTCAAAGGATTGACATTCAAATAGTAAATTCTTCACACACACAAAAGTCTCTTTATTCAATACTAATTTTAATACAATTGGATTTTAAATTGAAAAATCAATACAATATAATAAAATAAACTACTTGGGACAATACACAATGCCATAATCTAATCAAATATAACAAACTATAAAATTGCAATACAATACTCACAACATAATGTAACACTTCCTTAGTATGTTTTACAATGTCATGAATAGGTAAGTGCGGCGTGGCATAATAAACATATAATTTTGCAACATTTAACATAAAAAAGCCTGCATACGTATGTATAAAGTCTTAATACAAAGGTACATTAGAATATCAAACTTATTGCAATAAAACATACTCTTCGCCTATACATATGTCTAGTTACATTACAATAGAACACTTATTGATATTCCTACAAGCTAACATTCTGTGAGTGATCAGGCAATCATAGAATGGGTGGGGTTAGAAATCATAAGCATCCTGTGTTATTTACAATCGTGCACAAGCATTTCTTATATTTAGAATAGTAATTACTCTCCTTATTAAATCCCTCCGTCCTGGCTGTGGATCCTTCTGCTCTGTCCAGGCTTCTTGCTGTTGCTGTCACTGCTGTTATTCTTCCACTTCTCTTACTGCCAAGATCTCCCTCTGTGATCATGACCACCCACACCCAAGCCTGTCAACTCTCTGCCTTATATATGATTTTTCTGACCTTTTCTAACTCTTTTTGATTGGTTGCTTTCTTCATGTCAATCAACAGCATCTTTCTCACCCAGAGGTGATATCAGTTTTGATCAATCAATTGTCCAATATGCTAATTAGCTTTATTTACTTCCTCACTTGGACCACCTTCGAAACCTCCTTCAAGAGGATATTTTTAACCAATCAGCTATCCCATATGCTAATTAGCTTCACTTGTTTACTTCAAACTTTGGATCCTCCTTTTCACCTACTGACCCGCCCCTGCAGGTACCAGGAATGACCTTTATTTCACCCTAGTCTACCTTTCTGCTATTGGTCAGTTTCTTATTACCTCTCTTTCATTTCTTTTTCTTTCTCTTAGTGATGACCTCATTGGCCACCATTTTGGATTTTACCTAAACTTACTCTGAACTATTATTAATTACTACTTATCGGAAGCCTTAAACTTAAAACTAACTATATTGCTATTCATGTCTAATCACTATGATTCTGTCACCATCTTTGTTATTTAAATCAGAACAGATGAAATCTATGATGTTTTTCTCCCGCCTCTGCTTGCTTTTCAGCTGTGTGGCTAAATGCTGTCTCTGAAGCTGGTCTCCTTATGTGGAGTAAAGCAGCCTTAAAAATCTCTTGTATCAACCCATTCATATGTTCTATTTGCTTATACAGAAAACATCATGCTTAGTTCTTCCACATTCTTCCTTTCTTTCCTTCTCTCCCTCTGATGGTCCTTCTGTTTTGTCAAATATGGCTGCAGTTGTAGTGATTTATTTTCAGCTCATCTTCTTAGGCTGTTGCTTTTTTTCTGAGATCTCAGCTCTGCTTCATGTCTTCTTTCTGATTCCTGCTCTCTCTATGACTCGCTATGGTGCCTTCCACTTGCACTAACTAAAGCCTAGCAGTGGCAATACTCTGCCTTATATACGGGTTTTGACTTTTTCTGATTGGCTGATTACCCATTCTACCAATCAGCTTTAAGCTTTTCTGATTGGTTGCTTTTATGGACCAGTCACAGCCTTTACACTCAGGTCAGACCTATTTGAGAACCTCTGCTTTTACCTGACTGACCCCTCCCTTCAGATGTTTGGAGTGACCTTCATTTCACCCCAGCCTTCCTGTTCGCTATTGTCAAGCTATTCTAAGGCCACCATTTTGATTTTCTCAGATATAATTTGCTCCAGCTGCCATCTTGGATTATTAACTGTAACCATTTAAAACTATATGTATTACTTATTAAAACCCTAATTACATTTTATGTACACCCCAACATTATGGTTCACTGCCAACACTAATTATGCTAATTAGAACAGGTTAAGTCCTAAAGCTTTCCCTGTGCTTCAGCTGTGTGACAGAGTGCTGTCCTTGGTACTGCATTTCTTACAGGATAGAGCAGCTGAAAAAATCTCTTGCACCAACCTCTGTATAAATTTTATTCTCAATCTAGGATCCAAACCAACTCAGGAGGAAATTCACCCCAGTGCAGCAGGTTAGCACAAGGCAGAGCATCATAGCTGTCATTTTTTAAACCGTCAGAGTACAGCTAAAGTGTGACACAAGTGATCAGCAGGCCTCTTGCTGGCCCCAATGTGCCAAAGTGACACTCACCCTCAAAGCAAGACTCAGTCCAAACTTCCAGTTTCCCCACCTGCATAAGCTCTTGAGACCAACAAGTTTTCTACAGTTTCAATTAAATGGACCCACTTGTCACAAATCCCAGCCCAAAATAGCAATTGTCCCAAGGTGCAAAGTTATAATGATCCTGATCCATAAAGTTCTGGGGTATTTAACTCTATGATTTTGGTTCAGTCCACTATCATGGAAGTGCCAGCTGCAGCTTCATAGTTAAGGCTGAGAAGAGTTTTACAATTAAAGCAGGGATTCAGTTTTTGTTATTTCTTAAAAATAAATTGTATTTTGCCCAAAACTGCAGGGCTTTCATTTTGAATACAGAATGACTATAGGCAGGGTCCAGCTGTCCAGTTCACATCTGGGCTTGGACTGCCCTGGCATTTGGTGTGTGCTCAGATGCTGGGTTTTAATTTGAGTCATCCCATCTGAGACTCTTTGCAACCCTTGGGAACCTTCTTAAGGAACCTGAACTGAAACATGAAACCTGGAAAATATCTCAAGGCCTCTCACTCAGAAACTAAAGTTTCAAAGAGTTTTAATTAAAAATAAAGAAATCCTCCTGCCACAGTTTCAGGGTAACTGTACTTGTATGCATCTCTCCTCTCCATGGTCCACTCCAGGAGTGCCCAGTCAGGTCTCTGACCACCAGCTATCACCTGTTGTGAGGCAGTGACCTGTGAACCACTCCCTTCTGACTGGGGAGCTTTAAGGCTACAGAGTTCTCTGACTTACCTTGTGGTATCTCCCCAGCAATCTGCTCTTCCCAACCACCAGCACCAGTGATGTGCTTTCTCTCTGAGGGCTCTGACCAGTATCTGACAGTAATGACAATTTACCACTGGTCACAACCCTCCCCAGCTGCTGCTTTTTAAACAGACATGTACACTAATAGTACCAGAAATCCCCCCTCAGTCTTATGGGGCCCTGGTAAGCCAATGTCCTTCCAACCCTGAAATAAGGGTTGGGCCTCCCTCTCAGACCAAAGGTCCTGTCTATTTGCTGAATCAAAAGGAAGTCTCTGCCTCAGTTTGAACTCAGCTTCTTATACTAAAAGCCCTTTCTTTGTTTGAGTCTCTGAAAAACCCAGCCTGAACCATATATATAAACCAGCCTGGGAGTGGTATTGAAGCCTTTAAAAAAAATCCTCAGTGGGTAAAGTGAGCCATCTCTGATTAAGCTATTGGAAGGATAAGTCCCTTCCCAGGCAAGACATACAATGCACCTAGGTGCTATAACATTGCAATAACAGTCTCTGGGGAGGAAGGGAAGAAGTCTTGCAAAGCTAGCCCTTTTATGGTGTCTCCAGATGTCTGGAGCTAGGAACTTGACTTTATTATAGATACTTGTCTACCCAGATGTTTATTTCTTCCTCTTCACAATATATGCATGTTTACAGTGAGAGATATTTACATGTTTTTTTAACTTAGCCATGTCTAAATTGTCTGAAATCTAAATCAGAAGTTCATTAGTGCCTATTACCCACTGTTATTTAACTTAACCTATTTTAAAATTTTAAACTAAGCTGCATTTACTTTGAAAGTAAAATTCTGGAGCTGGTTAAAAATATTGCTCTAGATATGATAAAAAGCACCAGTACATTAGATTCTGTAGTTAAATCTTTGTGCTGTCTAAAACCCAGCTGCCCACCGGGACTATATTAGGGTTCTGGAGTTCTTATTTTCCTTCAGGCCAGATTTCAGTAAATGAAGAACTCCCCCAGGATACACATTTAAAAATCGACTAAACACTTCTAATTTGGAGTGAATATTAGGGTATATATGAATTTGAAGTCCATGCACAAGCAGTGTAGCTGATCATGAAATGTTGTGTGGAAGGAAAAGTAAAGTTTTATGAGTTCCTGAAAGACAGAATCAAAGAGCAATTTTGGAGCATTGGATGGCCCAGGGGGTGGGAATGCAAGACAGAGCCTTTTCCCTCTAGGTCACTGAACTGAATCCAACCCAGGTCAGCAGTCACTGGAAGTTGTCACCCTCAACCAACTGCCTCTGCAGAACTGGTGGTTTCCAGGCATGTTCCCAGGGGACAGTTGTCTACGCCACCAAAACCCACCACAGTTCACACTTGTCACAGAGAGGCCAAACTTTTGTATGGATCATGGAAACTGATCTACAGTGAGGGAAGCTGGCTTTGCTACTACTGCCTGAGCTGTATCTTTTCTATGGGCATACATGGAATTCTAGTCTCCACGGCTGTCAATGTGGCACCTCTAGTATGCAGTGAATCTGCTCTAACAAAAAATGTAAGAAAAGGAAATCGTAATTTCTATCATCTAATTGAAGGTCACAGTGAGACTGGCTGTTGACATTTGAAAGGGAGAAAGTGAGTCAACAGAAGGTTTTTTTCTAAATAATTACAGGATTTAGGACAACAGTGGACAAATCCCAGGATTCCAGAGGTACAATTGGGGTCTGATAAACACTCAGAAGCTCGGATGCTTATCTATGCCTCGGATCCTTATCCATGCCATGGGACATTATTGAACAGGTGCCTTCAGGAGATTCCCAGTATTCCTGGGCTTGGATGTGTTGAAAATACTCCAGGGAGAAGATGTTTCTTGGCATTTCAGGTCTCCGATGAAATCAGAAAGCACAAAACTTATTTCAAATACAGAGAAAAGAAAACTGAGTTTTGGAACCTCAGAAATGTTTGAGGTTTGAATTGTGTTTGGGATGAAGGGCTGTTTATTGCATCTGAATTGGTTTGCACATTCCTAAAACAATTAACCTTAAGAGTCATGTATGTACCAGGTTAATAGGGGTTAGTGAGGAAAACATCAGTGGCGAGATTAGCTCAGAGCTTGTGCTAACATGCTAGAATAGTGGCCATTAGGAGCCAATGCAAGAGCTGGGTACAACCACAGTCCTTTTTCTCAGGAAGAGCAGAGATTGCTCTCTGTATGCATCTCTAGGATTTCATATTGACCCATAGCTCTGCCTCACTAACCGACAGAGCTGAATGTCCACAGGGAGGGGACCACACTATACTATTCATTCACAAGGATAGTGCAGTAAGAGTGCTCCTGACAGACATGAAGGGGCCATAGTGCCTTTTGAAGCACAATCCCCCCAACAAATCCCCTGAAAGGCACTGAATAATCTGGATTTAACTGCTTTGAGGCACAGAATACACAGTACCTGGAATTTGGGGGAGGGTGAAATTGGGTGTGTAATACCTGATAATTTAAGACTGGTGAATAAAATATTGCCCCTCACATATCCAGAAGATCTACCTGCCCATATGACTCTCTCATTCCTGGCATATGGCAATATGTAAACAAATAGTCTACTCCTGTTGTTTCCACCTGATGATCCTAGGTAATTCAAGCAGCAGCCAAAGGCTTACATTGCTGATTTCTGAAGAGAGGGTCGAAATAACCCACAAGTTGTCCCAGGAAGAAGCTGTCTATCATAATACATCATAATACATCCCAGACAGCAGGTGCCTGAAATGTATGGCACAGTAGTTAAAGTGAGTGATATTATAAAATATAAAAGGATATTACAAAATTGTACAGTTTACATGACAGTTAAAATACACAATTTGACACACCATATATTTTCATCTTCCCTCTCTAGGAAAATAGTAATCAGAATCCATTACTTTTAAGAGGGAGTTGGAATATTCCACTATAGAATCATACAGGCTAGATGCAGCAGGGCAAAAGTGATGCGGAGAAGACAAGGTGAAGGGCAAAATTATGAGTGCCCTAGCGGGAACGGCTCTAAGGAATCAACATGTTTATACCCATGAAACAGAGATCAGCACCTGGCCCATATGTCTGTAGTTGCCTGTTAAATGCCTCCCACGCTCTCTGCTCTACACAAACAAATGACTAATAACTCATCATTCAGATCCCAACCCTCAAACAATTTGGGGAGCTGCACATGATATGCAAGTTGGGAATTGTGAGTCAAGTATTTGCCAGAATCAGAGCCACAGGAGTGCAAGCACCATCCAATAAAGACACGTTATGTTCCAGAGATGCCCTGGCAGACTGAGCCTTCAAGGACGTGTAAGCAACCATCCCTCTGGTAATATCAGCAGCTGCTGCTATCAGCTGAACCTGTCAGGGACTAGAAACCCAGCAGGAACTTTGGACTGCGTGGGTAGTTCTGAGGGAAGAGGATGTGCAGCGTACAGTTATGGGGATTACAAATACTGGCAGTGGAGGGCTGTGGCCTGTCAGCCTTCCCAAACATCTTTTAACTTCCTCCCTCCATCATTACCCCACACTGAAGTAATGACAAGCCTCTGAAAAGAAGGCCAGGGGTCCTATGACACGCTTAAATCACTTAAAGTCTCAGGGGAGCATAGGGCAGGACAGCACAGTACTGTCAGGTGGCTGGAGCCATCACTTTAAACAGACTCCTCTGGTCTCTGAAAGCTTTATTGTAAATAAATAAATTGCACCAACATTTTTAAAAAGAGTCTTTTCAAAAGAGATCCATGAGGCACAGATGTGAATCCACATTAAGTCCCTAGGACACAGCCCATAGTGAGAGGCAACGGGTGGCTGCATCACCCCGGAAGAATTGTGGGGAAGGAACTGTGGCCATGGAAGACAATTCTCTCCCTACTTACTCCTTGCTTTGGGAGGAAAACATTTGAGGTGGTTTACGTTATTGCTCCCTCACTGCATTGGCTCAGCTAGTCGATGCATTGGGAATGCACAATCTATCCTCTAGCCCCCTGCTTCAGGAGGGGGTTAAGCAGGTGCATAGCTCTCTATAGCTCTGCACATCCACACAGGGGCTCGTGTGGGAGTTCTCACTGCCTCTTGCCCTCCTATACAGGCACCTATGCCATGTATGATCTAGCCCAGAGACATCCAGGAGGGCACAATGGGATTCTGAACTCCTTGGATGACAAACAAACAGTAGAAGGAGAGAAGTATCTTAAGTTCCCTGCTTTCAGAGGAGCTCCTATCTTTGTCATTCCTTAAGCATTAAATAATATACCACAGAAATAAAACATGGAAATTGTTAACAGTTAATACTGTACCCCTCCTTCTTCTACCAGGGGAGAATGGGAAGATTTAGATCTGTCTCTGGCTCTCATTTATTAGAGATTTGGGAGCAAATCAGACACGCCCAGTTTAAAAGAAAAATTCTACAATATCTTATAAGCACAAGTATGGAAGAAAGCAGATGACTGTATTGGGATTTTGACCACTTTAGTCTTGCCCCAGCACCATCAACCCTGACCTAAAGGGAAGCAACTAGTTACTCTCCTGACAACTCTGTCTCTCATTTATGCCAGCCCAACTAATTTATAGCACAGCTTCATTCACTGAAATCCTTCCCTCTCCTTCCACTTGCTCTAACCAACCTTCTAGCAGAGCAGAGAATGGATAGACGAGAGGGTGGCCTTGTGCAGGCACCAAGAATCAGCACTCTTGGGTTCTATTCCCAGCTCTGCCACTGATTTGCAGTACTGAATATGTCACTTTAACTCCTCCATGCCTCAGTTTACCCATTTGTAATATTCAGGATAATGATACTAGAGCCGGCTAGGAACATTGACAAAATTGTCAGAAATGGCCAATTTGCTGAAATCAAAACTGTTTGCGAAACAGGTTCAATTTTGAACTAAAAAATACATTGAAAAAGCTTTCAAAATTGTCAAAAAAAAAATTTGCTTTGTGGTTTTCAAAATGATCCAGTTTTCTGGTTCAAAACAACTATCCAATTAAAAAATTAAACTAATTAGACTGAAAAAGAGTTAAATAGAAGCAAAAAGTTTGAAATTAAAACTAGAAATTTTGAAATGATCAAAACTAATCTTCCTGATTGACCCAAACTAAAACTATTTGTTTTTCCAATTTGTGAACTTTTTTCATTGTGATTCAGGACAATAAAAATTTTGAACTCTCAAAAATATTCATAGGGTGGGGAAACTATTTCCACCCAGATCTCAGTGATACCCAACTACCTCCCGAGAGTGGTTTGAGATTAGTTCAACGTTTGTGAAGGGTGTTCAGATTCTGAAGGGAAAGGCTTTGCATGAGGCATGAGACGTGTAATTAAGAAAATTGTGAGGGGTGGGGTGGAGTCCAGCAGCGGCCAAAAATACAGTACAGGCAGCACAGACAGCTCCAGGGAGAGTTTCCTGCACTATTCCTGATGTCAGACCAAGCAGCAATTAGCATGACCTAGTGCCCCTTGCAAGCGTAAGCAGGGGAATGGGCCCTCTATTGTGGGGAACTTTCCTGGCTCATACACTACTCCGGTGGAGTTGGTTAGCAAGAGGATCTGAGTCCTTGTTCCCACTCTTTTTACCCAGAGGCCTGCCTTACCCCGAGAGCTCCCCTCCCAGTCTCCTGTGTGGCAGAGTCCCTGTAACCCCAACAGGCTGGTCCCAGGATTTCCGGGGGGCTCGACCCCCAATCTTCTTGTGGTCACTTAGGCTGTCCCCACTCCGGGGTACTAACTCTGCACTGGGTGCTTCCCTATCCCGCTAATCACTGCATATAGTTCAAAGCCATACAAGTATTACACAAACAGCAATCAAAAATCAAATAAGAGAACAGGAGAAAGGTTAAAGGAAAAGCCCAATGCTGCCCCTGGCCTGAGGGCACCGCGCACAGTATCTCTGGGCTGTAAGGGAAGTTCAGAGTCTGTTCCTTACATCTCACAGGCCTTCTGCCCAGGCCCTGGCTGTGCTGCAGGGATGCAGAGAGCCAGACACTTGCTCTGGCGGTGGCCACAAGCCCCCAGGCGCTAGGGGGATAGGGCCCCTCTCCCCTGCGTGAGCCCCCCTATCAGGGTCATGATCTGCCTCCAACTCTGGCCTGCGAGGCCTCTTGGCTGATGGCATTTCCCTGCTCTGGGCCCTGCCCAGGGTCCCCCTCGGTCTCCTCGTCTGCTCACCACACTCGGTTCCAGACGGCTCCATTTCCAGCCACACACTGCTTCAGTGTGGCTTGGCTCAGCTCTCTGGGATGCTCCTTGGGCCCCACTGGCTCTGCTGCGGTGGGTCTGCTCAGCTCAGCTCTCTGGGCTTCTCTGGCCTCCACACCCAGCTCCACATGGGTTCGGGTTTGGGTTCAGGTTCAGCCCCAGCCCCAGCCCCAGCTCTGCTCAGCTCCCTGGCCTGGCTTTTCTGGTTCTGCTGCTGGCTGCCTTGTCCTTAGTTGGGCCCCGCTCTTTGCCCAGCACAGGAAGGCAGCTCTAGAGGCAGAGGGGACCCAAACTCCTCACTTGCTCAAGAGATGGCCAACCAAAAGGACCCACTAAGTTTCAGGAAGGGGCTAACAGTCTCCTTTACACAAGGGAAATGGCAGTAAAAGGAAGAGAGGGCAAATGGTCCTGGGAATAAAGAGAGAGGATGAATGAGAGAGTTTCTTGTAAGCCCCTTTGGGCTCTGTTAAGAGTTGGTTATGATAACCCAATAACATGCCTTCTGTTGGTTTAATCTTATACTCATCCTTTGCCTCAACAGAACCTCATCAAATAGGCTACTAGCTCCTCAGAGTCCCAAGCAAGGGGATCTCGAGCAACACCCTGGAGCTGGCTAAGGGAGTCATGCAAGGATAAGAGCCCTTAGTCCCCAGATCCCAGACTAACTTTCCAGCTGGGGATTTCACATGGGATACGGGCACCAAATATTGGCACCTAAATCTGAAAAAAGTCAAGCTTCCCATGTGACTATAACATAGACCCTTCCCTCCCTACATTTTTTTTTAGCCTCCCTAAATAAGAGAGTGTCTAGGAAAGTTCCAAGGAAGCAGCATCATTCCCTTAAGAGGACGGCACATTATGGTCTCAGGTATAAACATGCCTAGCTTTATGCTGAGTGAATGAAATCACAGTTTCATAGGAACACTGGAGTGAAAACCAGAAAACACCTCTTAGACCATCCAGACCCACTGTCTGCCAGTGCTGGCCTTGTTTCAGCTCTGTCTTCAATTCAGAAATGACTCCTCTGTTTTGGGAGCCAGGCTAACAGAATCAGAATTCCCTCCCCTCCTCTGTCAGAGAGCAGCTGCTCATGGCGGAGCACTAACCATTTCAACTCAGCTTAGAACACCATCTGCAAGAGGGCTCCACACGCTCTGATTAATACCATTGTCAAGCCTGTGCTTCCTTTCAAGCTTTGTCAAACCCGTGAGTGTGATGCATTTCTCCTGCCAGATTCCTTTCTTTCCTTTTATTTTCCCAAACCTTTCAGTTCTCATTGAAGGGAGAGATCAGTGCACAGGGCTTCAAAGCACGTTTGTTATCTCAGGTAATGCAGACACACACAGCTAAGCCTTATATAGGGTTTCTCAACTTACAATAGCTTCCACACCCCTCTTTTCTAGACACTCCCAAACCCTACAAAGACCTCTCACACTCAGCCCTCTCTTACATATCCCATTCAGTCCCTCCTTCCCACTCCACTCTTACTCTTACACCCACCTCTCTATTCCCTACAAATGCCCTTCTTTCTCACAATCCTCCACCCCTCCTTCAAAGCCCCTCTCACCTATACACACCTCTTATCAAATCCACCCCCACTCCCCAACATTCATCCCCCCTTCTCTGTCTCCTAAATACACCCTTCTGTCTCACACCCACCCCTTTCCTGTATACACCCCTCCTCCACGCTCTGCCAGTCTTACGCCTCTCCTGCACAGATGCCTGTATTTATCCTTTGGATGACCTCACCACACCTCTTCACCCTCATTCATGTGCATGGACACACTCATGCCCGCAGCCAGGTTTGATGCAGTGAAAGAGGCAGGGCCATGGCCCATCCTTTTCTGCCCCTCCATCCCTTTTGGGGAGGCCAGTACTGCTACTGGGGGGAAGTTCATGCACTCTGGTGCGTCTGAGGACTACAGCTGTTGCTCTCTTTTCCACAGAGAGTGCAAAGGGGGACGTATCTCACCCTCACCCCTCCTCACACTTTGCACATCTGCCTGTGACAATCTGGAAATGCCGACAACAAACAATGATGCCACAGGTTTCCTGAATGAGAAAGCATTCTACTGAGCTGCTGAAGTCATTCTGAGCCAGAGTTATTATCCACCCACCTACAATGAAATTAATGCCATTCCCACCGGGTTTTTCAGTACAGACCATGGCTCACCATTGCTCTCAGAACAGCCAAGGACAGATTGACATTCCGTCTGCAGAACGAGAGTCCCGCTAACATCCACATGGAGCTTAGGACAGGCATTCTAACAGCCATATGGCCACAGAGAAGGCACGCATTTGCAAACAATATAAAAGGCCCCCGGAGAAATGCAGATTACAGTCATGCCAGTGGAAACTTGGAGTAACTCTGTTCAGTCCAGCAGAATGGTTTAGGAAAGTGAAAGAAAGCTAGACAGACTCAGGAGAGCTGTGTGAGGTTTAATTAATTACTGTTTGTAAATCGCTTTGAGATCCTCAGATGAAAGGTGCTACAAAATGCAATGAAAATATTTACAGCAATTCTGACAACCCCAGGACATCACAGAGACCATCAGAAATAAGTCACTGTGAAATGTGAGCATGTCATTCTGCAGTGGCTGGCCACAGCACGTGTTACAACATACTGGTTATTCACAGCTAAAGGAGCTCCTCCCTCTGAGGGCAGAGTCTGATCTCCATGGACAAGCCACAACATGTGTATGTAGACAGGCATGATTCAATCGCAGCTACACCCTGAAAGTTACTGTGAAAATAATGTGGGATTCTTAGTTTAATTTCCCTCCATTGTTTCCAGATACAACATGCTCAGTTTTTACAAGAAAAAGAGGACTTCTTTTTTAACTTAAACTACTGGCCCTGCAAACTCCACCTAGAATCTGATTACCAAGCCTTTAACAGCATCACTAGCAGTGCAGGATTCTGCAGCCAAGACAGAATTCACAATGGGGGTAAGGATTCAGAGAGCACAATGGAATCCCAGTCCCTCTCCTATAGCTGTGTTAGCTATTTAGGCTAACAGATTCAATTACTTGGTTTTGATGGTACTGTCAGGTGTGGCACTTGACATTATTCAGAAGCCAGTACTGTCACCGTCACATCAGCATCTTCAGCTAGGTAGGTAACCCATGAGCTACTATAAACTTTCAGCTTGGCTGGTCCCAACTGCTTTGTCACTTACAGTCTCCTGTAACTGTATGTTGAGATCTGGTAGGTTATTTTCCCTCAGAAACACCAGTCAGGAATAAATCAGCTGTATCTATTAAGTGTCTGCAGCAGAATATTCAGTTAGTTTGCAGTGTATACCTAATAATAATTAATTGGGGCATTATGAGCTCAGTCACAGGGACTGAAAGGTAGCAAAAACTTGGTCCAATAACAAAAACGGCTGGCCGCTTGGGACCAGTGACTGGTGCTGTCTCTCTGCTGTGTTGCTCTGTTCTCAGTCCTACCCACTCAGGCAAAGAGCCTCTGAAGCACTGCTAAGTTTTCAAAATGAGATGCTAACAAGCACAGAAATGATGTACAGGCAAGGAGCTGGCATTTGCTAAAGGGCGTGAGGCTGGTTCTAATTAGCACTGGGGTGCACTTGGGCTGACCTTTGGTCTCCTGCAGTCATCCTTTACCTGGCACACTCATTTCTCTCAGGTCTGTGTCGACAAGCCGCTCCAGGAAGAAAGCAGAACAGCATATTGAAAAGCTTTCGAAAGGCAGCTAATGTTTCCCGAGAATGTGATGCTCTTCTCATTTAAAACATTTGCTCTCAGATGGAAGATGGAACAAGGTGCAGATAACAGAAGTCACGCTCATTCCCAGTGCCTGGGGTCTTGTTTTCAGAACCTCTTGCTCTTTTGTCTTGGCTCCCCATGCCCCAGCACTGTGTACTTGTACCTTTCTGAAAGGGCTATGAACACAGCCTCCCTGCATCTCTTCACCTCATCGCGGCTCCGTGTCACTTCAGATCTTAGCAGAAAACCACTCTTACCTCAGCCCCTTCATTTCTTACCTCCCCTATTCTTCATTTCTTAGCTCTGCACAGTATTTCTTGGGGGAGGATAGAGCTTCTGTGAGAAGATGCTATACAAAAGAAAGTTGCATTGTCCTAGATTACTGTATTATGATAACAGTTCTTTGTGAGGAGGCAGTGGTGAGCAATGCATTCGATGTTTTGTTTGGCAGGAGGCACGGAATGAGGGTATTTAAAAGGAATTGTGGCCTTCTTGTGAAGGGAGCGATAGGACTTCAGCAGATGTGGGTTCTATTCCCAGCTCCCTCCGATTTCTTGTTTGACCTGAGGCAAGTCATTTACTCTCTCTTTGCCTCAGATGGCTAGCTGCAACACAGAGATAATACTACTTCCTTTGTCCCACTGTGTGTCTATTATGGCTAAGCTCTTCAGGGCATACTCTTTTACTATGTGCATGTACAGCACCTAGCACAAAAGAGCTGTGACTGTGGCTGGGGCTTGTAGGCATCACTGTAATACAAATAAATAATAGCTTTAGAATAAGAAACTGCCTCCTCAATGATTTGGGAGGGAGAAAAGGATTGAGTCGTGGTAATATCAGGGGGTCGGCATTGGAACAATAAGAATTTTGTCACATTGAGCTTCACAAGCTGAGATTCTCCCTTGGTAAAGCTGACTGAATAGTTGGCAATCAATAATTTATCTGATGGATTTCGCCTATTTCAGTTTTATAGAAACATCCAGTAACAGACTGATTGTCTCAAATTTCTTTGTAATTATTTGATGGCGTTTTCACTAGGGGTCTTTAAATCTTCAACTGGCTATGCACAGTCTGAGATGAGAGCCGGGTTGTTTCATTAGGATAAGTGGCATTGTTTCTGCTCCCTGACTGCCAGATGTAATTCTTAGCATCAGGATTTCAGTGCAAATGTTTGTGGAAAGCAAATTTAACATTCACTTTCCATAAGTTCTTGAGCAACATTAAAACTAACTTTCCATGGGCATTTAAACAATTACAGCTAAACAGTTTAAACAATCTTATGGATATTTGAAAGAGGCGTGAATCTGTCCTAAGTGAATCCATTTAAAAAGCCAAAAATATTTGCAGATGGTTGCTGGTAGTATTCAGCCAGCTCCAATAATTATCCCTGCCTTCTTTAGTAGTGAAAGCAGAACTCCAAGGCAATAGTCAGAAGGAAAGTAATTGCTAGCTAGCCGTGGTGATACTCATATGATCTCCATTCACCAGAGTATCACTATACCTCACTAACACTAATAAATTCATCCGCACACCACCCTATAATGGAGAAATAGTATTATTCCCATTTTATAGTTGGGAAATTAAGGCTCAGCAAGATTAAGGGCATGTCTACGCAGTGGACTCTACACATGTCAAGCTGCAACACTTTGCCCTAACCACGTTATTGTCCCTGAAGCATGTGTCTCAGGACAAGTAGATATGGAGCTAGTCCTCCTGAGTCACATTAGCTGTAGCAGGGCCCCCTACACAGCCCACTCTGCACTGCAGAGTGGGGTAGGGAGCAGTTATCAGGTCTTGAGTTTGAATAGTCTTCCCCTAACATTCCCACACTGCACTGCATCCTTTTCTACCCTTACACAATCTCTCAAAGTCCCTCCCCCCATGAATGTTCTGGGCACAGTGTGCTGCAGTGATCACATCAGATCACCTTCTTGGTGCACTCTGTAAACATTCAATAGGCTAAAAATGGACACAGAGCCAAGAGCAGCAGCATGCCCCACCAAGCATACCAGAGTTCTGATAAGCATCCGGGCAGAGTAACCATCCTCCATGAGTTGGCCAAAGCTGGAACTTACACCTGGGGAAGGAAGTTTCACAGAAGCTGGCAGAGTTGAGCATTCATTGGACCCCATTTCAAAGTGCAGGGAATGGAGGAAGCACTTGAAATGGCTGCACAGGAGAGCACAGACTTTAATAGTCAGTCTAGGAGGGGTCAAGCAAGATGACCCTTCTACAAGGAGATTGACCAATTGCTGTTCAGGGCCCCCTCTACTGAGCCAGAAGTGGATCAAAATGTCCTTCTGAACCCAGGTGGTCCAACTGTCCAACAGGTCTGTTAGGAAGGTGAGGAAGCAGCAGGGACAATCAGAAGACCCCAGAAAAATTAGGCAAATGAGGAAGAGGTGATTATGCACCTATACCCAGAGGCCCAAGTCGCAAAAGCTTCTAACTAGGAGACCGAAGAGAGACAGAGCTCCTCAGCAGGTCTGCCCCCAGTCTGGTAAATTGCTCTTCCCTCCCCCCAATCCAAAATTTCCCCCTTCTGGTAAAAAATTTCACATTTAAAGAACAAGGGCAATACAACTAAAATGTGCATATTTTTCTTCCCTGGATAACATACCATAGTTTGCTCTGGGTCTGTGTGAGGGAGTGTAAATGAGCTTAGGCGTGCACGGGAGGATGGTGGCCCTCCCTCAGTGTCAATCTTGGAGGGAGGCCACACCTTCCAGACGTTGTGCCCTCAATGAACAATCTATATCAGAGGGGAGATTAGTAGTCCTTTGGATTCCCCTGCTGAATATGCCTGTTCCAAGTTCGAGCCCCAGCCCTCAGGCAAGATAGGGCCAGCAACAATCTATCACCTTGGCCATCAGGCAGGGTGGGGCAAGTGAAGTAGTCTATGGCCCAAAAACAAGAGGCCTGTAGCACTTTAAAAACTAACATTTAATTTCTGCAGGCATAAGCTTTCATGGGTTGTAACCCACTTCAGTCAGATTCAGGGAATGGAAATCAGATATGGGGTATGTATATACAGCCAAGGGGAAGGAACAACAAGGGGGGTAGGTAATAGCAACATACAGTTAGAGTAGCTGAGGACTAATCACAACCATTGATTAGAACGTGAGAATGTGTGAACAGGGACAATTACTTCTTGTCATGAGAGAACCATTCCAAGTCCCTATTCAGACCCAGTTTCATTGTGTCAAGTTTGTAGATCAGTTCGAGCTTTGCAATTTCTTGCTGAAGTCTGTTTTTGAAGTTTTTTTGTAGAAGTTTGGCAACTTTCAATTCAGCTATAGAGCGTCCTGGGAGACTGAAGTGCTCTCTGACTGGTTTATGGATGTTACCATTTTTTATGTCTGATTTGTGTCCATTTATTATTTTACGTAGTGACAGTCCAGTTTGGCCACTGTACATGGCAGAGGGGCATTGCTGGCATATGATGGCATATATTACATTAGAAGATGTGCAGGAAAATGAGTGTGCGTGATGTGGTTAGGACCTGTGATGGTGTCACTAGAGTCGATGTGTGGGCAGATCTGGCAAAGGGGTTTGTTGCAGGGATAGGTTCCTGGCCTACTGTTCTTGTTGTATGATGTACGGTTGCTGGTGGGTATTTGCTTCAGGTTGGGGGGCTGTCTGTAGGCAAGGATAGGTCTGCCTTCCACAGCTTGAGCGAGTGAGGGATCATCTGCTAGGACAGGTTGTAGATCCTGTAGGTCTATGGCCCCTGGCCCTTAGGCAGGGCACAACAAGTGAAGCAGTTGCTCACAGGCAAAGGGATGAGCACAAATCCAGACCTCCTGGCCCATTGGGGTGTTTGCCACACCAGGGGTGGCATGGTGGTGGAGGGTTGGGGGACGTGGACCTGCCCAACTCCACCACATCCCAGCCAGGATTTTCTCCCAGTCCTGGAAGCATATTCTAGTAAACTTCTCACATTTTAAGGCCACCGTCATTCTTTACCAAACCCCTCCATTCATTAATATGTAGTGAGGTCACTATTCTCAGAAACATGTCCCTACCATGGACTGAGGGATCCTCACCAAAAAACTAAAAAAAAAACAAAAAAAACATTTCTTCTCCCCCTCATCCTTTGAGGTATTTGAAAAACCACTAGATCCTCAAAGGTTGTCCACCCTTAAAGAAAATTAAAAACTAATAACATAGACCCAAGAAAGAGAATCTCCCACACTCACAACCCCTTGTGACAAGATGAACATTTTAAATGGGTAAAAATACTATTAAATTTGTCTCACCATTATTTGCCTGTGGGTCCTTCTTCACGGGCTGCAATGGCTTTCTAGCCATCAAGACACACAATATAGGGAAAGTAACAATCCATTCATGTTTATAAGTATCAAAATCATGGCCTTCTACAGCAAAGTTATGTTATGTGGGGAGATAGTGTCCTCCCCTGCCCAATCTAGCCTAAAGCTCAAAATGTAATGCTCTTTTTCTCACTGATTTTTCTCATCTCTTTCCAGCCTCCAGAAAGAAGGACCAGAGCCTCAAAGGGAGTTGTAGAAGGATCATAGAGGATTTTCTTGCTTGGATGCAGCAGAGAAATCCAATCACTTGAGTTCCTGAGGGGAAGAAAAGAACAGCCTTTCCAGCAGGAGGAGATGCTATTGGACCAGTTCTTGTAGGAGGAGGAGAGGGCAGAAGGAATGTGCACATTCCCTTATGGAACAGCTTGTAGGACTGGTGTCTGACACAGGGCAGCGACCAGCTGCTGCTGAGACCCGAGGATTGGCTTTTCATGTATTTCTTCCTCCTCCAACATCCACAGCCCAGGATGCTGCTTTGCCTGCCTCTTTCCCACCAAGCACACATGCATATGCACCCAAACTGGCCCAGAGGAGAATGTGAGCCATCAGGAGTGGAGAGAAACATGCAGTTAATAGCCCCTGCAATCCCCTGCAATCCATTATTGGCAAAACCCACACATTGTTGCAAGCGCCATCCTGCCTCACTATTCTCCCTACTTGAGAAAGAAACAAACATTCTCAGAGAATGAACTCTGGGCAAAATTTTCATTTTACGTGGCTGTCATTTTAAAACTCGTTGCTTGTTGCTTTCTTAGACGTTATATTTACAACCAAAACAGTTTCCCCATTTCAAATTTTATTTCTTTATAAAATTGACCTTAAACTATTTTGCTGCCTGTGGGACATTAGCTGCGCTGTGTCTTAATGCAGTACTATGACGTCCTCTTCTAACTGTGATGCCCTTGCATGTAGTGTCTGACTTGTTCATATAATAGTTACCAAAGTGTTAAACATTTACGTCACAGTTTAGAACATAAAAACGGCCATACTGGGTCAGATCAAGGGACCATCTAGCCTAGTGTCCTGTCTTCTGACAGTGGCCAATGCCAGATGCTTTAGAGGAAATTAACAGAATGGGTAATCATTCAGTGATCCATCCCCTCTTAGCCATTCACAGCTTCTGGCAAACAGTAATCCCTGCCTATCCTAGCTAATAGCCATTGATGGATCTACCCTCCATGTACTTGTTTAATTATTTTTTGAACTCTGTTATAGTCTTGGCCTCTACAACATCCTCGGGCAAGGAATTCCACAGGTTTACTATGTGTTGTGTGAAGAAATATTTCCTTTTGTTCATTTTAAATCTGTTGCCTCTACCTTTTCTGTTATGAGAAGGAGTAAATAACACTTCTTTATTTACTTTCTCCACACAAGCCATGATTTTACAGATCTCTATCATATCCCCCCTTAGTCATTTCTTTTCCAAGATGAAAAGTCCCAATCTTATTAATATCTCCACATATGGAAGCCATTCCATACCCCTAATCATTTTTGTTGCCCTTTTCTGTTACCTTTTCCAATTCCAATATATCTTTTTTGAGATGGGGCGACCAGATCTGCAGTTTTCAAGATGTGGGCATATCATGGATTTATAAAGAGGCAACGTGATATTTTCTGTCTTATTATCTATCCCTTTCTGAACGATTCCCAACATTCTGTTTGGGTTTTTTGTTTTTTTGACTGCTCCTGCGCATTAAGTGTTTTCAGAGAACTATCCACAATGACTCCAAAATCTCATCTCGATGTGCAGAAAGTATAGCAAATACGGCAGACAACCAGCTTGGCTTAACAAAGAAGTCTTCAGTGAGCTTAAACACAAGAAGGAAGCTTACAAGAAGTGGAAGCTTGGACAGAGGACTAGGGAGGAATATAAAAATACTGCTCGAGCATGCAGGAGTGAAATCAGGAAGGCCAAATCACAACCGGAGTTACCGCTAGCAAGGGACGTGGAGGGTAAAAAGAAGGGTTTCTACAGGTTTATTAGTAATAGGAAGAAGACCCGGAAAAGTGTGGGCCCCTTACTGAATGGGGGAGACAACCTAATGACAGATGATGTGGAAAAAGCTGAAGTACTCAATGACTTTTTTGCCTTTGTTTTCACAGAGGAGAGGCTAAGGGAACTAGGCTTCTTTAGTCTGCAGAAGAGAAGAATGAGGGGGAATTTGATAGCAGCCTTTAACTACCAGAAAGGGGGTTCCAGAAAGGATGGAACTAGGCTGTTCTCAGTAGTAGAAGATGGCAGAACTAGGAGCAATGGTCTCAAGCTGCTGTGGGGGAAGTCTAGTTTGGATATTAGGACAAAGCTTTTTCACTAGGAGGGTGGTGAAGCACTGGAATGGGTTACCTGTGGAGGTGTTGGAATCTTAAAGGTTTTTAAGGTGCAGCTTGACAAAGCCCTGGCTGGGATGATTTAGTTGGGGTGGGTCCTGCTTTGAACAAGAGGTTGGACTATATGACCTCCTGAGGTCCCTTTGAACCCTAATCTTCTAGGGTTCTATGAGTGGTAACAGCTTATTGAGACCCCATCATTTGATATGTATAGTTGTGATTATGTTTTCCAACATACATTACTTTGTATTTAGCAGCACTGATTTTATTCTGCCTTTTTTTTTTGCCCAGTGTCGGGGGGGAAAGCCCTCTCCATCACCCCTGGAGGGGAAATTTGGGAGGTAAAGGGGAAATGGGGCACCCCGCAGGTGCAGTCTACCAGGCAGGAGTCCTCTCAGCCATGGGTCTCATAGATCCAAGCAGGGTCAGCTGCCTCTAGCACCGGGGTAATGTGGCCTTGCAGCTAGAGTCAATAGCAGCTCTTGGGTCAGGGCTGCATGACCTAGCAGCCAGTCAATATCATGGCCCAGGGTGCAAGGCAATATACAGCCTGCAGCCTCAGGAAGCATGGGGCAAGTGAGCAGTCCATAACGACAGCACGGCTTTGCACACCTCTGTAACCGGAGGCTCAGGTAGGGGATTGCTGTCACCCAAGGGGAGTGACAGGGAGGTGCAGGCCCACCTGACTCCACCACGTGGCAGCGCAGGTCCCTCGGCATTTGACTCCAGAAAGTTTGCCGGCAGCAGCAAGTCTCTGTTCGGGTTTTCTGGGCCTCTGGTTCCCTCAGCCGGAGACTCTAACAGCTCCCTGCCCAGAGCCTCCACCAAGCAACCTTCCTCCTCAATGGGTAGTCTGGAAAGCACTGGGCTGCTCACCTTTATACTGGACCAGCAGCTGAAGCATGCCCAACACATTCTAAGGGTTGGGACTTCTGCCACCTATAGTGTGGGTTTAACTCTTTCAGTGTGGGGTAAGCTCATCCCGAAACACCGAGTTTTGTGAGATTCCTTCGTGACACTTATCAGTCTGCTTTGGACTTAACTATCTTGAGTAGTTTTATGTCATCTGCAAATTTTGCTACCTCATTGTTTACCCCCTTTTCCAGATCATGTATGAATATGTTGAATAGTACTTTTCCCAGTACAGACCTTGGGTGGCCACCACTATTTACCTCTCTCCATTCTGAAAACTGACCATATATTCCTACTCTTTGTTTCCTATCTTTTAATCAGTTACTGATCCAGGAGAGGACCTTCTCTCTCATTCCATGACTGCTTGCTTTGCTTTAGAGCCTTTGCTTAGGGACCTTGTCAAAGGCTTTCTGAAAGTCCAAGAACACTCTATCCACTGGATTACCCTTCTCTACATACTTGCTGACCCCCTCAGAGAATTTTAGTAGAATGGTGAGGCATGATTTCCCTTTACAAAAATCATGTTGACTTTTCCACAACAAATCAGATTAATTTATTTGTCTGATAATTCTCTTCTTTACTACAGTTTCAACCACTTTGACTGGTACCAAAGTTAGGCTTGCCAGCTTCTAATTGCCAGGATCGCCTCTGGAGCCTTGTTTAAAAATTGGTGTCATATTAGCTATCTGACAGCTACCTGGTACAGAAGCTGATTTAAATAACAGGTTACATACCACAGTTAGTAGTTCTGCAATTTCACGTTTGAGTTCTTGGGTGGATACCATCTAGTCCTGATGACTTATTACTGTTTAATTTATCCATTTGTTCCCAAATTTCCTCAATCTGAGACAGATCCTCAAATTTGTCATCTAAAAAGAATGGCTCAGATTTGAGAATCTCCCTCCCATCCTCAGCCATGAAGATGGATTCAAAGAATTCATTTAATTTCTTTGCAATAGCTTTATCTTCCTTGAGTGCTCCTTTAGCATCTCGATCATCTGGTGGCCCCACTGTACTTACACATTTTTTTGCTGTTACTTTTTGGGTCTTTGGCTAGCTGGTCTTCAAATTCTTTTTTGACCTTCCTTCTTATATTTTTATACTGCACTTCCCAGAGTTTATGCACCTTTCTATTTCCCAAGATTTAACTTCTGCTTTTTAAAGGATTCCTTTTTGACTCTAACTGCTTCTTTTGCTTTGTTGTTTAGCCATGGTGGCACTTTTTTGGGCCTCTTACTATGTTTTTTTAATTTGGGGTTTACATTTAAATTGAGTCTCTGTGTCTTTAAAAAGTTTCCATGCAGCTTGCAGGGATTTCACTTTTGGCATTGTATCTTTTAATTTCTGTTTAACTAACTTCCTCAAGTTTGTGTAGTTGCCCTTGCTGAAATTAAATACTACTGTGGTAGTTTGCTTTGGTGTCTCCTCCTTCCCTTCCCCCCCGCACACACAGAGATGTTAATTTTATTATGTCACTATTCCTAAACGGATTAGCTATTTTTACCTCTTGGACTAGATCCCTTGCTCCACAGCAGTACAGTTTTAGTAAGTGTTTTGAATATATTTTGTGTCTTATCTCATGAGTATGGTGAACTTAACATGTTTCTTGGTTGTGGAATGAGACTCATATTTTTCTACCTCATATCTTTGAGTGTTGTAGAACTTTTAGCTGGGAAGACCAGAGAAACCTTTTTTAATCGTTCCCAAAAGTTCAGAGGTTTCTTAAGTCTTGGGGATATTCAGCAGGGAAAAGTAAAGTTGTGATTATGTTTTCTGTGCTAGAAAATTCTCATACTTTTCAACATACTTGATGTCCTGCATGCAGGCAGCCCAACAGGCATTTCCTGCCTTTTTAAAATTCCTTTATTGAACACCATGAACTGTAGAAACAGAAGCCAAAAACCCTCACATTGAACATACTCCCCATGACATAGTATCAGTGACTATTCCTTCGCCAAGCCCACAACCTTATCCATTGTGCTGCCCTATGAAGAGGGATTTCAAACAGCCTTTAATTGCAGTTGGAACTATGGAGAATGATTGGTCAACTGGCTCATTACAGATGTATTCTTCCCACCCAGCGGTCCCTCTCCACTTCTTGAAAATGTGCAAATAGACCTGACAATGGGGATCTCTGAACAGGTGTGAATTGTGACAGGCACCTAAAATAACTCCAGGCAGACATCACTAGAAAATCCCCACACAGTATACAGCTTCCAGAGAAGCTGAGAAGAAGGGATTGAGTCAGCCATTAAATGCATTATTCAGTGAAATACTTCAGGCCCCACTAGGTAACAAATAAAATCCGAGCAACCCTTAGCAGCCAGTAAGCAACATGTAAAACTGTTGTGTAAAATAGTGCTAAGTGGGCGTCCCCAAATAGTTGTAAACTGGGATGAAAATATAAAGTGACAAGCTATTCAGTATTGGAGTGTCTTCAGTTGTCACTGTCAGCAGACCCACCTCAAGTCTTAGGGCATCTCTAACGACAGCTGCTACCACAGCACAGCTATGCTACTGGAGCACAGTAGTGTAGATAACGCCCTTCGCTAATGTAGGAGGCCTGTCGATTTAGTTAATCGATCTCTCTCAGAGGTGGTAACTGGGTCAATGGAAGAATTCTGTCGACCGTAGCTGCATCTACACCAGGAATTAGGCCAACCTAATTACGGCACTCAAGGCACGAAATTTTTCCACAGACCTGAGCAATGTAGGTAGGTTGATCTAATTTTTCAGTGTAAACTAACCCTTACTGACAGTTAAACACAGCAGATAGGAGGGGTTACATACAGGTGCAAATAGTGACAAGTATAAGCATATTGGACAATAAATGTGTCAAAGCATGGTCACAACTGCCAACAGCAGAAACCCCACCCCAAACTGTAAACATAATCTTGGTACCTTATAATGACTGCCTTTAAAACGTGCAGTGTGACACACATAAATGGATACAGAACTTCAGCAAGTGCAAATCAGAGAACAACTCTTTAAAGGCAATTTTTGCCCCACATGGACATTTGTATGTTCATTGTACAGCTAAAGCTCCTTCACACAAAGGCTCTAAAAGTTGGGCTTTATCAGAAGCACTAGGCAGAGGTCATCCTCTGCCTCCAGGCACTGCCAGGAGGTGTGACTATATTGCATCCCTAATTTCTCTAGCATGCCTGGACCCAGGACCAGTATGCACGTGTGTAGGATGCAGCTATCGGTACAGAGCTTGCAAATTTGAATTGTCCTGAGCCCACTTGGGATGGAAATATTCATCTTCACAAGTGTTATGCAGTGTGAGGCTGGCCACGGTTATACAAACAGCATTTGCAACACTGGCAACCTGATGGATTTGTAATCAGTGCCAACAAGCCTTGAGCCTACCAAACATGCACATGACCACCATCCAGCAAGTGCTGAGTTTGAAATTTAATTTCCTTTTTCCAGGGTTCATAATGTCAAAGTATGGTTTCATGAGTCAAGGCAGAAGGGAGTGCATGGGGTCCCCCACACTAACTGTTGGCACAGATATACCATTATAACAATATTGTTTCTAAGGAATAAAAGCTCTGCTTCCCCTTTCCAATACAAACCCAATCTCAGCGCCCAGCATCATGAACCTTTCCTGTGTTTCCCATGTTACTATTCATTACCCTGCCTCTATGGTTCACTAAACCCTGCAGGGTGATAGAATGGCATCCTTTGCTACTTGCCGTTTCTGGCAAGCAAATGAGCACCATCCATGGCCCCTGAACAGTTTGGAAACTCATCCTCTGAAAATCAACTACGATTTCTGGAACATTTCTTATGCCAACCACCCTTGAGTAAGCCACAGTGTCTTGACTGAGGAAAAGTCATCCCTGGCTTGGAAGAAGAATGACTGACGGGAGGAACTAACTTGCTACATTAAGTTGAAGACCTTAACAAACATATTTTGTTTTACCTGTAGTTCTTTCTATCTTCGTCATACTTGAGGTCACTTAATCCTATGTGTATTTTGTTAATACATCTATTACATTTTTACCATGAATGAACTCAGTGCTGTGTGTAACGGGAGGGGTGTGCTTACCCCCTAGTTAAGTTAATAAACTGCAATGTGTTTGGGTTTTTTTTAAAGGAACTCAGATCTCCTAACCACCAGTACACTGGTGGAAAATCCTTTCCCTCTTTGTTTCGTTCATCTTTTTCTACTGTAGGCCTTTGGAACATTGACTGTCTCTTACCAGGTACGCGTAGTGTGATGGGGCCCCAATCTCAGGCTATGTCTACACTGTGAAGTGAAGTTAACTTAATTTCAGTCAACATTCACCCGTTGAACTAATGCTCATTGCATCAGGGGAGTGCATCTGCATCAGCCGTGCTTGTTTCAATAGACAGAGTTGTGCACCATGCGTAGCTATCCCATAGTGCAACTAGCCGCAGGGCTTTTGGGAAGGTCTTCAGACTCCCATGATGCAATGTCCTCCCTCCCTCCCTTTCCTGATGTCAACCACAAACGAACATTTTTTCACGCCACTTTTCAAAGCCCTGCATGAGCCGCACATATGCCATTACCTGAAAAGTACAGAGCCTGCTCAGCTCTGCACTATCGCTGTGAGCATCACAAACACCTCTCAACTTATCCTGCAGTATTTCCAAGGCTGAGAGAGGGGCTGCAGCACAGAAAATTGCTATGTTACTTAAGCTGCCGTGTTACAAGCCATAGAACGAAACAATTCCCGGTTGCTGTTGGCTGTTGCGCTGCCACTGAGCTCGGTGGAGTGCCGTTTCTGGTCCTGGGAAACAAGCACTGACTGGTGAGATTGCACTGTTATGAGGGTGTGGGATGATGAGCAGCGGCTGCAGAACTTTCAGATGCGTAAGGCCACTTTCCGAGAACTTTGCTCAGAGCTGTCGCTATCCCTGAAGTGCAGGAACGCTCACTTGAGACCTGCTCCAATAGTGGAGAAGCAAGTGGCCATTGCTCTGTGGAAGCAAGCAACCCCAGACTGCTATCAGTCAGCTGGGAATCAATTCAGAGTCGATAAATCCACCGTGGGAGCTGCTATGGTACAAGTCTGTAGGGCTATTAGCAGACTTCTGCTAGGAAGGGTAGTGAGCTTGGGAAATGTGCAAGACATAGTGGAAGGGTTTGTCACAATGGGGTTCCCTAACTGTGCATGATAGATGGCACGCATCTCTCTGTCTTAGCACCAGACCACCTTGCCACAGAATACATAAACCGAACGGGATACTTTTCCATGGTGTTGCAAGCACATGTGGATCACAGCGGGCATTTCACTGACATCAACGTCGGGTGGTCTGAAAGGTGCATGATGTGCACATATTTAGGAACTCAGGTTGCCCAGAAAGATGCCAAGTGGATACTATTTTTTCCAGATCAAAAAATAACTATTGATAATGTTGAAACGCCAATACCGATCCTGGGAGATCCAGCCTACCCCTTGCTCCCATGGCTCATGGAGCCATACATTGGACACCAGGACAGCGTTAAGGAGGAGTTCAATAATAGGCTGAGTGAGCACAGAACGGTGGTGGAATGTGCCTTGGCTGTTTAAAGGTGCACTGGTACAGTTTGCTCCCTAGGTTAGACCTTAGTTGAAGCAATATCCCCATAGTTATCTTTGCCTGCTGAACACTCCAGAATGTCTGCACGACAAAGGGGGAGACGTTGCTGCTGGGTTGGGTCATGGAGACAGATCGGCTGGACACAGACTTTAAGCAGCCAGATACCAGCACAATGCTGAGAGCCCAGTGAGTAGCTCGGCACCTCAGGGAGGCTTTGAAACCCCATTTTTGTAATGAGCCACAGTAATGAGCCCCACTTATCTGTGCTTTGCCTTCCCATACCATAGCCTCCGTTGCTGCACTGTCATAGCACCAGAATACTTCATTACAAAGAAGTGACTTTTATTGCACATCCGTAACAGTAGAGGGAAAGGAAAATAATGTAACTGAAAGCAACCATTTTCATGGAATTGGGACAAATGTTGCTTGTCTATGCAAGCAGCCAAACCTTCACTTTGAAAGTTCTTAGGATGGCCGCCTTCTCTTCCTATTCCCCTCTTCCGGTGTCGATTGGAGCAGATACTGCACCCTACCCAACCTCCTCCTGGAATGCTTGGGGTGGGGTGGGGGCTTAGGAAGAGGTCAATTGTTTCTGGAAGTTCTGCAGGGGCTGAAAAGAGAGTCTATCCTGCCACTGATGTTCCTCCAGCTTCACAAGACATCTCAACATGTCTGACTGGTCCCTCATTATCTGCAGCATCTCATCATGCATTGCAAGCTCATGTTCCTGGGCTCTTCTCCTGCTCTCCATGTCCATGTCCAGTTTTTCAGAGAAGGAAATCCTCCAGGCTCTGAGGTCTGTGTCAGCTGCCCTGGAGGCGTACATTATCTCGTTGAACATGTCATCCCGAGCTCTCTTTTCCCGTCTTCTAATCTGTGACAGCCTCTCTGCTGGAGTGGAGGATTGCTGAATGCCACTCTTTCCACTACAAGGCACACAAAGCACAAGGCAACCATATAAGTGCATACCATGGGTAAAATGCAAGGTTGCTATGTAAAAAGCACTCTCCTTATAATTTTCAAGTGAACGGTAGCCCATAATCACAATCACTACCACTCCCATGGGTCTGCATGTGGTAGCCCTGATGAGTGACAGGCTCACGCCTCCAATTTTTGGAAATCTCCAGAGCACAGAATGTGTTTGGGACATTTCCCCCCTGTCCCCCAGGAACATGACCAGGGAATTCTTGTTTAACCTCCCAAAATTCCGCTTTTGAAGGAGGCTGCCCCAGAGGATTGGGGGTGGGGGTGAATTGGGCAGGAGAAAACACATTAATAACCCAATCCCTGATCCCTGCCACCCAGAACAACCTTATATTAGGGAAACTCCAGTGAAGGGAGCCAGAAACTGGCCCGGGAGCGGGATCACATACAATGTTGTTTTCGGTATGACCAAGTGTACCATCTACCCTAGGTGACCCTAGGTGATAGTCTTCCTCATCCACAGGCCCATCATCAATGGCCCTGGACTCAGATTCCCCTGAGGTATCAATGCTGTGTCGGGGGCAGCAATGGGGTCACCACGGAGAATCGCATGCAGCTCATAGTAGAAGCAGCATGTGTTTGGTGATGAACCAGAATGATTGTTTGCCTCCCTTGTCTATTGATACACCTGCCTGAGTTCTTTGATTTTTAACACGTAGATATCAACATTTCTTCTGCTGGATCGGAGCTGTTCCTGAACAGACTCTTCTCCCCACACACCAATGAGATCCAACACATCAGGTCTTCTCCCGGCTGGAGCGCATTTGAGGTGTTCAGTGGCCGTGATCAGGTGGGATAGCGACCTCTCTCCATGCTGACCAAAAAGGAAATGGGAATTCAAAATTTCCTGGGGCTTGAGTAGGGGAGGGCAGTGCAGCTAAGTTAAAAAACATGCCCAGAGTGGTCGCAGCAGAGCATTATGGGACACCTTCCAGAGACCAATGATGTTGATTTACACAATGCTCTGCTTACACTGCCTCTCATTCAACACATCCACTTCGATGTTAGCACTATGCCTCTCACGCAGGTGGATTTATTGAGTCAATGTTTCCACTGAGTTAGGTCAGTGGAACAGACCTCGCAGTGGAGACATATATATTATATGGTCGGCAGAAGACAGCTGCTGCTGACCTAAATTTGCAGGCCTCAGCTAAGGCCTCTAGGCACAACTAGGAAATACAAATCATCTTAATGCTCCCAGGAATCCTCACTGCCTGCTGCAGAGTCTTAAAGGCACAACACTGCGTGAGCTACAGCTACCAACAACAGGATGGTATTTGAGACCTCAGATACACACTTACCAATGGCCTCTGTGCTTCTCCAGCATCAGGGGTAACATCAGTATCATTACAACTGGTCAGAAAAGTTTAAATGAAAGAGCTTTTCATTAAAAGTTGCTGATTCACTGAAGCTGAAATGTTCCACGAGACCATGGCCATGTACACAAAATTGCACCAGAAAAGAGGCAGGCTTCCATTAGAAATTTGCTTGGTTTCCCATCCCATGCCTCAGAGGCCTGTGTGGCAGGCTGATGGAGAGCTAGAGAGGAGCATGGAAATCCTGGGAGCCCCAGATCCTAGATCAGCATTTCCTTGGCAGCCCAGGCTCCCAGGATTCTTGGCTCCCAGAAGAGTTGGGCAGAGAACAATCATTTTGTTTTGTTAAGCACTTTGAAATATCTGGGGTTTGTTCCAAACCAAAGTGAAACCGAATTTAGAAATCTTGAAATCCTCCATGAAATGCAATGATAGATGAGCTAGTACAAGAAAACAATATTGGCGAGCCTCATAGGCAGTGATCACATCACAACAGCAGCCTAGCCATTATCAAGCTGATTCTTTTTTTTCTTCTTCTTTACATTTCTTCTTCTTTACATTGTGAAAGAGAGTTTTAAGGAAGGTTTTGAAGTAGGATAATGAGGTACCTTTGTGGATGTTTGTGGAAAATTCTCCTCCCAAGCTTGTGAGCAGCATGGAAGGTGCTTATTTGAAAATTTAACTTGTGATTGATGGAGGCTAGTGTATTGCTGACATCATTAATAATACTCCTGCAACAAGAAGAAAGTAAACAAAGGCCATCTTGATTCCAGTATTCAATGTGGACCCAGTATGAGGGAGACACAGGGATCATCTGCTGCATGTGCTATATTGAAGAGGACAATGTCATCAGGAAAGCATGTTTTATTCTCGTATTCCTAAGGGCTATTACAAATAATGGAGGGTAAGAAAAAAGAAATTAAAATCCATAAAAAGCCCTTGACAGGCTCCCTTTTCACATCACCATTGATTTCTGAGAACCCAGCCCATGTTCATTAAATTCTGAGAATTATAGCCAGCCAATTTGGGCAATGGCAATGTTCCCTCTTAAACAGACTCATGACATATAATTTGGCTTTAGTTACCAGAAGAGTGAATGATTTCCCTTTCATGGTAGCTCCAGTTTCACATATTAAAATTATACAGTTCTGGAGTTATGAATAATCTCCAAGAGCTCTTTCTTATGAGCACTGCAATAGTATGTCAGAGCATCACTCACATTTTCTTAATGGCTTTTTGATTCAGATCATTTTCCTTTCCTTGTCCTTCACTCCATCTTCCCTCCTTCCTTCATTTTTACTTTCCAACTCATACCCCATGCCTCGTTCTTCCATCCAGACAGATCCATCTCCTTATCTTTCTTATGGGTAGGAGAGACTCTCAAGCAAAGCAGCTCTGTCCTATTTGTGGACCTCTTAATTATTTTCATGTTGGCTCTGCTTTTAAAGATGACATTTTAGACTACCAACCACTGGGTAACAACATGCACATTGTGAGTGGAGGGCATCTCTTCAGATGGATCTGTATTCTTATACTTTGATCTGCAGGCAGAACAAATCCATATAAATGCAAAAGTGTTAGTACATCTTGATTTCTTAGAACTGCAGGAAGGCAGCATGGTCCAGTAGAGATAACAGTGGGCTAGGAACAGTAGACCTATGGTCCCTTCCGGATTCTGTCATTGACCTGATATGTGACCTTCAGCAAAACTCTTCACCTCTCTGTGTCTCTATTTCTCCACCTCTAAAATGGGGAGAGTGATATTTACCTTCCACTGTAAAGTGTTCTGGGTTCTGGACTGTAGAAGAGAGAATTTAAAATTTCATATGCCAGGAAGGTTAACTCATCTTTCAAAGCAACACCAGACTCTGCCATAACAGATACAAAAGCTGTGGACATATCTCCATTGCTTTGATCTATGCTCCCCACACAACACTTTCAAAATCCTGGGTCCTAGACAGATGCCTATCACAAAAAGTGGTGTACTTACCCAGTGTGCTAACTGCCCCAATAACAGATATGTGAGTGAAACCAAACAATCCCCGTGCTCTTGAAAGAACTCACACAGAAAAAAAAAGATAAGACAAAAACCACCAGATCACCCAGGGGCACACACTTTTCACAAAACAATCACTTCATATCTGACCTCTCTGTCCTTGTCTTCAAAGGAAACCTGCACAACACCTTCCAAAGATGAGCCTAGGAGCTTAAATTCGTAACTTTGCTAAGACACTAAAAATCATGGTCTTAATAAAGACACTAGATTTGTGGCTTATTACAACAATCTGTAACCCGCTAACTCCCCTTTTCTGTCCTGTGGCTGCAGAGGTGTTAACTGCACACTTCATCTTGAACAGTCCCTAAGAATATCTTATCTACTTATATTAAATCTGTTCCACCTTATCTGTAGCTGCGACACTGAGTACCTTTCCCAGACCTGAAGAAGAGCTCTGTCTAGCTCAAAAGCTCGTCTCTTTAACCAACAGAAGTTGGTCCACCTTGTCTCTTTAATATTCTGGGACCAACATGACTGCGAACAATCAGCCTTCCAAGACAGATAGCTTTTGAGTACCACACAGTGCCTTCACACAAGGCACAAGGTCTGATCCTGCTCCCATGGATATGAATGGAAAGCACCTCATAGAAGCAGGGTCAAACGCTTCAGAACCAGGTTCCCATCAACCCTCTATAGAAATTATGTAAAAATGTACCTTGTTACTAAATGTTCTGCTGCTTTGTGTAGGCAGAGTCACATCCCTAGATTCTAATGTAACATTGTATTAAGTATTATCCCATTTAGCCCTACTGAGCCCAGACAGCTATGAGAGGGGGAACTGGATTCCACTCCAGTTCATGCCTCATTCATAGAAGTGTTCATGAAGCTCCGTTTCTGGAATCTCATTATTGGCAATGATGTCTCAGCCAGAAAGAACCCAGCTGGCCAATCAGATCCCAGAGTGAGGTTTCAGTGCTGGCATTTAGAACACTGCTGGGTAACATATGGCCTAAGTAGATCTGCTACTGAAGTCACTAAGGTTATGTCTACGCTATAAGCTAGGGGTGTGATTCCCAGCTCGCAGACACATTCTCACGCTACTTCAATGACAGCTAGCAGGAGCATAAATGGCAGCATAGGTCACAGGAGCTTGGCCAGTGACAGCACGGCTTAGCTGAGCCACGTACATACCCACCAGGTTTGTACTCAGCATGGCTAAGCTGCCGGGGCTACTTCAGCCATTGTACTATTCATTCTTGTTCCCAAACAGGTATATATGAGCTGGGAATCACACCACTGGCTCATAGTGTAGACGTAGCCTGAAAGACAAAGGTCCAAAAGGGGTAAGTCATGTTTACATAGTCGCTTTGCAAAGAGTTTGTAGGAGTAAGGGCTTGCCTCAGCATCCCTGAGCAAAATTTTCCCTCCTTCACTTTCATGTATCATGCTGTACTCTAGATGGCTGCTGCTTTTTGCTCCATGGGCGGCTGCATTTCAGAAATGCTCTTTGTGTCCCTTGCATTGTCTAGTGGATGGAGCACAGACACGTAAACCTGGAATACTTGAGCCTGATCATCCTTACTGTTAGAGCCCATAGAGTTGTGAGCTAGTCTCTGCCACTTACTCTGTGTGGCCTTGGCCAGGTCACCTAATCTCCCAGTGCCTCAGATTCCTCAGCTATAAAGTGGAGCTAGGTAAGAGTTGTCAGACTAGCTACCTGTCTCACAGAGCTGTTGTGAAGCTTCACCCATTAACATTTGTCTAAATGCCTATTGTTGTTACATAAGGGACAATTATTGTGCGTGGCCCTTCATGGAAGCATATCGCAGCATATGTGTTTGCTCTGAGTGCTGAGAGTCTGGCAAACTGGTTGTTGCATCCCATTTGGCATGAAATGGTCACTGGGGGGGGATCCAAGACTTGCCTTAAACACAAGGAATGTAAATATGTGCATGGGATCCTGGGTATTTAGGGGCCCCTTGTAGACTTGCACCTCATGGGCTGGCTTAATAATACCTTGAGGCATGGGCCTGAAAGAGGAAGAAAATTTGCACACACACGTCTTAAATGTCTAGTATATCCATCCTGCTGCATGGGACCCTGAACGGCATGATGACTAGAGACTGCATATATTATAGGTGGTCCTGTCAGCATCACTCAAGCTATTTTGGAAAATTTCAGCCAAAATAGCTAAGCCAATTCTGAGAACTAGGTTAGGGGAATATATGTTGCTTTGCCCATGTTCAAAAATCCTGGCAACTTTTTCTTTCAATAGCTCAGCAGCTTCATGCTTTGGGGAAGGGAGTGGAAGTTTGCCAGGTGGGTAGCCTTTGTGTCAGGGCTGTGCTTTTTGTGCAAATTCTCTCAAATCATGAGCCTTGGGGGGTAGAGGGAAATCATAATTTGCACATGCACAGAGGAGACTTCAATTTTAGAAACAATATTCCTTAAAGATTCTGGCCATTCTGACCATGAACTCAGCTGGTCTGAGCAGAACTGGGGACTGGGTGGTAGTGGATTGGGGGACAGCTAGGAATGGCTGGGAAAAGACTGGGACTGGGATGAGAAGCCTAAGGAGTGGAGACTGAGATTGGCTCAGCAAGAAGAATGGGAGTGAGACAGGAAGCCAAAAGCAGGGAAGACACCCACTGGGAGGACAAATTGGAAACCACAGGTAGAAGGGCTCAAGCTTTGAGGAACGTGGGCAAAGAATCAGTGTCTACCACAGCATACTCCTCTCCTGTGTCTGAAATGGAAACCAGAATTCCTGTGTCTCTCCATTCTTCTGCTGTCAGCAAATAGCTGTTAAATCCTCTGGCAAAGTGTCCCAAAGTGCAGGTCCCCATATAAGATGATAACTTGCTACTGCTATCAGTTACTCTGTTAGTTCTAGTGACAGAGGTCAGTGCAATGGATCTGAAGGTCTCTTTATACTTGGAGCAGGAGGTGTAATTCCAAGCTTGAGGAGACGTACTCATGCTAATTCTCATTGAGCTAGCATGCTAAAAATAGTAGCGTAGCCATGTTAGCAAGGGCAGCGATGAGAAACAGGAGGGGCTAGCTACGCTGAGTACAGACCCACTCAACCGCACAGGTACGTACTCAGGCAGCTAGCCCAAGTTGCTGCCTCTGCTACTGCAGACATACTACTATTTTTAGTTCTCATAGAGCTAGCACTAGGATGTCTGCTTGAGCTGGGAATAACAACACCAGCTCCAAGCACAGACATACTCTAAAGTTTCCAGACCTGCTGGCAACCTTGTCCCATTTTATACCAGCAAAAGCCCTTGTGCGGATACAGTTATACTGGGGGGAAAGACCTGTTGCCAGTGTAGCTCATCAGGATGGATGAGGCCATTCACAACAGTTGATGAGAAGGTATGAATGTCAAAAGAGGGAATAGTATTTTTTGTAGTGGGCTAGCCCCTCCCAGTCTCTAGAGAATTTGAATTTACCTCATTAACACTTGCCCTCCTCACTGTGTTGTAACTCACCCACCCTTGCATGTGTATATATACCTACCTAACTGAAGTTTCCACTTCATGCATCTGACAAAGTGGGTTTCTGCCCATGAAAATGTGTGCCCAAATAAATTTGTTAGTCTTTAAGGTGCCACAGGACTCTCTCTGTACACTGAGTTTGTTGTCCTCCCTTCACCCTATCCCAGCATACATTCTCTCAGCAAACAATATCCGAATCTGACCAGACCAGGCAGAGTTCTCTCTCCTTCCCCAGTTCCTGCCATGAATATTAAGTATTTGGTGTAGCTTCACAGCAGCTATATAAATAAGTAATTGATAGCATCAGAGTGAACTGAGGTCTAAGTGGCTGTGATCTGCATTTGTCAGGATTAAAAGAGGCTCTGTAGTTCACTGCAAACACAAGCACCATGGTGCAACTAAGATTTCCCTGACCAGCCTAAGGACATAGATTGACATGGCGGAGGAAAGAGACAGGGAAGATATTTGAAAAATAAATATTCATGGCAATCCCTATATATTCCAATGGTGTGAACTCAGAGTGGGGAACATTTTCAAAAGCACTTCAGTAACGTAGGAGCCTAAATCATTTTCAGAAGTGATTGGGCATTGAGAAGCCTATGTGCTGTTGTCTTTCAGTGACAGTTGGGCTCTCAAGTTCCTAAATCCCATTTTCGAAAGTGACTTAGGCACGTAAGTCATTTGGGCCTCGATTTTTAAAAGGCATTCGGTCATTGCTGCATGCAATGTCAACACCCACCAGATTTAGAAGCCAAACCCCTTTCCAAAATGAAATCCAGGCATTTAGGAGTCTAAGCACCATGGAGTTTAGTGCCAGAATACCTTTGGAAGACACGTAACTTTTGAAAATGAGATTTAGGCTCCTTTATCAATTAGGTGTTGTGATGGTGAGTAAAGCTATGCCTAATATTCTTAAAAATCTGGGTCCTAGACACTTGAACATTTTACTGAGCCTCATTCAGCTACCCAGGTGGTCAAGCAGTCTACACTGTCTTTTTTCTCTTTGGCTCCTGCCACGTGTTCCTGGTCCGCCCAGGTATAGCACTGCTGCACACTGCAAGGGCCAGATCTTCAGCTGGTGTCAAATGTTCTAACTCCAGCTTCTGCTGATTTACACAGCCTCCCAGGGATAGTGCCCCAGCAGTGCAGCTGAACACACTTGGGGAGAACACAGCTGAAGTGCTCTCCAAGGTTCCAGGTCCATCTGCTGTGCTTCTGGATGGCGCAGGTATGCCCTCATCTTCCATTTATTTTACTGCACAAGGGCAACACAAAAAACTCTGGCTGTATATCAATATGGGTAAAATATGTACCTCTTTAAATAGGTAAGGAGGTCCTAGCTTGCAGTCCTATAGTCTACCAGCTCATTTAAACAGAGATGGTTTATTTTGTTAGCCACTCACCCACTTCATTGTTGTTTCTCCATGATGTATGCCATCCATTTCAAGCCTGATCCAAACACATTGATGTTAATGAGAATCATTCCAGGACTTCAGTGGGCTTTGGATTAGGCCCATGACCTCCTTTCATAAATCACTCACTCCAAGACTCATCTCTACACTCCTTCCACTTTCTTTTCTCTTAATTTATTAAACAAAGCAGTGCCATGAATTTACCTCCTTATAGCCTGCAAAATAGTCAGGTCTCCTTTTCAAGCTGAACTTTCTTCATGCTTTCAAGTGCAGCCAAAGTCCTTCTCTAAGAAGGCAGAAAGATGTCTGGCTGATGAAAAAAGAGCAGACTTCTAAGCAGAAAACCCCAAATTTCCGAGCCATATGGATTACGAAGATACATATGCTACTCATTTGACATCTGCAAAAGGCGAAGCGAGGTGAATATGAGATTTGTAATTCCTTGTAATTCTTTTTGAAGGCTTTACTGTGTGGATCTGCTGTTCAATTACCTATAGGGAAGCAAGGAGATTAGAAAGAGAAAATTCTTTCCCTGTGTCATACAAAGGGACTTAAACCTGAAGAGAGAGTTAAAAGATTTAGCAGGCTGAGCAGTGTGGTATCTTAAAAGGGGACCAAGAGAATTTTCCCAGATAGATCCAAGGGTTTCAGTTTCATTCAAGCCACCACATTTTCAGAGACTTGCCTAGGGTGGGAACCAGCCAGCCCTCCTTCCCCCCTCCTTGTCTTTCATGTGGCTCATACAGCAGGAACCCCGTGCACCTGCTGAATGGGTTAGTGTGTTCTATCACTTGCTTTGAGGAATGACAAAATGGGCTTGAGGCCAGCAGGGGCTTAAGTTCCAGACTGGCTTCTTGTCACTTGTGTAAATCACCATTGTCACGGAGGGTTGTTTTCTAAGAATACTAGGATCACGAGCCACTCTTACAATGGCACAAGATGCTTCAAGTTCTGTTGGATCCAGAGGTTAGATTTTACTTTCATTCCTATGTCCCTTTAACAAGTTTATGTGCAAAGCTGCCCTGTTTCCTTGGGCTGACTGTATGGGGCATCTACAAATGGGTCATCAGTAACTCTGCTGTGAGACTGCCCCCTTTCACGGGGAGTGTTGTCAGTCGCTATCCTAGAGTGGTGCTGTGCGGGCATGCGTTCCATTCTGAACCTGAACCATAACGCTAGTTTCCATGCATAGAACAGAGAGTCAAATTCACACCTGCGCAGCAGGCCAGCACAATGCCTATGGCCCACTTAAGATCCCGTTCTTATGTCTGTGTCAATTTCTCCCAAGGTGGTAATGGGTAACAATGGCTCGATCTGCAAGCCCTCAGCAGATGGCTATCCTATTGACTTTAATGGGCGTGTCACGCAGGGAGGCCTTGTAGGATAATGTATCACGTAAATATTATTTGTGTTGTTGTAGCATCTAGAGGCCCCAGTTAGGGCCCAAGGCCCACCAAATGACTCCCTACCCATAATTTAATGTCAAGATATGAGCACTGCTCTCTCGTCTCCGAACAGCTCAGGTCAGCCTAATCTTTCCAAGCTAAAACAAGCTGCATCCATAGCAGCATTATATACTTGGGGCAGGGAGAGGGGGAGGAAGCACACATTTCCTCAGCTGACTTGAGATCCCTGCCATGTGGTTGCCTCCAGGTTTGTTTTAATAACTCAGCTGTTGGAGCATCATTAAAATGGGTCTGACTGGAGCCTGCGATAAGCCAGTGATCAGTACATGGACCAAAGTGACTGACTCCACAAATTATATTTGCCTGTAGTGTTACGAGAATAATGAAGTTGCTGCTGCAAGGAGCTCTGCTGGAGGTGAGGGGTGGGGAAGGGAAGTGATTGTGAGGCCATAAAGAGGGCAGCAATGGGCGCCTTGACAGGCCACCCAGTTCATGCAGCAAAATTTCCCTCCTGGAAACTGAGGTTCAAATCTTGACACATCATGAGTCACAAAGGCCCATCAGTTGGGGGCGGGTGGCGGTGAGGCTCAGGCTTGTACTCGTTTGCACACAAGCGAAGTCACCACACTGCTTGACAGGTTGTCCTCAAAAACAGCCTTACAGTGGCATAGCAATGGATGTTGCCGCTTAGAACATGTAGCACCTTTCATAGCTGGGGAATGCATGACTTCAGCTCCAAAGGAGGGGATCAGGGCTGCTGGACATATCCAGACCCTGTGGTTATCCCCACTCTCTGTCTGGATCCTTGACAAGCATAGCTTGTCCTTCCTGGTGTCACCACAGAAGGTCTCTTTAAGCCCTGACCTGGACTAAGCCAGAGCTAGTGCTAGGCATAAGCAGACGAAGCAATTGCTTAGGTCCCTGAGAAGCTCAAGGATACCCCTATTCGCTTATTATCTGTTGTGTACTGGGGACCCCCAAAATGTTCCTGCTGAGGGCCCCCAGTGGGCTAGCACCACCTCTGGGCTAAGCATTCAGGGAAAGACTGCTGGCTGCACTGCAGAAATCAGGTGTAGGGTATCAGTCAGGGTTGCAACAGTATGAAAGGCCAGAGCAGGACTGAATACTGGGGCAGTTATATGGAGGAAGCTTGCCCAGAACCTGCCTGTACTGATCCTGGCTCTACCCAGTGCTCCCGTTCAGGAGCACAAAACTGAGCCAGAAATGTAATTTAAAGGACCAGATAAAAGAGCAGAGTAATGCTTTCCCACCCAGTGTGCAAGAAGAGACACACCATCTTCATTCCAAACTCCACAGCTCTAATCAGTCACTCAACAGGAGACGGAAGTGAACCCTTCCTGCTTTAAAAACCAGCACTGTGCCAGGGAGGGGCTCTCTGCAACTAAAAACCCATGGCTGGCCAGTACCAGCTAACTCAGGCTCCCGGGGCTCAGAGCAAGGGGCTGTTTATTGCAAGGCAGACACTAAGGCTGGAGCTCTGCCCTCTCATTGGGCCCCACAACCCCGGGTCCAGCCTGAGCCCAAATGCCTACACCATAACTGAACAGCCTCTTAGACAGAGTCAGCTGGCACGGACCAGCCACAGGTTTTTAGTTTCGTATAGACACACCCGCAGGAGCTCCTAGGAGCTACGTATTAAAACCCTGCCAGCACACCGAAAGGAAGTTTAAGGTGATTTCCCTGCCTCTGATGGAATGAGCCCTCCCCAGATAGTGCTACACTGTCTGGAGGAGTTTTATCTCTGCTGTTCATAAACACACACAAAGAACAAAGAACCTTTAGATTTTCCCCAACAGAAAATGGAAAATTGTCAGCAAAAATTGACATTTTTCACATGGAAAATTTTGGTTATGCAAAAAGGGCATTTTCCATCAGCAACTTATTCTGATAGAAAATTCCCAAGTAGCCCTACTGCCAAGGCTGCTCTTGTGTCTGCTCTTGCCAGTTTCATTTCCATTGGTCCCTGAGGCTGGCTCTTCCCCAGAACTTTTCTCTTGCCCCATCCCACATGGTTCCAGGGGAGAGGTCGCTCCGGAACTGTTCTAGGCCTAGAAGATGCTGGAGGGCAGGATTTATTCCAGCTGAGCCCCATCTTTCCCCCTCCTCCCCATGCTGCTCTACTTTCTGCAGTGGTTTCTGTGCCTGCTCCAGCTGCTGTCTTCAGTGTCTTTGGCTGACCTTCTCCCTCCCCCTTTGGCTAGGCTTATAGATGGAGGAATACTTTCAAAAAATATTCCACCATTGTTCTTTCATGGATGGAGGGGAGATGTCTATTGGTTAAAGCACCATTCTCAGTACGACCTTGGACAAACCTCTACTCCTTAGTACCCCCACATGTAAAATGAAGATTATAATACTTCTCCTACCCTTTGTCTGTCCTGCCCCAAGTGATTTAGGAGCTTAGACTGCAAGCTCTTTGGGGCAGAAATTGTCTCTGTGAACCTACAGCACCTAACTCAATGAGGCCCTGATCTTAGTTAGGGCCTTGAAATGCTACTGTAATACAAAGAATTAAGTGAGTTCACTTCAACTGCTATGCACTCCCTTCTATTATGAGAATGTTTGTTTTTTGCTCTGGTCATTGAAGGAGCCGGACAACAGGAGGAAGAATCACAGGTTTATTAGCACCTAGAGCTACTGGTTGTGGCCAGCCCCTAGGGGCCGTTGCTTAAGGTATTTATACAGAGGTGCAAACAACTTTCAGAAAGAAGAAGCAAATGATTCTCTAATAGGGTGGCAGGGCACATTTTCACATATGATTGGAGAAAAGTAGAAGCTGTCTAGCTTACGTGGGAATAACATGATACTGTTCCCTACAAGCTTATTAGTGTATGAAGGTCAGGGCCGTTAACTGGCGACTGTTGCAAGTTAGAATAGCTGAGACTGCCAAAAATGCCTGCAGGCAGTCAAAATGGTTTGCTTGGGCTAAAAACACAGAAAATAGTCTTGCTTAAGACAATTTTCCCTTCACACTTCTCACAAACAAATTCACAGGCAGGAGTATCTGGGATGGAACGGTGAAGTTTACATGAGCCCTGGAACTAGGAATGGCAACATATCATGGCACCTGGCAGTCAACACAACAAACACAGCTCAATGTTCATGTGTTCCTAGCAAACTGCTCACGGAGAGGAGAAAGCCAGGATTATTTGGAGAAAACACTCAGCAAATAATTTTGAATTAGGAATAAATTTGAAGAAACAATAGGTTGAACGTCTGGAGACAGTTTTATCTTATGAAGTTCTGATTTCAGTGACTAAAAAAAGAAAAAGAAGCAGCTAGAGGCATCATTTAAAAAGTGGAAGTTAAATCCTATTGAGGAACATAGAAAGGAGGATAAATTCTGGCAAGTGAAATGTACAAATATAATTAAGAAGAGCAAAAAGAATTTGAAGATCAGCTAGCCAAAGACTCAGAAAGTAACAGCAAAACATTTTTTAAGTGCATCAGAAGCAGGAAATCTGCTAAACAATGAGTGGGGCCACTGGACAATCAAGATGTTAAAGGAGCACTCAAGGAAGATAAGGCTATTGTGGAGAAACAAAATGAATTCTTTGCATCGATCTTCATGGCTGAGGATGTGAGGAACATTCTCAAATCTGACCCAAATCTGACAAACTGTCCCAGATTGAGGTGTCATTAGAGGAAGTTTTGGAACAAATGGATAAATTAAACAGTAATAAGTCACCGGGACCAGATGGTGTCCACCCAAGAGTTCTGGAGGAACTCAAATGTGAAATTGCAGAACTACTAACTGTGGTATGTAACCTATCGTTTAAATCAGCTTCTGTACCAGTTGACAGGAGGATAGCTAATGTGATGCCAATTTTTAAAAAGGCTCCAGAGGCAATCCAGGCAATTCCAGGATTTGAAGCCTAACTTCAGTACCAGGCAAATTAATTAAAACTACTAAAGAAGAGAATTATCAGACACACAGATGAATCCGATTTGTTGGGGAAAAGTCAACATGGTTTTTGTAAAGGGAAATCATACCTCACCAATCTACTAGAATTCTTTGAGGGGGTCAGCAAGTATGTGGACAAGGGTGATCCAGTGGATAGAATGTATTAGATTTTCAGAAAGCCTTTGACAAGGTCTCTCACCAAAGGCTCTTAAGCAAAGTAAGCGGTCATGGGATAAGAGGGACAGTCCTCTCCTGGATCAGTAACTGGTCAAAAGACAGGAAAAAAAGAGTAGGAATAAATGCTCAGTTTTCTAAATGGAGAGACATAAATGGTAGTGTCCTCCAGGGCTCTGTACTGGGACCAGTACTGTTCAATATATTTGTCGCACTGGCTGGATTGGGGGGACATTTATTATATCGTTTGGCATCAGTATGTCAAAATCATAATAATCCATATGAGATAGGCCACGTCAGGTACTGTTAGAAAGGTTCTAATGTGCTAAGTAAGATGACAATGTTTATGTTCATGTGTAATGGAAGTTTCAGATATGGTTGCTATATCTGTATTTCAAATTGTGCTGTGTCTGGGTAACACCTCACACAGGACGGCTGCAACGATAACCTGCTTAATGGCCCATTAAGACATTCACAGGTGCAAGGGGCCCAGAGGGGGAAGTCAGGGATATACCTGATGAGTCACCAGAACTTGCTCATGTGACTCTGGACTCCATTTTGGTTCCTGTGAAATTCCACAAGCAGCATGGCAAGGGCCAGAGGACATAAAAGGCAGAGGCCCGGGATCCATTTTGTCTTTAGTCTGCCTTTCAGTCTACCTCTGGATCAAATCATCTGCAACTGAACTGAAGCTGTGAAACAAAGGCCTGAGACCCATCCAGGTACTGGATGTACACCAGAGGGACTGTACAAGCCTGCACACTCCACAATTCTTCTAGAAACCTGATCTATATGGACTTTCAAATCATTTGTATCTATCCGACTGCTTTAATCCTTTAACATTTCTCTTATAGTTTGTTTCCTTTTATAATAAACCTTTAGTTTTAGTTACTAAAGGATTGGCTGGCAGCGTGGTATTTTGGGTAAGATCCAAACTTATATTGATCTGGTACTGTGGCCGACCCTTTGGGGTCAGGAGAAACCTTTTTGGTAAAGAGCATAGAGTTTTAAACAACTGGTCTCTTTACTGACCTAGTGGCTGATTGGGAGCCAGAGACTGAAATGCAGTAAAAGGGGCTGTGTGTATTTGTATTTTTGCTTTTTGATAACTGGTGTGGGGAATCAGAAGCACTGTTTGTGGCTCGTTGGGAAGTCTGACTTCATTGTCACCCACCAGTGCCGGGAGAATCTGCTCTCCTTTTACAGCCTGCCCTGACTTTGGCATTTTCAGGTGGTTTCCCTAGGCACAGACGGATCATAATATTCATAAATGATCTAAAAAAAAAGGGGGGGGGGCAAAATGAGGTGGCAAAATTTGCAGATGATTCAGAACTACTCAAAATAATTAAGTCCAAAGCAGACTGCGAAGAATTACAAAGGGTTCTCAGAAAACTGGGTGATTGGGCAACAAAATGGCAGATGAAATTCACTGTTGATAAATGCAAACTAATGCACATTGAAAAACATAACCCCAGCTATGCATATAAAATGGTGAGGTTTAAATGAGCTGTTACCACTCCAGAAAGAGATCTTGGAGTCACTGTGGGTAGTTCTCTGAAAACGGCCACTCAATGTGCAGCAGCAGTAAAAAAAAAAAAAAAAAGCTAATGCTGGGAATCACTAGAGAAGAGATAGATAATAGGACAGAAAATATGGTGTTGCCTCTTTTTAATCCAGGGTACAACTGCATCTTGAATACTGCATGCAGATCTGGTCGCCCCATCTCAATAAAGATATATTGGAATTGGAAAAGGGTTAGAAAAGGGCAACAAAAATTATTAGGGGTATGGAAAAGCTTCCGTATGAGGAGAGATTTTTATAAAACTGGGACTTTTTAGCTTGGAAAAGAGATATTAAGGGGGGATATGACAGAGGTCTATAAAATCATGACGGGTGTGGAGAAAGTAAATAAGGACATGTTATTTACTCCTTTTCATAGAAAAATTAAAATAAAAGGAAGTATTTCTTCACACAAAATACAATCAACCTGTGGAATTGCTTGCTAGAAAATGTTGTGACGGCCAAGACTATATCAGGGTTCAAAATAGAACTAGATAAGTTAATGGAGGATAGGTAAATGAATGACTATTAGCTATTGCTGTTTGCCAGGGGCTGGGAATGGCTCACGTGGTGGATCACTGGATGATTCTCTTCATTCTCTCTGAAGCACCTGGCATTGGCCACTAATTGCACTAGACAGACCATTGATCTGATCTGGTATGGCAGTTCTTATGTTCTAAAAGCTCAAATGGCCCAGCACCAGAGATCATAGAATCAGAGAAGATTAGGGCTGGAAGGGGCTTCAGGAGGTATCTAGGCCAACCCCTGCTCCAAGTTTCTGCCCCCTCTGCTATTATTCCTCAGAACTCCCGTGAGGCTCAGTCTTCAGCCCTCCCCTCAGCTCAAAAATCCATACATCGGACTTGCACCCCCTTGCTAAGGGCTGCTAGGGGAAGCCAGGCCTACCCTCTGTTCTAGGGCTGTCACCTGTTCAGGTTTTCCTCAGGTCACATCCCCTTTTTAAGGTAGCTGTGCTAGGAAATCTGTAAGGGCACTCAGCACACATGGCCAGCTCTTCAGTTTCATGGCTCAGGCTCATCCCCAACGTCCCCGGTCATTGTACCTCAGAAATGGCAACTCTATTGTGCACCAGCGTCTGGCCTAGGGAGCCTGCTTTAAGTAGCAAGGCCTGTTCCTTCGTACAGGCTACAGTTTCCCTGGGCCATTTCCTGCCTGCAAGCCCTTGTGCTGCTTCCCTGCAGCCTGTGCTTAACAAAGCCTCCCCTGGTTCCCAGGCCTCTGGCTTCTCCATAGGTCCTCCCTGCACCTCCTTTCTCTGCTGGAACACCAACCCCTCAGGACTGCCTCTCTGTGCCTTCCCTCCTTTCCAAGGCTCACCAAGGGGATTAATTTCCTCCCTGGAGCCTTCTGCAGTCAGCCTTGCCCTAGGAATCAGAGCCCCCACCCCACAACTGTCTTCTCAGCCTACCCTGCCACTTTCACTTCCTTCTTTCAAGAAGACTCATCTCCCCAGCTGGACCTAATAACAAGTCAGGCCTGACACCCCTCCAGGTGCAGCAAGGTAGGCTAACTGAGGCCACAGACTCCTGTTAACCCTTTGCTTACCTGTATGGTGGGATATACACCCCATTTATGCAGCCTAGGTTTGACAGTGATAGAAAGAGTTTCTCCCTAACATCCCCGCTACCCCTGAAGCATGTCCCGCTGATAGTCTGAGGGTGTAGGGGCAATTACTTAACTCATCACAGGTGGCCAAGCCCTGCAGCTCAGACAGCCTTTGTAATTGGCACACGCACCTCGCTCCTCTCAGGGACTCAGTTAACTAGCCTGCTCCTTGCTAACCCTCAATGAGGGCACAAGTGGGGCTTCTCTCAGAGGGCAGGAGACAGAGAGGGTGAAAACGTGGTTGGAGGAGAGATTTGAAAGGACACGAGTGTGAGTCTAAGAGGGGAGGGATCAGAGGTAGGGGAATATGAAGCAGGAGAGTGACAGGGGAGACGTGAGGAGTGTAACCCGTCCGTGCCCAGGGTAGCCCACTGATAATGCCAGGGTCAGGGCAGGCTGCAAAAGGAGAGCAGATTCTCCCAGCACTGGTGGGTGACACTGCAGTCAGACTTCCCAACCAGCCACAAACAGCGCTTCTGATTCCCCCACACTGGTTATTAAGAAGCCACTGTGCAAATACACACAGCCCCCTTTACTGCATTTCAGTCTCTGGCTCCCAAACTGACACTAGGTCCAATAAAGAGACCAGTCATTTAAACTCTATGCTCTTTACCAAAAGATTCCCTCTGATCCCAAAGGACCAGCCACAGTACCAGTTCACTATAAGTTTGGATCTTACCCGAAATACCACGCTGCCAGCCAATCCTTTAGTAACTAAAACTAAAGGTTTATTAATAAAAGAAAAACAAAAATAAGAGAAGTGTTAAAGGCTTAAAGCAATCAGATCATACAAATGATTCAAAAGTCCGAATACATCAGGTTTCTAGAACAATTGTGGAGTTGTATAGTTCCTCTGGTATACATCCAGTACCTGGATGGGTCTAAGTCCTTCAGTTCAGTTGCAAAGTGTGTTGATCCAGAGGTGTGTCCGCAGCTGGACAGGAACAAGGAACAAGACAAAAGACAAAATGGTTTCTGTGGTTTTATCTTATATACCCTCTGTTACTGGCCATGTGGCTTGTGGAACTTTACAGGAACCTAAATGGAGTCCATAGTCACATGGGCCAATCCTGGTAACTCTTCAGGTATGCCTGTAGTTTCTTCCTAGGCCTTTGGCTTCTGTAAAGGTCTTGATGGGCCATTAAGCGGGCTATTGTCCTGTGGCCTCTCTGTCTGGGGTGTGTCTTCTACAGCACAGTTTGAAATACAGGATATCAAAGATCTCCATAACTTTCCTCACACACATTACACATGAACACAAATATTATCATCTTATTCAGCATATCATAACCTTTCTGACAGTACCTGACATGGCATGTCTCACATGAATCCTTAGGATTTTGACATATTAATGTCAAATAACACAAATGCCCCCCCTCCCAATCCAGTCCGCATGACAAGGAGGACAAGAGGGAATGGGCAAACGGAGCAGGAGACTGACATGGCAGGAAGAGCAAATGGGGACAGAAGAGTGTCATGGAGCAAATGCGGGTAGAAGGAGAGGTGACTCGGAGGGATGGGGGTGAGTGAGAAGGGAGAGGGGAATAGAGAGAATATGTATGGCAGCTTTCCCCCACCCCACACACATGCACAACAAAGGCTGGGACAGTGAGTTGAGTCCCCCTCCCAGCAGCCAGAGGAGTAGTCGCTATTTTTGAGCATCTAACATTCAAATTGCAATGAGCACACAGAAAACAGGGCATGGCAATGGAAGGGAAAGGCTTCCATTTCAAGCTTCAGAAGGCAAACTTTTTGCCTGCATAGTAGGTTGATGGGCAAAATCCTAGAACAAACAGACCCCAAATGTATTACTGATTTTAACTTTTCATAATTTTAAGTGGCTCTCAAGATTGATTTGATTGTTTGTTTCATTGTTCCTGAGGGCTACTACGGATCCATCTCCAACCCTCAGTTCACAAGAAAAGATTGGGCTTGATGAACTTCTCATTTTGAAAAACTTTGGGGAAAAAGTTTTTGAAATTGTTGAAATGGCCCAGTTGGACATTTTCTAGACGAAAAACATTCCCATATTTTCCCTTCGAAAGGCCTCTTCATTTCAACATTTAAGCTAATTATAATAAAGTATTTAAAGAAAGTCAAAATCAGAACAATGTTTTGATTGACCCAAACCATTTTTTTCAGATTTGTTGGTTCATGAAAATTTTCTAGATTTCAATGTTTTGTTTTGATTTGGGATTGAAAAAATTTCAAAACTTTCCCAGCCCAATGGGAAAACCATTTCCTGCCCAGCTCTAGCTCATGTTACAATACTGACAATATGTCTACACTGCAATTAGACACCCGCAGCTAGCCCATGCCAGCTGACCCAAGCTCACAGGACTTGGGCTAAGGGGCTGTTTAATTGCAAAGTAGATGTTCAGATTCAGGATGGAGCCTGGGCTCTCAGACTCTGTGAGATGGGAGGGTCTCAGAGCTTGGACAGCAGCCTGAGCCTGAATGTTTATAGTGCAATTAAACAGTCCCTTAGCCTGAATCCAGCAAGCCTAAATCAGCTGGCACAGGCTGGCTGAGGGTTTCTAGTTGTAGTGCAGACATACTCCTACTCCTGTAGGTTACATATGCCTAGAGACGGTCCCTAGAGCTTCCTATGGTGGTGGCTATGCAGCCTTAGTTGTGAAGCTCAGTTGCTGAAGCTAACAAGAGCTGGTTGAAAGGTAGTCAAGTCATATGTTTTGAACAATACAACTGTGAAAAAGATTCTCTGTTAAACATTAAAGCCTAGACATATGAGGTGTCTGCATTTCATTTCAATTTTCCCCAAAACCACCAATTTCATGGGGAAACTGGTGAATTTTTGCAAGTTGCTTGCTAAAAATAGACCTATTTATGAACAAAAAAAGCTTTGACATTTTCAAGATCTGTTTCCAAAATTTGCAAATTACTAAAATTGTATATACTTCATGTGAAAACCAGCATTTGACAACTTCAAAAATTACAACTGTGACAGTTCATAGACTTTACCCTGCCCCTGGCAAATGTGGAGTTCATAACAACTCAGATTTACAAAGGCGTTCCAGAGCACTGTTCATAACAGCAGTGTTCCAGGGACAGGAATGCAAAGCCTGGGAGAAGGGCTAGCTTCCAACCCCAGAGCTATGGGTCGTGCTTATGAAGGTGGAAGAGGTGAAGGAAATGCAGAGAGCAGAGCCCCTTGTGTTACGTGCTATACAAACTAACAGTGAGAAGCAACCTCGGCCTTGAAGAGCTGACAGTCTAATCAGACAAGACAAAAGACTTCCCACAGATAACACAGAACATCAGGTTTTGAGACAGAAATAGAACCCATGTCTCCTGAGTCCAGTCCAGTGTTGTATTCATAAAACACTTGTGTTCTATGACTGCAGTGTAAAGTTCTTCCTCAAAGATGTGCTCTGAGTGGCTGGTCCTCTGGGATAGTTTTAGTGCTGAAGTGTCTCCCTAGCTTCCCGAACGAGAGGGTGTGGGAAGTGAAGAAGAAATGGACCAGAATGAAACTGACGATATTTCTGTGTGAGATTTCATGAAAAAAATACTCCTGATTTTTTGCACAGCCAGGATAAAAAGTTAGTCAAATATAGATGCCTGAATGCAGGGGGAAATAGCTTCCAGTCCTGCAGGATGCCATTCCTCTCGGTGCTTCCTCTATATCGTCTCATTCTTTCTCCAGCTTTAGATCAGTACCTTGTTTATGAGCAGGTCAGAAGTCTGGTTTGATTGTTAACACTAAGTGCTGCCCAAGCTCATCACGGAAAATGCTGACATTCATTGGTCCTTGTGGGAAAATTAGAGGTGGGCCCAAACCCAAATATGCAGAGAGAAAGAGGGCAGAATCTGAACCTGGATTCAGAGCTGAATTTCACCTCTGGCATTTGTCTTCAGAAAAGGTACTGGACTGGAACTCAGGAGATCTGGTGTGAGTTCTTGGCTCTGACACAGGCTTTCTGGGTGACCTTAAATAAAGCACTTAATCTCTAAGCTCAGTTTTGCACCTGTTAAAATGGGGATAATAGTACTTCCTTCCTCTCATCCTGTGTCTTGTTCATTTAGACTATAAACTCTTTGGGCCAGGGACCATCTCAGATTATGTTTATGTATGGCACCTCACACAAGGGGCCCTGATCATAGTTGGGACCTCTAGGCACTATTGTAATACAAACAATCAACAATAATAATGAACCAAACTAAGCCTCCACATCTGCATAGCCCAGACTTAAGGGATGTTTGAAATCTGGATCCACATCTTGTGATCTGAACCCATTAACAATGCAAATATGTAAATGCCATGGGCAGCTTGTGCCATGGAAAAGCCATTATAAACCTGGCTGAAAAAATGTTTATGAAATTTTTCTGACAAAAAAATGCTGTTTTGTTGAAACCAAAACATTTCACCAAACTGAATTGTTGTTTTTCAGCCAACCTTAATTATAACATTTGGTCACTATAAGCAAAAGGCCACTGCAACGGGGAGACTTACTGAGTTAATACGATTCTTTACAATGAAATCAATGCCGGTGCAGCTGCAAAGACAAACAACATTGTCCTGCAGGCAGCTTTAAGGGAGATTTGGTGACGTGTTTCAATGAGACAGTAAAAATCTCACTCATCAGTTTGGGGAAAATCTCACTCATTTAAATTGTCACAGCTCAGTAACCCTGGGATTTAAGTGCTGAAAATGGTGTGGCTTGTCAGCAAAAACTTCCTGGTATTTTTTCAGAAAACAGAGAGAACAAACTTTGGAATCATAGAAAAACCCCAAAGAGGGATAAAAAGCTTGGCTGTTTTTTCCATCTTGTCCATCAGATACAGAACTAAAAAACAGGCAGTGTGCTTAACGCTAACCTCAATAGACCAATGTTTTATAAAGGACCTCAAGCTGTTGTCAACATTCAGGAATAGTTCTGAGTCAGCAGTTGGTACACATGCATCAGTATAAACCCTCAATGTAGAAAAGGACAGGCAGGAGTAAACCTCATAAAGCTCAATGGGTGCAACTTCTGTGCATTGGGTGCACAGCCTGGTTTGCCTTAGTCTGCACTGAAGGGTCAGAACCAATGTAGCTACAAGTGCTGAATCAGAGCTATTCCCAGGTGCAGACCTCTCAGAACAGTAACAAATGCCTTTCTTTCAGGCACCCCTCCATTTCCTTCTTGAGTTAGTTTCCTCTTATGGAGGTCAAATTCATGGGTCACTTTAACATTATCTACACAACTCACTACCAGCGAGGAGTTTCATTACACAGGCATAACTACCTAGTGACAGTCTGAAGCTGGAGCCGAATTACAGACTGGGTGAGCTTCTGGGATTACTTTCCCTCCTACTGTCCATGCTAAGACTGAAAGGCAGTGGGAGGTCATGAGGAGGAGCAAGCTGGCTTCACAGGGAAAAGAGTGTGAACAAATCTCTATTGGAAAGGCCTTTAAATATCAGCAAGTGAAGAAGAGCTCCAGAATGTGGAGCGTGATATCATCTATGCTCAGGGAGTCAGGGTTATGCCAGAAATGTCCCAGGAAAAGAGTAACGTCTACTTTGCTGACTCAAGGAACTGGCTGGCATAAGGGACTGCTAATGAGGTGTAGAGTTTTTCTCTTCCACACAGCTAGCATGAATGAGGCCCAGACTGGAAGAGAATGAAAGTTGGTGATCTGTGTGAAATGAGTCGGACAGTCTCCATCCAGTTCCCAGGAGATAAGTGTCCCATGAAACAAAATTACCACCCACATGAAAACCAATGGGCCTCTTTCTTGGCAGTCTGAGGAGAGAAGCCATGGACTGAATGAGACTAGGCTACCCCCGGACAGGCAAGAGTAACAACTTGCCTACGTTACCACTTGTCGGTATAACTTATGTTGCTCAGGGGTGTGAAAAACACTCCCCTGATAGACATAAGTTACAGTGGCAGACGTGCCGGTGTGGACAGTGCTATGTCAGTGGGTGAGCTTCTGCTGCTGATGTATCTACCACCCCCCCGTGGAGCTCTCACCCATCAGCACAGAGGAGCTACACGGAGTATTCTTACAGTGATGCAGCTGCACCAGGACAGTAAGGTCTCTAGTGTAGACATGACCTAAGATATTGGCAGGTGTTGTGCTGGAAATTTGCTCTATCATTCCCCTGTTGTACATGCTCTGCAGATAAACAGAAATTCTTTTCCCAGAAGTGTCAATCCAGTTTACACCACTAATGCTGCAATGCAAGCATGTGAGTGACAGCACCTTGTAAAACGTACAAACGAGTGTGGAGGGAGGGAAGAGAATGGAAACAAATGCAGCTAATAAGAGTAACAGCTATTAACCACCCGGAGCCAGCTCAGCCGAGAACATTGCTCCTAATCAGTTTTCACTTTATGAACAGCAATGGAAATTACCTGTGATTCGACTATTGTACGTGTCTGACTAGGGTGACCTTCACAGCCAGGATTCAGGTATTAGGTATCATTGGCATTCTTATCCCCTTTACTCTGGATCAAAGTATTTTACTAAGTGGATATTTTTGACTCAGGACCCTGTTGGTGCTAACTGGCCAAGTGCACAAAGGGAGCGTAGGGTTGTACAGGAGTCCCCTGGGTTAGATATCCACATACTAATTCACTGGAGAACGGCATGTGAGATCTCTGCTGAGAGCCAGTAGAACACTGGTCATCAATCATCGCAAAATTATGTACAGATAGTATCTTTTATTGGACTAAGTTCTGTCCCACTCAGCTACAAGTTGGTCCAGACTCTGCACCGTGTCTCTCTAATATCCTGGGGTGGACACAGCTACAACAACACTGCATGTACAGATAATATTTAATGAGTTATGTATTTATACTAAAAATTATGCCCTTAAGCTCATCGGTTTAAGACAGGTCTCACGGAGGTGACATACCTCAAAGATGTTCCTTTCAGGCTGGAGGTAACTGGCACCTATCTACAGGAATAAACAAACAGAAGGCATCGGGGGGAGGGGCGTCCTGTTTATGAATAAAGACAAAGGATTGGTCTGGTATATCTTGGAGTGCAAGGAGATGCACTGAATTCTTCAGCTCTGATGCAAACTGACAGCATGCATGTCTCATGGAAGAAGGGTCACAGCCAGCCTCGCTGTAAAGTGCTTTGAGGATTCTGAGTGAGCAGTACTCTACTGCGCATGGCAGCATTTTGTTAGTTAAGTTGAGGCTCTAGAAAGAGTGGTGTGACTTTATTTTGTAGGCATCCAGTTGTTTCCACTGGCTCTCACTTTGAAGCTCTGTGCTTTGTTAAAGAAACGTACGTCTGATCGTGTCACTATGAACAATTCTAAGTGCTGAGGTGATCCGAGGTGGAACGGACAAGCGGGAGTGCTCTGTTCCTTTGGAAGCAGAGACTCTGTGAATACGGTGTGCCCAGTGGACCAGGGACTCAGCACTCTAGGGAGACATTCTGAGGGCCTGTGGGCTGAAGCGTGCCTATCATTGACCTGCAGTGACAGTGCGGCCTGTCCAGGGACAGCTTGTGGGGCACATTGCTGGTGGAGTCGGGGCACTGATCCACAGCAGCCACCAACAAGGCTCCCCAATGCTAAGCACAGGTGCAGCGAGGTGCCTCACAACCCCATGTACTCCAGGAATCAGTATCAACACTCCAGTATTGTTGTTCTAGTCACCTTGAAATGGGGACCTGTGAGTGTAACCAACTGGTGAGTGTGAGTAGAGATGGGTGACGTTTTTCAGGCTAATAGCGGATCCAGTGAAAAATGCAGTTTGGGTTGACCAAAGTGATTCACGAACCTGGTTGAATGTGCTGAGTGGCTGCAGCCTCGAAAAGCTTTAAAAATTTCAAAAAAGTCTAGCTGTTTTGAAGTTTTGTTTCAGAACGATGTTTTATGGTCACAGATTCCAAAGCCAGAAAGGACCATTGCGATCATCTAGTCTGACGTCCTGTATGGCACAGGCCAGAGACCTGCCCCACAACAATTCCCCGAACAAAGCTGTATCAAGTATTTGTTCCTCATGTGGCTACTAATAGACTGCGACGAAGTCACCCCTTACCTTTGCTTAAGTTAAGTAGACTGACAGACTCAAACAGCTTGCTAGAAGGCAGGTTTTCCAATCTGTTCAATGATCATGCTATCAAGTGGCCTCCCAACCCCCCAGGTGCTGGTCTGCCAGGATTTATTTAGATTTTATTTTAAAATGTAGCTACTTTTGTTTTTTTTTAAAGGGGGGAGGCAAAAAAAAATAGCACTTGAAAAATAAACAACAGGAAAAGGAAAAACTGAAAATGAAATGGTTTGGTGAAACAAAATATTTTATTCAATCCAAAACAAATTTTCCTCAGTTTTTCATTTTGGCCACCGAAGCAAATGATGATTTGCTCAGCTCTCGTTACAGGTCCCCCTGTGCCACTCCAGAGAGAACAGAAATCTGTCACTGATTCTTTAACTAAAGACTTTTAGCTCTGGAGGTCCCTGCTTCAATCCTCCACGTATGGGCTGTCACAAAAGGAGGGGCTCAGGTGGGATTAAAATTGCAGCGTGCTCAGACACTCAGGATGAGTTTACTTTGATCACAGAATGTACGTACCAGTAAAGGTATGCGTTACAGGTCTCCTGCTGGGTTGATCCACAGCTGATATGAGCTGCAGCCTGTTATAAAGCATTAGTTGTAGCAGCTCATGCTTTTAGCTCTGAAGGTCCCCAGTTCAGTGACAGTCCTTGGAGAATTGGCCAAGATGGCAGTGATCAAACAAACATTATAATAAGTGGGCTATACATCATCATGTTACTGCTTAGCTTGCATGCGGTGCCTTAGAGTCCTGATTCACCACTGTGTTACTCCTGTTGTATGCCAGTATATTTCTGCTGAATTCAGCAGGCCTGATTCACTACTTCATTACTCCAGCTGCATAGCAGTGTTAATGCAATGACATCAATGGACCTGATTCTACAAAGCAGTGCTCTAGTCGCACAGTGGTGTTAAATGAATGGCATTACACTGGTTTACAATTGGAATTATATAGCAAGGAATCAGACCCTAAATCTTTAAAGTCTAACTAATTAATTATTTCCACACCCGCCTGAGGTAGGTATCTGCCAGAGCCTGTGGAATGATACACAGAGTAATTCACCAATATTTTTATGAATAAACACGGAACATTCACTCCACCTTTATTGAAATTCATATTTGTTGTTTTCAAGTGATCACTAGTTTGTTAGTGAAAATGACTTTGAATCCCCCAGATTTTAGCATCACTTATTATTAACTTGAAATTCCTGCCATAAAATGTATCTATTATTACCTATTAGCTACTCAGCAGTTCTCTTTCATAATTGTTCTGTTTAAAATGTTTCAGTCAGACAGTAGAAACAATACCATGTGACTTTGGTGACCAATCACACATTGATAATTAACAGTAGACACTCAAAGAGAACAGTAGTTCAGTGAGTTCCAGGCTAACACTAACCAAAAGACTTAGGTTCCATCACCAAAGTCTTCCTGTGACCTTGGGCAAGTCACTTAGTCCCCTTGTGCTTCTGGTCCTCATCTGCATAATAGTGATGATAGCACTGCCCTACTTGTACAGGTGTTGTAAGAATAAATACATTAAACATTGTGAGGTGCTCAGAAGCCCAGGTAGTGGGGGGCTGAGGGAGTACCTAAAACAGAAAGATTAATGACTCAGTGGCTGAAGTGTGTTTGCATAAGCTATGCAGCTCGAACAGAAAATAGAGTTAATTTGAATGGCTTATTTATATGTAACAACTCATTCACAAGCTTTAATAATGATTACTATCCCCATTTTACAGATGAAGGAAGTGAAACAGAGAGGCAAAGTGAGTTGCCGAAGGCCATATAAGGAGTCGGTGTCAGAGCAGGAGTATAACTCAGAAGTAAAGCTGAGCAAATAACTGATTTTTCAGTTTAGTGCTCAACAAGAAAAGAACCCAAAAGGTTCATCTCAAATTGACCCAAAATGAATTTGTTTTTTCTTTTTGTTATGTTTTACGGTCATTTTGGGATGCTTTTCCTCCTTTTTTTGGTTTTGTGTTACTAAAATAAATTGAGCTTAATTTAGAAATGAAATATTATTGCAAAACAAAAAACCAAAATGTTTCATTTTGAAAACGTCAGCAGGAAACTTTCTGACTTTAGTTCTTTTTTATTGTGCCAAAACTATTTGCCAGATTTGACCTGAATTAGCAAATAGTTACAGTTGACCTGAACCAAAAAAAATTCATCCAGTTCTACGCAGAAGCTCCCATTTCACATGCCAATGATCAGATCACTAAGCCACACAGCCTCTCTTGTCTTTGTGAGCCTCGGAAGTCTGGAGCTTTGGTTCAGATAAGAACCCAAAAGTTTATCTGAACTCTTTAGGTCAGCAAAATGAAGCTGGCAACCTCACAAATACAGGCTTTTTCACCAGATTTTGAATCATTCCTCCTTAAAGACTTACTACCAATACCATAAAAACAAGCTACTGACAGCTAAATGCATAGTCCTCCATTAATTTTGGCAATGCTAGGAAATTATTTATCCCATGCTTCAATATGAACTTTGGCAATGAGAGCAACTAGAGGTTTCTATCACAGAAATTATAGAAACATAGAGGAGGAAGGACCTCAAGACATCATCTAGTCCAGCCATCAAGATGAGGCTGGCCCAAATAATCCTAAACCACCCTGACAGGTGCTTGTCTAAACCATTCATAAAAACATCCAATGACAGGGATTCCACAACCTTCCCTGATAACTTGTTCCAGAGCTTAGTTGTCCTTATAGATAGAAAGATTTTCATAATAGCTAACCTGAATCTTCCTTGCTGCAGATTGAGCCCTTTACCTCTTGTCCTACCATCATTGGACATGGAGAACAATAGATCACTGTCCTCTTGATAACAGCCCTTTTATGACTCCAGCACAGTACAGGTGTGCAGTCTCCTGCCCCTTCCCAAACCTGCTGAGACCAGAGCCTTTTCCAAGTAGGGAGCCAGCCCTGGGAAGGGAAGGACACATGATCCCTGTCTGTGAGTGAGCATTTACCCATGTCCGAACCCAGAGATGTACATGCAACCCTTATGCTCCCCTGGACCAGCATCTCCACTGTGCCTCTGAATCTCCTCTCTCATGGGAGGGGCCATGGAGAGGACAATCTCCTGTATGGGTTCTGGGGACAATGGGGCTGATCTCCCAGATTCAAAGGTCCGGGCAAGAGCCCTGAGCAGAAGGTGTCATGGGTACCTTAGAGACCCCCCAGCCTCTAGTACCCCTGGGAACAGGAATTCCATGCCAGTGAGGCCACCAGTCCCACAATTTTCCTACATGATGTCCCTGCAGACGATTCTCTGACCAGGATCCAGCAGAGACCACTACCCCTTGGTAAAATACAGAGCCATCTCCTCAAATAAGGCTGGCTACACTATCTAGATTTGTAATACGGAGCCTGGGAGTTTTTACATTAATTTTTTTCCCTTCCTAGCCCTAGAAGCAGAGAAAGGAGTATTTTTAAAGGGCAAAAATTTGATTATGATGATATCAGCTCGATAATGTCAGTGAGCTCTGGAAACTTGGGACGTGTCAAATTTGTCATAGTCCTATCAGCTGTGAATCCAAAACTAAGGGCCATTGGACAAGCAAAAAATAATGGCTGGGGTGATGCCAACTCAACACTGTCAGAGCCCATCGCTAGTTATCACTGAGCCTTTCCATACATTTTGAAAAAAATTCAGATTAGATTTTGTAAAATCACCTCTTTCTACAGGACAAACTCCTTAGCAGCTCCTTATCTCACTGTCTTCCTTCAAAGCCAGCTTCCTTTCCCCCTTTTTCATAAACCATTTTCTGCGCTCCCTCTCAGAGCTCACCTCCTAAGTATTTTGTTCTTTCCCTCACAAATTATTAGTTTTTGTGGATCATAAATCTTCCATTTTCGAGGTAAAACACAGAGGGGCTGATTCTCATTTATACTGTCTCCGTTTTACACTTCTCTGGCAGGGTAAAGGGGACTGAAGTAGGTAAAACTGTAATTCCCACCAAGGTCCCATACAATGCTAGAATGATGTGAAGAGGCTTTAGTGCAAATAATAATCAGTCCCTATGTGTAAATGCAATAGGCCCTGATAGAATTATTTATACTACGGTACTGCCTAGAGACCTCAGTCAAGGATCAGGGTTGCACAGTGCTGGGCTTGGTATACACATGCAATCAAAAGACAGACCCTGCCCCAAAGAGTTTACAATCTAGGATAACAGCCCTACAGTTGGAGCCATGTGGGTGGACCCTTATTCCTTCATGGAGTGCCACTAAATTCAGTGGGCAGCAACACAGGCACAAGGCACAGTTCTGTTGGCTGGATCAGGGCCCAGGTTAACGACAGTTTTGCTTGGTGGATGAAACAAAGAAATGGGCAGAGAAGGAGAACAAGATCTGAGAGACCTGGGAGAGCTACAGACTTAGCTGTGAGAGAACGGGTACAAAGTAGCCCAGGGGACTTAAACTTTGCTACAGTGGAGGAATCAGTGAACCAGTCAGTATGTTTCAGAAGGATCCCTGCTGACTTGGTGGCGAGCACCCCAGCTACTGCCAGGGCCCTGGGATGGAGCTCAGAGGAGCAGGGAGGGCCCAAGCCCCCTACCCTGGGTGCCACATGCCCCTAGATGGTGCCCCATTCCCCCAATACACCACAGAGAAAGGCTGCTTTATCGACTCCAGCACTTTAGGCCACACAGCCCAGATTGCAAGTGCAGCCACATTGGCATGGACCACTAGGCCAAAGTACCCTGAAATGCAGGGTGGGAAGTTAGACTGGGCCATGGGGGGAACAGGGATAATAAAAAAATAAAATGGAAAACAATCACAATTAAGTAACAGTGGGCTTTGATCCTCTTGGACAGAGTGGAGAAAACGGGCACATGGAGCTGGTTACAGCTCCTTCATTCATGGATGTTCAGCCATGGCCCAAGTTAGGACAGCTGCAATGCGGCCCTATCTCACGCCAGGACACTGGAGGACTACATAGTGAGGCTTCACTCCTCCATGCTCCCACTCCTCCCCAAGCTGCCCATGCGCTGCCCCTAACATGCCTCCAAGGGTGGGGGCAGCTGGCTCAAGAGGCAGCAGAGCTACTTCTGCCAGTTGTATGTAGACCATAGAATCATAGAAGATTAGGGTTGGAAGAGACCTCAGGCAGTCATGTAGTCCAACCCCCTGCTCAAAGCAGGACCAACCCCAACTAAATCATCCCAGCCAGGGCTTTATCAAGCCTCGCATTAAACACCTCTAAGGATGGAGATTCCATCATCTCCCTAGGTAACCCATTCCAGTGCTTCACTAACCCCCTAGTGAAAAACTTTTCCCTAATATCCAACCCAGACTGCCCCCACTGCAACTTGAGACCATTGCTCCTTGTTCTATCATGTACTACCATTGAGAACAGTCTAGTGCAATCCTCCCTGGAACCCCCTTTCAGGAAGTTAAAGTCTGCTATCAAATCCCCCCTCATTCTTCTCTTCTGAAGACTAAACGAGCTTAGTTCCCTCAGACTCTCCTCCTAAGTCATTTGTCCCAGCCCCCTAATCATTTGTATTGCCCTCTGCTGGACTTTCTCTAATTTGTACACATCCTTTCTGTAGTGGACTGGACACAATACTCTAAATGCGGCCTCATCGGTACCAAATAGAGGGGAATAATCACTTCCCTTGATCTGCTAGCAATGCTTCTACTAATGTAGCCCAATATACTATTAGCCTTCTCGGCAACCAGGGCGCACTGCTGACTCATATCCAGCTTCTTGCCCACTGTAACCCCCAGGTCCTTTTCTGCAGAACTGCTGCCTAGCCGGTCAGTCCCAGTCTGTAGCTGTGCATGGGATTCTTCCATCTCAAGTGCAGGACTCTGAACTTGTCCTTGTTGAACCTCATCAGATTTATTTTGGCCCAATCCTCCAATTTGTCTAGGTCATTCTATATCCTATCCTTGCTCTCCAGCATCTCTACCATTCTCCCCATCTTAGTGTCATCTGTAAACTTGCTGAGGATGCCCTCCACCCCATCCTACAGATCATTAATGAAGATATTGAACAAAACTGGCCCCCGCACCAACACCTGGGGCACTCTGCTCATTAGTGGCTGCCATCTAGACATCAAGCCATTGATCACTACCCATTGAGCCCAATGAACTAGCCAGCTTTCTATCCACCTTATAGTCCATTCACCCGACCCATACTTCTTTAACTTGCTGATATGAATACTGTGGGAGACCATATCAAAAGCTTTGCTAAAGCAGATGGAAAGATTCCTTGCATAAGAGCCATCTCTAACCAGTTTAAGGCTGCTTTGCATTGCTTATATGGCACAAAATAGTCTTAGAGGACTGGCTAATCCAACCCATTGGGTCTAATTCTCCTCTTACTCACATCACTATAAATCAGGAGCAACTCCATGGAGGCCAATGGAATAGATCAGGTTTAAAACAGGTGTAAGTGAAAATAAAACCATCATTCATAGATAAGGTTGGCACTGAAGAATGGTATGTTCTGGGGAAAGGGAGAGATGTAAGATGCACATCAGTATTGCATGACTACAGTTACTTAAACCCAGAATAAGAGTAACGTTGAATAGTCTACTCTCCTGAGCGTTCACCACCTTCCACCTGTGCAAAAGTGAGTGTGAAGTGTTCCCATTCTGATCTGGTAGCATTCTCTACTTGCTTTGTAGTGACGTGAATGATTACACAAGAAGCAAGGCAGAGAGAATCTGGTCCAGTAAGTTCCCACAGTTGTGATTGCTTTGTTAAAGGTTGCCTTTTCAGTCTCCTATCACTCCCTGGTTTTGCCATCTATTTGGGAGCAGAAAGAGGAGCAGAAATGGCCAAATTGCTTGGAGCTGCAGCTCGCAGTAAATTTCCTGCTAAGTACAGTGCAGGAGGTGCGTTGAGCAAATCCTAATTAGCTTCCCAAACCCTACTCTCAGCTGTTGTAGACAATGGGCTCCATCCGAGGGGCCAGCTCCTCAAATTGCATCAAGCAGCAGAGCTCTATTGAACCCATCTAGCTGTGTGGCATTACGCCAGTCGAGGGGCTGGCAGCGGCTCATTAGTTAGAGAGATGCCGGATTTACAATGAAGTCAGAATGTGGCCGGGACATAGGTGGCTGTGGTTAGATGTCAGAGCAGGAGTCAATAGTCACGCTCGGCTCAGAGGCCAGGTGCCAGGGCCGAAGTCAGAGGTCATGGAGAAGGTTGGGTCTAAGGCAGGAGCAGGAGCCATCAGAGCAATAGGCAAAAGCTTTGAGGCGTAAGACCGTTCCCACCAATCAGGCGGTTCAGCCTGCTACTGACCAGCTGTTCTCATCAGGTTGCCCAGAGAGTGGCTGTGCTACGGGCCCGGCTGTGAAATCCTGACTCTCCAAGGGAAAGGAATAGCCTGGGTTTTCTGGGCTAGCTCATTCATCTGGATTATTGGGGAGCTTCTTGCCTAGAAAGCATGGCATAGGCTGGGAGAGAGGGTGCACATGGGAAGTTCAGGAGCAGCACGTGCCAGAGGCCAGGACTACACTAGCTGCGCCTTTGAGAGTACACAATGCAGGAGGTGCACGACAGGGTCGGCAGAGGGGTCATGGTGAAGAATGTGCTGTGGGACAGCTTGAAGGTCAGTGCTGAAGCTAGCTCCTCATTTGGACATAATGTGAGTGCTTATGTGTGTGGGGAACAGAATCCAGGTCAGGAATGAGCTCTACAAGGTCCTGGCAGAAAGAGCTGGTGCTGACCCAATATGGCATGATTGATGTGCTGCCCTCTCTAGCTGCTGCAGAAGCCTCTGAAAATTGCCCGTGCCCCATTCTGAGCTGGACTCTGAGTATAACAGAGGTACCCCACAGTCTGACAGCGAGATGTTTGGCCAAAGTAGGCTGCAACTCCCCATTTGGTGCTCTGCGTTGGCCAGCAGCTGGCATAACCATCATGCCCATCTCCCTAGCACACAGTGGCATCTTCACCTCCTGGTCCACAGATCTTCCATCACATCAGGCAATGGCAGGTCGCTCTAGACTTCACCACTCCACATTCACAGCATCTCTCCCTCCTGCACGCCTGTCCTTTCACTCCAAGCTCTGCTTAGCTTTGGGACACTACGCTCCCATTGTTTAGTCATCACGGGCCCAATCCTGAATGGGGCTGTGTTAGCTCAGCCCTCCCCACCATCAATCTCCACAGGATCAGGTCCTACAGCTCGTTCATCTGAATGCAAATTGCTCTCCCCTCCTCCCCTTGCTGCTCTGTTTTTTTTCCCTGGCCCACAGGCAGCAAGATACATAAAACACAATAGATATGCTGGGAATCTATGTACCCATCCCTGGAACATGCGTATGTGTGCTGCGTAGCCAAGCTCCTCGGAGAAGTTGCTGGACTGGGAATGCATGGAGGAGACAATGATGGATTACTAGTGACAGCCCCAACAATAAGTAAATAAACAAGACAGGCTTCTGCTTTTGTAAATTATTCTCATAATCTTAGGTTAACAAAAACTCCTGTCTATGATGGGGATAAAGCGCTCCCCCATCCGCCCCCACCTGCCTCCCAGTTACTGCTTTGGGTTAGTGGGGTGAACTGCCTGAGGTGGGTTGGCCAGAACCCAAGCTCAGAAATCACTCATCCTCCACAGACGCTGCAGTGAGTTGGAGCTCAGCAATGGGCTGGCCACATGCCCACGGAGAAGAGGCGCAGTTCCTGATTTATCTAGGCCCTGTTCCTAATCAGAGTGGAGAGCTTTGCCTGCCTCCCTCCCTCCCTCGTCTCTGCTGCATGCTCCTGAAGAATAAAAGGCTGGCAAGCCTAAGGGAAGAGAGAGGCTGGCAAGCCTAAGGGAAGAGAAAGGCTGGCAAGCCTAATGCGAAGCACAGAAGACACCTCAGCTTTTGCCTCTTGCACCAGCAGCACCCTAGGAGTTCAGCAGGTCACTGAAAGATTTACAAAGGGTACTGGCTGTTCTCATAAGCCAAACAGCTTCTTCTGGACACAAAGGGTCATATTCTGAGAAATACTGAGGTACCACTGACACCGCTGGGACCCCAGCACCTCTCAGGCTCCGGTCCGATGTTAGTCAATGGCATGTTTTTCCATACATGTAATTTCCCGGTTTTGAAAATCTTTTTAACATTCTTGTGTTGTTGTTTTTCCCTTAATTGAAAGTGAAAAGAGAGACTCCTGGAGAGATCAATGTCTCTTTCTCGGTAACATGCTGTGTGTGAATGCAGAATGGCAGCTACATCCTGAGAAAGCCAACTTCTAAAACTTTAAAGGTGCAATATACAAATCACAACAGCTACATAGCCAAAGGCATCACTCCTTAAACATCGCTCTCAATATGCCACTGACCCAATACGGGCTTATAATTACATTCATTTCTGAGGCTCTCCTGGAAGAGTTTGAGGGGTAATTTCAATGGAGAGTCCATGAAGAGTGGATTGTGTCACCAGAAATGTTGTTGATGGATTCCGTTTCTTGCTACAAGTAATGTGACCTTTGTACAGCAGCCCTCATCATGGACAGTGCCCTACAAACACTCAAACCAGTTGATGTCACTCGCAGTATACAGTTTCAATGTTGGAGGACATGATCCCTGTATGCAATTTGGACATCGGATTCTAAAGAGCTTTGGGCTGAAACATGCTCTAGTGAAAGAAGAGGCAATTGCTATTAAAGGGTCTGTTTTTACTGAGTTGCCCTGACAAAAAACCCAACCTTACAGCCAATGATGCTGATGGCAAGGTAATGAGATCTGATTCAGTTGCTTTCTTCCTCCCCTGATGTTTGCCATCAGTTAGATTAGGTTGATATATTAGTGACAAAGACTAGAATGCTCTTTAGTTTGCTCACATCCAAGATATACAGGCAGTCAAGACAGATAGAAATGTAATTATTTATTCATATTTATAGACACACATCGTGCCTTTCATATCGAAAATAATTCAAAATGCATTAAAGGCTACGGTATTAAATACTGCTTGTGAAATGAGTGCCTAGTCAAACGGACCAGTGATACTGGAGCTTACATACAGAGAGCTAAATGTAATGGAGCAAATTAATCCCCTGGTATAACTCCACTGACTCCAGTGGGAGCTGCAGATCCTTAGTATCTCTAAGAGCCAGGCACTCGCACTCAGGTGCCTAAATAAGGATAGAGGTACTGTTGCATTACTTTAGATGGAATACATGAGCCCAAAGTGTTAATGTAACCCTGTTGTTGTCAAACCATAAACAGTGTTAAACAACCCATCAGGTTGCAGCCCATGAAAGCTTATGCCTGCAGAAATTTGTTAGTCTTTAAGGTGCTACAGGACTCTCGTTTTTATTAAATAAGGTGTTCATTTTAACACAATCCCTTGTCCCCTTTCCCTTTAGCTGGAGAGAGTTGTAAAAAGACAAACCCCCTTGTATGACAGTCTCTTAGATGGTATCAAGGGTGGTAATAACTGTCCCTTGGGGGGAAAGAGATGTTAGTTGAGATGAGCTGGAGTTATTGCTGTTGCTGAAGTCCAATCCTATTTCACCTCAGGTGGTGTTTGGGACTTAGTTGAAGTTTGTAGAGGTGGTGAATGTTGTCTGGGTCCCTCTTTCTGGCCTGACCTGGTTAAGACATCCCTTAGGACAAAGAAGGTTGTGGGACTCAGGAGGTGGGGATGCCAATTATGATGGAGATAGTTCACTCCAGTAACATCTGTCCTTCCAGTTGTTCCTCTCAAAGTCTCTGTCTTTAAGGATCCACAAAGGGAATGACGGGCGAAATAGCCCACCTCTCATTTTGTCCAACAATAAGACCTAATAGCCTATACCAGTTTTGACTAATTAATTTGCAGAGCCACACCTTCTGTTTTTACCAAACATAACTCAAGAAATATGACAGTCATATCAGAAGGCCTTTTTGTTTAGACTAATTGACTGTTTGTTCCCCTTTCTTACCTTTTCCCCATCAACCTTTGCTATTATAGGTTATTGTGACATTTTATGAATTTTCACATATTTTTTACAATTGAGCTTACCATTAGGGAAATGTTAGGCCCAATTATTACAACAAAACCACATTTGAGAAAGATTGCATTAAATTTTTTTTTTTGGTAAGAATGTTTCCATCAGAAGTGTCCTCACAACCATTGTGAAAAGGTCTTATTATTTAGACAGATTGACTGACAACTATGAATCTTTGCAGATAATTTGCAAACAGAAAAGTGGACTCCTTTCATTTACCTATCTACTCGTCTCTGACAGCCACACACCCATTAAAGGAGTTTATCTTTCCAACACCCTTGTGAGGTAGGGAAGTACTCTTTCCATTTTACAAAGGGTGAATTGAGACACAGCATACATAAAGTGATTTACCGAAGACCATGTGTGACTGAGCCAGGACTTAAACCCAGGTCACCTCAGATCCAACACATTGAATTACCCACTGGACCATCCTTCATCCCTTCAGCTAATACAGCCAGAAACAATACAGCACAGAATCTAGGTGATTTAGCCAACCAGCCATAGAGCTCAAATAGCTAATATTCACAGAGACCAATTCACAATCATCAAGCCACAGAGTAAAATGTGTCCATTTGCCAAATAATCTTGAATAATGAAGACATTCATGGCAATCGTAATGACCAGTTTGTAGATAAGTTTCCAGCAGAGGAAAGGGTTGAATTCATCAGATGAGTGATTCACAATGAATAATTTCAAACAGTGCTACAGATAAGCCCCTCTCTGGCAGAGCTACATGTCAATTCAGATCAATGGGCAGAAGAGTTCAAAGACAGGAAGAAGCCAAGAATCTATTAAGCACAGCAAAACACTGATGTAAGATCCTGTTTCTTTTCAATCCATTCACTTACATATACAAAAAAAAAAAAAAAAAAAATCCAGCACGGAAATGAATATGTTGCTATAGCAACTGGTAATGAAAATTTTCTAATAAACAGTTCTATCATGAAATCCAGTAGAGCCAGCTAATGTTCCTGTTTAAAGCTGTGCAAGAAATGATTTTCCCCTCCCAAACGTTTTTGAGATCTTGAAAATGGTTCCCCATCTGCATCGTGACAAAACTGAGACTTTTGAAGTTTTTCATGCAAAATAAGAGAACAAAAGAATCTGTCTGTCCTAAAGTAGCAATGGTCTCATAATTAGGGCCCTTACATAGGCAGCGGGAGACCCATGTTCAAGTCCCTTTTCCAAATTAGGCATAGGAGAGGTATGAACGTGGGTATTCTGCTCCAGTTGGCCTCCTCACCAACTAGTGCTTCTTCCTTCTCTTAATCAGCTTTATTCCTGTTCTCTTCTCTGCTATGGCAAACACACACATCACACCACTCTGATCTCTAATTACTTCTCTTGCTACACAGCAAAGCTTTTAACTGTCATGTTAAGATCTGATAACTTAATGGCACTACTAATGCAGATCTTTCCAGCCTTAACAAGCCATCCTGAGAACAGACCTAGGCAAGGATAGCCCAGTTGAATGTGCACTGAATGGTGTGTGCATCTGTAAGAAGAAGACATTAACTTTTTGGTCATATGCTCAGAGGGAAAATATTCCCCGGCCCTGTGATCTATAAGACTTCTCTGGAAAGCATGCATATAAAAGATACCTATATTGGTTTCTGAAGGTATGTCTACGCTCCAAGATGCAGGCGGGTATGGGGGGGGGTGATTTTCAACTCAGGGAGACATACCTGCACTAGTTCTGCTCCAGTTAGTGTACTAAAATGGGAAGAGGGGCTAGCCACCCCGAGTATGTGCCGAGTATCTTAGATAGGTAAATACTGATGGCAGCTAGCACACACTAACTCAAACAGAGCTAGCACTGGTATTTCTCCTTGAGCTGGGAAGCACACCCCTGAGGCCACACAGCAATTCAGGGCATGTCATTGGAGTCTTGTTTACGGAGGTGCAGAGCATCCATAGCTCTCACTGAAGTCTCTGGCAGTAGCTGCCATTCAGCAGCTCTGAAAATCAGGGCACTAATTTTTGTGCCTTAGTTACCCCATCTGTAAAATGAGGATAATACACACAAAGATGTCAAAAGACTACATCACCACGCATAGCAGGGCTAGGAAAGCCTTCAATGAGAAGAAGCAGAGATTGTGGTGGTGGAAGGCACCTCAGAAAATTCTTTGCTGATATAATGCTAAATAAATACATAACAATAATTAATAATAATAGGCTGTAACAGAGGCTTCTATCTGAGAGGTCAAATGAAATATGAGAAGCCTCCAAAATGGGAAGGCAAGCTTATCAGCGATAAAATGAACAGCGTGTCTATCTGGCTGTCTCCAGAAGATGCAGAAGGTACCAGTCCCATATCTGCTCTCAGCACAAGGAGCCATGGAGCTGCACTGAATGACAATAGCTTGCATTAGAGAAAGACACAAAGTGCCTGAGAACTGATTTTAAAAAAGCAGCCACACTTCTCATTTTTGCAAGTGCATCCTCATTATATTTTCCTTTTAAAAACATCTTTTGACTGAATTTAATGCTGGAGAGAGACTGCTGGCTTGACAGACCTGGAGACTGAAGACTTCTCTAGTTATCTGTAATGCAGACAAGGGCAGTGCAAGCTTCCCTCAAGCACTACCCTGGCAACGTGCTTCCTTGCCAGAGGAAAGTAGGTCATGCTCACTGTTCAGTCCATCCTTGACCTGTCTGCAAAGGCATCCATGGGTGCAACCTGGTCTGAAGGGTGGTTTTTTGTGACTTGTGGACACCTCTCCACTAGAAGAGGACAGAGATCAATCAATTCATTTCATGTAAAACAGCAAGCAGCTTACAGTCCCTGATGAATTATGTTGCTTTTTGCAATAGTGACCTAGTGGTGTGTAGTGTGGTGAAAAATTACAAACCTCCACTTACCTTGCAATAATAAAAGTATTAAAGTATTTAAGGCACTTGGAAGAGAGGAAGGTGATCAGAACAGTCAACATGGATTCACCAAGGGCAAGTCATGCCTGACCAACCTGATTGCCTTCTATGAAGAGGTGACTGGCTCTGTGGATGTGGGGAAAGCGGTGGATATGATATACCTTGACTTTAGCAAAGCTTTTGATACAGTCTCCCACAATATTCCTATCAGCAAGTTAAAGAAGCATGGGTTGGATGAATGGACTGTAAAATGGATGGAGAGCTGGCTAGATCATCAGGCTCAACAGATAGTGATCAATGGCTCCATGTCTAGCTGGCAGCTGGTTACAAGTGAAGTGCCCCAGGAGTCAGTCTTGGGACCGGTTTTGTTCAACATCTTCATTAATGACCTGAAGGATGGGATAGATTGCACCCTCAGCAATTTTTCAGATGACACTAAGCTAGGGGGAGTGGTAGATACCCTAGAAGGTAGGGATAGGATACAGAGTGACCTAGACAAATTAGAGGATTGGGCCAAAAGAAATCTGATGAGATTCAACAAGGACAAGTGCAGAGTCCTGCACTTAGGACGGAAGAATCCCATGCACAGCTACAGACTGGGGACCGACGAGCTAGGCAGCAGTTCTGCAGAAAAGGACCTGGGGGTTACAATGGATAAGAAGCTGGATACAAGTCAGCTGTGTGCCCTGGTTGCCAAGAAGGCTAATAGCATATTGGGCTGCATTAGTAGGAGCATTGCCACATATCGTGGGAAGTGATTATTCCCCTCTATTTGGTACTGATGAGGCCGCATTTAGAGTATTGTGTCCAGTCCACTACAGAAAGGATGTGTACAAATTAGAGAAAGTCCAGCAGAGGGCAATACAAATGATTAGGGGGCTGGGACACATGACTTAGGAGGAGAGTCTGAGGGAACTAAGCTCGTTTAGTGATTATTCCCCTCTATTTGGTACCGATGAGGCCACATTTGAAGTATTGTGTCCAGTTTTGGGCACCCCACTACAAAAAGGATGTGGACAGGTTGGAGAGAGTCCAGCGGAAGGCAACAAAAATGATTAGGAGGCTGAAGCACAAGACTTATGAAGAGAGGCTGAGGGAACTAGCCTTGTTTAGTCTGCAGAAGAGAAGAATGAGGGAGGATTTGATAGCAGCCTTTAACTACCTGAAAGGGGGTTCCAAGGATGATGGAGCTAGGCTGTTCTCAATGGTGGCAAATGACAGAACAAGGTGCATGGGTCTCAAGTTACAGTGGCGGAGGTCTAGGTTGGACATTAGGAAAAAGTTTTTCACTAGGCGGGTGGTGAAGCGCTGGAATATGTTACCTAGGGAGATGATGGAATCTCCATCTTTAGAGGTTTATAAGCTGCAGCTTTACAAAATCCTCACTGGGATAATTTAGCTGAGGTTAGTCCTGCTTTAAGCAGGGTGTTGGACTAGATGACCTCTTGAGGTCCCTTCCAACTCTAATATTCTATGATTATGCTTTGTATTAAAGTAACACTTAGAGGCCCTAATCTAGGTTGCTCATTGTGCTGAGCACTGTGCAAACAGGTAGTAAGTGACAGTCCCTGGACCAAAGAGCAAACAAACTAAATAAACAAGGCACAGGAAAAAAGGAATTAATATTACCCATATTTTTATAGATGGGGAACTAAGCCATTAAGAGGCTTGCCCAAGGTCACAGAGAAAGGATGTGACAGAACCAGAAGCTGTATTCTAATCTTCTGAGTCCCTGTCCAGCACTTTAACTAGAAGATCATCATTTCTTCCTAACAAACAGCTGGTTATGTTGTGTGAAATCACACTGAGAGCCCAATTCTAAGAAAAGGCTGCCTCATTAACAGGTCCAAATGCCCCAATGGGACTGTCAGATTGGTCTTTACACAATGTTATCAACACTCATGATATTACCACAAGCCTTGTAATATTTAGTGCACTTCTGAGAGCCCCAGCTTATGAGGTCATGTGTTTACATGTGACTTAAGCTGGTCAGGAGTCTTCTGTTGGAATGATTTTTCAATGGAATATGCAGTTTTTGCAAAAATTTCAATTATGCCCAAAAATTCAATTTTCTGTCAGGAAAACTAATGAAATATTTTATTTGGGGTCAGTTCTAGGTGAATTGGAATATTTCAGTTTGTTGAACTGACCCAAAATGTTTCGTTTTGAGTCATTTCAAAGCTAAAATGCATTTTCTATTTTAGTGCATTATCTCATGAGAGTTCTGGTTTGGGACCCCATTCTCACCTATTGTCTGGTTTCCTGGCTGACTACATCTCCCATCATGCAATGCAAACATCCCTCTGAGTAGGCTGTGTGGTGCATCAAGGGAGTAATATGACTGCATGTGCATCATATAGGAGATATCTTGGCCCATAGAGGAGAATGGAATCATTAGTCTTGTGCCCTAAAACTCCTGTGAAGCAATGCACCATAATGTTACACTGCCTTGAAACAAAATGTTTTGGGTGAGTTCAACACATACATTTTGATTCATGAATGTCTGAATGTTTTGTTTCAATGAAATGTGTCAAAATGAAACACTTCAGCACTTCCGAATCAATTTGTAATGCTCCATTGTGAAAAAGTATAGATATTTCCATTTTTCGTCCTCATTTGGAACAAAAGCAAATGTTGAAATATCAGAATTTCCTGGAGGATGGAAATTCTGAATTTTGCTCAACTCTTTATGATAGTCTCAGCTCTAGTTTAAAAGAAAAAAAGTTTCTAGCTCTCATGGTTGCAGAGAAAAGCTTGGAAACATAACCCAAGTATAGCTTAAAGGCGCAGAACCCAGATGACAAATAAAAAGAACTCAAAGTGTATTTCTGTTTAAAAGTTTCTCGATTTTTAAGTCAGTCTCATGATTTATCAGTGCATGGGGTTGACAATGCTGCTTACATGGCAAAAATACCATTACAAATTTGTCAAGGAGGTATTTTGGGTGCCCTTTCTTTCTGCATAATGGCTAGATATCATGAGGCTTCCAGTCCTTCCTGACTGAAGGTACATCAACACTGCCACTAAACCAGCCACCCTTTTGATTATTTATGAATTCTGCTTTTGAATTAAACCAGAACTTTCAGTGCTGTGTGGAAATGGAGGGGCAGGGGAAATCCAATCTCATGAATGGAATTTACTGGTTTCCCTTTCCTATCTCAGAGTCCAAGTGTTGCAGACTGACTGTAGATAGGCCAGAGGACCCAGGCACACAGAATGGAAATTGTTTAATATGGTCACAGCATTATTACGTGCACAAATTAGACCTCTCTGCAATACAGCAGCTCTAACAGACCAACATTACTTTGGGGACGAGACAGTTATTGTTATTCATTACACTCCCCTTATCTCTTAAAATAAATATCAACATTGTCTTTTAAATGACAAAAATTCTATTTAAATGCCCGTATTCTATAGCATTAAATAAAGGTCACCAAGACATCCTTGTAAATCACTTTTGAGCAGTGTGTTTTAAATGCCAAACCATGGGCCAGATGCTCACTCAGTGCAGCTAAGGTAGAATAGAGGAGAGGGGGTCACAAAAGAGCTCTCTGTATTCCCCCAACTCCGGATCCACAGCCCAGGTGAAAGAAACCACCAGACTGTTCTAACTTGGGCCAGTTGCCAATGGCCCCCAAGGAGCTGACATTGGAGCCAGGGATCTGTGGGGTGCAGGGATATGTAGAAGAATGACTCAGCAGGCAGCGCAGCCCATTATGGCTTAGCTTGGCATAGCAGGTTCTCCTTCTCTGGCACCCCCTGCCAACTGTCACTCCTGCCCTGTAGGAATCTGCTCTTTCTTATGCCTCAGGTCTCTGGTCTGGTCACGTAGAGCCTCCCACCCCCCTGCTTCCAGAGTGACAGGCCAACAAACAGAAGTCCTACCGCCTCCTGCCAAGTCCAGACTCACTAGAGCTTCCACTGTTTTTGTTGATTCCTCAGGAGCTGCTGGAGGACCACCAGGCTTGCTTTGCCAGCCTGATTGCCTCCTTAAGCGGGCACAAGACGTTGGGTGACCATGACTGACCCTCCATCTGCCAGCTTGGGAGGTCACATCTTTCTTCGCCAAAGAAGGCATCCAGACACTTCAGCTCTGTCTTTTTTTTTCCCCTTCAAAGCTCCAACCAGTCTCACTCTCCCCTTATTTCAAGGGCAAGCATTATGTCTGTACGCTCTACCATATATAAGCTGGCAACCTTCCTCCCTAGCCTGGGGAAATATTAGCCACACCTAACTCAGTCTTTAGCACATCCCTCCAGGCTCCAGTTATTGTCCAAACAAGCAACAAATTCACAAAGGAAAAGCAAAACATTGAGCTGGGACTTTCTACCCAGCCACATCTCCCAGGGATTCCCACCTGGACGCTCCCCACTGTGGCAATTATTGCAAGAGACTGTCCCTTCATGCAGCTTCTCATGACACTGCCTCCCCTTTCCTGAGTGACCTGATATCCTGATTTTATAGGGACAGTCCCAATATTCAGGGCTTTTTATTATATAGGCACCTATGCCCCCACCTCCTGTCCCGAATTTTCACACTTGCTATCTGGTCACCCTAGTGAGACCCTTCCCCGCACAGGTTCTCCTAACCTGCACTCCACCCACGCCGGAACAGCTGCACTGCAATTCTGTAGCCCTGCAGCCCAAGCTCTGCAAGTCCAAACTAGCTGACCCAGCCCAGCTGCGGCCATGCTGCAGGTCTCTTATCGCAGTGTAGACATGCCCTCTGGTACATCTGCACTGCACCCGAAGCCAGGCTCCGACTCAGGTTTGAGCCCCAGCCCCTCTTCCATCCACACCCACGTCGGTCTGACTCAGGTCAGCCAGCACCCAGGACCTGCGTCCTAGGACCCTGCTGGGAAGAGAGACGGAGCCTGAGTCTCGTTGTGACTCAGGTCCAAGCACTGCCATTTTGCAGTAAGGGTGTAGCTCAAGCCACAGGCCCAAGTCAGAAGGTCTGCACAGTGCAGCATGGACTCGTTAGCAAGGCTCTGACACTCAAGTCCAGCAGTCGTAAAGTCTGGTTTACAATAGAGGGGGAACATTCCAGCCCTGGCTTGAATCTGAGTCCGTAAGCCTGGGTCCCACAGACGTGGGTTTCCAGGGCAGCACAGACACACCCTAAAGGTGCATCTACACTACAGTAAAAGGCCTGCAGCATGGCTGGCCCAAGTCAGCTGCCTCGGGCTCGATGGCCTAAATCCTGCAGTGTAGACATTCGTGCTTGGGCTGGAGCCCATGCTCTGAGACTCCATGAGGTGGGAGGGTCCGGCAGCTACACTGCAACTTTTAGTCCCGTAGCCTGAACTCTGTTAGCCCGAGTCAATTGACCCAGTTCTGTGGGGTTTTAATGCAGTATGGATGTTCTCTAAGTTACAGGATGCCTTTTTTTACCTCTTTTACAGAGTCACACCCTCTGTGCCACTTCCACAGCTCAGCACCACCTGAGGAGCCCTTTACTGAACACAGGTCCTCAAGGGAATCTCTATGCCACTGGAATGATGAAAGCAGCTCAGTGTGCAGCCAGGATCAGAGCCTACACTCTTACAAAACCTGGAATACCACAATGATGCTGTCTTAAACCTGAGACTTAGTGGGCATGTCTGCACTGCAGTAAAAAACCCCTGGCTCACCCACGCAGCTGACCCAGTCTGCGAGGTGGGAGGGTCCGAGAATTCAGTCTGCAGTCTGAGCCTCAACATCTACGCCACAATTAAACAGCTTCTTAGCCTGAGCCCAGCTGGCACTGGCCAGCCACTTGTTTTTAATTGCCATATAGACATACCCAGGCTTGCCATTGTATGACTCTGCCCAATATATGTTTACTCTATTTTTACATCTTGAATATAAGTTGACATGCTTCCTGGATGTGGAAAATGGGGAATAGTCTCTTGTGAAAAGATAGAGGTGGTAACTCAACATCTTCTGCTTCTTGTGGGGAAAGGATGGTCTGGAAGTTCCAGTGCTAGTTTAGGACATAATAGCCCTGGGTTCAATTCTTTCTCCATGATAGACATGTTGTACAAGCTTATGTGAGTCACTTCATCTCTCTGTGTCTCAGATCTCCATCTACAAAATGGAGAGAATAATGCTTCCCTATCTCACAGAAGAGTTGTAAAATTAAAGATTGCAAAGGACTTTGAAATCTAATGATAAGAAATAGGAGTTATTGTATGTGGTAACTACTTTAAATCAGTGAGCCAGAGTTTACTTTCATTTACACCAGGTAAAATCTGGATTATAATGGGTATAATTAAGAGCAGAAGTTGGCCCTGTATCTTTGTCTGCACTTTCATCAGGAGGTGGCTCGTTTTCTTTTATGTGAAAATGACATCTTGAAGGAGAACAAGTATATTAATGGTTTCTTCATATACACTGTTCTCTGCTAAAGTCATACAACCACACTGAGAATGTGATGAAGGGAGCAAGTCTCAGGCTGGTGTGACAGTCTGTACTACTATGTTCATCACTTTTACAAGACTATGATAAATTTTATACAAAGTATAAAGAGATATTTGAAAAAGTCATAATCTGCTGAATATCATTATCCTGTTGAAATATATGTAGTAACACTATATGTGAAGTTATAAGATTCTACTGTATGATTGTTACCCAGAATTACAGCATATTTCTGCAAAAACCACAAACCAGTTCTTCAGAGACAAAGACGCACAGGCCCCAGACAGTTGTTAAAGTGCTATCACTTGCTTAAGCAGCAGTTCTTCAGCAGGGGGATATATATAAACAAATTTACATTTCATCGCAGGGAAGTTCAAACCTCACGTCCACAAGAGACTGTTGCATGCACTCCTGCTGGGGATAATCTCCAAAGAGGGGAAAGGCGGTATATAAATGAGAGATGGTGGCCTCCACCTCACCTCTTTCTCCTCCTCTCTCTCCTCATGGCAGCTACAATGCTCAAAAGACAAAGAAAAGCATCATGTCAGCTAATACAGACTGCTGTGTGCTTCTGGTGAGATAAATGCTTCTGCTTTTAAGTTCACTGAGCTTCTTAAATTAGGAATTAACTTGCATATTATCTTTTTTATTTTCTTTTATAACCAACCCGATTTTTATGCATCGTCACTTGTAATCACTTAAAATCTATCAAATAAAAATCACTTAAAATATCTTATTGTTTTACCTTAGCAAGTGTGTTTGGGTTAGAGTATGTGGGAACCTCTATTTGGGAGAACAAGACTAGTGCATTATCATTTTCCTTTGATGAAACAGAAGACTTTCTATCAGCTTGTACTGTTCAGAATGGTAATGAGCAGTACAAGATGCACATTTCTGGGAGGAAAAGCTGGGACTAAGAACTTGTGGGTATCACCATGTATGTAATTCATGAGTGACTGGTCAGAGGGCTCCTATATTTAGCTTGGAGTGACTTTGCATGCTGAAGGCTGTGTGAACAGGCCAAGAGTGGCTGTTCTTACAGCAAAGCAGTGAAAAGGCTCCCCAGACTAGAGACTATAGGGGACACAGCTGTTCAACAGTCCAGATTGCACCCTGAATAATGTCACAGGTGGTCAATATTTCTAGGCAAGAACTTCCACCTGGACCAACATGGGCCTCATTTGCTGTAGGATTATATCTCCATTTCGAAAAGAATACTTTTGTAGCCGCAAACCAGTCCTAGGTCTCCAACATTTATATACTTTGTTTTGTTCCTTGGAGAAGTAGTTATTTTTTATATAACATACTTTATCCAAATCAGGTCTTGTAGCTTCCAGTCTTGCACATAAATGTCTCCTCATTAGTCGTTCAGCCCACGTACATTTTGTAGAACTACACTATGTGGTCTTGTTTGATAAAATAGCAAGAAAGAAGCTATTTTCTGATTTAAAGATAGTTTATCTCCCTTGACAGTTTTCATGGCAGTTTTAAAAGTTCTAACAAAACATTTGACTTCCCCATTAGAACTTAGATGGCAGAGGGTAGATAAAACATGTTAAATTTTATTAACTTACAGAAAGTTATTGAATTCTGGAGATGTAAATCCAGGTACATTATCTGATATTAATTCTTCAGGTAACCCAAAAAATGAAGCATAAATCCTAAATGGCACTGCCTGCATTAAGGAGAAATGGAGAAATGGTCTGAAGTAAATAGGATGGAATTTAATAAGGACAAATGCAAAGTACTCCATTTAGGAAGGTACAATCAGTTGCACACATACAAGTTGGAAAAATACTGCCTTGGAAGAAGTATTACAGAAAGGGATCTGGGGTTCATAGTGGATCACAAGCTAAATATGATTGAACAGTGTAACACTGTTGCAAAAAAAGCAAACATCATTTTGGGATGTATTAGCAGGAGTGTTGTAAGCAAGACACAAGAAGTAATTTTTCTGCTGTACTCTGCACTCATTAGGCCTCAACTGGAATATTGTGTCTAGTTCTCGATGCCACATTTCAGGAAAGATGTGGACAAATTGGAGAAAGTTGAGAGAAGAGCAACAAAAAATGATTAAAGGTCTAGAAAACATGATCTATGAGAAAGGATTGAAAAAATTGGGTTTATTTAGTCTGGAGAAGAGAAGACTGAGGGGGACATAACAGTTTTCAAGTACATAAAAGGTTTTTACAAGACAGAGGGAGAAAAATTGTTCACCTTAAACTTTGAGGATAGGACAAGAGGCAATGGACTAAAATTGCAGCAAAGGCGGTTAATTTGGATATTAGGAAGAAATTCCTAAGTGTCAGGGTAGTTAAGCACTGGAATAAATTGCCTAGGGAAGTTGTAGTATTTCTATCATTGAACATTTTAAGAGCAGGTTGGACAGATACCTGTCAAGGATGGTCTAGGTAATGTTTGGTGCTGCCTTAAATGCAGGGGACTGGACTAGCTAACCCCTTGAAGCCCCTTCCAGTCCTACGATTCTATGATTCTAAAGAAGGACACATGGATAACTTATGGTCATTTTGACTGGTGTCCTACCAAGATCAGAAATATTTTACCTAACAGAAAGGCCAGCAGCCTCAATCTGGATTTTGTCCTGTGGTCACAATGACCATCTCCAGGAATCCAAAACAAGCTTTTGTTGTACAAACTGATATGGTTTCAGTTAGGAATGGGTTCCTCAACAGCCTTCCCTAGCCAACTCTCCTAGGCACCTTTGAGTAGCCCTTGCTGGCATCTCATATTCAGCATCTTGCTGCCAAGCATGTTGTCTAGCTATAGCTTTCATATGAACCATACCCAGATAGTTTTCATGGAATCCTTTTGAAACCTGATGTGGTTACTCTTCCATGCAATTGGCCAGATCCTCAGCTGCTGTAACCTCACTTAGTTCAGTTCACGTCAGTGGCGTCATGCCAGTTTAAAACAGCTGAGGATCTTGGTCCTGTTAATTTTATTGCAAACCAGATCAGTTTCTGGATGTTCTTTTGATTTCCCCATCTTTTACTGTATCAACTGACAACTAATTGCTCTGTTCTGAATCACTTCCCTCAGCGGCACTTTCTCCTCACTGTCACTTGCTGTCTCTGTTTGCCTTTATCCATATTTTTTCTGTATTTAGTTTCTTCTTAGCTTGTGTTCATGTTTTTTCCAGGTCTCTTTCCTTCCCACACATCCATATAATGTGCCCAGACACTTGGCACATGTGACATTTTCCATTTTTATGATAGCATACAACTGAGCAGTTTTGTTTACTGCAGTGAAAACATAGTTGCTTTGAGTTTATCTACTGAATTGGGGCACTGCACATTTTTAACTCATTTGCTTTTTTCTCACCAATCTTATGCTTGACAGCTATGCGCACAGCCTTGCTTGGTGTAAGATCTGCTTTTGCCAGTAGCTCCCTTTGTGTTGCATATGAATGTATCCCACACGCAAATCTGTCCCATAAAGCTGCCTCTAAAAATTGCCAAAGCTGGCAACTCTCTGCCATCTTTCTCAGCTCTGCTAAGAATAGTATCACAGCTTCACTTGGTTTTTTTGTTTCTTCTGGTGAAATTTAAACATTTCAGCTCTGCAGCTGGTATAAATCAGCATAGCATCATTGACTTCCATAGGACTACACTGATCTGCACCAGCTGAGAATATGGCACATAAACTATTGCCAGTGGCTTTTGCTCAGGTGCTCTTTAACTAGTCTACATCTTTTTTCATAAGTTTTTGATGATAGAACATTTGAGGTTACTAAGATATGAACAATGGGTCTGATTCCCCACTGCCTTGCACCTTGTGTAATCATTTACACCAAGGAATTCTGATTCAGCAGCATTTTACACCCACTTTGCACAGGTATCATTGACTACACAAGCTGCAGGGCAAGGGAGAATCAGAACCTCTGGGCCAGATGCTGGATTCCAGTTCTGTTCCCTTTGTACCATTCAGGTGGCAAAAAAAGGAAAGGAAAGCAGCTCGAAGGACACAGTTGGCAATTCACCAAGCATGAGGAAGGCCTCAGCAGTCACAGAGCTGGTTGAGCTGCTCCAACACTGCCCCTTCAACCTGGATATAAAGGACGTGTCCAGGCAGAAAGGTCTGGCTAGAGTGCAGTGTACCTGTGTGCCTAGAGTGCTCCTGTGATCCCCAATTAGCAGATGGTCCCTTGGTGCCATAGCCCGCCAACGAAACTTAAAGCATCCTTCAGGCTACTCCAGAGTCCAGGCCTAGACGAAGCCCCCAAGATTGGGGAACCATAATTAACTCTATTGTAGTCCCCTCTCAGCAGTGGATGTGACCCGCTGTGTTTTCCCTCCACATGCAGACAAAAGACTGCAGACTTGAGTCACCACAGTAATATTCTAGTTTTATGCTGGTATAATTCAAATCTGTTTATTTTCTTACGGGTTTCTATTGTACGAGTTACAAAAGTGCTCCAGTAGTCTTTACCCATATTTGCCCCAGTCTCATCTTTCTGTATCATCTCTTTTCCCATATGCTGTTATTTCCCCCTATGAAACGTACCAATCACAATACTTTGCTGGTCTTTTCTGGCTCAGCTGCCTGCTAGATACTCAGTCACGCTGTTTCCTTGGGTTATTTCTTTCTCAGGACACAGAAGTCAGTTACTTATTGCGTCTTTTAACTCATCCAAGATGTTCAGGGTTTTTTTTTCCTTTGGGTTATTTTTTAAAGTCAACTAGCTGAATGTTCAGCCCCAAAAACAACAGTTACAGCAACACTGTGGCTTTCCAAAGGTTTGATTTCCCTGTAAGTTTGCCACAACAACATGACCCCCTTTCATTCACTTGCACACCTTTTTGCCAGCTTGTTGTTATCCTGCTACTTAAGCCAAAGGGCACTGAGTCTGCTCAGCAATTGCAGCTTTATTCTATATGGCCACTGCATTTTTTACTAGTACAGGCGGGGTGTCAGCAGCATGGCCCCTCGGGTGGACCAAGCTATTGCATCACTAGAGATTGCTTTTGGCAGGGAACACATAGAATTAGCCACACCACCAAGGATTGAATGGTCCTGGAAAATGCACTCCAATATTACACCCAAGAGGTGATCTCTCCAAGAGCAGCATTGAAACACATTGGTTTGCAATGATGTTTTTATTATTTGTTACTTGTATTTCCATAGCACCGAGAAGCCCTAGTCATTGACCAGGACCCCAGGTGCTGTACAGAATAAAAAGACAACCCATGCCCTAAAGAGCTCACAGTCTAAAACAAGAGATAACAGATGGATATCGACTGACCAACGAGGAGCACAAGGAAATAATGAGACAGAATTGCTCATCAGGATCAGCAGTAGTATCATGGAATCATAGAATATTGGAGTTGGAAGGGACCTCAGGAGGTCCTCAAAGCAGCACTTACCTCAGCTAAATAAACCCAGCCAGGGTTTTGTCAAGCTGCTGCTTAAAAACCTCTAAAGATGGAGATTCCACCACTTCCCTAGGTAACCCATTCTAGTGCTTCACCACCCTCCTAGTAAGAAACCTTTTCCTAATATCCAACCTAGACCTCCCTCACTGCAACTTGAGACCATTGCTCCTTGTTCTATCATGTACTACCATTGAGAACAGCCTAGCTCCATCCTCCTTGGAACCCCCTTTCAGGTAGTTAAAGGCTGCTATCAAATCCCCCCTCATTCTTCTTTTTTACATCCTAAACAAGTCTAGTTCCCTCAGCCTCTCCTTATAAGTCTTGTGCTCCAGCCCCCTAATCATTTTTGTTGCCCTCCACTGGACTCTCTCCAACTTATCCACATCCTTTTTCTAGTGGGGGGCCCAAAATGGGACACAATACTCCAAATGCGGCCTCACCATGCCGAATAGAAGGGAATAATCATTTCCCTCAATCTGCTGGCAATGCTCCTACTAATGCAGCCCAATATGCTATTAGCCTTCTTGGCAACCAGGGAACACTGCTGATACATATCCAGCTTCTTATCCACTATAACCCCCAGGTCCTTTTCTGCAGAACTGCTGCCTAGCTCGTCAGTCCCCAGTCTGTAGCTGTGCATGGGATTCTTCCGTCCTAAGTGTAGGACTTGTCCGTGTTGAACCTCATCAGATTTCTTTTGGCCCAATCCTCCTATTTGTTTAGGTCCTTCTGTATCCTATACCTCCCTTCCAGGGTATCTACCATTTCCCCCTATCTTAGTGTCATCTGCAAACTTACTGAGGGTGCAATCTACCCCATCCTGCAGATCATTAATGAAGATGTTGAACAAAACCGGCCCCATGACCAACCCTTGGGGTGCTCCGCTTGTGACCGGCTGCCAGCTAGACATGGAGCCATTGATCACTATCTGTTGAGCCTGGTGGTCTAGCCAGCTCTCTATCCATTTTATAGTCCATTCATCCAACCCATACTTCTTTAACTTGCTAATCAGAATACTTTGGGAGACTGTATCAAAAGCTTTGCTAAAGTCAAGGTATATCACATCCACCACTTTCCCTACATCCACAGAGCCAGTCACCTCTTCATAGAAGGCAATCAGGTTGGTCAGGCATGATTTGCCCTTGGTGAATCCATGTGTACTGCTCCTGATCACCTTCCTCTCTTCCAAGTGCCTTAAAATGGATTTCTTGAGGACCCCCTCCATGATTTTTCCAGGGATTGAGGTGAGTCTGTAGTTCCCTGGATCCTCTTTCTTCCCTTTATCAGCTCACCCATTACCCAACCATGGTCAAGTTTTTGTAGGCACCCTGGCAAAGCAGCTTTTAAGAAATAATTTGAAAGAGGAATGAGGTAGCTTTGCAGAAGTTTATAGGGAGATCTTTCCAAGCATGTGCGCAACATGGGAGAAAGCATAAAGTTGTCCTATTCCTGACTCTTCCACTGGCCTCCTAGGTAACCTTGGGCAAGTCATGTCCACTTTCAGGGTCTCAGTTTCCTCATTTGCAAAATGGGGCTAATGATACTGACATAAGTCTGGTAAAGCTTGTTAAATCTGAGTGCTATAGGATTCTGGGAGAAAGGCCTCTTAGTGCTAGACAGATTGTATGGAAATTCACTGAGAATACCGAACTTGCGCTTGGCACTAACATAACCCATGAATATTTGTCCAGAGGCCTTCTGTGTGTGTAGCTGTGCTGATGTGAGAGACCAATGGTCATGATCAGCCAGTTCGCCTAGTGTGTACACATGGAGGTGTGTAATGGTGAATCTAAAAGAATCTAAAAGAAACTGACTTGGGTCAACTGACCTTGTAGGACAGCACATCATCAGGTACCCAGGTGAATATTTGACAATGTGTACATGTCAGCTGATCTCTGTTGTCCCTCCCAAAATTAATTAGAAAAACAAGTTATAAATAATCATGATATGCTAAATAAGTGCTACCAGGGCATATTTTGGGACATGTGGCTCCTTTGGGAAAAGGTAACATCAGAAGAGGAACTTTGGAACTAGAGGGTCTCGGGATAGCCAACATCCTACCATGAAGGACCATTAAATAGAACAAGTATTCAAGAAGAAGAAGAACCAGAGGGCTTCAGGGTACCCAGAAACAGACCAAGTACTTGGAGGAAGAAAGAAAAGTAGCCTCTGCCTAGAATTGGTAGTTATACTTGCTTTGTTTGCTAATCAGGATACTATGTGGGGCCAGCATAGTTACTAAGGGCTTATGCTTGGGGCATTGAGAGTTATTAAGGAGAGGCATTGCATAACCTTTGCTGTCTGTCTGTGAGGCCCGCTTTCCAATAATTAGCTTTGCATTGGAGAAAATGAATCTGAGTTTTCACTGGCACAGATACTGTATGTTGTAGCCAGCTGTGGGTGTGTGAATTGATCCCAGCTCACCAATTAGTATTAGTGTTATTTTAATTTTAACAAGTGAGTTGTGATGGCTGGCACCATTGGCCGACTGGACTGTCACTGCCCATACTGTAGCAGTTCTGTGAATAGAAACTTCTACTGGCAGGACTGTTTATTTGGCACCTTTCAGCAGCACTAAACTCACTTCAGTTTAATATAATACTATAAATTTTGCTTTGATCTAGGGATGCCTGTGAAAATCTTGCAGGTGGTTTGGTGTCAGGTGTGTCGTCTCTCAAGCTGCTTTATGCTGATGGCATTTTTTAAGCTTAGGTGACATTGTACAGTAAGAGAACACAACTACTGTTGACTAGGATATAGCACAGCAATGACCTCAATGACAGAGAAGGCCTGCTGCCAGTGAACATGAGCTTTATCTGCTTGGAGATTTGCTCAGGCATCTTGTGCTAATTTTGCAGGGCCACGATGATCCTTCATTCTTAGCCCATAGACAAACTAATGATCTGTACCCACTATCTGTCCACAGCTGGTCTTTTAATTAACTGCCAGAGAAGCCACTCAGTGAAATACAAAGTATGAAGCGAATTACTTGCAAAGGGGAAGAGCCAAGAAGGTGACCACTGGCCTCCACTGGCAAGACCTGGGAACTTGCTTTGTGGTAAATGTTGTGTCTTGGAGTTCTGAAAGCTAGGAACTATCGCACTTAAATTTAATATTCAGGAAGGGAAAAATTCACCCAGGGCTACCCACTGGTGGGTGGGTGTTAAAGGGTCACCTCTGTGCTTCATCCACCAAGGATGTGAATCTGGCACAGCCAGGGGTTTGACTCTTTAGTTTACGCTATAATAGCACATGCTTTTAGCTTTGGAGGTCTCCAGTTCAGGCCCTGATGTATAACCCAATAACAAATAATGCCTACCTCTTCTGAAGCACTTTTTCATCCATAGAGCTCAAAACACTTTACAAGGGCAAGATAATGACCGTCTGTGACCCCAAAATCTCTTCATGCCAGCTGGCAAGGATGTGCAGAGGGGTTACAGGCATCTCATAGCTCAGTTGAGAACATTCTAGTTCATCAAAGAGAGTCATGTGGGGTCTTGAATAAAAGCTTTTATCACTATGGCCACCAAAATCATTGTGAAATGTACATACAGATGGTCTGTAAGGACATATGTACATATACTGAAAATATGTTCTTAAAATCTATAGATACAGGTCACCAGCAAAAGGTGAAAACCAGATTTTCTGTCAGACAAGATACATTTATTAACGTATCTGTTCACATGTAAATTGAGTATTGTCTCATTCCCAAAGGATTTCATATCACCAGACTGAACTGAATGTCAATGAAGAATTGTAAAAACTTCCGAGAGAGGAATAAACAACAGAGAAAAGCAGCAGGAAAGAACTTTACTGGTGGGTGCCGTTGACAGGTTTGCTGTGTGCTATATTTGAGGAGACTAACCGGATGCCCTGACACCCTTCACTGAGGTAGTAAAAAGACAGCAGTTTTGCTTCATGCCTTTCAAGCTTGGTTGAAAATGCTAAGACAACTTTGAGTGAGATGAAATTTCTTTAGATAGGAGATTAATCTGTTAGTTAACTTGAGTCTCTAGAAAGCATGTGATGATTTTGTTTTATATATGGCCCTTTGTTTCCAATAGTCTTACTCATTAATACTTGAATCTCTGTTCTTTGATGATAAACTTATTCTTGTTTTCCCTATGAATATATCTAAGTGCTGCATGTTCAGCTAAGTACTGGTGCTGAGCTACAGCTTACAAGCTGGTGTGGTCTGTTCCTCTGGGAACAGCAGGCCCTGTAATTCTGTGAGTATTCCTTGGATAAAGGGCTGGTCACCGCAGGGAGCGCTTTGAGGACTTGGGAGTTGGTGGGTGCCGGGAAGGTAGCGCTTGTGCTGCCGGAGGCTGGTGGATTCAGGGAGCTGATCCACAGTAGGCACAGACAAAGCTACCTCATACTAAGGGCAGATGGTGGTGAGATGCCACATAACCCTAGGTACCCCTGGGGAACATCACTCCATTGCATACAAGGACTGTATGGGTATGTCTAATCTGCAGTAAGAAGCCCACAGCTGGCCTGTGCCAGCTGACTCAGGCTCAGGTTGCTTAATTTCAGTGTAGACGTCCAGGGTGGGGCTAGAGCCTGGACTTTAGGACCCTGGGAGGTGGGAGTGTCCCAGAGCTCAGTTTGCAGCCTGAGCCGGAAGGTCAGCTCCTCAATTAAACAGCCCCACAAGCCTGACTCCTGGGCCAGCCGAGGGTGACTACAGTGTAGACATAACCTATGAGTCCTTACGCATTTCTTAAGCCCCACTTTAAATCCTCAGTGGGCATCTGCAAAGGCGTCAGGACTAAAGTGGTGCCAGTTCTTTCTGCACAAGTGTTTTTGTCACCCATAAAGAATAAGAAGCTTTGTTAGAATACATCACAATGGGTTGCATAGCTTCACCAAACTAGCTACCATTTCCTAGTTTGACTTGTTTCACCGTGTACTGTAAAACCCAGGATGCATTCTCTACTCTCATTATTCCAAAGTCCATGTCAGGACACTGGAGTACTGTATGCCTGTTACATCATCTAGTAACCACCTGAGCATAGCAACTAGGCGTCAGGGGGGCACAACCACCCTCACTTTCTTAAAAGCTAAATGGGAGCGGAGGTGTTCCAAAATGTTTTTTCTATTTTAGCACGGGACTGATATGAAGACGATTGAGAGCCACTGATCTAGTCTCTCCCCTTACCAACTCAGGGCTGTTCCCTACAGTGTCTGATCTTAACTAAATGACTTTAATACATTATAATGAACCCCCTTCTATGTTACGTAAACAGACAGCCAGTATGTTCTTCACTGCTGTGTCAAGTCCACCGGTAAGTGACTCAAGTCATGGGCCCTTTACCACTTCCTTTAGGAGGCTATTCCAGTCTAGAAGACCTTCTTGTTAGGACATGTTTCCTGAAATGTAACGTAAAAGTTTCCTTTGCTCAGTTTCATCCCATTTCTCCTACCCAGCCTGAATCTACCCAAAATAATTTCCCTTTTCTTGGTGTTCACACCCATTAAATGATTATTATATTGGTTATTGTATACCAAGCAACCATAAAGCCACCAAAATTGGCAAGTGAAGGAGCCTCTCCTCACATGTTGGGGAATCTTCTAGTGCCATGCCTATACCTCATTCTCCTAGTCCCCAGTGTAAGTGCATTGCAAGGACACAGCTACATCCAGGTTATTTTCAAGATAAAGAAAGAGTAAGTGCACAAAGTGGGAGAAAGATTAAGGAACAGTGCCAGAAGGCCAGAAAGCAGCTTCATACTGGTGACCCTGTAGACTTCTAACTCAAATGAAACAATTTACAGACATGGAAATAATTTCCCTTCCGAGTCACTTGCTACCAGCAGGTTGTACCTGCAGCCTAACTTACTGGCATGCCATATACTAAAAGAAATATAATGATGTCTCCCCATGTGACATATCATGGGGGTGGAGAGAGGGAAATGGCATAAGGGATCTAAAGTCAGTTCAATTACACAATAAATGTCATCCAGCATACACAAAGTTGCTCTACCCTGATGGCAGGTAAGAGGAACCCTGGAGTTACGTCAGCTGGTCTGGCCTTAGGGCTGTGCTGCGAGCAGCAGAAATACATGGATCATACCTTCTCGCTGGGAAGTGGGTTCAGTTCTTTGTGGGTGTCAAACACTTGAAAAGCTGAGCCTGTGCTTTACTGAAAATCTGGCCTTTAACAACAGTGCTGGTGTTGGGGACAAGTGTCTGCTGGGAATTGGACTGAGACCATCTGATTTATTTCATTCAAGCCTTCAAGTAGTCATTGGATGGTAACAGCTTGAGGTCAGTTATTTTCCTGCACTGAATTTGAACTGGTTCCCTAAAGGTTAAAGTCTCTGAGTCACCATTAGGGGGACTCATTAATAACATCTAACTTTAATCTGTTCACTCCTTGGGGCAGGGACTGTGTCTTACTATATGTTTGTACAGCACCTAACGCTATAAGAGCCTGATAATCTCAGATTGGTCCTCTAGATGCTCCTGTAATACAAACTATTAGAAGCAGTAGAAGTAACAGTAGTTTAAACCTCTCCTCCAGCAATAAGATACCACATAATCAGAAAGAACAGCCCTATTATTTGATGCTACAACACAAGGAATAGTGAGCTAGTTTCTATGAAGCTTTGTTGTTCTGAGAATGGTCATGAGAATTATGAAAGTATATGGTACTTGCAAATCAATATATTGTAAATTAAAATAAATCAAGTCATTAGCAAAAAGACTTGGCTCCTTTTCCATTTTTAGCTCTTGGACATAAGGGGAGAAAGTATTTATGAATGAGATACACCTCTGGTTCTTCACACTCAGGAATATACACGTTGGATTTGCACTACTCGGAGACACAAGCCAAACACCTCGATTCATCGTATCATGTGCTGCTGGAATGCAAACTTCGTTATAAAATGGAAATCGGTGTTGAAGCTATTTTGCTCTCTGTCAACCTCCCGCCCCCAACCAAATACATAAAGGGGCTGCTACTTCAAATGCCACCATTCATAGTTGGAGGGTTTGCATCCATTTTCTTCCAGCATTCAGGAAGGAATCTAGGATCACAGGGCAGTTTGGCATAACCAGCTGTTGAGGAGTAAGTCCCTAATATAATTAGGCCAAGAATATGATACTACTAGTAAGACCCAGGATATCTCTGGTGGGTCAATGGAAGAAAGACACTGAATAACATATTGTAACAGATGTACTTTTGCCCAACACAGAGTTGTAATTGATACAAGGCATGTATTCAACGGATCATCCACAGGAGCCTGTGCCTCATTGAGCAATGGAGCACAGTGACCAAGGTAGTGACTCCCAGGAGCACTTGCTTTGGGGGGTGCACACTTTGAATGAGACAGGACATTCTGTAGGTGTTTAGCTAAATGATAACGGAGTTTCCTTTCTCTTTAACAATAATACTCTAGCCAATGCCATTAAAAAAACAATGTTAAGAAAACACTAAGTTTTGAGAACTAAGAGCTCATCCCCATGGGCTTATGTGGGATATAAGTGGTAAGTCTCAGGCTTTGTGCTGGTGTCTTGCACAGGGGTGAATTTCACTCAGTGAAATGCAGATGAAGTTAATTTGTTGGAAATTTGGACTGAATATTTGCTGGAAATATTTTGCAATAGTCACCCAACTGTGGTCATGTTCCAACTGATCTTTCCCATTTCTAATTTTTATCATCCTGTGAATGCAAATTGCTTATGTTATTCCAATGACTTAAGTGAAAGCTACCACTTCAGTCTTTTACTTGATATGCTTAGCAATTAAATATTGTTTGTTTGCTTTTTCTTCTGCTTGGAATTAAATCAGATAAGAAAACCGCAGGCGACTGGTATCAGAGACATAGGTATTAATGGGAGATCCTGCTGGGAAAATATTCTGTTCATATTGAATTTAGAAACAAGTGCCTTCAAAATAAAATAATGCTTCTTAAACCTCCGTAGTTCAAAAGACAAAGTCGGACGGATCAATAAGGAGGCATAGTTTGTGTGTTGTGTTCGGGATATCTTTTCATGCTGCTGAAGATCTAAAAGCTACTATTGATTCACATTGGTTGGATTTTTGATGGCTAAAGGAGCCATCAAGGAATTATCAAAAGTTTGAAAGTCACATACAGCAGAAGAAGTAATTAACTACTTGGTTAGAAACCATGTTGTGTCTGCCAGCTACAAAGCAGACAGAAGAGAAGTCTTATATTATGCTGCCCTACCCTTAGTCTGATGCATGCTAGAGTATCTCATCGGGTTTTCCGTGCTAAATCCATCCCAGAAAAAATACCCTAAGGGCTCCAGAAAATTGTACTGGTGACCCTGTAGGTAGCACTCTTTGCTTCATCACAGAACAGAACCACTGCACTGGCATGGGAATATGAGCTGCTGAAGATGGCACCTGAAGTATTGTAATACCAAGGCCCTGATCATTTGCCTTACTGGATCTTTTGTATCACTGATCAGTACAGAAGCTATAGTGGGGTGTAAGCAGAACCTGTATTTTCTACCAGTGTTGATCAATACGAAATAGGGACTTAAAGGAAGTCAGTGTATCAACCCAATAAACAAAACAAAAAATACAAAACAAAAGCCCTATCCCAAGCAGAGTTTGACCTTATAAAGGTAGAAGTGCCAGATTCTGTGAGATCCATTAGGAACTTCACCATTGTTATTGATTTTATGTGGGAAGAACTCAGATGTGATACTATTTGGGTTCCAGGACGTGGGTGAGTGCAAGCCCACTCATGGCTAAAAGCCCCTCCCAGAGCCTAAGGGGAGGAACTAATGGGCCCAGGACTCAAGTGATTACAGGGGACAATGAATGAAAAAATAGGAACAGGTGTGAAGGTCAAAGGGCTAAACGGAGGAAGCCTGAAGATGACACTGAGCAAAGAACTCCGGACAGAACCCACTGTACCTCAAAAGTAGCTAAGGAGTCAGTGGACGCGTCCCAAAGGCTCTACCTGGAGACATGATCAGACGGAGGAACAGAAATAGGCCCCACAGTCGCAGAGCACCTCCTCAGCCAAAATCCTCTCCCTCAGATAATGTGATGCTGAGTGGCTGTGTGAAATTTTAAGATAAATGGAACCCATGACATGGATTTTAGCCCTGATATCCTAGCCCAATTCCAATACAGGTCATCACCACTTTCTGCCTGCAGTCTTAATCAGACAAAGAATTCTTCTTCTCTTGCTTCCCTGAATTGTTGTGCAATGCAACTGTGCAATATTCAACAAAGCCCACCCCACACCCCAGAAGCAGCTGCAGTGCAGTGGTGCGTGAAGTGATTTATAGTATTACCAACCCCAAATGTTTAACAATTATGAGTTCAGGCACCAAAAATCATGAAATTGGCTTTAAAATCATGAGATTTTAAAATAAGACATTTTCAGTTCTTTTTATTTACCTTCTGGAGTTGGAGACTTTAGGGTTCAATGGTTTCAAACTTTCTTCCACAACCATGATGGCTAGAAGCTTACTTTATTACCCAAAAGCTGAGACTCTCATGTAGACTATCAGTGGTAGAGCTTTAAGAAAAACACCCGCGACAGTGACACTTGAAAAAGCTGGGAACACCGGATTTATACTTATTGGGTCAGATCCTCAGTGACCAGAAATCAGTGCAGCAACATTGAACCCAATGGAGTTCCATCATATTTGCTGGGGATCTGCCTGTAATTGCCTTGGTATTTTTCAAGGTAAGTGGTGCTATCTAAATGTCAGATATTCTGTTAGCGTCAGTTAGTGCCTCCCCCCACAGTGGCTGCACTTGCTCTTTGTGCGTCCTGCATGTTACCTTGTGGTCTGCAGACAGCAGCTTTATGCAGTGAGCCTAAAGGATGTCTCCCTCCCCCAACTCCGGTCAAGCCAGGAGTCATGCTGAGCTAATCTTAACTGGAAGCTGCTCTCTCTGCAAGCATTGCTGAAAAGAGAACAGATAAATATAACTGTTGATTGTCTTTTAAATATTCACAGTGGCAGTGCAGAACGTGAGTGTGCAATGTCCCTTTGTTACAATGGGCAGGCGATGAGCAGAGATATAAAAATACAAAAGCACCATGGACTGTGGAGTCCATAATGGCTCCACAGTAGCTGCTGCCTCCTTGCTGTGTCATGTGTGCTCTGTCCTCCTGTGGACCAGCCCAAGCCGGAGGCAGGTTCTGGAATGCCCGCTCCCCTCTCATGCTGCAGCACTTTCTAGGTTTGAAACCCAGTGCAAAATGCAACCTCCATGACAGCCCTGGATGAGGCTTCAGAGGATTCCCTGCTGCCTAGCTCACCAGGGGCTGGAGGTGGCAGCGCCTGGCATAGGCACAGCTGGTATCAAGGATTTGAAGCACTGAGAGACCAGTGTTAGAAGGAGCTCTTCTGCCCTCCTGATCACTCATGCACTGGAGGAGAGAAGCAGCTCGCTGCCAATTGCCGTGTTGCCTTCCTTCCGTTCAAATGTGCGCACCGTCGGTATTGCTCACTGCCACCCTTCTAGTGCTGTGTCCACACCCTGACTTTTGCCTGGCATTGCCATAATTCCCAATAATTGCATAATTCCCATAATTTCCCTGTCACTGCCTGTGGTTATCCCTCTTCCCCCACACTCCTTTACTCAGATTCAGCCACCAGGCTGATATTACTTTCTTGCTGTCCTAACACCCTTACTTCATTCCTGTCTATTGTTATTCTCCTCCTGACCTGGCCCTCTTCCTGAGCTGCCTAGTGTTACCTCCCTCCAGCCCTGTCTGGCTGCTCAGCCTATCTAGTGTTGCCCTGCCCTGTCCTGCCCTGCCCAGGCTGGCATTACTCCCCCCTGCCCTGAAACCTCCTGAACTGCCTAGTGTTTTTCCCTGTCCTGAACTGCTCCTTAACATGGCCTGCCTGGAAGCAAGTAACAGCTCCTCTGAAGGACAAATTGCTTGTGCTCAGTATGAACTCCACTTACCCTTCTAACTGTTATGCTTCCTATTATTTGAGGTAACAAAAACATAAGTGCTCCACACAGAACGAGACTGATAAGAAAAGGAGGCAGCCAGTGGGGCATTGCCACTGAGGCCAAAGTGCATGCCAAAGTGCCAGAGAAGCCAATGAATGAAAAGTGAAGAGAACAGGCCCCTCTTAACCCAGCTGACCCTGAAAGACTCTGGATAGTGACAGATTCTTTTTGGCTTGTAAACTGCAGCTGATATGACATGATAATTGGGAAGGGAAGCAGACACATGTCACACTGAATTAACCAACTGACTATTTTTTCACATTGACAGGGCACTTTCAAATAGAAACTCTTTCTGGATGCTCGGCAGCAATAGCTCAGGGAAAGTGACAAAGCCAACTTGCTTCTGTCTCCTGTTTCATTGTCTGCTCGTTTGGGGAGAAGGGGTGGCAGAGGTCTGGAAAGCTTCTTGTTGACTATTTTATGGAGTGATTTTGAATTAGTCAAGTGGGGAATGAAAGGTTCCAGATTAATGACTGAATAAACTGAAGTCCATCCAGGAAAAAGATGGGAACTGTACATGGAATACCTAAGCATGGCAGAGAGGAATGGTGTTGATTCACTGGATAGTGCCCTTCCCTCTAAGGGTATGCCTACTGCAATTAGGTACCTGTGGCTAGCCTGTGACAGCTAACTTGACTTCCAGGGTGCAGGCTAAGGGTTTAATTGCGGTGTAGATGTTTGAGCTCAGGCTACATCCTGAACTCTGGGAACGTCCCACTGCGTAGGGTCCTAGAATCTGGTTTCCAACTCAACCCCAAACATCCATACCAAAGTTAAACAGCCCCTTAGCCAGAGTCCTACGAGCCTGAATCAGCTGGCACAATGAAGACATACCTGTAGTCAGTATTGGTCCACAGATCCAGCATCTGATTGTTTAGTGATTAAAAAATCCTTGGCACTTTTTGTAGGAGTAGGAGGTTTATATGTCCATGACCAAATTCTAGCTCAAGCCGTCAGACATGAGATCCTGGCAGCCTAACGGTGGAATATAGAATTTCCTTTCGCTTCCTGTCCTAAGATGTTGTGTAGTGTCATAGTTCTTTGTTAAATCGTTAATGTGTTCCATATCAGGAGTGGCTATGATGTAATTCTGGGTGAAGTGTAGAGCTGGGTGGGAACTGGAATTTACCTTCCATGGAAAATTTCAAAGTTCTTCAAAAGCAAATCATTCTGAATTGGAATGAAAAGTTGGACATCTAAAATTTCCTTTATGAAGGATAGTTTCCAAAACTTCCATTTCAGAAGAACCAAAATAGCATTTTTCAAAAATTTCTGCTCCAAGCTCCCGGGCAACACACCAGGCAGGCTGTATCACAGCTGGAGAGCCTGGGGAACAGGAGTGAGGGGGAGAAAGCTGGCAGGAAACTTAGCAGCCTGACTGCCTGATGTCCATTGAATGTTTAGATGGAATCGACCCATCACTATGAAATATTTTGATTCCATCAAATTGGCATTTTCTGAGAGAAGAGTTTTGCTGGAAAAATTTCAACCAACTCTACTGAAGTATGTGTGTGGGACAATGTTTTCCTCCTAGAATCCCAGCCAGGGAGGTTATATATTTAATTTGGATTCCTCCGTTTTAAATGAATCATGGTTGTTTTTTCATCAGCACTTAGCCACCTGAATTATAGCTGCTGCCCTTAACTGAGTATTGTCTGGCAAGCCCTGTGACTGCTCTGTATTCAGTGACTCATCTGGGCCTCCATAGTGATACCATGTGACTCCCAAATAAAAGGATACCCAGGATACTGATGTGTTAGAGGGGAAATGTGTGATTTTAAGCCAGAGTTGTATATTCATTGCATGGTATTTCTGATTGCCACCTATGAATAGTGACAACAGGTAGCGCTCAGAGTTGCTCGCAAGCCCAACCCTTCCCTTTATGCTGGCCATATAACTCTGCTGCCTCATCTGCAGTCTCCATAGCAACTGCCCTACTGTCTGTGAGAGACCCATGAAGTGCTTTCTTTTTCTGCAGCAGTTCTTTAGAATATTGTAGATGAAAGGGGAAAAAAAGGAAGATGAGCTGAAGGGGGTTGGCAAGATTTTGAAGTGAGCATAAAGTGGGGAGAGGTTGCTATTCACAACAGTGGACACTTCCACATTGAAACATCAACTGTCCCCCTTTCCCCTACCAAACTTGGGCCTTCTCAGAGTAATAGAGCAAGGCCAGAAAAGCTCAGAGACTTAATTTTGGCAATAGTGACAGGCCAACATCAAAAGGGTCAGAGGATCAGCTAAGTATCCAGAAGTTGGGCTGCTTCTCTAAACCACTTGGCTGAGAGTTTTCAGTCATGTGAGAGTTACCATTCATTGTAAATGAGAACGAAATATCCTTTTTAGGCACATGTGAATATCTTAGCCATTGAATCTACAAACTCTGGGCCGGAAATCTTTGGAGAATAAGATTTCTCTTGAGATTCCTGGTACATTGGAGAGTGCAGAAAATCCCGCAAAACAAGGGCAATGTGGCATTTCTGGCTGGAAGTGCAAAGGCATCACAAAAATTGGAAATAAAGGGGAGGAAGGACATTTCTGAACTTTTTTTTTGAACTTCCTAAGAGGCTGGATTTGAGCATGGAGTTAGAATTTAAGTCAATTCTTATTTTATCCAAACCACTTCCCATTTTTCAAAAGAACAGTATTTACTATAGAGCTGGTCCAAAATGTTCCTATGAGAAGCTTTTAATTAAAAATGTCCTTTTTAAAACAAAAATTTATTTTTTCACTACAAACTGTTGGCTATTTAAAAATTTTCATTTTTCATTAAATGTTGCAAGAGTTTTTTTTAATAAAAACAGTCTCAGAATCATTACTGAAATAGTTACCAACATTTGGCATTTGCCAAACAACCTGTTTTTGATGAACAAAAAGTTTTATTGCAATTTGAAGAACTTTTCAATAAAGTTTCCAGTGGATAAAAAATGGAAAACACAGGTCCATTTTGATCCCTGAAATTGGAAACAACTTTGAAAGGTTTTTCAAAATATATATATAATTTTTTAACCAGCTCTCTGTACTAGCCTTCCTGAACAAGGGTCCTCTGTGTCTCCTCTAACATCTGGTTCATTATAGTTGGGTGGTAACACCATTAAGGTGAGGTTGAGAAGAGTTTACATGATAGCTGGGCTCTAATACTGATATCACAGTGTGATAGATTGGCCTGAGCCCAAATATGACTGTGTTCAGATCAAAATGTAAGACCCACATTTTTCTAAAGCCTTACTGCGGTATCATCTGCCTAAGGGTTGATCATCAGTAGGGATGTTGAAAGAGATAGGAGGAAAGTAAGATGAAAGGTGAGGTTAAAAAAGGAAGAAGAGAAAGCACATCCCAAATGTGGTGAGATGGACAGTGGAGATTATTTCTTTTGGACATTAATAGTGCTACCTACATTGTTCTGCATGTGGCACAGACACCAGAAAAAGCAGTACCTGAGAAGTACTTACAATAGATAGAAAAGATGAGACAGGTTGTCCATAATGGGTGTGTGGGAATAAAGCTTTCAAAATTTACTACCCCAAGATGTCAGTGGGTAACTAGAAGTTACTGTCTTTGCCAACCTTGTTCCCATTCAGCTTCCTTTAGAGACTTGAAACTTACAATATATCTCATCTCTAGACGAACTACTTCAGACAAAGAACTAGGGCTTTTTTAAAGTTATTGTTCTCAGAGGTAATTAAAACTTATATCAGATCTCACCAAGGAGCAAGGAGATATTAAAAGCAAATGGAGGCAAAATAATAATATTAAAAGAATCTCCTGCCTCATCTTCAATTAGCCATGCTGTCTCTGGCAAGTTAACTGCATGGTTCATCACTGATGAACAACTACCATTAAAGTAATGGACTAAAACCTGTGAGATCAGGATCATTCACTGAGGGAATGTTTAGTCCCAGACCATTTGGCAGACAATGAGAGAAGGAAAAGGAGCCACTCTCTCGCCAGTCTGGGTATCGACCGGCACATATGCTAAGTGCACTTGTCCCAATCTCATAAAGGTTTTCCTCATGAGATAGCACTGTAAATATTTTTAACTGGCTTTGCTCTTCTAAAGAATGAGGCGTAACAATAAAAGCAGACCCTTCCAAGCAAGAGGGACATAAAAAGGGTCATATCGTTCTCTCTCCTTCTAGCTGATATTGTGAAGTGCTTGGGAAAATGAGGAAACTGAATGATCCAGAGACCAGATTCTTATCCCAGTTAGATCAGTGTAAATTTATATCAACTCCCCTGAAACCACTGGGCCAGACTCTGCTCTCAGGTAAAGCAATGTACATCCGGAGTAATCCTATGAACAGAGTGAGCCAGATTCTAGATCCTGATTCTCTGCTTTGTTACACCAATGTTAGGCAGAGATAACTCCCTTGTTTCATTGGAGTTAGAATAGCATGAAACGTATGTAACCAAGTGGAGAATCAGGCCTATAATCTGTTACCCAGATGTAAATCGGATGTAAACTCCTACATCCGCTACATTGGCGGATCCTACATCCCTACATTGGCTAGCCAGAATAATTCACACTGAAGTTTCACCCATATAGAATAACAATATATATAATGTTCCATAGGATTGTTCCATGATCCATAAACTTTATTACAGGTATAATCTAAGATACATCAGGTTCATTAATATATTACAACAGAGGTTAGTTTTTATAGCATTTAAATCTTATAGATTTAGAACAACTATCTTCAAATTCTGAAGGAAAGGGTCAGGATCCAACTTCACTCAGTTATTATTACTTTTTATTATTTCTATAGCATCAGAAGTGATCCTGACACTCTGCAGACAAATAAAAGACCGTGGGCCTCATCCTGCCTGGTTTGTACCTAGTGCAGTCATTTACACCCATTTTGCACAGGTGTAAATAACTACACCAGGCACAAGGCAGTAAAGAATCAGGCCTTTTGTGCAATTAGGCCCTTGGGATTATTCCTTGGGTTGCAAAATAAGGCTTAAAATTTAACACAACTAGCCTGAGTCTCTTCTCTCTCTGGTTTTACACTGGTGTGTCTGCAATAGCTTCAAAGGAGAAATGACATGAAGGAAGCCCTAGATGCAACTCAAACATACTGATAGCAGCAGCATTGGGGCAGGGCAATGAGACGTGAAAGTCTATAGCAGTGCTTTGATTGGGGGAGGTTCCTGATGACTGGAAAAAGGCAAATATAGTGCCCATCTTCAAGAAAGGGAAAAAAGAGGATCCAGGGAAGTACAGACCGGTCAGCCTCAGTTCAGTCCCTGGAAAAATCAGGGAGCAGGTCCTCACGGAATCCATTTTAAGGCACTTAAAAGCGAGGAAGGTGATCAGAAGCAGTCAACATGGATTCACCAAGGACAATTCATGACTAACCAACCTGATTGCTTTCTATGAAGAGGCGACTGGCTCTCTGGATGTGGGAAAGCAGTGGATATGATATGCCTTGACTTTAGCAAACCTTTTGATATGGTCTCCCACAGTATTCTTATCATCAAGTTAAAGAAGTATGGGTTGGATGAATGGACTATAAAATGGATAGAGAACTGGCTAAAGCATAGGGCTCAATGAGTAGTGATCAATGGCTCCATGTCTAACTGGCAGCCGGTCACAAGTGGAGTACCCAGGGGTCGGTCCTAGGGCTTCATTAATGATCTGGAGGATGGGGTAGGTTGCACCCTCAGCAAGTTTGCAGATGACACTAAGCTAGGGAGAGTGGTAGATACCCTGAAATGGAGGTATAGGATACAGAAGGACCTAAACAAATAGGAGGATTGGACCAAGAGAAATCTGATGAGGTTCAACAAGGACAAGTGCAGAGTCCTGCACTTAGGACAGAAGAATCCCATGCACGGCTACAGACTGGGGACCGACGAGCTAGGCAGCAGTTCTGAAGAAAAGGACCTGGGGGTTACAGTAGATAAGAAGCTGGATATGTGTCAGCAGCGTGCCCTGGTTGCCAAGAAGGCTAATGGCATATTGGGCTGCCTTAGTAAGAACATTGCCAGCAGATCACAGGAAGTGATTATTTCCCTCTATTCAGCATTAGTGAGGCCGCATTTGGAATATTGTGTCCAGTTTTGGGACCCCCACTACAAAAAGGATGTGGAAAAGTTGGAGCACAAGACTTATGAGGAGAGGCTGAGGGAACGAGGCTTACTTAGTCTGCAGAAGAGAAGAATGTGGGGAGATTTGATAGCAGCCTTTAACTACCTGAAAGAAGGTTCCAGGGAGGATGGAGCTAGGCTGTTCTCAGTGGTGGCAGATGACAGAGCAAGGAGCATCAGTCTCAAGGTGCAGTGGGAGAGGTCTAGGTTGGACATTAGGAAAAAGTTTTTCACTAGGACAATGGTGAAGCACTGGAATGGGTTACCTAGGGAGGTGGTGGCTTCTCCATCTTTAGAGGTTTTTAAGCTGTGGCTTAACAAAACCCTCACTGGGATGATTTAGCTGAGGTTAGTCATGCTTTGAATAGGGGGTTGGACTAGATGGCCTCCTGAGGTCCCTTCCAACTCTAATATTCTATGATTGTTATAGACAACAATCAGCTGGGCCAGCTCCTCAACTGCTGTCAATCAGCTCAGCTCCATCAATGTCAATAGAGCTATACATACGTTGAGGAACTGGCCAATTCTTTTTGTCCGGAAGGCTGTTGATTTTCTGTCTTTTTATTTTACCAGAGTACATGGCATCCAATCTATTTGTCTATGTCACTAGCCCCACACACCTGGGTGTCCCCCATCATCTCAATGCAAGGCAATATCCTCTTGCTTCAGGGACACATAGCCCCTATTTAACATAGGCCTATAGGGTTAGAAAAATCCCTTAATTAAATCTCTGGTGCCAAACTCTGCAAAAGAATAAAATGATGAATCAATCAGTGATGGTGGAAAATGCTGCTCTGTAATTTTCATGAGGCTGAAATAATACACAATTTAGCTCAATACAGTCTCTAAAGGGCCATATTAGTGCTCAATTTTATAACAAATCTATGGCTGCCTGTGAACTCCATGGAACTTGTCATTATGATGCATACAATGGCTACTTAGAAGCTCAAGAAAGCAGTGGGGATAGACTTAAGATGTTCTCAAAACAAAAGCATAAGCTACCTTTCACTTGAGCTAAAGGAGAATCTCCCCGAGCTGTTAGCTGTATGGGGCCAGTGGCATATAGTTGAGCAATTCTGAGCATGTCAGCAGAGGGCAGTGGTGCACATATAGTCTAACCATTTCATTACAGTAGAATATAATATAGCCTGTATACAGCACACATTTTTAGTTCATCATATGGCTTGTGCCATTGGTTCAGCTCCAGAAACAATACGATTTATTTAAGATGTTTGTCCTCCTGGTGTCTGGCACTTATTATTCCAGCTGAGCCCTGAGACTTCTACTGAATTTTAAGAGAAAGATGTTTATTATTGCTTCCCCTGAACAGAAAGTCTATGACAGAAGGACTGCAAGAAGGAAACGGGGTCAGTATGAAAGCCAGTGGGAGATAAAAGAGGAGGGAATAGTTAATATGCAATTCTGAGAAGAGGTTTTCCTGTGCTCTGCACCTCATCTGAGACCTGCCCTGCACCGTCACAGATGTTCCCCTGCTTCCCTATCTCACCTGAGCAGTTTTCCCTCAGGGCAGACCTGCCCTTTAGCATTGCAAGAGCCTCTTCTTGGCTCAGCCCAGCCCTGCAGCCTCATAGGAGCTTTCTTGCTTTCTTGATCCCACATTGGAAAGTGTGTTTTAGAAAATAGGATGAGCTTCTTCTTTCGGCTCTAGCCAATATTATGTTACCAGCAAGTCCAGCATACGTGACCTGAATTTTGCATGATGTGAAGAGGTAGAAATCCCCACTGAAAGCTGCTGAGTTCAGTTAGGGTGACCAGATAGCATGAAATGTGTGAATAATTGGCACAGAGGATGTGGGGGGTAATAGGCGCCTATATAAGAAAAATCCTCAAATATCAGGACTGTTCCTATAAAATCAGGACATCTGGTCACTCTAAGATCAGTGCCTATGATGAGACATTAGCATAGTAAGTAATTGAATTAATGCCATTTGTATTACACTTCAGGGTACTTTGAATAGGATATGATAGGAGTCTTCCTAGTCAGCCTGTTTGCACTGTGTGTATTAGCATTAATGGGAGATTGTGGAGCTGAGCCAGAGCAAGTCAGAGCCCCGGGAGCAGCGTCCTTAGAGGGAAATGAATTTCTGAGACTCTCCTATCTGGTTATGGGCTGAGCATCACTCTCTCTTGATGTTTCTTTTCCAATTGGCTGCCCAGCGTTGGCAGGTCATTTTAATGAGAGAGGTCATGCCACTCTCTGACTTGGCTGGAAGTTTCAGTGCAGAAGCCTTGAATCAGCAGATAACTTCCTGGCTTTCTTTGAAGGGTTAGCGACCATTGTGGAATTTATGGAGCAAGAACTGCAGAATCTTTAACACAGGCGGAAAATTAATGGAAATGGTGTGTTGTAAAAGTGCTTCTTACTGGCCTGCAGAATACCCCAAATGACACGTGTCACATGCATAGCCCAGGATCCACCTTCCACCCTCTGCCAGGGTCACCCCAACGACACTCTGGGATCTCTACTTCGCACATCCACACTCCCCAGAATCTCCTCCACATCTATGCCAGGATCATCACCCCAGATCCCATCACCCCTGGGATCACTACCCAACATATCTTATGATCTTCTATGGCAAGGTCACCCCACATACCCTGGGACCACCACCCTGAACACTCTGGGATCCTTTTGCCCCACACTAGCCAGGATCCCCTCCACCCCTCTGCTAGGGTCACCCACCATGTACACTAGGATCATGACTACACAGAGGCAGGGATCCTCTCACCCCTCTGCCAGGATCTACACTGTCACTACCCATGCACCCCCCACCCTTTGCCATGCTACTGGGGTCAGGGCATCACATATATGTAAGTGATTCCCCTCACCCCTTTCCCAGACTCACCACCCTCCATAGCCCAGAGTCTCTATCATCCCTGCCCAAAATCATTCACATAATTCAGGTTACCCACCCCCACCTCTTATAGTTCCTTACCCATGGACTACTACCCCCCACACCGCAGGGCCCCTCCCCCACATGCACACATCCACTCATCCTAGTCCCTTGCTTTTCTATAGAGCTGTCACTCAGAGTGAAAACTTCCCCTTTCTCCACAGATCAGTCACCCTTCTATCCCATAGTCCCTTTCTTCCTGTGCACTGCTGCACACAACACAGCATCCTTTTCTTTCTTTGGCTTCCTCTCCCTAGGGTTCTCCCATCCCATAAATCACACAGCTCATACAGATCAGTCACTCACCCCCTCACTCTTCTAAAGAAACATCTAGAGGAAGAGGGACACGTTACTCCTGATACCGGTACCACAAATTTCCAAGCACTGACACTCTGAACAGCTTCACCTGCTTCATTGCAGAGCTGAGATGCAGGTCAGAGTATTTATTAGGTACTAAAATTTAAATGGAAGCAGCTTTTGAAGAGCAAACTTTCCCAATGTTGCCTAAAAGTGCTTCGATACCAAAAGCCACATGGACAGATTTAATTCTTCTCTCTGGACATGTTTAATTATTTGCTTACAGTATTATCCTCTTTAAGACAACAACATTTTATCTTGTTTGATTGCAGTGGTTGCTTGGAAGGAGAGGAGATCTCCCCTAGAAGCCTTTGATTCATTGCAGATTAGACTGTGACCCAAATGGGACACTATGGATATGCCTACACAGTGGCTGGAGATGTGTTTCCCAGTTCAGATAGATATACACAGACTAGCTCTGAACAAGCTAGCACATGCACGGGCTAGCCACTTGAGTACTGGGGTCTTGGACAGGATTGTACGTAGACAGCTAGCCCGTGCTGCCCCTCCCCTTTGCAGGTACATCTATCTGAACTGGAAATCGGGCCTCCATCTTCAGTGTAGCTGTATCAGATGTCATGGATTGCAGACAGAGTTGATAGCACCGCCTATTATTAAGGTTGCTCAACATTTCCCATTATGAGACCCTTTTTTCAATTGTTTCTAACTTTGCCAAACTTTAACTCTTTGGGCTGTAATTGTCCTTGCTAGGTGTGTGCGTGAGGCTGGCTGAATTTATTTATTTTATTATTTTAAATTTCAGCCCAAAGAGTCTGGTTGTTTCACAGAAGATGATGAGGGGAGAATACGCTGTTTTCCCCATGTTAAAATGCCAGATCGACATGCTGATCTGTGCTGTTCCTAACCACTAAGCCATCCTCCCTGCAGAACTTGCAATAGACCGAGCATTTCTGAGTCCCAATGTTTCTCTGCACTACAACAAATAGCTGTGTAGCCCATTGTCTAGCCCAAATGTTCTGAAAACTTTTCCCAATGAAAAATGGCTTCTTTGCCACTGGAAATTGTCTCAGGAAATGGTCCTTGTAAACGGCATTTTTGGAGTTTTCAGAGAAAAAAAAAACAGATCACTTTGCAGATTTTGGCTGTCAAAAAACTACAAAAGAAATTAGTTTTTCAATGAACTTAAAAAAAATCCAAATAAAATTGTCCACAAAATGAAAAAAAAATCACTGAAATTTTTCACAGAAAAACACATTTCCTGACCAGCTTTAGCATGTGTCTGATCTTGCTTTAATGGCTGGTCCACATGGAAGCTAATAGCTTACTACTTCCTTTTGCTCAAGTAGCAAAGGTCTGAGCTTTGGATCTGAAGGTCCCAACCCTGTTGATGACTCATACAGGTGTAAGTATAATGGAATGATGGAATTTCTGATTTTTCAGTCTGCTTTCCTCCTTCCCCCCACACCCAACATTAGGGGAAAATGTGAGAGTGGGAGAAATCCTGACTGTGTCTTTAAAAATTTATTATCATTATTGTGTATTTATTGCATGGTCACTACAAGACATTGTTACAGTTGTTTGGATGCCTTTAATATGTAATTCTATTCCTTACCACGCTTGGGTTCTTTTTAGTTTAACCTTAGATCTAAATTTCCTGGGGTTGAAATGGTTGTTTGGGGGATATCTACAACATCTCTGTAAAGTTTTGTCCCTGTAAATTACTGGTATATACTCTCAACCTTAACCTCATCTTTATGTTGGGGGGGGGTTGTTGTTTGTTTGTTTTTTTGTCTGGGAATAGATATGAAATGTAGAACTTTTAACTTGATAGCATCCCTTGCAGGAAGAGGAAGAGGAATAAAAAGAGAAGCTGGAAAGGTAAATTGCTTTTTGGTATGAATGTTTATCTGTTTTTTAAGTTTGCTGCTTTGTGGAATTCCCCTTTGAATGAACCTTCTGCAGTTTTCTATTTAGAATATGTAACATCCACAGGATGTGATCAAGGTCTAAGATTGAATGTTGGATATGAATTGAGTTGGGGATGTTGAGCATACTGGAAGTTTATGGGGAAAATAATCTCAGGGCTAGTAAGACAAGTATCCAAGCCTGTCATTTATGGCAGTTCTCACAATGTAAGCAATGTTGAACTAGTTTACTATTTGGAGGGAGGACGTCCAAGGAATGCATAGATGTTGCAGAAAGTAGTTCTCCTGGTTCATTAGATTGCATCCTTCCCTCTGACTCTGAATCAGCCAATCACAGACTAGTTTTAGGAAGTGTCAACTTTTGGAGGAGAGATACAACCAACCCACCCCTTCCCCCCCCCCAACCCAGGTCTGGTATTAAAGTTCCTATGGCACTTTTCCAAAGACTAGAGGAATTAGCCCCAGAGTCCATGACCAAATTCTAACTCAGGTAGTCCACAAAATGTCATGGTCTAAAGCAAGCTTCCCATCTCAGGGATTTATTTTTGAAGAACCCATGGGGGTGGGGGAGAGGAAAAGACCCTTAAACAGGCAGAGGTGGCTTCTCTTTTTCTGAAATACTCTCAACCTTTCTGGTTTATAAACTAAGAAAGCTGCTTAAATATCCCACCCCCATCTTAGCATGCCTTGTTGGGTTCTAAATGACATCTACAGCTGCCCTAGAACTACATTTCCCAGTAGCCCCTGCATACTGAGGAAGAAGAGCGTCCTTGCCCATCGTTCAACTGGGAGTTCTAGTCTCAGGCCCTGAACAAAAGCAGCAACCTGTGGTTTCTTCTCAAACTACTCACTAACTTCTCAAAACCATGTCATAATTATGGCTATTTACTGCTGGAACACGCCAAACCCTAGGGTGCCAGTTGCATGCCAGGTGCACCCTGAGTCAGAGAAAAGCAATGTAGGCACTTTAGCAGCTAGGCCTTGTAGGGCTAGCTCTTGATGGTCCCAATAACTTCTCAGACACATGACTAAGGGAAAAGGTATTTTACTAGGGCTGGCAGGAAAGTTAAAATTTGCAGATACTTTAGGTGCAGAGGGTTAAACAGGTACAGTGCAAAGTGAGCATTTGCAGTTCATGTGTGGGGCAGCACAGTCAAGAATCGGGGCTCTTCAAGCCTAATATCTGGGGTGCCCTCGCCAGTCTCTTTTCAACCAATTAGAAGCTTGCAGGTTTCCAGGTCAGGCTCAGTTAGTGCCTTTCATTGAATCTCCTCTACACTGGCTTTGTGCCCAGCTGCTTCCCCATAGACACTGGGCTATTTATGGAATGAAATCGCATTCTCTGTATCTGCTGATATTCCTAATGACCTAAGTTTAGTGGGCCTGAGCAGAAGAAACTGTGGACTGAATCTCAGGAAAAATTTTCTAACAGTGATCTCTTTCAGTCAGTGGAATAATTTCTCAAGGAAACAAGGAAAAGGGGGGAAGCTCCATTATTTGAGCCATCTAAAGCAGGACTGAACAAAGCACTGGGCAATGGGGAATTATGCTGCATTTGCAGAGAGGAAGGAACTAAATATTCTAATAGGGTTTTTTTTGTTTTGTTTTGTTTTCTCTATTGCTAATTTCTTTGCTATTGAAACCCTAATTCTGTTCTTTCAGGGTGAGATTTACTCCTTTACAGTGGGCCCCGTTTAAGTTTAAGGGGGGCTTCAGTGTTGCATATGCCTAGTGTGAGCTCTCTGCACAGGGCTGAATTCCAACCTCTGTGGAATATTTAAAGTCCAGAGCAGAACATTGGATAGCTTGATAGCACCAAGGAAAGATTCGTCTACAAGCTCAGGGAGTGCAGAATGACAGTTGAACGTGCTTTTGGCAGATTAAAAGGGAGCTAGTGTTGTTTACTCACCAGATTGGATCTCAGTGTATAAAATATCTCAATGGTTATAATTGCGTGTTGTGTCCTGCATAATATTTGTGAAGCAAAAAGGGAAAATTTGCCACAGAGGTGGAGTGGCTGGCTGCTGAGTTTGAACAGACGAGCTCAGCAAGGAGCTATATGGCTTGGGGAGGCTTTGAAAGTGCACTTTAACAGCAAGGCTCAGTAGTGTGCTGTGATGTGCTGTGCTCAACCTGGTGCCTCAGTTTGGAAGCCAGCTGGTATCTGTGTCAGGTGCTCCCTGCACATCTGTGGACATACCACTGACAGTGCACCTGATGTTGGGGTGCTTGCTTGGCACTGGTGCGATGGGTTGTGAGTGTTCAAGACCACTATTCCCACTGCCAGGAGGCATTATACACCATATGTTGTAAACTGATAAAGATGAATTACTTTCAAAACCAAAGGTCTTTATTTATTTATAAAAACAGCTCAAAAATAAACCGAAGAACTTGAAAGTACATACATTTTAACATAAAAAATATTTAGGAACCTTAATAAACAAGCAAGAGCATGGAACATTGATGTCCATTGTAGCTACACATACATCAACCGTGATTCTCACAGGCCACTTTACCCCGGTGTGGAGTGGAAGAGGGAGGCATGCAGGACTTGAGGCCATGTGAAATGCTGATGGGGGATATAAGAAGGAGCCATGCTGAAATTCTCCACAGACTGCAATGGAAGCCCAGGATTGTTGAACCTGGAGATCCACAACAGTCTGTGTTTGCCGATGGAGAAGCCCCATTATGTCATTGTGCATCTCCCTCTTCTTTTCCTGTGCCTTTCTCCTACCCTCTCTTTCCTTCTCCATACAGTCTGTGATATTCACCCTCCAGGCCTTCCAGGGCTGATGCAGCACTGGCTTGCAGGATCTTGCAGAACATATCCTCCTTTATCCTCTTTTTTCTCCTCCTTATCTGGGTCAGTCATTCTGCTGGTATGGAGTGGGAACCCCTCAAGGCTGCAACAGCTGCAGCTACAGTTAAAACACACAGAGGTACCATTGTCAATATAATAGGAAGGGAAAGCAAAACTTAAAATTCAAAATGCTCCCCTTTCCTTGCTCCCTTAAAGCATTAAATAAGACATGTTTACAAGAACATAAGAATGGCTATACTGAATCAGACTACTGGTCTATCTAGCCAATTATCCTGTCTTCCAGCAGTGATGAATGTCAGGTGCTTCAGAGGGAATGAAGAGAACAGGTAATCATCAAGTGATCCATCCTCAGTCGCCCATTACCACCTTCTTGCAAACAGAGACTTGGGACACTTCAGGATATGGTTTTCCATCCCTGCCCATCCTGGCTAATGGCCATTGATGGACCTATCTTCCACAAACTTATCTAGTTCTTTTTTGGCCTGATTTCCCTATACAAAAACCATCTTGACTCTTCCCGAACAAATCAGATTTCATCTATGTGTCTGATAATTCTATTCTTTACAATAATTTCAACCAATTTGCCTGGTACTGAAGTTAGGCTTGCTGGCCTACAATTGCCCAGATCACCTCTGGAGTTTTTTTAAAAAATTGGCATCACATTAGCTATCCTCCAGTCATCTGGTACAGAAGCTGATTTAAATGATACGTTACATACCACAGTTAGTAGTTCTGCAATTTCACATTTGAGTTCCTTCAGAACTCTTAGGAGGATATCATCTAGTCCTGGTGACTTATTACTGTTTTATTTATCCATTTGTTCCAAAACCTCCTCTAATGACACCTCAGTTTGGAACAGTTCCTAAGATTTGTCACCTACACAGAATGGCTCAGGTTTGGGAATCTCCCTCACATTGTCAGCTGTGAAGGGCAATACAAAGAATTCATTAGTTTCTCCACAATACCCTTATCTTCCTTGCGTGCTCCTTTAGCATCTTGATCGTCCAGTGGCCCCACCAGTTGATTAGCAGGCTTCCTGCTTCTGATGTACTTGATTTTTTTTTTTTTTTTTTGCTGTTACTCTTTGAGTCTTTGGATAACTGTTCTTCAAATTCTTTTTTGGCCTTCCTAATTATACTTTTACACTTCAGTTGCCAGAATTTATGCTACTTTCCATTTTTCTCAATAGGATTTAATGTACACTTTTCCAAGGACACCATTTTGCCTCTAACTGCTTCTTTTACTTTGTTGTTTAGCCATGGTGGCACTTTCTTGGTCCTCTTACTATATTTTTTCATTTGCGGTATACATTTAAATTGAGCCTCTATTATGTTGTCTTTAAAATGTTTCCATGCAGCTTGCAGGGGTTTTACTTTTGGCACAGTACTTTTAATTTCTGTTTAACTAATTTCCTCATTTTTGTGTAGTTCCCCTTTCTGAAATTCAGTGCTACTGTGATGGGTTGCTTTGGTATTCCCACTCCCAGGGATGTTGAATTTTATTACATATGGCCATTATTACCAAGAGGTTCAGCTATATTCACCTCTTGGACCAGATCCTGTGCTCCACTTTGGAATAAATCTAGATTTGTCTCTCCTCTTGTGGGTTCCTGGACTTGCTGCTCCAAGAAGCAGTCATTTAAGGTGTCAAGAAATTTTATCTCTGCATCTTGTCCTGAGGTGACATGTACCCAGTCAATATGGAGATAGTTGAAATCCCCCATTATCACTGAGGTTTTTTTATTTTTATAGCTTGTGTGATCTCTCTGTGCATTTCACAGTCACTGTGATCAGGTGTTCGGTAGTATATTCATACTACTATATTCTTACTATTCAAGCATGGACTTACTATCCATAGAGATTCTATGGCAGTTGGTTCATTTAAGATTTTTGTTTCATTTGACTGTATGCTTTCTTTCACATAGAGCGCTACTCCTCCACCAGTATGACCTCTTCTGTCCTTCCGATATATTTTGTACCCTGGTATTACTGTGTCCCATTGATTATCCTCATTCCATCAAGTTTCTGTGATGCCGATTGTATCAATATGCTCATTTAATATGGGGCACTCAAGTTCAACCTATCTTAGTATTTAGACTTCTAGCATTTGTATATAAGCACTTAAAAATTGTCACTTTTTAGCTGTCTGCCATTATGTGATGCAATTGAATGGGATTCTTTTTCATTTGACTGTTTCTCATCAGATCCTATCCATATTTTATCATCTTCCATCCTCTCCTGCTTACTATGATGTAGAGAATCTCTACTGATAGATCCTCCCCAAGGGATGTCTCTCCCTGAACCACCTGCTCCTCTGTACCTGTCGGCCTTCCCCCAGCCCTTAGTTTAAAAACTGCTCTACGACCTTCTTAATTTTACGTGTCAGATATCCAGTTCCATTTTGGTTTAGGTGGAGCCAATGCTTCCTCTATAGGCTCCTCCTTTCCCAAAAGGTTCCCAAGTTTCTAATAAATCTAAACACCTCCCCAAATACCACTGTGCATTGAGACACTGAAGTTCTGCTTGCCTGTGTAACTGGCCCTGCACATGGAACTGGAAGCATTTCAGAGAATGCTACCATTGAGATCCTGAACTTCAATCTCTTACCTAGCAGCGTAATTATTTTGGACTGCTTGTGCCAAGTGCCACTCTCAATTCAAACCATGGTGAGTATGTTCTGCCAGGAGTGAGGGAAACAAAGAGGGAATTCTTTGGTTGCATGAAACTCTGAGTATGGGTCAATGGTACTGAATACTGGCACCATTTTCTACAGGTCTTGGTAATGTTACCTGTTATCTCACTGCCGAGGATAACAAAGGTGAAGCGAGCCCAACTGCCGCTGGCATCCCAAGGTTGCCTGGCCCCTATGCCACTAGCCCGTTTACTGCAATGGTCCCTGCTGAAGTTATCGCCAGCTGGTGTGGGAGTGTGTACTACTGAAGAGGAAGGAATAAGGCTGCCATCCCTAGAAACCTTTGGGAGAAGACTGCAGTGTACCTGTATGGAAGTTTCATTGAGATCTCTCAGGATGATTCAAAGGACATCCCTGTGTATATTAAACAAACTGCTCAGCATGGTGCCCCC
>ML675721.1:3942178-4135710 GCA_007922155.1 Mesoclemmys tuberculata | reverse complement strand
ATAGAACCCGGCCCTTGCTGCTGCCGACTCTGGCAGAAGGGTTACATAAGCTTCCTTTAAAAAGCAGACTCTTCAGCTCCCTACAAGCCATGTGTGATGAAATGAGAAGCCTAACACACACTCATAGGCAATTTATTCTTGTATGCCATCTTCAACAGGGAAATTACTGTTGTTACTATGCAGTGAAGTTTCTCACAAAACATGATGGGGTGGGACTGGGAAATCACACCCATGCATGGCAGAGAAAAGCACCTGTGCACAAGGTATCCCAGGAGGGGAACTGCAAAAGTATGGAGAATGGTGTTTCTCCAAACGTCAGCTCCCCAGGGCAAGGACCATGGGTTTTTTTGTGTTTATCTAGCACGTTGCGGACATTGGCAGCAGCAGATCACCAGTATGTCTACATTGATGCATTAACAGAAAAGAAATGTTTATTTTGCTTACAACTACTTTATCTCATCCCGCAGGCTCCCAAAGTACGTTTCAGGATCTCAGCTGTCAATCAAATGCAGCCATTTCTAGGGCGGTATACAGCAGCCCTTCTGCGTCTGCAATGCTACAGGAGAATTTTTAGAAGGAGAGCAACGTTCTGAGTTCACTGAACTACTTGTTTCTCTACCCCATCACCCTTAACTTTCCTTGGAGTCTCTAACTAGGCATTCCTCATTTAGGGAGAGGTCAGCTAGTTCAAGAGAAATGATGCACAGAACTGTAGGAAGCTGAGGGTCTTGGAAACAAACCCAAGTCATACTGATTTATATCTGAAAGGAGAAGTGAGTTTCACAGCCTTCAACTGACCTTCTGAGAAAGCTCTGTCTGCTGCATAAACAAGTATTACCACTGCAATAGATCATTCCATTGTCCCAGTGGGTGGGTTTGATCTTGATCCCAGAGCATCAAGCAATGATGAGGTATCCAGGCCCTGGTCATTAACTGCCCTGAATACAAAGACAAAGCTCTTGAATGCACCATAACATTCTGTGGCGATACAGTGGACAGGTGTGATTTACTAGCAGTAGCCCATGTTGCTGAAGCACATGCCTGTATTCTGTACAGGCTGTGGTTTCTTTGAGATTGAGGCAGTCACATGCAGGTAGATTGTGTTCTCTAATCCAGCTAGGAGAGAAAGGAAGAGCTGTGAACAAGGCCAGGTCATCGTCTGCAAGTGTACAATGCAATCTTCTAGCCAGCCAAAGATGACAGAGCACATTACTCACAGACGTTGTTCTGTGAGACCACAGCATCGCCAGGGAACCCACGAAAACTCCATGCTCTGTGTTGTTCCTGGCCTGATCTCTTTCCCTTCTAATAAAAGCCTCCCCAGTCATCTGGAATTCCCATAGCCAGAGAACAGACTGTGGCAGAAAGAGTCTTCCTCCTCCCTTCCCCCTTTGTCTTTTCTTTGGAATGTATCTCTCATTGTGAGTTCTAAGAAAGGAGAGAGAGAAAGAGAGGGGGGAAGAAGAAAGAAAGCTGTGACTAAATTAAAAATGAATGAAAGATTATGGATGAGACACCCAGAAAAAATTGTACATCCAAGGTTGGGGGAATTACAAGTCTACCAGGCCTTGGGGGATTAAACATCTTCTGAGGGAATTCAAAAGGTAGAAAAGGCTGTAATGATGGAGAAGAAAGCTTTGCAGCATGAGATCTCAAATACATGTGTGAGTGACTATAATAATTGAATCATTCTCCCTCAAATCAAAACAAAGGGCCCAGGATTTGTCTCCAGGGAAATCGGCATAGTCAGAGAGTGGCTTCTGCTGTGTCTTAGGCATCCTTGTTTTCAACACAGGGAAACAACTTGTTGCTCGAGATTTCTGGGTCTTTTCTTTTTTAAACCACTGGATTTATGGGGGTGGCTTGACATAGCAGTACAGCAATCTGGTTAGTTTAAGTCATATCTTGGATTCAAATCCTTCCACTACCCAACCCCTGCCCACACACAAATATCTCACTAGACTCTAATAAGTGATGCACTTGTACATAATAATAATCCTTAGCTGTTCTATAGAATTATTCATCTGTACATCTTGAAGCACTTTACATAGGAAGATTTTTTATCTCCTTTTTACAGAAGGGGGAGCAGTGAGACAGAGAAGGGGTTGTCCAAGATCACAGAACAGTTCCGTGGAAAAACCAAGAAGAAAAGCCCAGTCCAGTGCCCTCTCCATTGGACCACACTGAATTCCATTCATGGTTCAGATTCCTTGGAATTAATGTCAAATAATGAAAACTTGTTGCCAAACAAATTGAACTTGTTTGCGTCTGAACTGGTTAAATCTGATCCATTTATCATGGTATTTTTATTTTTAAAAGTATCAGATACAGGATTGAAAATATTAATGAAATTACACTGGACAACAAAGATTTTGCTTCCTGAATATTTTTGGATGTATTTTATGGATTTTGGGCTGCAGATTATGAAAATCATCAAGAAATGTCCCTATCACGAACCGTTTTTTTTTAAATCGCCTATATTTGTTATTTCAATTCATAATTTAAGTCTATTAAAATGTTGCCCACAATGTAAGCTGAAAAGTTTTCTATCCTGTGTCCAAGCATGCCTCGGCACGCAGTGACACTGCACCTCGTGCAGGCCACACAACATGCAGTGGGAATGCTAAGGCTTAGGCAGGGCGGATGCTGGCAGGACAGGTTTTAGAAAGGCTATAAAAGCATTTCGCACACATCGTTCTGGGCATTGCATTTATAACAATTTGCATTCATGTTGATGTGCATGCTCTATGCGCATAGCATATTGTGTGTACTCACAGTAATAAAGCAATTGTATTTTCATGAGGATTCGTAGTAGCAAAATGTCGCGCCAATGTCGCAACAGCCGCGATACGTTCTGTTACATTTATGGCGAATATACGCTTAAACCTCAAAGACAGAGCATGACTGCACGTATTAAGAAAGTGTACGAGCTCTACTTTGGCTGTAAAATTGGTGATCAGGACAAAGCCTGGGCTCCTCACATTTGTTGCGCAACATGCGCTGTCAGTCTTAGAGCTTGGCTCAGAGGTACTCGGAAGTCAATGCCGTTCGCTGTCCCGATGATATGGCGAGAGCAGAAGGATCATGTAACAGACTGTTACTTCTGTCTGATCAACGTGTCTGGGTTCTCTGCTAAAAACAAGAAATCCATTGAATACCCCAATCTCCCTTCAGCCATGAGATCTGTGCCACATGACGACAGTCTTCCAGTACCAAAGCCACCAGAGACATGGAGCCTAGAGGAGGCAGATGAAGATGCCATGATGCATGAGCCAGGAATGGAAAATGACACTGATCCAGATTTTGAACCATGTACGTCGAGTGAGCCTTATCTGATAACTCAGTCTGAGGTAAATGACCTTGTCAGGAACTTGGGTTTGTCAAAGGCAAAAGCAGAATTACTGGGTTCAAGACTGTATGGATGGGGTCTGCTGTCACCAGGCATGAAAATTTCTGTCTTTCACAGCCGCCAAGAAGATTTGACACAATTCTTTGGTCAGGTTGATAATCTGTGTTTCTGCACTGACATTGATGGGCTGTTCACGGCTTTGGGTTGCCAGCAAGACCCTCAACAATGGCGTCTTTTTACTGATTCATCAGTGTTAAGCCTGAAAGCTGTGTTGTTACACAATGGCAATGTCCACCCTTCAATACCAATCGGCTATGCAGTACACATGAAAGAAACCTACAGAAATATGGAAGTTTTGTTGAAACACATACAGTACAGCAACTACAACTGGAACATCTGTGGTGATCTGAAAGTAGTCGCACTGCTACTAGGAATGCAGCTCGGATACACCAAGTACTGTTGTTTCATTTGCGAATGGGACTGCCGTGCTAAAGAGTCTCATTACATTAAAAAGGACTGGCCACTCCGTAAGTAGCTGGTTCCAGGACAGAAAAGTGTGGCACATAAACCACTTGTAGACCCGACAAAGATATTTTTGCCTCCTCTTCACATAAAACTTAGACTGATGATAAATTTTGTGAAAGCAATGAACAAGAAAGGTGAAGGATTTTGATATTTGAGACAGATTTTTCTCAAAATAACTGATTCCAAGATTAAGGAAGGCATTTTTGTTGGTCCACAAATCAAACAGGTCATCAATGACATGCAGTTCAAAGAACTTCTAGTCGGGCCGGAGAAAATCACATGGAAGACATTCAAGGATGTTGAAAATTTTCTTGGCAACTACAAAGCACCAAACTACGTGCAGCTGGTTGACAACATGCTTCAAGCATACAAAACCATGAAGTGCAACATGTCACTAAAGATTCATTTTCTGCATTTGCATTTAGACGTCTTCCCTGCAAATCTTGGTGCAATCAGTGATGAGCATGGTGAAAGGTTTCACCAGGACATTGCAATCATGGAAAAATGGTATCAGGGAAACTAGAAGCCATCAGTCATGGCTGATTATTGTTAGACACTTAAACAAGAAGCCTCAGACACTGAGTACAAATGAAAATCATCAACAAAACATTTTTAGCTCTGTTGAACTTTCTAAAGCATCAGCACAGTTATGCGATTAAACGCATTGCATTCAATAAAAGTCAATTTCTTGTTTCTCCAAATTCCTACGTGATACAAGCATTCTGAAATTATATTTGCGTTCAGCTTCAAGCAGTCTAGCATAATCAAAAAAATTTCTGAGGAAGCAACACTTTCAAAAAATTTGTTGTCCAGTGATTATTAGAATTTTTCAGTGAATGAGACCCAGACATGTTTTATGTCCTAGAAAGGAGATAAGAGAGGAGGACCTATGCTCACAGAAATATGAGGTCCAGTGCCACATGCTTAGAACTCCCTTTGGATAATTTTTAAGCATAATCTGACTTTCCTTTGTAGGCAGAGATGGGTTGCAAGGTTCCATTGCAGAATCATTTCTGAACCCAAAATGTTGGTCAAAGCCAATCTCTAATTTCAAGCTAACTTTCTGGGTCACAGCTCATTATATCGAGAACACTAATAACAGTCTGAAAACTCATTTGTATTGCAGGCCCAGCAGTATAAATGCCTTTTCTTTTTCAGAGGCCAAAGCCAAGTTGTTCTCAGACTGCCACCTGTTGGCTGTATCATTTCTCAGTCCTCGTCCTAAAAATGTAAGTGATAGTCTCTGTGAAGAACTTGTCTTTACCTCTTGCCTCTTTGAACTCATTCACAAGCACACACACATCTCCCACTTCAGCCCTCTAGTGCAGACAGGCCAGGCTGCTGCTGTATTCTTATGGCTCATTGCTGCAGTCAGGCCATCGTGGTTTAAAGCTGAGTTGATTTTAATAGCATTCAGATTTTTAAAAATGCTATGGAGACAGGCAGCTTGGAATGAGATTGTTGTTAGTCTTCTTTATCATTTCTCTTGGATCGACATTAAGAACGCCATTTCATGAGGAGCACTGCATCCCTTCTGAGCAGCATCTCTTCTCGGGTCCTGAGTACCCAGCACAGAGGACTGAGGGTGTGGGTTTGCTTTTCTAATCTGCCAGGAGCATTATTTGCCTCTACATTTTCCCCTCAGCCTGAAAAGCTTTAGCTATGTGTCTCCCACATACCTGGCTCTGAAAAGTGACACATGTGGCAAGTGTTTGGGTGTGGCACAGAACAGGCCTGGGTTACAATATCAACATGGGACTCGGAAAGCTGGAGTTCGATTTCTTTTCCACCACTTTGTGTGTGACCTTGGGCTAGCTGATTAGTGTCATTGCGCCTCAGTTCCCATCTGTACAGTGAGGATAATAGCTCTGCCCTGCCACGCCGGGGTGTTGTTGAGGACAAATACTCCAAATATTTTGATATGCTCAGATACTGTGGTAATGAGGGTCATATAAATATCTTCCCATTTGACTCACATCAACTTATTGGTTGAAAAATATGTAGCTGATATGAATCAAGTGGGAAGATTATACTGGTCGTATTCATCTTATTCCTGGGAGCACGGGTGCTCCTGATTTTCTTTGTGTCACAATAACCTCCCAGATTTCTTTCTAGTGCCTGCCTGTAATTCTCTAAATTGTTGCCTTCCACATCTGATGCTAACACTTAGATAAGTGTTCTCTCCCCTGACTCTTCACAGGACATTATAGAGATGGAAAAGGTGCTCAGTTTGGAACGATTCAGAGACTCTGACACCTCAGTCACGCACACGGTCATCTGGTGCTGCTGAATGAGAGCCCAAGAACAGTCAGTCAGATAGCTACCATAGTAACTACACTGTGGTTTAGACAGGGGGAAAGTGTCGTGGTTTGAGAGCTTGATTAACATTTCATGTTTTTAATAAAACAAAAGAAAGTCTCGGCTCAGCTCCACCGGTTATTCTGAGAGGTCTTCGTCGTCGTCATCCTCATTTTTATAGGCAAGGCAGGGAGCCATTTCAAACATTTACACAGTCACCTCTCTTGAGGGTTCATGCCATGTGCCACGGTAAGTAACATTTATCCTTTAATTCCTTCCTTTTGAGATCTCCTCCCCTTCACAGACATTTGTGCAGGGGACTGTGCATCTATCGATGAACCAGGGAGAAAATAGCTGCCATCTGTATGCATGAATCGTTCAGGGATTGCATCCTTTGTGAGACACATTATTTGCTTAGAATCCAATAGCAGGGACCTCACTGGAAGCTGGATGCAGTGTCTCAACTGGAGCAGGGCGCATATGAAAGTGTATTGATGAGCATTCTTTCTAATGCCCAAGCAACTGCTCTTCACTCATTCACACTGCTTTTGGATTCACTTTTCCCCCCAGGTTTCTGCTAATGGGGGGGTTGCTTGCATGGAGGTTTGGTGAATGGCTGTTTCTGACCCTCTGCAGAACTGTCAAGAACATTTAGAATGTGAGCAAGGTTTCAGGGCAATACATATTTACCCACTGCACAGCAGATGAGGGAGGGGAAACCCAGTCAATAAACCAGATGAATAGGAAAATGTAATAAAGCCATAGAGCAGAGACTCAGAGACTTTAACATCAGAAGGGACCATCATGAACCTCACCCACCCACTCCTGTAATAAAACCTTATCCTCTGGCTGAGTTACTGAAGTCCTCACATCATAGTTTAAAGACTCAGAGTTACAGAGTTACATTTGCACTAGTTTAAACCTACAAGCGACCTGTGACCGCATGCTGCAGGGGAAAGTGAACTCCCCTGCAAAAGTCTCTGCCAATCTGACCCAGGGGAAAATTCCTTCCTGACCCCAAATATGACGATCAGTTAAACCCTGAGCATGTGCGCAACACACACCAGCCAGACACCTGGGAAAGAATAGTCTGTACTAACTCAGAGCCCTTCTCATCTAGTGTCCCATCTCTGGCCATTGGAGATATTTGCTGCTAGCAGTCACAAATGAAAATTTAATTAGCTGTAGGAGCAAAAGCAAATTAAGTATTTCTCAAACATTAGGGGACTGTTTATCCCCCCTCCCTCAATGCACAACATCACTGGCTCCGTTTGCCAACATCCCTTTTGTTAAATCATGACTCCTTAGTTGACTACACACTAGCTTGCATTGCCTTCCCTTCAACAGCCTGAACTCCTCCCAACTGAACCAGTCACTGAAGAGGGATAAGGACCCATTCTCTCCTACTGTGGATCACATCAGCAGAGAGGCCAAGGGCTGAATGGAGTCATATGTCTATATTAGGGTTTTATACTGCCTCTCATCACTGTGACAGCTCAGCACCTTCCACATACAATCAGTGGTAATAGCAAAGTCCTTCAGGGACTTCCTGGAGTCTCTGGAGGACCTCTAGCAGTGGTCTGTTTTGAATATGCACACTGGCAGGGTGCACAAGGGATCAGCTTGCACTGCGTGGCTGCACTTTTTCCATGTGCAACCGAAAAGCTTATTCTCCAGCACTGTCAATTCAGCATGTTTTGCCAGCATAGTCATAAGGATCAGCTGGTGTTGGCGATGGGGTCAGAGATGGCCTTAGTCGGCAGCGCATACTTTAGGGGAACAGATAGCCACTAGTGAGTGTGCTGTTGTTTTCTAGCAAACCTTCTATCAATATTTTTCAGTCATATGAAATAGTTGCCCTTAGGATATAGATGGACCAGAGGATCCTTTAAGCTGCAACCAATGCAAAGGGCTTTGAGGAACAAAAGCAACTGCTTCATATGAACATGAAGAGACAGGGACACCCTTTGGAAGAGAAATATGGCACAGACAGAGGACAGGGTAAGCAGAGGCCTCTCAAGACAATCTGTCACCCTAGGCAAAACTTCAATGTGCCACCTGGACCCCAATAGGCCTATGATGACAGATTTGTCCTGACCATGCCTCTGTCATGATGGAGGGGTAGCGAAGCCAAATTTCTGTGAGTGGCATTGAAACCCAGTGTGTGGGTTTGCAGTGCCACTCATTGGCCCAGCTTCCCTTCCGGCATGGTGGAGGACCAGCCAGAATAGATCTGACACTGTAGACATCCATCCAGAAAGCTGCCATCCTATGTTCACCTCTAGCTAGAGCAGCGTCTGAGGGTAGGTTACTGAGCTGTGTGTGTTTGTGGGAGCAAGGCTGCAGGGGATGATAGGGCAAAGTATGAAGCCCTTTTTCTGCTTGGTGAACAAACGCTCTTGACTCCACCAAATATATTAGTGATATTGATGTATATGTATTTCTGTGGTGTCCATCTCCACAGCATCTGGGCACCCCGCAGATTTGGTCTAATGATCTGAGCACTGCACTGGAGCCAGACACTCTTGAGTTCTTTATCTAGCTTGTTCAGTGATTCTTTCTATGTCTTTTGGCCAGTCAGTATGGCACTGTGATTGTTTTCAGAAACAGCCTCCATTTTTTGCAGGTGCAACAAATAATTGCACCCACTTTTTTGCACATGCAATAAGTTGCAGGCACAGGTGCTAGCAGCCTATTTGCAACTGTAACTCATTGAATTAGATGGTAAACTACTAATAGTTATGTCCAAGCATATGCTGTCTTGTATTATTTAACTCTGCAAAGTGTTTTGGGCTGCAGCTCCAAAAATTGAAGCCAGGTTGAGGCACAACTGAAAATCACGTCTTAATCTCTATACCTTAGCCTAGCTATCTGTATAATGGGAAGGAAGATAGTTAATTGCCTGCTTCAAAAGCTGATTATGTAGTTCAGATTTGTAAATCACACTGAATATGAAATCACAATAATACTTACCACTTCTAATACTTCTAATACTTACCACTTCGCAAAGCTTTCCACAAAGGTGGGTCAAAGCATCATTATCCCCATTTTAGAGTTGGGAAAACTGAGGCACTGGGCTATTAAATGAGTTGCTAATGTCCACACAGTGAATTAGTGATAGAGCTGGGAATAGCATCCAATTCCTCTGACTCCCAGCCCTGTACTCTATCAAACGGCTCTTTACAAATATGGGGAACTATGTCACCAGGCCTTTTAGGTGCCATTAGTTTGTCTAATCGAAGACTCCAAACAAATGCGCCAGAAAAATGCACTCAGTCAATTTGCCTGCAAGCAGTAAATGTCAGCAAAGCACGTTCAGGGAGCCGGCCAAGCACATGCGCTGCCTTTGTTTGTTAGCAAGTACCAACCAAAATGTGGTGCGCAAGCAAAGTGACTGCCACTTTGTAATGGAAGGGCACTTTGGAGTATTTATAAGTTCTATGGCCAGGAACACATGAATTTTTTAATAATTGCTCTGCTCACATCCTCAGCATTGCATAATGAACTCAGCCCATTTAGAAGTCATTAATTAATCATTTATTACTGATCACACTTCCCAATGGCATCCCATATGGCTCCTCTGGTAGCTGTAGTAAACATGGCATGTGAGCCCATAGCTCCGTATGCCAAAGTCTGGCACGTCAGCTCTCTCTCTTTGCTCATTACTCACCCAGAAGTGCTGTTTTGCCTCCTTATTATAGCAGCAACTCTAGAGCTCAGGGGAGTGTTGGTATGTCCGGGAGATACCTGTTTCTTAGGATTTATCATGCAGCTGTAAAGTCCCCCCGGCTGGAGTTTGACATAGACTACATCTGCCCAGATGCAATTCAAATGTAGGGCCGGGCTGAGGTGAGGCTGCGTACCTGTGCAGGAGAATCGTCTTTGCCTAGCCTCTCCCAGATGTTGGGGCCAGAAGCAATTCCCCCATTCATGTCATTGTCCAGTTCAAATTTGCCATCTGGGTTTTTAAAAACTCCAGGGCCTTGTCTGAACCTTCCTCAAAGACTTTGCTCGGCGAGCACTGGTCTCTTCTCTGTCCTAACAGCTAGTCACCGATGATCACAGAGACTTTTACTCTGCAGGCCCTACCGTCTCAGCCTTCCTGTGCCACTCAGCTCCTCTGTCACATCAAGTCTCATCCGCGAACATTTTTTTCTCCTTAGTTCATGCCTTCACACTGCTGTCTTCCTCTGTTCTAGTTCTCTCAAACAAAGGCTTTAATTATTCACCGTACAACTTTAACACCACCATTTCTTGTAATTTATAGCATATGCTGTCTTGTATTATTTAACTCTGCAAAGCGTTTTGGGATACAGCTTGAGACACAGCTTGAAAGATGCAATGAATTGTGTTGTATAAAACCTTAGTCAATAAAATGAAGAACTATTAATAGCTGAATGGTTGCTGTCTTCAAGAGCTACTAACATCTCTCTCTTTCATGTTCATAACCAACCAGATATGTTTATTCTGCTGCTAAGGAGATAGGAGCTTTTAGACTTGTTTGGCTGCCGTTGGTCAAATTGTTTTATTCTTTTTAGCTATCATGATATATTTGTTAATGGAGCTTTAATAACTTCCATGTCACGAGTTACCTCTGCTGGACAATATAGTCCATTGAATAATCTCTAGAAGAGTCTTAATTCTATACCAGAATCACAGAAAGTAAAACCACAGCTGCCGGTAGTTTATTCACTTTTCATCATAATATCATATCAGACTAAATTATTGAAGATGACTGGTAATTTACATGTCTTGTCTGCAACTAAAACAATCTAGAGTTCCCTTCACTACATTATGCTGCACTGCATTTATAAATCTAGACTTGCAACCCAACTTGTTTGCATATTATACAGTGAGATGAGTGTACAGCAAAGTTGTATTTGACAGGTGTAGAAGAATGGAAGCATTTCCCAGGGAGAAAATATAAAGATTTTATCAATGTTTCACAACTGGCGCAGGATATTTATTCCAATTCCTCTTAACACTTTCATTCCAATGTTCCACTTTCAGAAGTTCCCAGAGATCAGAGGGTTAACTTGAGTGGAGTTACTCCTGATTTACACTAGTTTAAGTCAGAGAAGAATCATGGTTATTGACATTTATCGGTATGAACATCAAGATACACTGGTCCAGACTAATACGCCTCTTGAGTAACAATAAAATCTTTATGTTAATTGAAACATGAGTTTGCATTGTATATCACATAAATTCTGAATGCTTTCTTGAGATCTATCGGGAAACCCCTACATTATGGCTATGAAATTAAAGTATCGCAGGTTTTCACTTTACTTTAATGTTCCATAGGGATTAGTCTGTCGTCCAAGATAAAAAAAACAAACGTATTATTCAGAGTTGAGAAATAGCTTTCACCAGACTTAGCAATAGCCCATTAAGACACACCTTTTTGCACAGGCCAGCTAATTAGCTAACGCTGCTCCAAGTCCTTACCTACTGAGGTGGTAAATGATAGCGATGATGCAAAATTTTAGATTTAAGTGTCTAAATTAAGCACCTTTATTAAAGAGGCTTGATTTTCAGAAGTGTTAAGCACACACAACTTCTACTGAAGTTAATTATAGATCAGGACCTCTGGAAATCAGGCCGTATTTATTTAGGTGCCTAGGTATAGTGTTTTGTTGCCCAGCTCTGAGCATCCCTGTTTGAAAATGTCACTCTCATTCTCATTATATGCTGTTTTCAGTCAGCCATGAGTCAAGTTTTTTCTCCTCTATTTAAGAATACATTCTTTCACAGAGATGTGGTGAAGAGCCTTAACTAATTAATTAACACCACCTGTCTGTTTCTGCATTGTTTGAATGGCGGTAAATTTGATTCCATTCTCCGGGGAAATGGACCAGCCTTGCATTCATTCTCCCAGTTGCATGCCAATTTGGTTAACTCCTGTTAACATCCACTTCTATTGTGAATGATTGTTCAAAACAAAGAGAACATATTACCTGATTCTGCCTCACCTTGATTTTAAGGTTATTTCTCTCTCTAAAGCCTGAGGGCATAACATTTAATTGCCTGATCAATCCTTCATTGGCAGAGTCTTGTCAAAAGTGTTGTTGTATAATGTGTGGCTTTCCAAAGTGTTGAAAATATGAGAAGATGTGAGAAAACAACTAGCATTTTTCAGGGACATTTCTAAATTTATCACCCTGTGGAATATCCCAGTATCACAAACGAGGTAAGAGGAAAAATAGGTACAAAAAGATTAAAATATATAAGAAAATATATTTAACAAAATTGAGCTAAAACCTTTCACACAACTATAATAGGAATATAAATTAGAAATGCAGTAATTTCTTACAGTTAAGACATTCTTTACAAAATCGTAAGAATAGGGGACAAATAAAACTAGATTTATCCCCAACAGAGTAAGGAAATTACAAGACAATCAAATCACTGGTAAAAATAAACCAAATGGGTACATTGTATGCACTTTTTTCTACAGAACTGCAGGGCAATATTGATTATGTAAGGTTAGGTGAGGGAAAAGAAATAAGACAGCAAATTGGATGGGAAGGATGGAATACCAGCTGCTGTGAGCAGGACTAGTTTCCCCCACACAGCTAGCATCCCAGTGGAAAGTTATGACCAGATGTTTTCACCCACCAGTTTTATTAACCAATGTAGACTCAAAATTCACAGGGAAATAATGGAAGGGGTACCAATTATAGGAAATTATCTTCATATCTTCTTGAAAGACCTGATGTTATAAAATTGATGGCTGGGTCATTATTACCAACCCTGCTATTATCAAGGTGCTAGGAAAATGTCCTTCCAACATTGCTATTGCCAAGGTGTTAGAAAAATTATAGGAAATCCTCTTCATATCTTCTTGAAAGACCTGATGTTAGCAAATTGATGGCTGGGTCATTATCACCAATATTGCTATTACCTTGGTGTTAAGAAAATGTCCTGCTTTGCTGAAATTAAACATTGATTTAGTATTTTCATGACTGCAGCCAGTAGGCCTATTTTGTCACTATGACTGCAAGAATAAAGCCCACCTATAGAAATGTGGATGAACAGAATAAAATAACTAAGCGAAATTGAGCTACTTAACTGCTTGCTTGAGATTAACAACTAAACTATTTGAAGAAAGAGGGGCCAAATGGGATGAATTGATAAAAAAATAATTGATATAATAATCATATTAACAGGATTTTCCAAAGCATGCAGCACTGGCAGAACTATGCTCCTACTGGAGGTAATAGTGAAACTGCCATTGACTGCAGTGGGAACAGAGTTAGGCCGAGGTTCAGAAGTTTGGAAAATCCTACTACGTGTATACTTTCTGCAGGTGAGAGTTTGTGTTATCTTAATACTTCTGTATTCCCTTCCCTTTTATATTTGTTGCCCTATCTTTTAGGGGCTTGATCCTAGCCCACTGAAGTCCATGCATGTTTTGCCATTGACTTCAGTGGAAGCAGGATCAGACCCTCAGTGCTTACACAAGAAAATGATTCGCGCTGGCAACAAATTGCTTATGTTTAATAAAAGATTAGTACCTGGAAAAGTGTGTTCACTCTTGCTTTATTGCTGAGGCCCTAATTAAGCACCTTCCTAACACTAAGCATGTGAGGAAGCCCATTGAAGTTAATGGGACTAGCCATGTGCTTAAAATTAGGCACACGTTTAAGTACCATACTGAACAGGGGCCACAGTTATCTAGTGAGCCACCAACTGTAACTGATTAAAAAGCTAACCAAAGAAGGGAAAGAAAATTACAGAAAAATCGCACCCTCTCTCATGTGGCTTTCAATAGGTTGGACCCCAGGACTTGGAAGTGAAGTCTGTCAGCCACCAGCAGAAAAATTTTGAAACTTCTTTGTAAATGCAGATTACGCCATTGTATTGTGTTCTATGCATGCTAGGGATACAGTCTATACTAGTGAATAGGAGTCTTGATGAGGAGCCTATCTGAAGAGCTAGTGAAGGGAGCTAATCTCAGCGCTATCTGTAAATGCAATTAATTACTGAAAAGGAGTCAGGTTCAGAAAAAAAAACTGGGTATTGGAAATGGAAGAAGAAATTCTGAGCATAAGTAGAAAGAACTTCATTAAGTTCCATGGGGTTACTCTTGATTCATTCTTGTGTCCAGGCTCTGCGAGGTCAGAATTATCCTTGGAGTTTGCTGAAATGCAAGTGTTGGTGTTAGAGATTGAACAGAACCAGATCCCCACCCTTTAGGACTTGGGAGCTGTGTGCACTGGGACTGGAATTTTGACGCCTTTCTCTATAATAGGCTTCCTCTAGAATTTGGAATCCACATAACACCTGAGCATGCTTGAGGAATGTTTAGATCCAAACTTCACTGCTTGGGTTTATGTCTATACACAGCTAGTAAACACAGCTGATTAGAAAATGAGGATGGGGTGGGGTTTCTGTGGAATATTTCAAATTTTTGGCAAAATGTTCCCAAACTGAAATATTTCACCTAAAAAAAAAGGAACTATTTAGATACCAAAATGTCTCTTCAATGCATCACAGGAGTTATAGATCAGGTGCCTCATGATCCCATTCTCCTTTATTGACAGGGCTCCCTGATCAGATTACATCTCTCATGATGCACCATGAGCACCCCTCTTGTTAAGGGCAAGTGATGCATCATGAGAATTGAAGTCCAGTTGATTTGTCCAGCTTTTAGAGGAGAACGGAGAGATGAGGCAGCTGAACTACAACTCCCTTCAAGAACCATGGTGGCTTATCCAGATAGAACTTTTCTGGTTTGGACAGAAATATTCTCTAGTCATGCTGAAACCCTGCTCTTGCCATGTCCTTAGTATTTCTAGAATATGCCTTTTTCTCTCTCACTTTAACTAATCTTCTTGTTCCTGCTCTTGTTATCACCTGCCTTGAGTGCTGTAATTTTCTTCAGCAGCAATTGGCATTTCTGCTTCTTCGCTTAAACCACTCAATTTCTGCACATTTCTCATATGTCTCTGTCACATACTCAAGGTACAATCCAGACTAATGGGGAGCTGTGTCCCCCTTCCCGCTAACCTGGGGTGCCCTTTACACTGCTTTACTGCTGTAGCCTCCAGTCCTGGACTGCTCGCAAGCAGCCTCCAGCATGTAAGTCACTCCCAGCTATGTCTGTGTGCATGCTGCAGTCAGCCAGCCACACCTTGGCTCTTACCAGCCTTGTTTATACTGCAGGGTGACCCCAATAAACTCCCTGTCTTAGATTTTCCCCCAGAAGTGTGTATCCTGTACTGCCCAGCCCACTCCTGGACAATACAAATTTATATAAAGTCCCTCATTTAATTAATAGAAATTATTTGCCCCAAACAGAGTTTCCCAGACACTTCAATTCAAACACACCGGTTTGGGTAAAACAATCAAATGAGTTTATTAACTACAAAGAGATGGGTTTTGAGTGAGTACAAGTAGCGAGGCATAAACGTCAGAAATGGCTACAAGTAAAATACAGATAAAAAGCAACTAATTTAACAAACTATGTTAATTCCAAGCAAGGTTTTCTCACCACATGCTTTCATGTATTACTGGCCAGCCTCAGGAACACCTCCCCAGTTCAAAACTGCCTCCATTGTCATTCAGGTGCTGTAAATGTGGTGGGCAGAGAAAAGAGTAAGATACACTTGAGGTGTCTCCCCTTTCTTTTTATAATCCTCTGCCCTCTTTGAGAAACATCTTCAGCTGCGAGGATGGTGACAGTCAGTCTGTGTAGATGGGAACTCCATGCTGTTTCTTCACTAAAATGTAGATTTTTTTGTCCATATCCACTTTCCTGCCAAAGAATGGGCATTTAGCAGGTAATGGTCCATTGGCCTTGTTTACAGCTTGCCCTTTGTCTCTGAGAAACTGGTTTGACGACTCCCCAGACTTAATACAAGATCATAATACAGAGGAATCTTATAACTTTACGTGCAATGTTGCCACACATATTTTATAAGGACAATAATGATCAACAAATTATGGGTTTTCAAAGGATACCTCACCAGGCATACTTTGTACAAAGATTATTACAATCGAGTGCAGGGCATGAATACCGGGGTGCAGTTTGTCACAGTCTCCTCAATGCATCTTCAGTTTCCCTGGCCATCAGTTCAGCTCCACACTCCTTTCACTTACACCTGCTCTACACTAGTGTAACACAATTGTCATTGGTGGAATCACTTTGGATTTATACTTGTGTGAGGGATGTCTAAGTCAGGCTCCAATTTAAGATTCTACTTCCAGCCTCTTCTACCTTCCATGGGACTGCCTTGACCCATCCCTAATAACCTTATATATTGCCTCTCATCCTTCCCACTCTCACACCTGAGACATTTGGGGATCCCCTTTTATCTGTTTTGCTTCCTCTGTTTTCCCCACTTCAGTGGTGGACTAAGTTTCAACATTGATTCATTCTACTGTGTCTTGACCTTTTTTTACTTTCTTCTAAGATCTCATCTTAATGGTTCTGATTCTGCTCTCAGCTACATTTCCGCTGGTATACCTTCTTGACTTTTATGGAGCCACTCTAGATTTACCATGGCATAAACTGAAAATTAGAGAGTGGCTATTTATGTCTTTCATAAACTTTCTGTCCCACCCTTTTTATTATTCATGAGTCAAATCCTCAGCTGGTGTTAATGGACATAGCTACAGTGAATTCAAGGAAACTTTTTATCTTGCCACCATTGTGGATCTGAGCCTATATTTCTTCTCTCTCCTTTGCAAATGTACCCAGGAATGTGTCCTTTTATTTATTTATTTATTTATTACTTGACATTTCTGTACTTTGTTTTCATATATTGTGCCTCTTTAAAAGAGAACTAAAGCATTTTTCAAAATGACTTTTTATCAGGCCAATAAGCCAGGACACCAGCTGGTGGTAGGGGTTCTCTGTGATGCAGACACCTGTTTGCTAAAACCTGGACTGATACCATCATGTCCTTGTACACAGGTTACGAAAGAGCTATCAGATGGTAACAACTTTGTCCTTACTGCCGACCAGGATTGGATTAAAACCAGTGGCCTAGTGGTGAAAGTTTCTTTAGCTTATGACCAATCCTTAGCGCCTCAGAGGTACTTAGGCACTTAACTCCCACTGAAATCAATGGAAGTTAGATGCCTAAATACTTCTGAGCCTCTGGGTCCTAGTCCTTATAAGTTTACCTTTCAGAAATGTCTTTGTTCCCGGACCTTTGTTCCAGGGTCGGGCAGATTGAGCAGCATCTCTGCAGGTTTATTTCTGTCTCAGGACTTCTCTGGCCTCTATTGTCACAGTAGCTGAACATCTCTCAATCGTTCATGGATTTTTATTCTCACAACACTCCTATGAGGTTGGGAAGTGCTGCTATTCCCATTTTATAGATGGGGAACTGAGATGCAGGAAGACTAAGTGATGTGCCTAGAGCACATGAGAAGTCTGTAGCAGAGCTGGAAATTGAAAATGAGCCTCCTGAGCCCCAGAAGTCCCTCCTTCCTCCCATAAAAAGTTATGTTGTGAGGAAAAGTCACTAGGACGGTGGTGAAGCCCTGGAATGGGTTACCTAGGGAGGTGATGGAATCTCCATCCTTAGAGATTTTTAAGGTGCGGCTTGACAGAGCCCTGGCTGGGATGATATAGTTGGGGTTGGTCCTGCTTTGAGCAGAGGGTTGGACTAGATGACCTCCTGAGGTCCCTTCCAAGCCTAATCTTCTATGATTCCATGATTCTATGACAGATGCAACCAATTAACAGGCTCCACTAGGCTTAGTCATATGTGTTTTGTCAACCTTGCTCACTATAAGCAACAGCTGCTGAAGTATTCACACGGCTGTGATCCAAAGTGGCACCTTTTCCATTGTCTGAGACTTTTCTCTCCCCATACAACTGAAAATAAAAAGAATAAGAGAAACATGATTGCTGCTTCCCATCATGCTCAGGTCATGACTGGTTTCATTTGCGTTTGGGGAACTTGACTTTTTGTTTCAGGAAGGCATAGCAGGCGGGTGGTGAAGAAGGAAGAAGACGGATCAGGATTGGCTAGGATTGTTTCATCTGCAGGCTGCTTTTTGAAAACAGAATATATATCCATATATATTTTAAGAGGCTCATTGAATGGAAGAGCAGACTGCATCATCAGCTACTTGCAGCTGGCCTTCTGCTCACTTTTTTACATGAATATTACCGAGTGCTCTTTTGTACTTTGTGTATCTTGTCAAGGACTTGTTACTATTACACAATATTAGCACTGGATGGTTTTATACAAATCAAAAAAATAAACCACTGATGCTAGTAGAACATGCTTTGCTTAATTCCTTAGTGTCAGCCTTGCATAGCATGAAGCCTACATTGGCAACAAGCAGTAGGCATTTTGGAAACGTTTACCGTGAAGTGATTAATATTCATGCAAGGTGTTTCCAGTGTGAGAACTGAAATGAAGAATACTTCTTCCGCTTTACTATGAGTCACTGAAGATTTTCTAGACAAGATGGAGCTACGACTGATCAGCTGCTCTAAACAGTTCCCTTTGGCCTGATCAGCTGCTGAGTGGATTCATCACCTGCAGTTTTTGTTTGCTGCTAGAGCTGGGCAAAGTTTTGGGGCTTAACATTTTTCACAGCAAAATGCACATTGGAGTCAATCAAACCAGTTTGTGAATTCGTGTAGCATTCGCAAAATTGTTTGGGCTGAAAAAAAGTTCTGAAAAGATCAAAATGTTTAGATTTTTTATTCCTCCTGGAAGACTGACTCTCAGGGCTAGTTCTAATAACATAAAACCTTGGTTTCGAAGTTGCTTTTGCAGGATGCCAGACACTTTCTGTTTGGAATCTAGCACTGTCTCCCAGCTGCTATGATGGTACCTGTTTGCTATGACTGTCATAGTATTTCTCATGTCCTAGTTTCCTGGGATGTAGCTCTTTGTTACCATTTCCGTACGCACTGCCGTCAGCTCAGGAAGCCTGTAGGATGCTGACACTAGAGTCTTTGTCTTTCTGCCCATGAGCTAGTCATCCTAATACAGCATTGGGAGGTATTTTGCGATTTGGGGTCCTTGAAATCCTTAGGGGATTTTATCAAGTTCTCTGTTATTTTTACTGACAGCTCAGCTTACCTATTTGACTGACATACCAAACCCTTGGTGGGGGTGGTAGAATGGATAAATTAGAAAAAGTTTGTTGTACGGGGTCATGAAATGTCACCCCTGGGTGGACCAAAGTATCACTTAAGTTTTTGCATGACATTACATAGCAGTTTGCAGTTCCCTTCATGGACCAACTGGCATGTATAATAGATTTCCTGTGCCTCCGTGCCTGCTACACCGTCACAGCATGGACGATTTAATCATCTCCGGTTTTTCTTTGGTATCACTAGCTTCCAGAGAATGTTGGATGATCTACAAGCACCTTCCTGGGATCTCTTTGACTTCCACATTAGGATTCATGTGACTTAATTTGCCAAAGATTAAATATTCTTCTTACACCATGTATAATAAAGGTGAGACACAAAAAGGGTGCTGATAAGAAGCTAGTCTGTATTTCCTCACCTCCATCACATGTTTCGGATTTAGGCTTATAGAGGCCTAAATCCCATCGACTGTCAATGAGATTTTGGCTCCTAAGTGCCTAAAACCCTTTTTAAAATGAGATTTAGGCTCCTAAACCAGTTAGGTACTGCAGCACTGAACACAGCAATGCCTAAATACCTTGAATCAGCTCAGCCTTAGAGTAGTGTTTGCCAAAGCGTGGGTGAGCCCACCTGTGCAGCCATGTAGGACAAGCCAGGGGGACACAGACAGGCCACTTGTTTGTGCTCCAGAATTTCTATTTTCACTGTTTTTAAATGTAGTGTCTAGCTGTTATGGTTGTGAGGACAAGTGAACCAAGCGTCATGGATTCAGAGACATCTGCCTGAGTTTGCAGAGAGCCTGAACAACAGCTCTGACATTTGCCCTCAGTTAGATGCAATTCACATGCCCAGTGTGGTCATTTGCTCTTTACACAATGTACACAATATGTAGGAGCAACACAGGCACAGTGGGGTTAAAAATTACTCGGTTTACTAAATATATAGAACATGAAAGCCTAGCTACACGTGCCCGGCTGCTCCGGCAGACTTCTGGTGGCTTCTGAAACACAGAAGATAGTGAGGGTCACTAAAGGGTTTACAAACTATTTAAAGGAATAATACCCAATTCCTACACACTACACCCAGTGATGATTTAAACAGCACCATTGTGTATCTATTTCACTGCTCATCAAAGCAGGTAAGAAAGGAGAGAAAGTATCTTATTGCAAAGATCTGACCCAGTGCTTCCCAATGTTGGGAGTGCAAAGGACTAGTTGAGGGAGGAAAGCATGGCAGATGCATAAATTAACCTGTGTAGGTCTTTAATCAACATATAGTGGAAATAAAAGGAAGCATGATTGGTTTCGTTGTCCTGACAGGGAGCTCAGCTTTCAAAACTTTGGGAAGGGCCACTGAATGGAATGAGTAAAATCAGGCCTCTTGTGAAGGCTACCTTTGAACCTGAAGTCAGGTTTGAGTTAGTAAAATAATTTCTTTTCTTTAGCTCTCCCTTTGCAGTGTGTTTCTTTGTATAGCACATAAAGCATTTTGGAGTGCTGGGCTCCTGATTCTCACGTGCTGTTTAAACAATGTTATTGCAATCAGTCCTCTCTCTACCTCTGGAAAAGGTCAGCACTTATCTCCAGCCATGAAGAAGAGAGACTGATGCTATATGTATAGCATCTCACATACACAAGAAAGAAAGAAAGAAAAGAAAGAAAGAAGCAAGGCTGAGAGGAAGAGATCTTGAAGGGAAACACAATGCTTCTTGTGAGAACAATAAGTGACAGACTTCTCAGTTCTCAGTGTTCTCAGTTTCTAGAAGCATCACGTTTCATCAGTGTACCAGGGAGTGTCCAAGAGATGTGTCTGTCTCATAGTGTCCCCACATGCAAACGTTTGTCAGTCAAGGAGCTAAGTGGTGCTTCAGTATTCTTGAAGAAGCAGGGGGTTTCAGGTTTCAGTGAAATACTTTTGTTTGACTCAACAATTTAATAGTTTAAATCAGATTCAGTGCCCGACTTGGAGAGTGCCCGATTTCTGAGTTTCCTCATCTTTCTTTAGCCTACGTCTTGCTAGATACCTGCAGTGTCCATAGGCTGGCACTATGCCATAGATGCAATGATTTTAACATAAACACTTTCTCCTTTCCACATCTGAGTTGAAACCCCAGCTGATTATGTATTTTTCTTGAGAGCCCTCAAAAATGGTTTGGTTGCTCTTATAACACCCTAGAGACTGCCAGAAGTCTCAGAGACGGTGAGGTAAGCTGCCCCTCTGTTGGCCACAAATTCCACAGCTATGAAACTATTTTGATCTAAAGACCTATTACATTCAAATCCAACCCAAAGGTAAGATTCAGCATCTGATTGAGCCCACATTAAACTGGGCACCAGCAATAATCTCAGCCAAACAAACAGACATCAATATGGATATGGCAGCTGAAATCCCTCAGGGATTTCAGTATTGAGGAACTGAGCACATTTCACAGGTTCCACCACAAAAATTGGGACCCTCAGTTCAGGCTTTAAAATATACACATTTTTAGAGTTTTGTGGGGTTTAGAATTTAAAATAGAGAGAGAGGGCCGAGTTCTGCTCTCATGTTGTTCTTACACCCCAGGAGGCCAACTAAGAGGAAAATTGTAACCCCTTACTTTGTGATTTCTTAGTCCCTACTAACGCTTCCCCATGCAGGGATGTCCATTAATAGGAATTTTTTCCACCTTGCCTTTCTGGTAGCATCTGAAGCGGCTAAAAGCGGCTGCTGCTTGTTGCATTGCCCTCTCTTCCAGCAGGTGAGTAATTAAGAGTTAATTCCTGCTGTGATTTTGCCATGTTTTTTCCTTTCTTATTCCTGAGGCGATAACATATTCTTGCAGCCTAAACTCTGCATTGGAATCAATGAGGTTACTCTGGATTTACACTGGTATATTTAAGGTTAGGCCACTTTCATTATACTGTTTTCAGTCTGCTGAAGACAATGGGAATTTTGCTTTCACAGCAGAAAGATTTCATGAGTAGATTTTCATTCTATGTGATGAATTAAATGCTAATAAAAGAGTAATAAGTATCGGGGAGAGGAAATAATGAATATGAACAAAATATTAATGCATTTTAATTGCCTCAATTTGTATTATTGGAATATATAATAAATTCTCTCTTTGAAGGTCTGCTCAGTACTTCAAACAGAGGGGAAAGTTTTTCTTTTCTCTACGTCTAATTAAATGTGCTGTGCCTGATTCTTCACTCTGTTATGCTGGTGTAACTCCACTGACTCAGTGAAGTGTAAAATTGGGATAATACAATAGCGGGTCAGGCCTGCTAAGTAGCACTATGGAAGCCAACAGAGTTACTCCAGAGTTATTCCAGTGTAACTGAGATCAGACTCTGCTTTTTAGCCTACAAAATAGACCCGTATACAGTACTTCCTTGGTTAGCTGGCACACTGTGTTTCATGTGTATATTTGTTATCAAGCCATTTAATCAAGATTAGATTTTTTAACACTATTTTTTCTATACAACCCAAAATTCCCCTGGATTTTCTCATGCTTGTTAGCAATTTACATCTCATTATTTCTTTTTTGACTTAACCTTAGTGGAAGATGTTTCATTCCCAAGCCATTGTGGCAACTATCTGATATGCTGATGCATTCTCCAGCTATCACTGCTTCTGTCTCTCCTTGTTAGCAACTTTCAAACCTAAACTTTCCACCTTCTTCCTTAGCAACACACAGGCAGCTTTGAAAGCTGTTGACAATTTTATCATCTTCTTTTGGCTCCATTCTTTTGCATTGCTCAGCACAGCTGTCCTGGAAGAGTGACTATGAATGTAATTATAGAAACCACATGGGCAGTGTGAGATAGGTTGGGAGTTTTGTATTTTTTCCTTGTTTCTTTCCTTCTGTGAAAAATTCACCTTTGCTGGAGGTCAAATACCTCCCTATTCCATTGCTGTTGTGCTTCAACAATGAACATGTCCATCCTTTTCATTTGAATATGCATGTGGCATTCAGTGCCTAGCACCATGCACATACACAGTTCTTGTATTTCTGGGTAATTAAAGGGACAGTGGGTGATATAGGTTTGAAATGAAAGCTGTGCAGTTGGGCCAGTCCTGGTGTTTCCTGGGACATCTACGTAGAGCACATCACCGGCCACAGGCAGTACCGCGAGGAGTGAGCACCGCAGCGTAGAACTTTGTGAACTCTCAACACACTCTCACCACCCCAAGGACCCCATGGGGGATGCCACGTCATTAAGAACTTATGTGCACACCCTTTTCTGCACTCCACACGATCATTGTAACATGTAATGTTTCCCCATCACTGTTATGTCTCCTGCACTGTAAACCCCTGCTTTTCACCCCATCCAGGACACCACGGGTTATGATCTCATTATACTCCCTGACCCTCAACGACTCTGTACCCACCGATACCCCGTACCCCAGCCTGGATGTCTCTTGCTCTTGTGTTCTAAACCTTGTAATGTTCTTCTGAAACTTTAGCTTCCAATAAAACCTTTAAAACTACTCTTAAGGTTGGGAGTAGTAAACTGCTTTTAAGGTGCTCTGCCATCAACTCCTCTGGTGGCTTGGAGCAAGTCTTGTTTTCACTTCATTGGGTGCAATACAGAGGTGTGTCCCTAGGAAATCACTGTTGTTTTCCTTTGCAATTTGATTGCTCAAATACAGTCATCATCAGGGGTCAAATCCAGGACCTTCAGCACCAAAAGCAGAGCTCTCTACCAATTCGAACGAGTAGCAGGCTGTTATAGCAGTCTGGGCCAACCATTAGAAGGAGAGATGACCACATGCACTAACCCTGTGTGTTGTATACCGATAGGATGCTCTGTTCTTTGGCTGATATGTCTGATAACAAGCCTTGCAGGGATTGTGATCCCATGTAAACTTTTTATTAGGTTCTGCAGCATCAAAAGGACATCTCCCTTGATTGAAGCTACTATGCAGGAATCAGGCTGCTTCTGGGCAATCAGGTCAGAAGTGATGAATTTGAGGGTCTCTGTGACTGCTATAGAGGTGGTACTTAGTTTGAGGGTTGTCATGTGGGGGGGGAATTTGGGTGAGTGAAAAAAAAAACCCTTTGTGAGTTTCGTTTTGGGCTAGGACCCAGATTTCAGGTGTGTTTGGAACTGAGGGTGCCAGTTTGGCTCATAGAGAGACTAATCTCTTTTCACTTTCTCTGTGATTTCCTCTCCCCACCTCAGTGACCTGAGAGGGGGGAATGCCTTGTTCCTGTGATGAGGAACCACAACCCTTTTCACCTATGCAAGCAATGTGACAATCTGCAGTTAGCTGCAAGTCCTTGAGCTTCCTATCCAAAGGGAAAGGGGGACACTTGGCCTGGGTGACATCTCATTCAAGTCATAATTAGCCCTCCAAAGCTATCTGGAAGCTCAGGAAGCAATTATTATACCTTAGATCAACAGTTAAGGCCATTTTCAATTTCTCTGCATTGTCTTTACAGGCACAATTATTGTGATAGACAAAGAGGCTTCAAGAGAAAGTGGGGAGGTGAGCCAAGGTCTTCTGACCTTAGATCTCCCTTTCTTTATGTGGGAGCTTTCATCCCGCAGTTGTGCCACATGGTAACTGCAGGAAATAGATAGAAGGGATAGAATGTTTTTGGAACCTCAGTTTTGTCAAAGAGAGAGAATGTTACAGGATGATCAGCGCCAAGTTAGAATTCTTTGGTGCTCTGATTTGGGGCGTGATCACACTTCTGCCTCTTGATCTCTGAGACCATAAAATCTTACCTGGTAAACAGACATGCAGTTGATTTGTGACACATCATGAGGTAGGGAAGGAGACAAGCGACTGGTCAGCTGCTGGCTCTGTGTAATGCATGTACAATCCCATGGTGGCTCAGTGGCTAGCTGCATACTAGCGAATGGGGGGAGCTTGGTCTCAGATCTTTGCTATCCGAACTAGGAAGGCCTATGAGTGCAGCAGAGACAGTAGCATACTTAGTTCTAAGAAAAGAGGGAACCTGCTGATTCTTTGACATGTTGTTGCCCTGTAGGGAGCACTGAAAAGAGGGGCCTCAACAAGTGAAATGGATCAAGCTATTCCTCCTCACATCCTAACTCTGGGGAAATCCGAATTCAAACGTCACACTGTGGGTCTTTCTCTAGAACGCGCCCGACAGGAACCCAGGTTCTGAATACCCCGAACGCTGGAGATGTTGACTTTCAGTTTGAAATCTTAGTCTGAATGTTGGATCCCCAGCTCCTATCGAATCAGAAGTGCCATTGGTTGAGCCCTGACAGGGTAGGTTCATAGTGACCCAAGAAATGTGTACATGTGAGAGGCAAGCTACCCTGAGAGAGGAAGCCACCTTGCATGAAGGTTGGATCCAAACCATCTCCTTGCCATTCCAATTGGCCAGATCCTGCATTTGCATTATCAAGGTGCCCTTTTTCCAAAGGGTCCCAGTCTGATGGGGAGGAGATGTTGTATCGTAGGCTCAGGAGTAACATAAGAAGAGGTTTCTAATGGGGGAACTTAGAACTGGAAGGCTGAAAATGGAAGTAGCCAAAAATTGCAAATAAGAAGGAAGAAAACTGCATATACAGTGACCAAGAGATGTGGCTCATGGGCCCAGTGCAGACAACAGATATCCTCCTCTCCTAAATAGAGGCACAGCACATTCTTATTCCAAAGCACAGCATGGAATGCTCCATCTTCACCTGACCAGCCATGCTGGGACTTGTCATCGCCACAGGCTGCATTTCCATATCAAAGATAAAAGTGGATACAATCTACTCCAGTCTAGGGACAGCCTTTAAGGAGATGGAGGAGTGGAGCTACTTGTAATATCCATTGTCCAACTGACTTATGAAATCAACCATTGAGGCAGTAAAGGAAGAGGCAATTGTGGGCTGGTGGCTTAGGCCTGATCATGTTAGGGGAAGGGTGTCCTGGAAGTTGAAGACTCTGAGCACCTCACACGATCAGGCTCTTAAAGAAAAGGAAGCAGAGGTCAGGAGGCACATTGCATGGAAGCAGAACATGGAAAGGATTCACTGCTGCTTCATTAAGGGTTGAACAAACAAATTTCACTGAGAGCCCCTCAAGTGGTGGAAACAACCCAAAGCCATGGCAATAGGCTGTGGTATCAGCCTTGGAGGATCCTTGATTGTCTAATTATGTGTACACATCTGTGGGGGGTGTAGGAAGAATCAGGGGTTTAAAGAGGAGGCATTGCAGGGTCTCCCCTCCATGTTGTGATAATTCCAGAATTGGGAGGCTTGGAAGAAAAAAGATGAGATTGGATTTTAAATGACTGAAACAGCCAGCAAAATCCATGCTTGCAAGTGTCTTAAAGCCCCAGCCTTTAAATAAATGCAAGCCTGAGTGTATCTGTCTCTCGGCATGCAGGGCTTGTCAGCTCTGCCCTCATCCTCTACAAATGAGGAGCTGGACCTTCCTTTGGGGAGCTTCAAACAAATTTGGCAGAATTGCACAAAACAAGGTGGGGGTGTTGCTCATCAGTTTTGGTTGTGGAGAAAAGGTGTGAGGTTTAAAGATAGTAACTAAGCAGTGATCCTATGATCCTTCCTTTTCTTCCATTCCCTCTACGTGAAAGGTAATTCAAACTTGCTGAATCATTCTCAGGGCATGTCTACACTGCCATGGCGGCAGGCATTGATGCAGTGGCATCAATTGAATGGGTTTATGTAGTTCCACTCAGTTGATGGGAGAGCACACTCCCATCTGCTAGATTGAAGAGCCATTATTAAATATTTATTCCTCATGTAGATACTTATAGACTGTAATCAGCTCACCCTTAACCTTCTCTTTATTAGTCTATATAGACTGAGCTTGTTGAATCTGTCACTATAAAGCAGATTTTCTAATCCTTTAATCGTTCTTGTCGCTCTTCTCCAAACCCGCTCCAGTTTTTCAACATCCTTCTTGAATTGTGGGCATCAGAACAGGACAGACAGCAGTTGGACTAGTGCCAAATAGAGAGGTAAAATAAACTCTCTTCCCCCGCTCAAGATGCCCCCATTTACACATCTCAGGATCACATTAACGCTATTGGCTACAGCAACACACTGGGCACTCATGTTCAATTGGGATCACCCACCATGATCCCCAAATCAGTTCCAGTGTCACTGCTTCCCAGGACAGAGTAAGTGTCACCTGCATTCTCTGTTCCCAGATATATGTGTTTACATTTAGCTGTATTAAAGGTAGGGCTGTCAAACAATTTTTAAAAATCACAATTAATTGTGAAATTAAGAAAATAGTTGTGATTAATCGCAGTTTTAATCACACCGTTAAAAATAGAATACCACTTTAAATTTATTATACATATTTTCAATGTTTTTCTACATTTACAAATTGATTTCAATTACAACACAGAATACAAAGTGTACAGTGCTCACTTTATATTCTTTTGCATTACAAATATTTGCACTGTAAAAAAGATTAACAAAAGAATAGTGCAATCTACAAGTCGAAGCATGAAGGGCCATACAAATGTTTAGCACATATGACAGGTGAATACCTTGTCACACCAGCTACGACAGTGCCACGTGAATGGCTGTTGTCACTGTCAGATGACACTGTAAATAAGATGTGGGCAGCATTATCTCCCGTAAATGAAAAACAAACTTGTTTGTCTTAGCGATTGGCTGAACAAGAAGTAGGGTTGAGTTGACTTGTAGGCTCTAAAGTTTCACATTGTTTTATTTTTGAGTGAAGTTATGTGAAAAAAATAATTGACACATTTGTAAGTAGCATTTTCACAATAAAGAGATTGCACCACAGTACTTGTATGAGGTGAATTGATAAATACTATTTCTTTTATTTATCTTTTTACAGTGCAAATATATGTAATAAAACAATATAAACTGAGCACTGTACACTTTGTATTCTGTGTTGTAGTAATAGAAATCAGTAGATTTGAAAATGTAGAAAAACATCCAAAAATATTTGTAATAAATTTAAATTGGCATTCTATTTTTGTTATACAGTGTGATTAAAACTGTGATAACTCATGACTATTTTTTAAATCTAGTTAATTTGTTTTGTGTTAATCACTTCAGTTAACTGCGATTGACAGCCCTAATTAAAATGCATATTGTTTCCTTGTACTCAGTTTACCAAGTGATCCAGATTGCTCTGAAGCAGTGAGTGACTTGTCCTCTTCATTATTTACTACTCCACCAATTTTTGTCATCTGCAAATTTTATCAGTGATGATTTTGTTTTCTTTCAGGTCATTGATAAAAATGTTAAATAGCATAGAGCCAATATTGATTCTTGTGGAACCCCACTGGAAACACACCCTCTTAATGATGATTCCCCATTTACAAATACATTTTGACACTGATCAGTTAGCCAGTTTTTAATCCATTTAATATGTTCCATGTTAACTTTATATTCTAGTTTTTTAATCATAATGTCATGCTGTCCTGAAGAATGAGAAATGATTATCTTTATCTAGCTTGCACAGCTCAGGTGGTCTTAAAAATCCATCCTTGTTGAAAGCCTAGCTATCACGTTTGTCTCAACAGCTTCCTGAAGCACTGAGTCCCACAGGACAATCATGCAGGTGAATTTCCCATATCTTGGAAGCCACCTCTCAACTGATATTGATGAAGAAAAAATCCAGTACTGACTAAAATGTGCAAGCGGAGCTTATGATCATCTGGGAAAGAGGGTGTTTGAAGATTGCGACATCAGTACCAAAACCAAACTCGTGGACTATAAAGCGGTTGTGATCCCTACCCTACAGTATGGGGCAGAAACATGGACAACCTACAGAAGACATCTTAAGGTATTGGAGAAGTATCATCAATACTGTATGCATAAGATTCTCTGAATCAAGTGAGATGATAGACACTAATATCCACATCCTCTCGCAAGCCAAACAAGGCGAAGATTATTTAACATCAGCTTCGCTAGGCAGTCTATTTGTCCAGATGCCTGATTCCAGACTGCCAAAACAAGTCTTCTACTCTCAATTCAGCCAAGGCAAACACACCAGAGGAGGTCAGAAAAAATGCCACAGAGATGTCCTCAAGGCTAATATGAGGAAATGCAACATTGGCATCAATATATGGGAACATATAACCCAGGACTGACAATAATAGAGGAACTGCTTGAAGCAGGGAACCCTGCAATTTGAGAATCGGACGCGACTACATGTAACGGAAAAACAGAAGCAACAGAGAGCGTGTGCTATGGCCTGAACCAATCCTCCAGGTTCACTTGCCCTGCTCAGAAACACCTCTGCAATGTGGCAGTCTGCGGCTCCAGAATAACCTTTATCAGCCATCAGCAGACCCACAGATCATTTGAAATGGACGGTCCAATCAGCTTCGACTTCGAGGGATTCCCAGTGAAGATGATAACCCTTAGCATAACAACAATAGCTTGTGAGCAGTGGTGAGTGACTCGAAGTACTCATGGCTTGAAGTGCAAGAGAGCATAACCTGCCAGGCGGTAGTAAAGGCCCATCCAGGAACCCGAATGCGGTCTATTTCTACAAAAGAGGATAGTACTCACCCGAGGCGCACACTCCTGACACCAAAGGGGAGCGGCCCAGATTTTCAGAAATGCCAAGTCATTTGGTGTGGCTCAGGTTTTGGGTGCCCAATGGAAGGAGATTTTCCATCATTGTAGGAATTCCACCTCCTTGAATGTGTAGCTAGGTAGAGGGAATAATTCTTCCATCCACCTAGCTATGTCTACACCAGGGATTAGGTTGGCATAGCACTTATGGGTATGGATTTTTCACACTGTCAAGTGTAGACCAGGCTTGAAGATTCAAAGTACAAAGGGTGTCATGGGTATATGCTTCAGAGCATATACTACCGATCACCATCTGAAAGATTGGAAAGAACTCTTCCCCCTTGAAAGAGTTTTGGTCAGATGTATTATGGGTATTATTTTCTTGCTTGCCTCTGAAGCAACTGTTAGTAGTCATATCGGAGACAGTAGGATACCACACCAAATAGACCATTAGCTTAGGTCTTTAGATAGATCTTCTGTTTCTAATTAGATCTTAGGAACTCATATATATTTATGACCTTCTCCCAGGGCCCTGCAGAAATATAAGTGTGTTGATTTTCAATATTGTCTGTACCTCATATTTGCTACCAGTCTTCCCATCTTTTTGTTTTTGTTATTTTGTTTTGTTGGGTTTTTTTGTTTAGGGGCAGAGAATTGTGTGGGAAGATTTTGTTTTTAGTTTTTGTGCCTTAAAAAATATTTTCTTATGCACCTCACAACCCTGTCTCTGCAAAGGCAAGGCGGTGTGTTCTATGGTACATTTGTGCACTTCAAGTCTGATAGATGAGGGATGCTAATGGAATATAAACTATCAAATTAAAAACGTTCATATTAAGGATGCTGACAGTGTTTGCTGTACCTGTGAATTTCAGATGGTGCTTGCAATTTCTTCTTGCTCCTTAATGTGATGCAATATTCACAATTTCATATGTCATTTTTTGAAGAATGGGGAATGTACAGGTTTAACTGGGAGTTCCAGAATTACCAGAAATTGAGTTCCAAGCAGCTTCATTATGCAAGCTGTAGAAACTGCCAGATGATTATACTCTGCTTAAAAACCACAGCCCTGATTCTTCTCTCCTCAGCTATGCTGGATTTACACCACTGTAACCCTTCACTCGACTGCAACAGAAGGCAGAATTTGGCCCTACATCAGCTAAATGAGAGTGAGTGAGCCAATGCTGGCATTTATCAGAGAAATTCTTTCTGCTTCTGTATGCCTCCTCCAGATTCTTCACTGTTACCCATCCCAGGTGAGGCATTTACTTCACTTTGTGGCAGTTTGTATCACAATGTAAATTCTTTAAAATGTCATAAAGATGAGAGGTTCAATACACCTGGAGAATTATGGGGTAGGTAACAGGGCCAGTTCTGCCAAACAGGTGGTCACCCCACAGCTGCAAACCATTCGCTAACATAAGCAATAGAGGGGCCCTGACATGTGCCCTGGAACGGGTGAATTGGAGCACTGCCAGCAGGATAGCTGGTGGGAAATGGTGCAGGTTAGAAAGAAAGAAGCCTGGCTGGATTCAAGTCTCTCTGGGCCTCAGTCTCCTCTCCCTGATGACTGCCTCTCATTTACACAAGTGTAGCTCCACTGGAGTCAATAGAATCACAAAAGATCCTGAACTGGTGTGGAAAGAGAACCAAGCCCTCTGGGCCAGATCCTCCACTGGTGGTAATGGGCATAGCTCCATTGCCTTCAGAGAAGTAATGTTGATTGACACTAGGTCAGGATCTGGCCCTGAGTGACCTTTTTCCTCTAAAGTGGAGGTCCCTACAGTTACAGGTTGGCGTAGGAGATCTAAGGCAGTGGTCAGTTACACCTGCGACTGACACAAAGCAAGAGTCTAAAACGTGCAGTGATGCACAAATGTGGAATGACATTTTTAAATCTCTCTTTGAGGGAGGCAGTCAGTGACAAGGGGGAAGGATAGACACTAGAACACATTTGCCTAATAATTCATCTGCTCTCTCACTCTCCTACTTCAATACACTGCACATTCTGCTAATCAGGTTTTAGGCTGAATTCTGCTAGCCTGTCAAAAGGTAAAGGGAGGGAAATAATGATAGACCATCTGTTTCAATAAACCATTTACAAAGGGGAGTTGCAGGTAAAATAGTCTGTGGTAGGGTATGTTGTCTCTCGGTGAGGGTTCCAGAGATTAGATTACCATGGAATCCATCATGGGCAGAAATGGTAAACATGTTAGCAATATGATGGTGGCTTTAGGCAGTTATTTCTCCAGCTGTCACTAGTGAGTGTAATGCAATTTGGTGCAACTAACTGCAAGATTAATGGAACTGTTCAAGTATTTAATCCTAAAAAGGCATTCCATGAAATGCTGACAGCAGCCTGCATGCTTTCCATCTAGCTGTGTCTTGTGCAGTGATGGGGGAAATCCCATATAGATATTTATGGATATGCATGGGGAGAGTCTGTAGAACCTTGTGAGGTCCTCTCAGCTTATTGGAGCCAACGCTGCAGGCGGGCATTGAGATTGGTGCTGGGGTGGGTTTCTTTTTTTTAAAGGGCCTGGATAATTGTATGGCTGATTATATCATTGGCAGGTAGGAGAGTTTAATAAGCGAAGGATAATAAATCTGCATGCTTCCAGCTGTGAGATGACCAGAGAGGTGCATCAGGAATGAACTTTTCCCCCATTTCACAATTTGCCAGGTGCATTATTGGAGCGGGGTCACTGCAGATTTCTGAAGCATGAGGTTTTGGTCACTGCAAGGGAGCATATGTTGTCAGACTAAATGGACCAAACCCACTATGACACCCAGTATTCACACCCTCCCCACTGCTGCAATAGCATTTGTACAAAATATGCTTTGTGAGGTATCATCCGAAAGCCAATAACATGCTGGTTATTAATACCATTGTAAAATGCAGGTGGTAACTTTATAATTGAAGTTATGAATGCCTTCTGTATGATGTTTTAGAACATGTTTAAGACAGACAGCCTAGCCTAGGTAAAGGTGATAAACAGGTCTGTCCTAGACAAAAGGAAAGTGGGTTTACCTCAGTTTTACATATTAGCTGTAAACAAAGCTAATGAGCTAAACCAGCTGGTGTTGTATCCTGATCTTGGCAGCAAATTAATATGATTCTACACCCTAGAGAAACACATGAGACTGGATCCCCAGGATTTGGGAGACAAGACCATCCCTTTGGGAATAAAAAGAACAGAGAGAGACTCCACCTTTAGCCTTCACCTTAGGAGACATAGAAACCAAGCATGTTGATCTCTGTGATAGGTCCTGGCCAGAAAAAGGCTTGAAAGGAGACTGTGGATGAGAGAAACCATCTTATCAAAGACTTTATCTTACTGTATTAAATTTTAGACTTTTACATGTGTGTTTTCACTTTTATTTGGTATCACTCAGTTCATGCGCTTTTGTTAATAAACTCAGTTTTCTTTCATTATAAATCACCAGTGCTGTGTAAGGCTATGTCTACACTACCACATATATTGGTATAACTTATGTCGCTCAGGGTGTGAATAATCCAGCCCCCTCAGTGACATAATTTACACCTATCTAAGCATCAGTGTGGACAGCACTGTCAGCAGGAGAGTTTCTTCTGCCAATTTAGCTACCAGTGCCCACAGGTGCTGGAGTAACTAAGTTGATGGGATAGCTCTCTTCTGTTGGCTTGGATGATCTGCACCCGCGGCAGTACAGCGGCACAGCTTCATTGGCGCAGGGTGTTCCTCCCTTGTAATACTAGCAACAATACTTTGTATTTTGATAGCACTGCATTGACATTAACTTGTTAATGCCTGACCCTCCTGCTTTCCAGGGTGTAAAGCATCTGATTGTATAGATGAGACACAAAAGTGAAGGGAATTACCCAAAGCCACACAACGTAACAGCTGTAGAACTCAGGCCTTTCTGCTATCTAGTCTTTTGGACACTCCACCAGAAGAGCCTGCCTTATATGGAAAAATGGTTGGAAAATGGTAAAAGTCTTAAATATTTTGGTGAAAATGTCTTGTTTTCTTAATGAAAAAACAAATCCTGAACATTTGTTTGGTACAAGAGTTTTCAAATTTTTCCTTTCTCTTTCTCCCACTCCACCTTGTCCACTGACAGAATGGAAAAAAAGAAAAGGGGAGAGAAAGGGGAGAAAAAATTGAAAATGTTTGGTTTTGTTTTAAAATTAGAACATTTTTTAAGACAAATTTTTCCGTAAAAACTTTTATTTAGTAGAAAAAGCCATTTTGTATGAAGAAACCCTTTTGAATGAAAAATTTTAGCCAGCTCTACTTGTAATCCCATAAGATAGAATTAAAGTGGCTTCCTTTCTTATTTTACTTACCCTGGCTTGTAAAAATGAAAGCCTTCCCCAGACTGTCCAACCAATATAACTGCACCCTGACCTGAGTGCACCTACCTGTAGAAGTGAGATGGGAATCCTGTGTTTTAAGCCCATTCATTCCTGTTCTGGACAGGAACAAGCAGCTGTTGTGATGTTTATTTTGTGATTTAGACACCCTGGCTAAGAACTGGGAAAGGCCATTTCCAATCCATTTCACATAGGCCACTAAACAGCCATCAGACTGTGGGTCAATAATGATCTATTAGATGTTGACTTATTCTTTGCAAAGTGGCCTGTTCTTCCTTTGGACGTAGCTTCATTGCTTATTTCCCATTAGCAGCATGCCACAATGTATTGTATTTACCCTAATCTACCATGGACAATGAGCTGGAGATTTAGAATTGAACTACTCAGCCAGTGTAGACCATAACTTATACCTTCGGCATAGCAAAGGCCTCTGGGTGTTGGGAACCCACCCAGGATGGGAAATAATAACCAGAGTCAAAGAAAAGGTGATTTCATCTTGAATGACTTGGGGGAGTATTTTAGACCTTTTAATGATTCCAGTAAATAGACACAGGCCCGATCTACACTTACCTTTGCGATTCGGCGGCAGTCGGCGGGAGATACACAAGTGACGTACATCACTTGCATATCTGCCGTCAACTTTGCAGCGTCTCCTCTGCACGGCATCCATACTGCACTGCGTCAAAGGGAATAGCGCTCCCTTCGACGCAGCGCTATGCCACTTACCGAGGTGGTTTTCCTGTGTCGCTTCTATACAGACCACTCAGTCGATCCAGAGCAATCGATGTGACAGCGGCGAATTTACTGCGTCCGTGTAGACCCAGCCACAGACTGTAAGAGGCAGGTGTGGCCCTCCCTCAGAAACTGATGGTGAGGGAGGGTCAAATGCCCTCTGGGGGATGGAACCCGAAGTCCACTCCCACCTGACTGGAAAAGGAGAGACGGGACCCAAAGAGGAAGTATAAAGGGTGGGCATTCCAGCTCAGCTGGGGGAAGGATGTCTCTCCCTTGGTGCTGAGACCTGGGTCCAATCATTATCTTGAGAAGAGGCTGCCAGGGCTGCCAATTGGCTGGGGCCCTGAGGACCTGCCAGAGCTACTTAAGCACTGTGAGCCACAGGAGACCCCTTGGCCTTGCAACCTGGAGGAGCTGCCCAAGCTTTCTGACGCCTGCAAACCCAAGGAGATACCTGGCCCTTGAGACCTGGAGAAGCCGCCCTCCATGGATGACCCCAAGGAGCTGCCAGATCTGCCACCGATTGATGAGGCCAAAGGGTTGTGGAACCTCTCCTTGGCAGAGTACCCTGAGGAGATGGAGGGTGACTCGGGGGACAAAGTATTCCGAGGAAAGGAAGGAGCCCAGGAAAGCCAGACACCCATCCAGCTGTGTTGTGGTCGATAGCCGAGTCAGCACGTTTTGGCTGACTCAGTGATGGGACAGCCCATCACTGCTAGAGCCCTGGGCTGGGATGCAGTGGAGTCAGGTGGGCCTGCATCCCCTCCTGCCTTCCTACCCTGACCTTGGGGTGATCACCCCACATAGTGCCAGAGATTTGTGGCCATGCCTGCCTGAGGGCTGGGGCTGTAAACGGTTTGTGTGTCCTTCCAAGGGCTATAGACTACTGGCCTTGTCTGCCCGCCCTGCCTAAGGGCCAGGCTTTAGACTATTTGCTTGCCCTTCCTAGGGCTGACCCCATTTGCCCCATCGGGCCATGACCCACCGGAGAGCATGGGTTGTGAACTGTTGATTTGCCCTACCAAGTGCTAGAGACTGCTCCCTTTTGCCTGCCCCACCTTGCCCAGTTCTTGAGCGAAGAACTGTTTGCTCATCCTGCAGAGGGGTAGAGACTGCTCCACTTTACCATCTCATCCCTACCCACGGGCCTGGTCTTGAACTATGTGCTTGCCTTGTGGAGGGCTAGAAGTCTCCTACCTGGCCTGCCCAGCCCTGACTGTGGGTTCAGGCCCCAACCTACTGGACCGCCCCACCTGAGGGTTGGCAGGGAGCCCAGGATGATGGGATTGCCCAGCAGGGATGAGAAGGCCCGGAACCGCTAACTTCCCCCTTTTCTGCTAGAACTCCCCAAAGGGCATAGGGACCGGGAGTTGTGGCCTCCCTCAGAGATCGACGGCGAGGGAGGGCCACCATCCCCACCCATGCCAGGGAACATTTACAAACACAAACACAGGAGCGGCAGAGCTCTGTGGTTTACTCCTCAGTCCTTGCGTTGCAATTTTAAAATCCGTTTCAGTAATGGGTTCATTTAACTGGGATTGCTTGTCATTATAAGCTTCTCTCATGTTGCAGTGGCTCAGCCTACATCACTAAAGAGCTTTGTGTGTTTTTCTTCCTGCTAGGTCAGGATGAGTTGGGAAGCTGGCTGCACTGAGCTGTAGCAGGAAGAGGTCAATGTGTGCCTGAGGTTGGTCAATTCCCTTGGCATGTTGTGTAGAGGGTAGGTAGGTGTGCTCCACACCTCTCCTGGGGAGTTGATATACACGTAGACAAGGCACCCTCTTGGGGTTGTACACATGTGCTCCACACTTCTCCGGGGTGATGGTAAACATTTACAGGTGCCCTCCATTCCTTTCCTGGACAGACAGGTAAAACGCCCATACTCAACATCACTTGGAGCAGGGTTGCTGTGGCTATGCAGGCTAGGCATCCTTCATGAGAAGGTCCACCAGTGGCCACCCCCTGCTTCTTGCATAGCTCAGAGGATTTAGCCCAAGATACCCAAGGCAAGCGAAGTTGTCCAGTGTAGAAGCCCAGAGAGACAGGCCTTCCTACTTAGTGAGATCGTTTTTCCCTGTGGTTCCCTGTGCACTGTCCCACACTGAAGGCTGGGGAGTGGTGCAGGGCTGGTTGACTCCCCATGGTGAAAACCCGCCAGCTCTTGCTCCCCCATGGAGGTGCAGCGTATAGGCAGTGCCGAAGCCATGGCAGTTCTGAATTTGGACTAGCAGCCACGTGGGGGCTCTGCTGCCACTCTGTACCTTGCGTGGGAAGAGCTCTTTCCCCACTTCAGACTTGAAACAGAGCCCATGTCATGGCATGGGGCAAGGCACTGGACCCAAGATCTGGGGCTGGAAGCTTTCATAGAGCCAAGCCTCAAAATGACCTGCAGCTGCCAATTAGGGCACAGAGAGCAGGCCACCCTGAGAAGCTGGAGAGAGACTTGAAACCTGGGGCAAAAGTGTGATCCAGGAGCAATATGGAAGTGATAAAAAACTGGTGCTCAGCAAGAGCAAGGAGAGGAGGCAGGGCTGGGTAAGAAAGTGATGTTTAGAAAATACATTAGTCATCCTATTTGTGACAGTAAAATAAGTCCATGTGAGCCCAAGCCAGCAGGAACAAAAGAGGCTGGACAGACCTTCTGTGAGGGGCAAAGCAATGACAGCTGAGAGTTCTTTTCATGAGATGAATGCCATTCCTATGGGTGCTGCATGCAATATGCAAAGAGGGGGCTCCATGCCCAAGGATGGTTCTGGTTTCCCAGGTAATTGAGATCTGGGGTTAGTCTCTGTAGATCAGGTAGAGAAATAGAATGAGAAGTGTATCAGAACAGCTGCATTATTAGTGAGCATGAATTTGATTCTTCTCTTCTCCCCACTCGGCAATATGAAGAGGAGTAATGTGCATGAACTGTAGTCAGTGGAGACACACTGGGATAAACCTGGTATGAACGAGAGCTGATTTGGTCCCTGCATATCCAACTCCAAACAAGAATGCCCTGGGCCTACATCTGGCCAGGGCTATACAAATATCAGGCCAAATGACTATAAAACAACTAAAATCTTGATTTAGCTTTAGGAAAGAAGTGTGTGGACTCACAGAGCTGAATTTCATGCCCTCAGGCAGTGTCCTGAAAAGGAATGAGAGGAGCTAAGGGTGGAAAACCAGACTTAAAAGTAAACTACTAAGAAGCAGTTTATTTTCCAACAATGAAGTGTGGCAGATTTGAAATCAAACTGAAAGAAGATAGAACCGCAATTAAATCCCTGAGCCTCCCTATTGGTTAAAGGGGTCACTGGTGGCCTCGCCCAATTAAAGTGGAGAAGAAACACAAAACAAAGTGTCAAATGATAAAAACAATAAGCACGAGTAAGCTTGCTTTTGTTTGTGTCACTGCAGCATCCGCAGACCCCAGCCAAAATCAGCACCTTATCAATGTACACACACAGCGTAAGTGCCAGCCCCTGCCCCCAACAGCTGATAGTCTCATAGACAAGACAGGTAAAGGACGTGGGGGGAGTATTAACATACAGCTGGGGAACTGAGTCAGCTACTGGTTCAGTGTCTTGCACAAGGTCACACAGGAAGTCTGTGGAAGAGCCAGGAACTGACCCCAGAGTCCCATTTCAGAGCTGCAGAGGCAACTAAAGAAGAAACTGCGCCAGCTGCAAAAGGCTCAGAATGCAGTTCAGGCTATGGGGGAGTTCAGACACAGAGAAGCACATAGTGATTCAAGGAGGCCTGGAGCCCAAGTGCAAAAGCTGAGTGGTTATATTTGCTTGTCTATTTAATATTGGGACTGCGTGCACAATTGACTGTAGGCTGCCCTGGCTCTTTAGCCCCCAGACCCACCTCCTAGGCGGTGACTGCAGACTACTGCCCTGCAGCCCCCTGCTCTGTTGCTGGCCTCCTGGCTTTGTAGAAGACCTGACTTCCCTCACAGGTGAGCCTCCCTCTATTTCTCTGCTCCCCCTCTATGTCTAAAGCCTAATCAGTTAATTGAGCCCACCTGGCCTCATTCCTCTCTTGCACAGCCAGGATGGGGAGTACACCCCACCACTGGGGACAGGAGGACTTTTTTGCTGCTGACCTTGTCAAATCTTATGCTCTGCTGCTCAAAGAACCCCCAGAAACCATTGTCTCCTTCCCCCCGACAACAGACACATTTACGACATAAATTGCATGCCCTGGTGGGGAGCTGGGATTAGAATCCCAGGCCTCCAACTCTGCAAACACAGGCCTCTGCCATGTGAGATGAAAAAGAGCCCACACCTAGAGCTGGATATGGTAGCAATAGGTCTTCTAGCCTCTGTGTAGATAGGTCACTAGAGGATATCTACGCTCACTCCCTCCACGTCTGCATTGCAGCTCTACCCTGGGAAATCCACAGCACGCAGTGCCCTGAAGCCCACCTCCAGGAAGCCATGCTTCATGCTCACCTCCAGGGCCTGTCCTGCTGTGTTTCCACCAGCTCACAAACAGGATATGCTAAGACACACCTGACTTGCCACATATTTCTACCTTGCCGGAATAGTAGAGACAGCCAGGAAGGGCTTTAAAAATCACAGTCCATTGCTACACCGTGATTTATACAAAGAGAAAGAGCACGTAAGAAACTTCAAACAGCCCCAGTGCCACACAGTGGGATTAGGGAGAAACGAAGCAACGGCACACAGGACAAAGTGGCGGAGCACCTTGTGATTGCACTGAGCACAGGAACCCATGGAGCAGAGAAACTGGGTGAAGTTGCAGCAGAAAACCTTGGAGCAAGATTGAATCTCATAATGGGCACTGATTCGACAGTATAAGGAACAGTTACTGCAGGACTTAGAGTCTCAGGGGACTGGAGAGACTCTACCATTGCAGCAGAAACAGAAAAGATTCAGCTCAGAAGGGCAATGAAAAAGATTAGGTACCTGAATGACGGGTGAGAAAAGAGTGGCTTTCACTGGAAGACAGACTGAAAAGGTTAGTCTGGAAAAAAGCAGAGCATGTGGCGATATGGTACGAGGGCTGAGCAAACTCCCTATGGTCACCTGCTCTCTACAGCCACCTGGATTTGCAGCCCCCAAATCATAACGCATGCAAGAGTCCTTATCACTGCTGCAGTCAGCCAGCTGCCTTCCCACCTACCTAGTTGGGTAAATTGCATTGCAAAACCAACCCAGTGAGGCAGCTGGAAGAAAGATGCTTTGAGATGTTTAGGCCTTTCTTCCAAGGTGCAGTCAGTTAATGAATCTGTGCCATAGAGTGGGTGGAAGGAGGTTGCATTGTGTGGAGCGGAGCTGTGTTTTCTGACATGTCTGTGCAATGCCACAGGTGCCCCACGATGTAAATAAAGATGTCATAGTCAAATGCTATTTGAGAGATTGGCTGTGATGCGTGGGGGTGATTTGCCCAGGTTTAAGTTTACATGACAAAATGTACAGAATTGTTCAGTGAGGATGTAGGGATAGTGCAGGGGCAAGAGGCAGGACAATCTATCAGCAAAGGGACATGGTGGCTTGTCAGTGAGAGGGTGTTGCATCAAAGGGGTGGGATAGCATATCAACAGGGAGGTAAAGAGGGTCGTCAGTGAATGGACTGGATGTCTATGAGATTAGCATTAGCATCCATCAGGGTTTTGGAGATTCAATTCCCCCTAAAGCCCCACAAAATCCAGATGTTTTCTCTACTTTTTAAACTTCTTGGGCCTGTAAGACTGGGTGGATTGCTCAAGAACCATCCCTGTTGCATTTCCTTGACATTTCCATTGGCAGTCTCAGGCAGGACTAAGAAAGGAAGGGAAAATGAAAAGTAACAGGGGGCAAATAAGTGAATCCAACTCTTCTGAATTCATGAAGAGTTGGGAATTCTGACTTCAGCTCAGGTTTTGGACAAAGATGTTATTCTCCTTTTCTACAGACCAGCTTATCCATCTCCGGAAGCTAATGCTGGCATGTCCACTTTGGAACAGAGCCTCCTCACTACAGCTGGGTGAAATTTTTTGAACAAAATATTTTTTAGCAAAAAGGGCAGATTCAGGTCAACCAAAACATTTTGCAAATTTGTTTCAGTTTTGTTTTGGTTGGAAAAATCAAAAAACAACTGGAATGATTCATTTCAATATTTTCAAAACAACCTTTCCATTTTTTTTATTTGAGATGATTTTTTGTTTTGAAATAGCCTTCAGTTTTATTTTTTTTAAGTTAAAAATTTATCAAAACCTAAATGATACATTTAGTTTCCCTTGACCCAAAATGTTGCGGGTTGTTTTTTGTTTTGGTTTGGTTTGGTTTTGGTTTTTTGCTATTATTTCAATGCATCAGTGAACCAAAAAATCAGTTATTCACTCTACTTTTGGCTCTCCGCCCTGGTTTACAGGCTAGCCAACAACTATAGCAATGTATTGTTTATCTGTGTCCTTTCAGAAACATCTCTTCATTTCTGAGTTTTTGAGCAGGCAGCAAGAAGTATATGCAAATGTCCGCAGAGAGTGTTTCAGCTCAAAGGGAAGGAGGGAAGAAGACACTAATGATATTGTTTGTCTGCTTAATCTCTCTGAAATCCCCTGTTTGAAAGACAGCCCTGAAAAGTGTGTGTAGAGGGGAAGTGGAGCATCATACAGACCTCAGAGAGACAACACAAAAGAGAAGAGTGAGGAGAAGAATAGAAGGAGGGAATAAAAGGAAAGATAAGTTCCAAATCAGATTTATTCAGCTTTGGCTAGAATGGCATAATGAGAGTAAAGGGAAAAGTGGTGGCACAGCTCAGATTCTCCCACGAGGCATTGCTGCTTGGGGCAGGAGAGCAGGAGGGAGGGGTCTAGATATCTTGGTGGGAAACTGAGATTGGGCTCCAGAGACACTGGTTCAAATCCAGCCCCATATTTGTAATGGCAAAATAAATGGTTACCATCTGATTGCTATTTGGAGGACTATATGGGAAAGATTTGTAGGGGGGACTCAGTTACTACTGAACAGGTATCCACACCGCACAGCCACCATTACTGCAGCCCCATCATCCACTTTGGAGTGCAGCAGTTCACTTACTAGCAAGACATCTCACAGGAGCATGTAGTATCAGTGCTCCAGAATCTGCACTGGCTGCCCATTGTCTCCTGGGGGACTTTAAAGTGTTGGCTATGCCCTGTGGAGCCCTAAATGATCTGTGACTTGTCTATATCAGAGTCTGCCTCACTCTCGGGCCAAGCCGCCAATAGCTATGGTCCGCAGAGGTACTCAAGCTCGTTCCCCCTTGTTATAAAAGAGAGGGGGTGGCTGGCAGGGTGTTTTCTGTGAGAGCTCCTGGATTCTGGAACATGCTTCCCCCTCCCCTTGAAGCAAAGTAGCCTGAATCTGGTGATGACCTTCCAAGCATGCTGCACAAACACCTGGAGAAGGTTTTTGGAGAAAGCAGAGGGCAGGCTTCTCCGAACAATGAAGTGGTGGAAAGAAGTCTCTCAGTGCCTGTTGAAATGATAACTTTAATGCTGCTGGGATTTCATTTCATTATTATGATGTGTTAGGGCGCCTACTGCCTTGGCTGTCTTAAATCTAAGTGACTAAATAAATGAATGAAAAACCCTGAACAGAGATGCCAAGGCCTGCCTGGGCCATGGAAGATGAAGTATCTGCTCCTGTCTTGAGTCGGTCACTTTGGGGCATGACTAAGGCACAGTAGGAGAAGAAGTGGGGAGTTCATATTGCTGTTGCCTATGCCATACCTGATCTGTGGTTTCAAAGTAAATGGGAAGGCTTTTATCTACTTCAGTGGAAGCTGGACCTGGTTTTCAAAGGTGCTAAGCATCTACAGGTCCTACTTCAGTTGGACTTGTGAGTGCTCAGCATCCATGGAAATCAGGCCCTTCAATTCTCTCTGCCTCTATTTCCCCATGTGTCCAAGGAGAATAATAAATACCACCCACATTTGAAGTGTCCTGAGATCTCTTGATGAAAGGCACCATCTAGGCATGAAGTATTTTTGTGCTTATGTGCCTAGTCTTTAAAAAACAAGGGAAGGAAAAGGCTCAGGAGATAGATGAATTAAGGGCAGAACTGTCTGTAAATAGAATCATTTTCACAATTTTCCAGGAGGCCCAAGCAACATGATAAAGATGGCAAAATTAGGTGGGAAACTATATGACCTTTTCATGCATCCAGTGTGTAGATAATGTCCCTTGAGAGCCTTGTCACACAGTCCAGGACTATGAGGGATACGAGTTTAGTTCCCTTGGATCAACAAGCAAGGCAATAAATGGAAGCTTTCAATCAAATTTGGTGAGGGGGAAACAAAAATCCAGTTCTCTGTTGACAGAGAAAGAGAAATAAGTAACAGCCCAGGGTATGTATACAGGGCCAGATCCTCAGTTGGTATAAACCAATATGACTCCACTGAAGTCAGTGGGCTAGATTCTCAACTGGAGTAAATTGACTTAGCTTCAGTGGGGTCATATCGCAGGTATTGTAACCCTACATAGCCCACTGAAGATGATGAAGCTATGCTGAATTACAGTCATTATGGGTCTAGCCCACAGTGTATAGGGCCTTTGCATCAGCTGACCAGAGCAAAGTATTAACTTTAGGAGCGTGGGAAAATAACTAGCTTGTGGAAAATGCTCCTGTTCCAATTCAGGTAGAACAATCATATACGTAGTGCTGGTGGGAACATTTTTTTACTAAACTATTTATTTATTTACTTATTTATTTTTGGTCAAAATACATTTAGTCAAAGCTGAAATCTTTCATGGAGATATATCAATTTTGAAAAAGTTTTCAACAGGAAGGTTTCTCTGGGACTCTCCAGAGAGAGAGAGAGACAGACACACCCGAATCATTTCAATCTACAAATAGACATTTGACACAATTCCATTTTGCAAATATGTTAGAAAGCTTTGTTTTCATCCCAAGGTGGAATGAAACCAAATGTCAAAAGCTCAGAAGCTGCCATGAAATGAAATTGCTTTTCTTCACCAGTTCTACATGCAAATACATTAGCATCCCAGATCCATATGCCTAGATCAGACCCATGGGTCAGCTTAATTCTAGCATCTCTGTAGTTTTATCTGTTGGGAGTAACTTAGATGACGCTAGAGAGGGAAATACTAATCACAGGTAAGCACCTTGAAGCTCATCATCCCCAAAGAGGAATCATTTAGTGTAGTTCAAGGAGGGTATATGTGTGATGAGACTGAGCAAAGGAAACGGGAGATGTGTTCGTCTGTGGAATAGCTTCCCAATGTAGTAATGGAAGGCCCATTACCTTGATCCTCTGAATCTGTATGGTTCAAAGCACTGGAGATCGTACTGTGGGGAAAGACCCCGCACTAATCGCTGGAGTGGGGTGGAGTGGAAACATTGACGCTTTCCCATGTTACAGTCAAGAAATACTGCCCTTTAGGCTAAGGCCCAAATGACTCCCTGGGCTGGAAAAAGCATGTATCAAAGACTGTAAGCTCCCCCAAATATGGAGGTTCCTTTGTCCTGTTTCTGGGCAATTTCCCCCAGGGGCTTCCCTACTGGTAACTGCCACTGGAGCCCTCCTTTGGGGTATTTGTCCAGTGGAGAGGAAGAGTGTGAAAAAATGAACCCAGCCTCTGTCACCATTTGTTTTGCTTCAGGGGTTGGCAGAAGGACGATATTTGCACCCTCCCCTCCTGTCCTGTCCCGAGATGTTTCTGCAGGGTCCATGGGGCGCAGTGCCACAGAGAGCATTCTCTGAGTGAGGATCCTGGGGGATTATTTCCTTTCTGCCAATAGAGGTTGAGGGGAGGACTCAAGCCTACATAAGTGAATGATACTGCATGTTTGTATTTCTTGAATAAAGGTGTTCCCTTGATTTCCCATCCTGACCTATGTGCGGGAGGAAGGATACAGGAGGTAGGCAGTTAGGAAGGGAAGGATATGGGCAAGCTGGCAGAAGGGATGTTGCTCTACCTCGGTGCCTAAATCTGGTTGTAGGAGCCTACCATTAAGCATCCAGTTTTTTAAATATTGGCTGTCGAGTCCCTTGAAATATCCCAGCTACTGTTTCAATATCCCAAAACTGTCAATTTCAGAAACTATGGTTTCCAAAGCAACCCCCCTACAGAGGCAGTCCCATCAGGGTGGATTGTTCGCAGCACACCACCGGAGGGCCATATTCTTGCACTTCAAACCCAGATTACGCATGAAGGAGGGTGGGGATGGCAAGTGGGGAACATACAGGCTTGATTGTTGCTAGCTGTGGTGGCCCCTAACCTACCACACAGCAAAATGTGCCCATGCAGCCCTTTGTGGTCTCCCCTTGAATAGTGAATATTGTTGAAGGATGACAAATGTCTGGCTGTTCATAGCTGCAGAGGTATTCCTATCTTAACTATTTAGCTTAATTTTTCTTTTTAATCCTTTAACCATGCTCTCTAATTCAGCTTTTAATCATAAGACTATTTGTGTCGATATATATTTTTCATCACCATTTCCCTCTTGCTAATTTATTCCCTGTTTTCTTAAATACCATCCTGTTCTACTTTAAAAAACTCTCTTCATCCCTAATGACTTCTATCTTCCCTGCTTAGTTCTTAAACATTATTATTAGCTCCAGGAAGAGTCTCTTGCCAGCTCCTTGCTAACAGTCTCTCCATTGTAAGCACCTCTGTAGACACAGCCCATCAGTTCTAGAGGGGCTGTTGCACACTTCCGTAGCCAATCCAAATGGCTTACATCCTGTGCAGCATATTAAATTGTTAGTGTTATTTCTTTGTATTGCAGCAGTGCTTAGGGGCCTCAGTCACGGGTGAGAGCCCCAGCTGTGCTAGGCACTGTGCAAACACAGAACAAAGAGACAATCAAAATATAAGATGAGAGAAGTGGATGCAACAGACCGACCGTGGGAGTACAAGGAAACAAGGAGACAGTACTCATCAGTATAATGGGCAGTGGGCTCAGCACACCAGATGCCTAACCGCTGCTGAAGTTTTTGTTGGTCTCACAGTGAAGGAGTGCGTTAACGCAGGGTCTGAAGGAGAACAATGAGGACCCCTGGTGGGTGTTTCAGGGGAGCTCCTTACATGCACTATGCCGCCTCTGTGCCAAGCTTTCAGCTCTTCTTCAGGTCTGTCCTGGGACCAACAGAGCTACAACAACACTTCATGCTTTCAGGTACAAGTTTTCAGGCGAAAAATTACTGCACTAAAATTTGGGGAACTTTTGAGAGTCGTCAGCTTTTTCACCAATACCTGGTGATTAGCCGGACACATGAGAATAGTGAATTATATGTCCCCACAAATCACAGCAAACCAGACTTGGTGCTTTTCTTATTTTATTCATTTTTGAAAACTATTTGACCAGCTCTGGTTGTTAGGTGTTATCTGTGAGGTGGGAGAACCCTAGAGTTGAGCTGTTCTCATACTGCGATAGGATCTGGATCTGCACAGCTTGGCAGAAAGCCAACAGAATCCCTCATTGGCAAAATCTTCCCTGGGATTTCAGTTTTATTTACAGAGGGGTTAGCCAAAGTAACACAAACCAGAAAAATCCCTAACCACATTCACTTAAGAGTTTGTACATGCTTGGGCCAGATCCTCAATTAGTGTAAATTGCCATGGCTCCATTGAAATCAATGAAATTAAGCAAATCTACAGCAACTGAGACCTGGCCCTCTTGTCTTTTACCTCTAGTCAGCCAAACACTATGCCCTGCTTGTGCCCACAACCCAGCCATGCTGCGCCTCAGAGCCCACTTTCAGCTACACCTGATTATCTTACATGCATGGAGTCAGCCCAGACTTTCCTCTGTCACCTTCAGATCAGGGAGGAACCTGAAAAGCTGCTTCTGGGATTTAACCCACAAATCCCCAGGTCATTGTCTGGTCCGGCAGGGCTTTCTCTAGGGGCAATGCTGGAGTATAGTGCATCATAGAAGAGCCTCGAAGCCCTGGGAGACTCAGCTCCCAGCCTCCCTGGCTCCTCGATATCTTACCTGAGGGCTGCCAGAGCCAGGCCTCCCAGGGCTCCCAGGCTGCCTGGAAACCCAGAGAGTATATTTCATCTGAGAGACACTGAAACACTCTGACTGTAGCATTTCCAAAATTAAATATAGTGGAAAATGTCAAAGGTTTGGCTTTTCACCCTGACCCTAGTCAATTTATTTTCCCAAGCCTTGAAATTTTCCACAAAAGTGAAATTCCGTTTTCCAGTCAGCTCTATTAATCATCCTGGCATTTCTGCTCGGGCTGTTCTCACATCAGAGGCCAGACGTGCCCCAAGGAAAAATTCAGGTAGCACCGGAAGTGGTGCTGACGATAAAGTAAGTGGTGCTCTTCCCTTGGAGTCACTTCTGAACAGTGTGGAGTTATCGTGAACCCTGTGCTGCTCAGATAAGACATAAATCCAAAGAACTCCTAACTATTTATTGTCATTAAAGTTCCCACAGCACTGTTTACAAGAATAGGGACGTTAGTTGCATCACATCCCAGCTGAGCTAATTATGTTCTGCCAACCTAAATTCCCCATGCAAATCAAGCGGCTACTGTTTTCTTCTTAACTTGCTGTCCTAAACAGTTGTGCAGCATTACTCTGTGTTATTACATTTTATTATAGTTAATTGTATGCCACCTTGAGACACTTTGAAGGACACTGTATGTACAAGTTGTGATCATGAACAGTTCCAGAGATGTCTGACAAGATCTCAGTCTACACCTGCAGTTTGTCGAGGGGCGCTTAGGAACCAAAGGTGCTATAGAAACTGAAGCTATTATTTATTGTTCTCTGCATTTTCTTTGTGCGTGTTTGTGCAGCTAACAACCTTGGAGCCTGTTTATTTGTTGAACTGATCCCTCAAATCCCCCTAATGCAGTCAGGCTGCCGCTTGCTTTACATGTGCACCAATGCCAATAATAAATATTGAATGGGAATGAGCTCTAAAGCCCTGTGTCAGTTTGCTGTGACATCTTCCACTTCCAAACACACAGCATGTTCCACTCCCAAATGCAAAATTAAGAAAGTTGCAGGGCTAAACTTGTGACAGGTTGAGGAAGAGGTAAGAATGAGGATCTCCATTAACCCTTCACAATTTGGGCATGGCTCTCTATTGTCCTGCACCTTATGTTGTCATTTACACTGGCTGTAAAATGCAGCCACTTCTCACATACAGGTTGCGCTGCCACATCTGATTCCACAGCAGGTCTGTAGATGTCCCTCAAGATTCCACTCACCATCTGGTCCCCCATCAGCGTGGCCTCACACAACAGATCTCAGGAAGCAAGGTGCTTCTTTCTTTCGCTTTGACTGAAACCCCCTTCCCTACAGGTCACTATATTCTGAATGGCAAAGCTCTGACAGTGTAACAGTCCACACTAGCCATCAACTGCTCACATATAGCAGGGAAGAGAACTCACTAAAAATCTAATCAATCAATCTCCCACAACCACGTGTCTCTCCCCAGCAGGCTAAAGGATCACCTCTTCTAGTTCACTGACAGTTGAGCAGCTATTATACAGCCCTGCCAGTAGAGGGAAGTGGTGCACAAGCCACCCAGTCCAATGCCTGCTTCCTAAAACTTGCATGGAATTTTGCAAAGTCGGGAACTATTTCCAAACATTTGAAGAGATATGTGGGACCAGACCCATTCAAAGAGCCTTTCTGCTCCTTAGTGAAAATCCCCATCACTTGTACAGATTTGTTATGTGGTTTCTCTGCTTCTCAGGCAATGCTTAATGGGATCTACGACAAAAATGACTTGCTTCCTTGCTTTTCAATTAATTATAACTCCCATTAGTGATGCAATTAAGGTGCCGATTTCAGGACTGTCATTTAACAGTTTCCCTCATTTTTTCATCTGGCTCATTTGTTGTTGCAGGGTTTTTTGTTTGTTTGTTTTTGTTTTGTTTTGTTTTTCTTCCCACAAAAGAATATGCCAAAAAGTGTTATTCACAAAAATGCAGACAAAGCAGAAAGTGAATACAAAGGGAGGTGAGGAAAGAAAAGAAGACAGATGGGCAAGGATTTTTAGATTTGTTATAGAAGAGATAGGAACAAGGAAAAGATGCGGGAGAATGGGGAAACTCCTGTGATGCTACAGGGCCAGGCTGAGCTGGGAAGCAGAGCACGGGGGAGATGGGAAAGCAGGGATGCTCCTGGACAGCACAGGTGGGAATGGAATTGAGAAAGCAGGGGTGAGCTCTGCTGATCAGGTCCAATCATACATTTGGAATAGCTGTTCTCGTTGCCATTCTCTCATTCAGTTGCTTTAACCTTCCATTTTGTTCATTTAGATCTTTTCATGCCATTTGTTTTTGTTATTCAAAAGGAATTATTTTGTGCAAATTCCGGCTCAGAGCTGTTACGCAGCTCCTGCCTGGAAAACAGGGCCAGGGCCAGCATCTCCTTGCCTTTGAACTTCACCGGCATTATAACTTCACCAGGCGCAACAACAGCAAGCCCACGAATCCTATTATGAAAACATTAGTAGCCCTAAGAACAGGGCGCTCCAGTCTAGGCAGGGCATAGCACACAAGCAGCGCAAAGAGTGCACAACCCTATTGGCTACTGCAGCTGGGCTCAGTGCTCCAGATTCAGAGATTATTGGAAAGAACTCACTCCTGTGTCTGGCAAATGGCATTCCCATTCTGCTCTTGGTCTCTTCTTCCATGCTGCCCCCCTATGCCTGGAATTCCCTCGCTGGGGGAAGGGTATCTCTATCTGCATCAAAATCCCTTTCTAAAACATCTTCATATTCTTGCAAAGCCTGACACCTAGAAATGAGCCCAGAATGACTCTCCTGAAACGTAAGGAGTTTTGAGATCTGAATCCCAGTGGTACAGTTCAGGCTCATCGCTGCAAAGGGCCAGTTGACCAGAACTAGGCCAGCGTGTTGTAATCCCAGTACGTGGTGCGAAGACAAAAGGAATGCAACAGTGTGGGTAAAGTTCTGTGTGTCTGTTCTGTTCTATGTACATTCTTATACCAAGGTATGCGAGTGCCTTTCACAAGTATGTTTGCAGCATAGTTGTAGCAATGTTGGTCTCAGACTATTAGCAAGAAAAGGTGGGGGAGGTAATACTTTTTATTGGACCAAGTTCTGCTGATGAAAGAGACAAACTTTCAAACTACACAGTGCTCTTCTTCAGGTCTGAGAAAAGTACTCAGTGTGACAGCTACATACAAGGATGGATGAGATAAGGAGTTGCGAGAGATCATTCAAGGTGAAGTGGGAAGTTAGAACCTCTACAGTCATAGGACAAAGGAGGGCTGGTGGGTTGCAGATTTTTGTAACAATCTTTATTAAGTTCATGATTTTTGGTGTTATTGATTTAAATTCTCAGGTTTGTCCTTTGAAGGTGTTATGTAGGTTTCCTTTAAGGGCAAGGACAGAGAGATCAGATAGAGTGATCATTCTGTGAAAAGTGTTTGCCCATGGGTGATGTGATTTATTTGTCTTTTAACGTTTTCTGTGTGAGTTCATTTGTGAGCATAGGAATTGTCTCGTTTCACCTGCACATTAGTTATTGTGGTATTTAGCACGCTGGATGAGATACACCAGATAGTGTAACAGGCATATGTAGGACCCATGGTTCTTGAAAGTGCATTGTGGGGATATATTGATCATCACAGAAGTGGCAATGCGTCTGCAGGTTTTCTGTCTGTTGTTCTGGCAGCGTCTGGTGCTGCTTTTGAATTGGAGTGTCCTGGTCCGTGGGGAACTTGCATCTGGTGGTGAGCTTGGCAAAGTTGGGGGAGGGACGGTTCAGGAAAGATTACTTTCAGGATGTAGTCCCAATCAAGTATGGGCTGTAACAGTTTAATGATATCCCATATGGTTTCCAGTGTGAAGTAGTAGATGACAACTAGGGGTGTGTGGATGGAGGGTTTTTTCCCCATATTGAAGTAGGTTCTCTGAGGTTATTTGGGTGGCCCATTCCATGATGTAATCTACTTTTCTGGTGGAGTGTACTTGTTTGCTGAGGGCTGTTAAGATGTGTATTCCAGACTTCCTCCTCAAAGCATATTCTGTGAGATATGAATGCCTGCCTGTATTATATCTTTATATAAGATAAAAGATTTCTTGGTGTGCATGTGGACTGGTTACTGGATCTATGAAGGAAGGTGTGGTGATACATGGGTTTTTTTATTTTAGTTGTCTGTTGAAGCTGACTGTGGTATACAGGAAGTTGATGCTGGTGTGGGAGTGTTATAGAAAGAGTTTGATGGATGGGTGTTGGTTGTTGAAGTTGTGGCAGAAGTCTATGAAGGAGTTTAGGTCATCTGTCCAGAGGATGAAAATATCAATGTATCTCATATATAACATTGGTTTTGTGGTACATTTGTCCACAAATTCTTCCTTGAAGCTTCCCACAAAGAGGTTGACATACTGGGGAGCCATCCTAGTACTCATAGCTGTTCCCATGGTTTGGACAGAGTGTTTGTTGTTGAATGTAAAGTTGTTATGAGTGAGAACGAAATGTATGAGTTTGGTGATGTGTCTGGGATGGACATCTAAGTGTGGTCCATTATTTGAGTCAGGCAGCAATTCTGTCATTGTGAGGGATGTTGGTGTAGAAGGAGGTGACATCCCTGATGGCAAGGGTGGTGTTTCCTCAGACCTGAAGAAGAGCTTTGTGTGAGCTCAAAAGCTTGTCTCTTTCACCAGCAGAAGTTGGTCCAATAAATGATATTACTTCACTGACCTTGCCTTTCAAAACTATATCAATCCACAAGAGTGGTCTACTATGAACTTAGATTTTCTCTTCTTACTCCCTTACTGTAGCAGGAAGAATTCTCAGAAGCTTCATTTCACTGCTCTTCTTTTCCCCATTTGTAGAGCTGGCAGGATAGTTCACTTACTCTTTGAAAGGAAGATTCACTGATGTTACAAGAAACCTTTAGTAAACAGATGGGCCTTGCATATTAGCCTGAAGGCAGCCTGGTTTATGATTCTCTTACTCAGCTGTGGAAGGGAACTCCACCACAATGGTACATTCACCAAGAAGGCGTTGGTCCAGATCTTCAACTTGTGTAAATGGATTAGACTGCAGGCATTTTGGGGTAGGGGCTGTATTTTGTTATATGTTTGTACTATGCCTGATTTGAAATCCTATGCACTAACACAATAAAAATAATAAATATAGTTCTATTGAAGCCAATAGAGCAGCATCGATTTACACCTCTTGGGGAGCTGGTCATCTGTCTCCAGTTCCCACTAGTATTACCCTAGCCATTGAGTCATCTGTGCCACGAGTGAAGATCTTCCTCATCATCCCAAGATATAAGACGAGGTGACTGGAAACATACCTGACTTGTGACTTCTTTAAAAATGCATAAATGTGAAAGGACTTTTTAAGTGCAGTGCAGTAAGTCTGTTGAATGCTTTGCCCGAGGGCATCAGCCAAGTCTAGCTCTATCTGCCTGACTAAATCCAAATTAAAGATGCATGGCTCTACAAACTGGTACTTTTTCCATTTAGATGCCTGCACTGTATTTTTTATTTATTTATTTATTTATTTTTATAATATTGATTTATCAGGAGACAAAGTAAGGGATGTAGGAAAAATGATGCAGAGTCTGAAATTGTGCAGTGCTTTATATGTACAGGCCTATGGAGTTTTCTTTTGTATCTAAAATTGGTTGATTTTGCAGTTCATTTATATAAGCAACAAGGATCTGATTTTGCTCACATTCAGGTCTATGGTAAAGTCCCATTGACTTAAATGGAACTAGATTGGGTCATAAAACAGCTGCTAATAGGGAACGGTCTGCTGGAGGGGACACAGGAGAAGATCTGGGTACTCGGCTGCGTGATAGATTTCCAGTGTGATCTTGGGCAAGTCAATTAGTCTCTCTCTCTGTCCCTCAGTTCCCCATCTATAAAATGGGGATAATAGCACTGCTGTACCTACCACTCAGGGGCTTCTGAAAATCAATTAATTAGGGTTTCCATTCAGATACTCCAGTGATGAGAGCCATGTAAAAGTGTTCATTGATATCTTTTAATTTTTCCAACTTTTTATGAGTTTTGATTTGGTAATCCATATTCACCCACAGGGATATGGTTACATCAGATTGTATTAATAGAGTTTCAGTCCAGAAGGGATCATTAGGTCATCTTGTCTGACATCCTGCATGTCATGTGCTATAGAATTTCAGCCAGTTACCCCCACGTTATTCATTGCAACAAGAAGCCAACAGACTTATTCTGGCTCTAAACCTGAAATCAGAATGTGAACCTCTATGTGCGTATATAATTACATTAACCAGGTTAACAATGTTTTGTTAGTTTCATTCTTGTGTTGTATTCTGGGATCACTCCTCTGATAACTTATCAGAGGCAAAATATTGTAGAGATGTTAGAGCTATTATGTATGTAGTATTATGGATTCAGGCCTTTGCGATAGGATACATAGTAATATGACAAAAAGTAATGTGGCTAAACAGAGTCCCAGCACCCATTGCCACATACTGAATGATGACGGGTTAGAGCACACATTAGCCATCAGCATCGTAACAATCCATTTTCTAACACCCATTGTGCAATTACTTTCTTAGTACATCAAGAATACCAGGGGGACAAAACCACTTCAATTTAGCAGATCATTTGAATCAAGTAAATTAAAAAAATAAAACCAACCTTTAAACCTAGATTTGCTTGAAGTACTTCAAATATTTTATTGCTAGTAATACAGTACATAACAAAGTAATTGTGTAATTAAGAGATAATGTCAGTGCAATGGAACATTGTTGACAAGATAATAGTCTCCCTGCTGTATAAATGCCAAGGCAAAGCAAAAGAATATGCAGGAAAAACACATGTGGAAAATCAGATGGGTTCATTCATTTGTGTATTGAACTGGTAAATTTCTGACTGGTTTAAATGCAATCAGTCCAGGCTGGATTCTGCCACATAGTTTCATGGGGAATAAGTGGCATTTCACTCTGTGAGTAAACGTTGAAATCACTGGGTCTATCTGTATAACAAAGTACTGCTCTTCTTAAGGGAGTAGCCTGATTTTTGGTTACTAAATCTGTATATACACTACAAGGTTCTGGCAAAAATATTCCATCATTGCTAACTCTGGTTCTGCTCCACCAGTGATAGCAACCAGAGCAGACAAGGATCCTGCAGCTGCCAGCATCCCAAATCCTCAACTTGTGTTAATTTGACACAGCTCAATGGAAATCAATGCCACTGTGCCAATTTACATCAGCAGAGAAGCTGGTCCAGGATTTCTAAGATCATTTTGTCTAACCCAGCTCAGAACAGGCCTAAGTCACACAGGGCTCACTCCTCTCACTGTATCGCAGCCACAGTTGGTCCAGGGGAGGAAGAGGTGGACGTTCAGGAGAGATCCAGTTATGGTTCCCTGATTCTAAGCCAGCTCAGCCTCGGCTGCCGTCAGAGCAGCACAGGGGCTTCTCTAACTTCCACCTTACCCTCATGGAGAATCAGCACAGCAGAGCTCTGCCCTGCCACATCCTCTGTGCTATGCTGGAGGGAGGGCTGGCAAAAGGAAGGGATCTGGGTGGACATCTTCAACCAAAACTTTTTTCTGGCAGAAAAATGGAAATTCTGTGATATTGAAACATTATGCAACTCTGGGAGGCAGGGTCTGTTGATCATGTACAAAGACTATCATAATAAATGGCATACTAAACAAGGGGGCTGAACTACGATAGCACGAGCAACTGTAACTCCGGTAATTCCTTACTTCTGAGTGCTTGACTTTGCAGCCTTCATGTTCTTTTAATGCAGTTTTGTGTGTGTGTGTGTGTTTAATTTCCTAGATCTTAGGGAAAAAGCAAATTGGAAAATCAGAAATTCCATCACGTGGAACAATACTGACTCCCACATAGTTCATCAGCAGGGTCAGAATCTTGAGATGCGCAGCACAGACCTTGCCCACTTGAGCTAACGGAATAACTAATGGCAGGAGTAGGTTGTCATCCCACCGTGTGGGCCAATCATTAGCAAAAGTTGAGGCTCACTTTTTGCCAGTGGATTTCACAGCTATTTGCTAGCAGCAGAGGAATATTGAGGCTCAGGAACCCTGAGTTTTAGTCTAGGTTCAATGGGGAGTGATCTCTGTGGCTACAGACTTCTTCTGCCCTTGGCTTCTCCAGTCTGTCCTTGCTCCAGTCTTCCCATCATCACTTGATTCCACATTGCAATCCCAGTCTCCCCACTTCAGTTCCGCATCCAAGACCCCCCTCCATTTTACCACCAGTTTTTCATCCTAGTCCCCCATTCTCCCTTGTCTCCTCCTCCCAGTCTTTGTCCCCCAGCCCCTTGTCCCAATTTTTTACCTCTCCATTTGCACAGGCCTGGCTCCTCTACATTCCAGTCAGGTTATTTCATCTTTCTCCTTCATGCTGCCTGGGCACCAACAAGAAGATCCTAGGAAACACAAGAGAGAGTTTCCCACTTCTCCGTTTTGATGCGTCCCCTGGCTGCCATTCCTGGCTCAGCTCCTGCTTCCCCAAGCTGGAGCCCACCCAGTACAAATGACATCTTCAGAGAATTCAGCTGCCAAACTCTAGCAAGTCTCTACTGTGCACATGCAAACTGAGACTTTCAGAGGCTCATAACATGGCCACATTTGGGTAGATTATCACAGGGGTGGCAAAAGGTAGAAGGGCTGCTCCTGCTTGCCAAATTTTGATCCCCCTGCTCCAAAGCTCAGGTGCACTAACGCTTCTCGACAAAAAGGATGTAAAAGGGGGTTTTATCATGGACAAAATCAGGTATTTTTCCCTAGTGTTATTCTATGAAATGATTGAAATGTTGTTACTGAAAGTTTCCAAAATATTCAGCTTGCGGCAGATGCACGGCATGGGAAATTTCAGTTACAGTTTGGCAAATGCATAAGCATCTGAAACTAGGTTTTATGGACCGTGTCAGGCAACCTTAGCTCCCTGCATCACTTATCATTTAAATAAAAACAATCACAAGGAAATATAATATCCCCTAGTGCCTGTTTCTTTGTCTTCACAGAAATTTCTCTTTGGCTGAATCCACCAGCAATTCAAGTGCCTGCAGCTGGCTGGCTTTGTGCTCACCCTGCAGTGACGGGTTGAAAACAGCATGCCTGAGGGGGACGAGGACAACATTGGAAGCCAGGAGCTCACGAGCCCCAATTCTGGGGGTCGCCACTGACTGTGGCCTGGGGCAAGTCACGTCCGTTGTCTGTGTCTCACAGTCTGAAAAATGGGGCCATTACCAACATCTCAGGGGTGTTGTATTACCTCATTAATGTTTGCCCAGTGCTATCCATAGGTGAGGCGCTAAGCCAGTAGTTCCCAAACTGGGGCATGACCCCAAGTGGGGTCACTTCATCAACAGATGGGGTCACGGCAATCCCGAGTGCTCACAGGATGCCATTTTATAAAATGGCCTTCTCCACACAGTATGGCGTCGCACACAGTGTGTGTGTGAGATTATGCAATCCAGAGGATGTCGTTTTCTAAAGCAAAATGGCATCCCCCATGTGGCATGACCTTGCATGTACAGTGTGCGTGATGTCACACTGTAGGGAGGACATCATTTTTAAATGGCAACTTCCATGCTCTCTGGGGCAGTGGGAAACAACACATCTGAAAATGGGGCCCTGCAGGGGAAATGTTGGCAATCGCTTCTCTAAGCATTGTTATTCTGACAGCACTGGTTGCTATTTCAGGAGTCTGCAAGGCTCATTTGACCATCAGTCAAGGACTATTTTCTATGCACCTTTGTGATGTAGTTCCCCAGGAACCGTGCTCTGGAACCACTCGGGACGCAGCCAGTCAGGACTCTAATGCTTTGGAATCTGCCACCTTGGGTCTCCACACACCGGTGCAATTGCCTCCTGACTCTGGCCTCAGATGGTCCAGCACCCCTGCTCCAGCAGAATTCCCCCTGTGGACCTGCCTGGATGAGACCCTGAGGAGTTCTTCCACGCCCCCAAAGGGCCATGCACCCTGCCTTGTAGTCAGAAGGCATGGTGGCCACTCTTGGTCTCCACCTGTCACAACCTGTTGCAACTGGTTCAGCCTGGACAGGGTTCCTGGCTAGGTCTGCGTACATGTGGCTGGGGAAGGCCCATCCACCCTCTAGTGGTCTCTGAAATGATCATACATCCAGGTCCCATCACCAAAATACACCAGTAACTTATGGGGAAACTGAGGCACACAGCCAACACTCAAAGAAAACCACAAGAATATCTCCACTGCTTCACAAACTTTGATACAGGGAATAATAATTCTATTGTGCTGGTTACATGTATTTTGGGGAGCAATCATAGACTCATGGGAATAAGAGATGGAAAAGGCCTATCAGGCCACCTTGTTCTGCCCTTCCTGGATTGGTTTAGTGTGTCACCCCAAGGCTGCAATGGCAATGAGTAGAGTATGGCATGGGGAAAGCAAATGACTGCATGGGACAGTGAGCAGGGAGTGCCTTGAGAGAGAGTACAAACCTCCGGTATAAAAGTAATACATCGACATGAGAGGGGAAACTAGCCACCCTGCCTATGCTTGGGTATAGCCCCAACTCAGCAATTAGTGGCCAACAATCAGTGTAGCTGACTGTACTGGGGCTGACCTCTCTGTGTAGACAAGTGTATGCAGAAGTTCACACTGGCTGGGCTAGTGGATGCTCACTCCAGTATCACATAGGAGTCAGCGGCTGGGCTTCTATGCTAGTTGCAGAATTAGAGCTATTCCTGACTTCAGACAAGGCCTAGAGGGTAACAGGTGTCGTTCTAGCCTGTTTTCTCCTGGCACTCCTGGAGACCCTGGCCTCTGACAGTTCCACCTGGAACAAGTCACATCCCCCTCCCTGGGCACACGACCTGTGTCAGTTCAGCCCTATGTGGAGGCTGTCCAATTGGCATGCGGTATGTCTGGCTGCCTTCCAGACCACCAGAAGCTCTCGCCTTCATCCAGAAGTGCTGCCGGCATCCACGTGGCAAGCCGCACACACTCGTATAGCTCGTCTGCTCAGGCTGCATTGACTAAGCACCTCCGTTCTTATTAGCACAGTGCAAGAGGTTCATTTATCTTAGTTTCGGGCTGACAGGCACCGACTCCTGTGATTTGCCTCCTATTTAGAGCGAGAAAATGCCTTTCGCTCTGTGCAGTAACTAAGCCCCTTTCATTCACACCAGCTCACAGGAAAAAGGGTCCTGACGTTCACCACAGAGCTGGGCCTGGCAGCAACATTGTATCAGCAGAGACACGTGCTAATAAATGCATCACTGTGCATATAATTGCTCTGCCTAAAAAAGAAAAAAAAGCTGTCTAAATTATACAACTCCGTTTATTGTTAAAACACACCAGGTCCTCCTTTGAGTAAAAGGATTGTAGACAAATGGTGGGCTGGCTTTTCTACCGTCTCTCTCTGCATAACAAGTGCCCAGACCCAGACTCTGTGGAGACTCACAAAGCCCACCTGGTCTTCCAAGGTGATTCGATTTGTTTTACATTACTGCTTTAAATGGCAACATGGAAATTTATTTCATCATATTGAATGCTCTTCAGTTCAACAGGTAATTTTCAAAATGGCCTCTTAAGATGCCTGAAAAATGTTTCACTGTCTCCTTGGATATGCAATGGGCAGCTGCAAGATTCCTGGAAGATGCCAATGGAATGATATTTCCAGCAGGAAATTCAGTTTGAGGACTGGACGATCAGAGATGTTGTCAGAGACACTGGGAGTTGCAGGTAGAGGTAGAGAGTAATGGGACACTCACTGGTTTTTACAGATCAGAAATGCTGATGCTATATGTCTGCATGCCAAACCAAAATTAAAAACTGCCCAGAAAGAATCCAGCATTCATATTTTCCTCTCTTGATAAGTGTCATCATGCTGATAACATGGTTGCTTCCTGCTTCATTATTTCATATTAAGATATATTCTATCGAGGGATTTCAAAGAAATAACAGTCATTTGGGTGCCAGTTCTGTAAAGCATGTAAGCATGTGCTTAATTCCGTCCCTACTTAGCAACACACTTGAGCATGGACATCAGTGGGAGTTATACAGATGCTAAAGGACTTTACTAAGTAGGGATGGAATTAAGAGTGTGCTTAGATGTTTTGCTGGATGGGAACATCAGTCATGTTTTACAGGATATATTTATTACCTCCTCAGAAGGGAACATCTTGTTATCACTTATCAAACCTTGGATGCTACACACTCATGAGGGATGCAAGTGTGTGTGTCTGACTGAATTTATTCTTTTTCTTAAAAAAAAAACACTTAAGAAAAGAAAGCTCTTGCTTGAGACAACTTCATAACAAGGACAGTTCTGTTGTTTGGGACAAAGCGAATACACATCGGAGAAATGAAACACTGAAACTGACTCATGAGTCTGTGAGCGGAACTTTTGGTTTCTCTAGTATGTTGCCTATTGACAGGCAATTTCACTTATCAGTGCTCTGCCACTTTTTACAAAGCCTGACAAGTGGGTGCTATTTCAGTAGACCTGACCTTGCACCTAACTCTTCAGACGGTTGGGAAGACTTTTCCTTCCCTCTGCATCTCGTGCATTCACTGGGAACTTTAGTGGAAGTTCACTGACAGCTGGTTCAGATACCACTTTAAAGTTCTTAATTATGTGCATTCATCTTGTTTATTGACCCACTTAACACAGCCAACTAAACTACTTTGTATTCTACAATCAGAAATTTTCTGCTTAGGAGAACTATTTGCAGCTATATCCCCAGGTCTAAGGAAGACAATAACACACATTTCTGCAGCCACTAGATATGCAATTCAATTTAAAAAACGCAGGGAATGGATCCATTGGGATGGCACAGTTTCACTTCATGCACCAGCTCCTACTCTGTAGTATGTGAGAGTCTCTCTGCACGGGAGAGATGGGTGTGAGGCTGCATGCCAGGGCATGACGTGTTAGTGCAATATAGCCATGTTATTAGTCAAGACATTTGTGATGAGCAATATAATTGTGTTTGTTTGGTAAATTTGGAAAGTAAATGCAGTACTCTCCATCAGCTCCAGATGAGTCAAGACCTCTAGTTAGTTTAGTAATTAACCTTGGGAGACTTTCCAGTCACTCAGATACACATATTAAAGTTTGAGTAGATGCATAGCCCAAAGAGGATACATATGTAATCAGGAATCTTTTGAAGCATATAATTTACCCCGTTACAGAGTTCTACTTTGGCGCAAGTTTTAGATTTATTTAGTGGTGTATTATTAACCCTGCCAACCCTTCTGTCTTAGTCATGAAGATAAACGTTGCAACAGACCTAAGCTGTCATCTTTCACTTTCTTTCACATATAAACATACTTGTGCACCTTCTTAGCTTAGGGAACTGCATGTGCATATTGGAGTATCAGTGTGTGTGCGTGCAAATACCCAGCAAGTGAGATGCATGACTAGCTGTTTGCATGTGCAAATATGAAATTTGTGAACACAGTCAAGGTAATTGTGCAAATTAGGTGCGAGGTTCTACTTGCATTTCTTAGCGGATCCTGGGACTTGTATTTTGCCTGTTTATTACCTCTGTTTTGATCATTAACATGCTCTGTCTCTGAAATCAAAGGTGAAGTGCAAGAACTTATTGAGAATCTAAGGGAATTTAATTTTCAGAAACACGTGGCCTGATCTTCAAATCCTAATAGTCTGAGAGGTGTTTGCATCAAATAGTTCATACAAGCAGAATGTCCATAGCAGCCTTTTTATTTCAATCAAATCCATTCTTTTCACTTTGATGTGAAGTGGCTAAACCTGCTACCCATATTACCACATTGGTCCATTTAACAGCTTGCATAGTACAGAGTAGTGCTAATGTCAATAACAATGTCTCAATAACACAAGGCTTTGTATTTGCCCTGTGTTATCATATGTCTTAGACGGTCTAATTCTGTTTCTTTTCAAATTTTGCCTCCTTCCATATTAATGGTCAGAGGTTTATAGAATAAGTCATCAAAACTGAGCTAAGTAAAGGTTGCAACTTGTAGTATTTGCTTTGCTTACATTAAATGGAGGCTCAGATTAACCAATTTCTGCTTGTCTGTCCATTAGACGGATGGCTGGCTGGCTGGCTGGCTATTGCACTGTTACCTTTTTCTCCACTTCTTTTTCTATCTACTACTTGTTTGTATGTGTACAATATTTACAATAATCTTTGAATTACACCTTCTTTTGTTTTATTTGACACCTTGATTTGATCAACAAGCTGATTGCTATAGCAACCCCACCAATCTAGCTTTACTTGAAGTCACTGAGAGAATAATACCAACTATTCTCTCTACTCTGAGTTTGATGTATACAAAAGTCCATGCTAATGTACAGTTTCAATTTAAAGAGAATGCTCCACAGTCACACCCAGGAGCTCTCCCCGTCACCTAAAAATATTATGCTTTCTAGTAGGGAACAGAATGGGGGTCTAGGGAGGAACAGGGAGCTTGTACAGTTAGTATGGAGCCTGGAAAGGGAATTAAGGGTTTTGTATGACTCCCAACTGGAAATACAAAATAGATTTGCCTATGAGGCCTTTCAGGGGAAGGAGCAGTAATGGCATTATGAATTCACGTGATTTATTTTTTATTTATTCACATGATTTATTTTTATTTATTTATTCATGTAATTATTTATTTATTTTTCCAAATATTTGGTGTATTTCTTAAAACTCCAGCTCCTGGAGTCATTTGATTTCATGAGGATTTCACCTTTTTCTTTTTTTTTTTAAAGTATCTTTCCAGCTCTGATGGCTATGGAGAAAAATGTGAACATGTGACCTAAGTGTACCCTAAAAGCTCGCAAACTGGAAGGCCAATAAAAAGAACCAAACATTTATTTTCACTTTTATTTTTAATCTATTATTTTTAAGCCAATCTCATGATTTTGAGGGGCCTGGCTCATAATTCTTTCCATGATTGGGGTTGGTAGTACTGAGTAATGCCAGGGCCCATATCCGTGTTTGCACTAATCCTCTCACTCTCTCTACCATCAGTGGGCTGCTATCCAATCAGGGTGTTTAATCTACTAACCCCTTTGTGCCCTCATTATTTTTTCCTTCCCCACTGCTTAGTATATCCTTTTAACCCACTCCACAAAGACACTAAGCCCTGGCTCCAAATCCTGCCTTATTTCAGGCTGTTTCTCCCAGAATCTTCAGTCCAACTCCTGCATTTCATTCTTTGTCCCTGCCAACTCCCAAATCTCCTCAGTCAAAATGATCCTACTATAACACAGGGCCTGACAGGCAGTCATTAGAGGTGCTAATTTCTGAAGCTCACAGCAGCACACTGGGAATTGAAGGCACAGGTGGGAAGCCCTTGGAGTAACCAGATGACCCAACGTTTCATTATAACTGCCAGCTTCATTAATTTGTCAGGGATCTGGGACCTGATCCTCAAAACTGGTACAGTCCTGCCCAACTGGAACTTCTGGTCAGCATAGTTAGGTACAGCAGGTTCAGAAGGGCTTCATCAGCTAGCAGGGGGCCAGGGAGAGCTTTGACAACTGGGACAGGGCTGGGTGCCCGCGGCTCTCCTTTCAAGAAGGGTGATTACAGACTACTTTTGGGTAGTAGACCTAGTTATTTGGTGGAGGGGGGCTGGCAGAGCTTTTTAAACACACACTGTTTTGTACATCTCCAACCAGCCTTGGAGAACAGATTCAGGAGATAAATAATATAGTTGCCATTTTCAGCCATTTCTTGATACAAATCTTGACAAAGGCTCTAAAATTCATGGATTTCCAGGACCACTACGATCATTCTAGTGTGACCTTCTGAATAAGACAGGCCAGAGAATTTCACCCAGTAATTCTTACTTCAAGCCCAACAGTTTGTGTTTAAACAAAAGCGTTTTTTAAACTCTTCCACCTCCATGAGTTTTCATTTTATTTCTGCCACTGCACTTCTGGGATCAAACTGGGATGGGTACATTCCAAAATACCACAAGAAAAGTTGTTCTTGTTGTGTGGTCTAGACTCAGGAGCAGGGCCAAGCAAGCACTTCACAAAAATTAAATTATTCAGTGAATTTCACCATTTCTCTATGCACCATTTCCAAGGCCAGGTGGGAAATTCTTGGATTTATTCATTATTTATAATTTTCTGTGGATTTCTTTAATGCTGGTTTGAGGTTGGCAGATCATTCCAACTGTGATATTACACAGTTAAATATACAATTTTCAATTCACACACTAGTTTCGGTAATCCCACCTCAGAGGTGATGGCTGGATTGGGGAGGCTGTGAAACTAAATTCATTAATTCATTTAATGTCTGATAAGCACTCTGGGGATCCAGCGATGAAAGATGCTCTGGAAGTACAAAGTAGTTTTATCAAGGAGAGAGCTTTTGAGGGGAGAGATTTTTGTTTGTTGCAACTAGGGTGAGATTCACTCTGCATAAGGCCTATTAATAATTCCTCTGGCTTGGTTGTCTGCCAGGATTGAATTTAGTACCTCTGGATCTAAAGGCACAAATTGCTACTGTTTGAGTTTAAGGATCGGTTCTACTAACTTGGAGACAACAATACTCATAAACTCCTATATGTGATCCAACCACTTGAGGGGGAAAAAGCCATACTTGTCCAGCATACACCAAATAAATCCTTAAAATGAGGCTTAAGTGGTTCATAGACTCAAGTGTGGACCTTCTGCATAGGGAGAATAATTTCCGAATGTTGCGTTCACTTACACAAGGCAACCTTATCACATCTACCCCACTGAACTCCAGCAGAGCCTCTAATATTCATCTTTCAAATTCCATTGGCACTCACTTTTCCAAAGATGGTTAGAAAATAAAAAGAGGGCAGAAGAATCATCTTCCCCTTTACTTCCTACCACCTCTCTGCATTAATTAAAATGAATTAATTGGTACAATCGCACAATTATACTCTAGTCTGCACTTGATTTTCTGACGACTAGAATGATTAGACAATGCTGAGTCAGCAAAAAAGGGTCACAGTTCTCATCCCTGCTGTCTTCTGAAGAGCCACTTTATTAAGTGCTGCTGTTTTTGCCATTCCCACTAGTACAGCTAAACAGCTACATCCCCAGAACCAAGGAGGATTCTGGGCATCTAGTGTTCTTCATGCTTTTTGGATAGGTCCACATCCATGCAGTCAGACTGTCACAAATTTATATTTACAAAGACCTTTAATAAAATCCAAGAAACTCTTTCATTCTTTTGGTGTCCTTTTCTGATTTCATAAACATGGCCCCCTGCTATGGCACATCCAGACTCCTGTCACCATTCTAGGCACTGATAACACATCGATTTCATGACTATGACACCAGCACATTTCTTCCATTCCCTTTTTGTAATGTAGGGACAGTCAGACTGCAGTGACAGAAGACTACTCTGTAAAACATGGACAGCACAGGCAGCAGCAGTGAAAATATCCCTCATGTTGCCTCATTATTTATAGCACTTTATTAGTACTGTAGTAGAGCCCGAAGGTAACAAAGGTAATGGCTCCTCAATGTGCTGGACACTGTGCAAATACAGGAGGGCAATGTCCCTGCCTGAAAGAGCTTACAGATGAATCTGAAGCAACCAGGAGAATAATAGGAGGAAACAGGCAAGGGTTACCTAAATAAGAGCCGTCAAGTACATGTGTTTTCTATGTGCACAACTAGACCTGCTGTTGCAGCTTGAGAACGGAAGGGTCATTTCTAGCTTTGGAAAATGAGTTCACACACCATGCCCTTTCCATCCTTGGCCTTTCAACTGAGCAAGGGCGGCAATTAGTGCCATTGCTGATGTAGTATGCAACTTGGATTTCTGTTCATCACTGTTGCATCTTATAGCCTAACAGTGCAAAGAACTTCCTGTCACCATCAGACTGGGCTAAAACTGAATGGGTGACTTTCAAAGCTAACGACTCTGTGTGGTATTATTAATCAGTCTCCTGAAGTATCCATTGTCACAGACAATGATCCTTTTCTGTGGTCATGGCTTGCAAACCCTCATTTACAAAATGACTCACACAAAAAGTCTGCCAGAAGGTTCAATAAAAAAATCTGTCATGACCCAGCTTCTGGATCATGGCACATGGAATACAAGATCAGATTCATTAGCTCCCGAGTCTTCAACAGGTTCCCTGCTACCCTCTTTAGCAGGAAAAAATATGATACTATTATGTAAAATAAAGTAAAAAAATCAATGTTGATTAATAAAAGTAATTTCAAGAAGCTGCACCAAAGAGTATTCAATTTCAAATTCATTTCCCCTGCTTAATTTTCTGAGAATGTCTGAGCGAAGATATGGGAATATGAATACCTTACCATTTCAGTCTGGATGAACCTATACTTTCTGACAGCAAATGCCTCCTGCAGATGATGGCTAGTTGAGGGCCTCTGACAGGGAGCTGGAAAGAGTGTGTGCTCTACGTGAAAGTGTTCTTGGGCAGTGACAAAACTCTCCAGAGAGAGGAGTATGCCATTTCCTCTTCTCTTCCTGCCAAAATGGCTGCAGCCTCAGATGATAGGGTTGAAGGAGGCTTTGTTCCTCTGGAAAGTTCTTTGGATGTGATGGGGAAACTGTCTATTTGCTTGGAGGTTGAAGCAGAAGTTACTGTGCAGAGACCGATGGCTCCTGTGTCGCCTACTGGTCAACGTCACGAACTTTGTGCCTGGGATGCCTGGTTTTTTTTCCCCAGGATGAAGGCACCTGTGGGGAAGCTGGCTTGGAAACCGTGCTGCAGAGTGGGGAAGAATTGGAGGTGAAGGGACAGACAATAGAAGTGCATGATCAAAAGGACAACAATTTGCTATGTAGCTCCCTGCTGTTGGGAAGCAGCTGCCAGAGGAAGTCTTGGGTTTGGAGAAGGTGGAAGTAGGTCCCCTTCCTCTGGGAAATGGTTTGCAGGGCATGTTCTCCATTTCAGACTCTGCGTGTGGTCTTCTGGGGGGCAGGAATGCTGTGGAGCTTTGCCACAATGGAGCTGTATCAGTACTGTAGGGGTCATCAGCAGCCACACCTCTGCTTGCCCTTCCCTTGTAACTGAAAAGGGGGATCATACTGCTATCTCTATTGCAGGGGCTCCATTCACTTGAAGGGACTCCACGCAGGGGATTATTGAGGGTAGGAGCTGAGCAGAGAAAAATGGGGCCCAAAAGAGGCAATTTTTAAAATCTGAAGTGGGCTCTTTTGTCTTTCTTGACCCCAAGGTTCCCAGCACACAAAGGGAAGCCCCAGTGCTGACGAGGGACCACAAAGGCCTGCCTTGAGTGAGCAACTGAGGAATAGTGACAATAAGGAAGGGCCTGAGCTGTTTGTTTGTAGCTGTGGGTCTCCTGAGGAACTGCCTAGGAAAAAATCCTATGCAGCAGTCACAGCCGATCAGGAACACACTTCTGGGCAAGATTCTTCACAAGGAAGGCATTGCCCTGAGATGCCTCAGCAGAGATATGTGATTGAACTGCGCTCCCTAGGGGACATGGACAAATGTCCCATTAGGAATTTTGTTGTTGGGACACTTGTTAAAATCTTTCAGCTTCTCACCTGCACAATTGAAAATGTGATACCCCAGCCAGACAATAGAGAATTCAGTGTTAGCTTTTTCTCCTACGGAAAGGGGGTATTTTTCTGGGAGCATTTTGGAATTAGGAGACTAGGGATTGGGATGATATAGTAGCTGTTTCTTGATTCTAAACTGCTATTAAGCCTGTGACTATTTTTTCCCCACAATGACAATATATATGAATGGATGTTTTCGTTGGGTTCCACATTATGCTGAAGTGTTGCAGCCTCCAGTTAAAGTTTATGATCAATTTAGCATTTGGAATAGTGAATTTAAAAGCACCATTGAACTCTTCCAGGTAAATGGTACACTATGTCTCCCCAGTATATATTATTTAGAATCTGAGTAGGATTTTTGTAAGTATCATGGGAAGCCACACACTTTTTCTCCCCAAGGCTCTACAGAGTTAGATTTGAACAGCCTACATTTTGGAGTGCTTGAAATTTTCTTCCAACGTTCGCATCTTAGGTGAATGTCTAGGTATTATTGTCATAGGTTAGCAGTTCCCAAAGTGTGGTCTGCAGAGTACTTTATAGAGCTGTGCAGAGAACTGGTTGGTCACATAATACTGGGTCTTCCCAGCTCCATTTTGATATTAAAAGCTAAAAAATACACTGAACTCTTTCCTACTGTTACTTTTCCATGAAAGCAAAAGCAAAAGCTGACATAGTGCTTGTGACGTGCTGTACCGCATGTACACCCTTATGGTGTGAGTTGTGTATCATGCATGCTCACCGTTTAGTGTGACTGTGTATTGTTTAATGCAAAGTATGTCATGTACCGTGTTTCTGGAATGTTCATGGCATACTGAACGTTGTTGTCATGATAGTGTGCTTCTTGCAATGTCACAGGCATGGTTATGAAGCACTGCTATGTAATATTCCCAAATGTGTCTCACACGACTTGAATAGATCCAGGCAAACACAAAGCAGAATGAGAGTTCATGCCTTGCTGAGGCATGCGTACAGGAACAGTGGACTGGCCTGAGCATCTGATAAGGTGGTACTCATTTGATTCAAGTGGAGGAAGCCATGCTGGACATTGCTGATCACCTGACCTCAGGGGCTGGCAGGGAAATCTGTTAAAATGAGAGGCATTTTAGTCTCTTGAGCTCTCTTTTGTATTCCATGTACAAGACAACATCAAGCAACTGAAAGATGATCCACAGGGGGAGGGCCTAGCTGAAGGAGTCAGCCAGCCTGTAGTAAGATAACATCAAAGACGGTAAGGCCACTGAAATGTTACATTTAGTTTAGAATGCGATTTGCTTCATTTTCTTCATGATCAAATCTGATTTATATTATTCTGGTTTATAATCACTTAAAACCTGTCTGAACATAATAAACTTGTTTGTTTGTGTTATCTAAAGCAGCACATGTGGTGTGGGTGTGTGTAGAGACTTCATTTAGAGTGACAGAGCTGGTGCATATCAATTTCTTGGATAAATTGACTAACCAATGAGCTTGCAGAGCTAGTGGGCAGCACTGAACTCTGTAAAACGGCAGTTTCTAGGGTTGTGTCTGGGACAGGGGATATTGTCTGGGTGATCAGACCATTGCATAATCCCACGAGTGGCTGGCCAAAAGCACTCACTCGCCAAGGTATGACCAGCTTGCTTGCCGAAAACTGAGTGACCTGATCCAGGAGCGGATAGTTCACAGAGCATGACAAGTGCAAGACAGGCTCCAGGAGTGAGGGACTGGGATGACACAGTGATATACCAGTCCAGATTGCAAAAGGAATGTCACAGTGATCCACAGTGATTTTGAATGGGGAGATGGACTCCGTCTGATTTTCAATGGGAAGACAGGTGAAGTCTGTAGGATTGGGAATGTGAGAGAAGGTGGTACACAAGAATCTCTGTCAAGATATTGTTCCCAATATTGAAAAAGGCAGAGAATCCCTTTTACAGGAGGCTGACCAATAGATCTGACTTTTGGTAATCAAACGGGTTAAAAAAAATTCAACTATTGCCATGAATTTTAAGGAGCTCTTAGCTATCATGAACCCTTTTGTTCCGAAGCTGTCTCATTGTCTGTGGATAGTGTGTCTATCTATCCATCTTTCTCTCTGTTCATATTTATTGAAATATAAGCTTCAAAACCAAACGTTACAGTTACAATCAGAACAAATTACAGATACCAAAAGAAATAATCTAAACCGTCCCCACTCCAGCCTCTTTGTCCTGGATACTAGAAGATGAATCCAGTGTCTTATGCCCCCATGCCACCCTCCATTCCACCCAACACATTTGGTTTTTCTCCCTCATTTTCTAGGGACTGGATAACTTCACAAATAATGCAAACTATCATGTCTGGTGCATCATTCTGTGACTGAAGACAGACTGAATAGCGGCTTTGCCACAGAAAGTATAAAGTCACTATGTTAACAACTTCCAGAGTCTCTGAGAAAATATCCAGGCAAATGCTCAGTGCTCTGGTGTCTGAAAAAGTCCAAAAGCCAATTGTCCATGAGCCTGGTCATGCAGCAGCAGGATTCTCAGTTTTGAAGCCAACAAATCCCAGATGTGGATGTTAATCTGTGCAGATCTATGCAGTTGTGAAATATCCAGAATGTTTCCAGTGGCTTCTCGGGTGTGAAATGCTGAAGAAGAAAAACACTAGACAGAGGCAATTGGATGCAGTACTGGTGGTGGGGAGAAGGAGGTGAGTAGGGAACTGTATCAGAGCTGTCTCAGATTGCCAGTGAGAGGGATATGTGACCTTCTCACCCTCATTCATTAGCAACCAGCAAAGATGATTTTAGTTCCAGAGCAAGGTGCTGCACTGCACACCCTGGAGACTGAAATCCTCCATTAGCCCTCAGAACAGATACAGCAGTGCCCAGCCAGTGTGGCTCAGTCCTGAGCTGGAGGAAGGAAACCCCCCTAGAGTCTCTATGCTCTGGTACCTCTGCTGGGACTGACAGAAAAGGTGCCCATTAGTGCGCATCAGTGAGATGTGAACACCTGCCACCTGAACACGGGTCTGAGATCCGCCATACTTGTTTCACACAGGACACTGAATACCCATCAGATTGGGAAAGCCTTCGAGCATCAGTGATCCAGGCTGGATTCACACTAGAAGCTTTGTCACACTAGAGCTTTGTCCCATTGCTACTCCTCTCTGTCATCCAGGCCCTCAAATTTCTTTGGGCCAAATTCATTTCTGATATAATTCCATTGACTTCACTGCAGGTACACCAGGAATTACTTTGCCATGGCAGGCCTAATTCTGCTCCCCATTATCTTGGTGTAAAACCAGAGTAACTATTGATTTCAAAGGCGTTACACTAATGTAAGTGAGAACAGAATTTTGCCCCATAGACTCTGGAGGCAAAGGACAGTCCACTGATTAAGCTGATTCCCTCTGACCAAGAAGTCATGGGCTCCAGTCCCTGCTTTATTCACCCAGGTTTGTTTCTAGAGGTGGGTGAGCAGTGGGGGTTGCCCTGGGTGGATGGAACAGGGAATTTATCCTATGTTTTCCCAGTGCTAGGTTCCATTGAGCTCTGCTCTGATAGACTGGCCTTTTGCCCACCACTTGGCCACTGGGGACGGTGCACCCAAACCATTTTTTTCCTTGGCCAGCTAAACAGCCTGGGCCACTCCTGGCTCCACCATAGACTTCCTGTCTAATCTTGGGCAAGTCACTTAATCTTTCTGTGCCTCAGTTCCCCATTTATAAAATGAGAGTAGCACTTCCCCAAGATAAATCCATACAAGACTGTGGCAGCCATACCAGAGCCTAAGATAGATAAACTGATTTAGTTGTATCTCTGGGAGTCAAAATCAGAGACAATGTTCTGCTTTGTAAGTCATATCCTCTAGAGTTTTTACAAAGGCCCCTTCCATTTCCATGTAGAAAATAAAAGCATACAACTTAAGCCATTTGATCTTATGCAGCATCCCTGACACACAGCATAACAATAGATGCTTGATGGACAATGAGAGCCATAGAGGAGGGAAAGAAAGACGGAAGACAAAAGGAAGTGTCTCAGAGGGTGGGAGTTCCATAGAAATGGAGCAGCGCATGTCAAAGAGCATCCCTCCACCATAGTAAACCCTGAGGAAAGGAAGGAGAGATAAGGTCAAGGATGGCGTCTCAAAACAAGTGGGAGGGAGGCGCAGGACTGGATGGTTAAGTGCAAAGAGTGATGACGTTGAATTCACTTGTTACCGTTGGGGTTTTATACTGGCAATTATCTAACTAGAGTTCATTCTAAAACCAAACCAACAATTTTTGTAATCATCAGATCTCCCACCCACCATTCTTATCCCCTTCTTAGTAGAGAGAAACAGAGCCACCCTAGCTGTGTATGGGAAGCTGCTGTGGAACCAACTCGACTGAAGAACACTCCCACACCATGCCGCTTACATGTTAACTGAAAAGAAGAAAGAGATGACTGCAGAGCTAAACATGGGAGAACAGCCGATCACAGTGCTGACAACATACAGAGGGTCTATTGTAGTGGGTTTTTGTAGTCTTTGTCTAAAGATGATACGCATCGAGGTAACGAATGACAATTCTCAGGGATGTTTTCAAAAGGACAAAAATCACAAAACACCAATTTTCCTCTCTCCACTTCTATTTTATAATGGGTTCCAGTCACATGGCTAATGGCATCATTGCAAAGTTCCTAATGTAGACACAGGGTACATTTGTGAAGCATGATTTTTAGCAGTGCAGCATTTCAGGGCTTTTCTAGATGAGGGAAATTTGCACCAATGTAGATACAGTGATTTATTTATACCAGTGCAACCCTCTAATATAGACATGGTGTGTGGGTGCAAAAAAGCGTTTGCACTGAGTGCAATTTGCCTCAGTAACTTAATGGGATGAGTTGACACAGTGCAAGCCCCATGGGTGTTTGTACTGGATGTTTGTAATGGTGTAACACAATGGGTGTAAAAAAAAAGAAAAGCCGATTGTAGACAGGGCTGTACTGCAGTTTCAAACCAGGGTAAAGCTGGACCACTGTAAACTGTGTCTACATTAGGCTTTGGCACTGGTACAGCTACTCTAGTGACTGTGATACCTGTCAGAAACATGTCAGGACATGATTTTCAGTCATTCATAACTTTCACAAGCTTTCACCTTTCAGGATGGAATTTTCCAGGCTCGTTCTCTGCCCAAGGGAGATTTTTATTTTATTTTATTGAAAGTTTGAGCAAAGACTATTGAGCAGTTTTTGAAAATTAAGAAAAATACATTTTTCTCATTATTAAAACACAAAAAATCTATATCAAATTTGGTGGTAGCAGGGAGTTAGCCATTGGTGATACCTACTCTTAGGAAAGGTGGCTTGTGTTGTAAATCAGGTTGGATTTAGGAGAGTTGGATCCCCTGAGATCCAGGGTGTATGTGAGCTGGTCTCATGGCCCCCTTCTGTCTTCTCCCAATGAAAGAAATCACCACCAGAAAAATCTCCCTTCAACTTCATTTCATAGGGAACCATGTTCAGGTTCTGTTTTATCATTATTACTGCTAAAAATAGCATATGCCAGAGGTAGAGTGGAAATGTCAACGCTTCAGAATCCTATCAGCTTCTTAGCTAGAGTGATCTGAGGGGCAATGTAGAATCGGGGGTTGACATTTCACACAGTGGTCATTTACAACTGCTCCTTGTGTCAAAACCTACCGAACAGCTGCACTTCGAACTCTCCTGAACATTCAACGGTTCCCTTAAAAACAAGCGGTGCAAGTTGGGTGACACCAGACATTACTGTTACAGACAGCAGGGATGTAATGTCCATCATAACTGCAAATCTCAATAGCACCCTATTTACATGACGCTGGGGCCTTCTATTATCCACTCGCCACTGCAAAATTGAATGTCATTTTCATATTTGTCAGCTCTGGCACTGCAGTAACCGACGCTGTTGGGGACAGTGATATATGACAGAGTTCATTAATGAGAAGACAGAGGAAGCAAGGGGCGACTCTGCCATGTGGCCATGCACCTCGGAGAGCTTGGGCGTGGGCAAAGAAAGACAAATTGCAGTTTCCCTTCTACATTTTATCAAGCTCCATCCTGCTCAGCAGCCCCTCCCTGAGCAGTGGATGGCGGAAGAAACTCCATTGCAGACATTTGCACATACCTGTGACTCCACGCTGACCGCGTAATGAAACAAGGGGCGCCCGTTGTGAACACCCACTGACTCACAGTTCTTATTAGAACTGAACTCAATGATTCCTGTAAACAGAATCCTGTGATGAAAGATACAGCATAAGCCAAGCCACAACCCTCTTCTGGTCATCAAATGACCCCAAGGCAGGAATAGGAATGATAGTCCTGAGATCTTGGCCAAATTCCAACAGAGATATCTACGATCTGCCTTCTTAATTTCCCCCACCCCTCACCCCAGGTTTAAATGTGGATGGCACTTTTATCATCCACCAAGTGTTGTGTGGCAATGCACCTTTAAACTGCTGCTGTGTTCCACCCAAGAGGTGGCTCAGCAGTAGGTGAGAGAGTCTTATATACATTCAATAAATTGCTTTGGAATCCATTGGAATAAAAGAAGCTATATAAAGAAAGTTATTCTTGTTTTATTACTAATACAATTTGTCTTCAAATTCCATTGCCACTGAGCAAATCTGACAAGCTAAGCAGTAGAGCAGGGCTTCCCTCCCCTGAAATGTGACAAGGTACTGACAGAAGCACACTGAATCTTTACAGTAATGATGCCTTTTGGGGATGCGAATCTAAGAACAATCCTGTGCTTGGAATCCCCCTGGTTTTCTTTATCAGTGGAGGAAGCATAAGAGTCATCACACAAGCGGTAGGTACATTGGGGATTCGTATGCCTTTCTCTGAGGCATCAGGTGCTGGTTCCAGATGCAGTGTACCAGACTAGATGGACAAATGATCTGATCTCCTATGGCAAATGCTTTTGTTCCTGCTGTCTTAGAAAGGTTTTTAAAAGGACTGAGACATTTGTATATATATGAATAGCATATGTACTGACACATGCCTAGGATAAAGGCTCTCAGTTATCACGCTTTATGGTGTCAGCTGAGATCCGGAAGAATTTCCTTACTCATAGACTCTAAGGTCAGAAGGGCCCAATATGATCATCTAGTCTGACCTCCTGCACAACGCAGGCCACAGAACCTCACCCATCCAGTCCCGTAATAAACCTCTAACCTATAACTGAGTTATTAAAGTCCTCCAATCATGGATTAAAGACTTTAAGGTACAGAGAATCCACCAGCAAGTGAGCCATGCCCATGCTACAGAGGAAGACAAAAAAAACCCAGGGCCTTTGCCTCTGCCCTGGGGGGAGAATTCCTTCCCAACCCCAAATATGGTGATCAGTTAAACCCTGAGCATGTGGGCAAGACTCACCAGCCAGACACCCAGGAAAGAATTATCTGTAATAACTCAGAACCCACCCATCAAACATCCCTTCACAGGCCATTGGCATATCTACCACCAGAAGTCAAAGATCAGTCAATTGCCAAACTAGGCTGTCCCATCATACCATCCCCTCCATACATTTATCATGCTCAATTTTCAAGCCAGCTAGGTTTTTTGCCCCCACTGCTCCCCTTGGAAGGCTATTCCAGAACTTCACTCCTCCGATGGTTAGAACCCTGCATCTAATTTCAAGTCTAAACTTCCTGATGGCCAGTTTATATCCATTAGTTCTGGTGTCCACATTGGCACTGAACTTAAATAATTCCTCTCCCTCCCTGGTATTCAGCCCTCTGATGTATTTATAGAGAGCAACCATATCTCTCCTCAACCTTGTTCAGCCTAACCAAAAGAAGCCAACCTCTTTGAGTCTCCTCTCATAAGGCAGGTTTTCCATTCTGCGAATCATCCTAGTAGCCCTTCTCTGCACCTGTTCCAGTTTGACTTCATCTTTTTTAAACATGGGGGACCAGAACTGCACACAGTATTCTGAATGAGGTCTCACCAGCACCTTGTATAACGGTATTAACACCTCCCTATCTCTACTGGAAATACCTTGTCTGATGCATCCAAAGACCGCATTAACTTTTTTCACAGACACATCACATTGGCAGCTCATAGTCATCCTGTGATTGACCAATATGCCCAGATCCTTCTCTTCCTCTGTCCAACTGATATGTCCCCAGCTTATAGCAGAAATTCTTGTTTTTAGTCCCTAAATGCATGACCTTGCACTTTCCACTATTAAATTTCATCCTATTTCTATTACTCCAGTTCACAAAGTCATCCAGATCTTCCTGTATGATATCTCAATCCTTCTCTGTATTGGCAATACCTCCCAACTTTGTGTCATCCGCAAACTTTATTAGCACATTCCCACTTTTTGTGCCAAGGTCAGGTCCCTCCAGTCTGACAGTTCACCTTTCAGCATGACCTGTTGTAGTCTACCCTTTAACCAGTTCCTTATCCACCTTTCAATTTTCATATTAATCCCCATCTTTTCCAATTTAACTAATAATTCCCCATGTGGAACCATATCAAATGCCTTACTGAAATCTAGGTAAGTTAGATCCACTGCCTTCCCTTTGTCTAAAAAATCTGTTATTTTCTCAAAAAAGGAGATCAGGTTGGTCTGGCATGATCTACCTTTTGTAAAGCCATGTTGTATTTTATCCCAATTACAGCTAACCTTGATGTCCTTAACTACTTTCTCTTTCAAACTTTTTTCTAAGACCTTGCATACTACTGATGTCAAACTAACAGGCCTGTAGTTACCTGGATCACTTTTTTTCCCTTTCTTAAAAATAGGAACTATGCTAGCAATTCTCCAGTCATACAGTATGGCCCCTGAGTTTACAGATTCATTAAAAATCCTTGCTAATGGGTTTGCAATTTCATATGCTAGTTCCTTTAATATTGTTGGATGGAGATTATCCTCCCCCTTCCCCTCCCAATTTAGTCCCATTAAGGTGTTCGAGTTTGGCTTCTACTTTGGATGTACTAATTTCTACCTCCATAACCTCATTCCCATTAGCCATCCTACCACTATCCCTACTTCTATAGTAAAGTATTGTGTAGCTGGACAGCTGCATTATGGGTGAAATCCTGGCCTCGTTGAAGCCAATGGGAGTTTTGCAATTGATTTCAGTGAGGCCAGAATTTCACCCTATATGTTTTTCCACCATCCTCCAAAACATCCATCATCAGCCATCAATCAGAGATAGGATACTGGCCCAAATTGCCCATGGGCTAATTCAAGTATAGCAGCCCTTGCTTTCCTATGAAATCTCTGTGGGTAAAGGCAGTCCGTATGCACCAGCAACACTAAACAGCAGTGCTCTGTAGATAAGGAGAAAAAAAGTACTGTATGCAGTTGGAACTGTGGAGAATGTTAGGTCAGAGGTTCTCAAACTGTGGGACGGGCTCCCGGGGGCTGGGTATGAAATGTATTTAGGCCAGCATAAGCAGCTTTCGAAAAAAAGTTACTGCGCGCATTTTATTCCCAGCAATGAATAATTGGCAAAGCGGTTTCCTCCGGACACATCCAGGCCTCAGAAAGCTGTGTGAATTTGACTCTAGATGGCACTGTGCATTTTGACAGCTTTCTGTTAAGCTTGCATAGCATTATGCAAAGTCGTTGCCATCTGTACGTTAATCCATTTGCTATGACGCAGTGTGCACATTTAATTGTCAGCATTGACCACAATTACAGTTCTGCTTTTGCTCTTATTGTTATTGTCTGAAACAATGCCTGACCGTGAGAGCTAGTGAGCGTCGCATGTTGATTTTTGTATCAGTCCTTGTATGGCAGGAGGGGAGGCGTAAGGTACTGCCGGCACAAAGAAGGGGGGCAGGATCAAATAAGTTTGAGAAGTGCTACTTTAGGTCATCAGGATGTAATTACCCAATTGGAATTCACCCCACTCTCCTAAAGCATTTCAAGGGAACATTTTCCTGAGTAAGAGCACTTAGTGTTGGAGTGTTTTACACAGCCCTGCCGACTGAAAGGCTCTAACCACAGAAAAGGTATTGCATGAGCAGCAGCAGCAAGGTAAGGATCCCCATATCCACCGCAAATGCCTCAATCTGTACATGGAGCGATCATCTCTAGTGGTGAGAGAGAACTTCACTCTCCGGGGGTCATTCAGTCTCTCTGGGAGACTGCCAAAAAAGGGGCAGTTAGTGCTACGCATGTTTGCAGGTTCTGAGGTGGACATTTGCACTGGACTGAGAGCCATCAAGCTCATTTCTTATGTTACTCAAACAACCTCAGAAGGTCACTCTACAACCCGAACCGAATCTGATCTGAGGTCCACAAGTGAAAGCCATCTGGCTTTGTTTGCCTTCCTGTGATGTCATATGAGGTGTGATACTGTAACCCCCCAGGAGATTACCTAGATTCCTGGGGCTCTGTGTGCAGGCAGCTCAGGCAGGGGGAGTCAAGGTGGCCTCAGAGTCTGATCGGCAACCAATAGGGATGGAAATGCCTCTCCCAGGGAGCACAGGAGAGGGGAGAGGACATTTTGGGGGCAGTCTGAAGCCAGGGGGGAAAGAGGCAGGACTGGCTGTGTGGGAATTGATGAGCCCAGGCCTGCATGCAGGGTTCCCCCTAAGAACTGGCCCCTGGGGACTGGAAAGCAAGATCCCTCAGCTTGAGCCCTTCCCACTCCAAGGTGTCTCCCAGTTTGTAAAGCGTTGTTGGGAAAACTCCCCCACGCCCCTCCCAACCCCAGGCTGAGCTAGCCTTCCAGTTCACTAGGAGGAAGAGTCACCACATGGCAAGCTGTGCTCTGGCAGCTCGCCTAGGGCCGTGGCCGGCTGTGGGTTGTGCCAGGGCACTGGGGTGGGAGACTGAAGTTTGGATTTGTTGTGTAGTTTTGTAATCTGCACCTGGACAACTGCACCCCTTGGTGTTTGGGGAAATCCTGGGACCAGAAGTAGGCTGATGCCTGTGTCAAGAGGATCCCTGCCAGCAGAGACCAGCCCCTCTGCAGTGACTGAGGAGTGCAGAGTCATCTCTGAACCTGAGGATCATTCCCGGAGTGTGTGAGTTCACCATCTGTTAGTTAGTTAGTTAGTCAGGGAAATTGTTTGGGGAACCCCTATTCCCTGAATGGTGTCCTCAGTCCAGGGAGTAAGGATTTGGGGGATTTTGATCATCTGCTGCCTATTAAACCTGCAGAGGGACTGACCACCTTATGCCAATTGTGAGCCTGTTGGGCTATGCTGAACCCAGTCAGCCACACGGCTAAACCAGGGCCCAGAAGATACTGTGGCCACAGGTCATCAAGGGCCTCATCAAGGTACGTGTACCAATGGGACACCAATTTTACAATTGCTATATCAGGTTATGTGACTGGTGATCCTAAGTATCGTGTTTTACCCTGTTACATTATATTTGTCTCCTGTTTAATATAATGGCTGCGTGGAATGTGTTGTATGTGATTGTGTTATTCCTTGGGAGTGTCCAACTATCTGGCAAGTAAATAGGAGTTATTCTGTAGTTAGAATTTTCTTCCCAAGATGCCCTGGTGATCCTGCCAGGAAGGAGCGAGGAGGTGGTGGCACCGTTAATTAAATTCATAGGGAGAAAAATAAAGCAGGTACACCCATATGAGTGGGTGGCAGGATCCATAAGAAACCAGGCAGGTCCATCAACACCTATGTACAGATTGGCATTAAAGAAGGTAACAGAGTGGAGAGGGGTGTTACAATACTTAGGCTTCCAAGTGAAAGATTTTCAATGGTTCAGCACTCACAATTGAGGCTAGATTTTCAAAAGATCTCAGCACACAACCTACACCCAAAATGCTGAGCAGATCTGAAAAACTGACCACTCATTTGGTACCAATGGGAAATTTTGTCTCAAGAAACCGGCTAAAGATACAGGTTGCTTGGGCCAAGCTTGCAAATCCTATCTCAACAAAGTCCTTCAAATTACCTCTGAGTAGGCTTAGCCCCTTATTTAGAGATTGCAAATGGAATAATGTCTCGTGTTATGTTGAAGCCCAGTAAACACATTCAAAAGTTAGACAAACTTTAAACACTTTGTGAGCAGGACTCTGCAGAAATTGTAATACATCAGTTAACAGCCCTTTTTTCTGGGTTATTTTCTCCCCACTCCCCCCACCATCACCACCACCACCCGTCAGCCTGCTCTTACTTTTTGGTAAACACATAAATCAACATCATCTATATTCATTAGATAACGCACGTTGTTCAGTGCAAAATTACCCCTGCTTTGCATGATTTTCCCCCCTTCTGATTAATATAAATGACTTAAGTTAATTATGTTTCTCTTCATAGAAAAATGTATTTGTCAAACTGTAAAAACATCAATAAAAATAAACATGTAGATTTAAAATGGGGCAGATATGCAAATAAGCGTGGCATGACTAATAGCAGGCGCTTCCGTTCCCAGTTCTGCCTGAGAAAGGTGGTTTCTGATCCAGTGACTGGGGCATGCAGACATTCTCTTAGCTCTGTTGAGAGCCCAAGTATCTGATACTTATGATTTTAAGAGGGTCAGGCATAAATTACAAACCCAGTCAAATTGACCCCGTTTGATTGGGCTAAACAGAAGTCTCATTGCACCTGCTTGGGGATAGCCTTTGGAGGAATCTGGGCATTCTGTTTCCTTAAACTGGGAATCTCCCAAGATCTGCACAGATCTCAGGATAGCCACAGGAAACATGGGGGCATCCATAAGGATGCCGTGGCTCTCCTGCTTCTGCTTGTCATGCAGAGACCTTAAGGAACCATGATTCCAGGGCCTCTTCCAACTATAGATGCCCTCTGAAAGCATCCTAAAAGGGAGACTCCACAGCACAACAGAAAAGAACCTTAGCTTTAATTAACTTGCACTGGTTTTCCCCAGCTAGCTATTGTGCACTGCCCCTTCCCAAGTCGATCCAGAACTGCAAGTCAGGGATTCCACACAGCGAGGTGGAAAGTTAGAGCATGCCACCTAGGCAGATTTTTTATTCCATGGATAGTCCCATCTACAGAGCGTGGGGTCTTAAACCTGAAAGTGCAGGTTCACACCTGGTAGGTAGACTCCAATGATACTGTGTTACTCCATTGTGAAACCAGCCCAGAAAAGTCTGCTCTTTGTGAGCCCATTGCATGAGTGCAGGTGTCATGGGATAGCTGCTGGCAATGAGAAGCAGTCTGCCAAGAAGAAAATCCCTCCACCCCACAAGCCTATGTCCTGGTACTCAGGGAGAAGAGGAGAGCTGGCTGTGCTTGGACTAGGTCAGCTAAGAACATCCCATGCTCCACGTGTTCAACCCCTGACGTGCAGGGAAATGAAGCAGGATGGCTGTACAATGGTCTTCTGCACTCCATCCCCAAGGCACAGGATCCATAAAGCTCTCTTGTTGCATCATGATCATGTTTACGTCATAGTGCAGTGTCATCCAGCTGAGTTCACAGTCTGCCAAACTCTGCTGCCCAACCCAGAGCCTCTTTGAATTCACCCACCCTATAAAACTGTGAGGGGGTGTTTCTATTTCCTCTCTTTACAGAACAGCACAAAGCTATACAAGCAAGAGATGGAGAAATCCTGCTAGATTACAGCTAGCACACTCCTTCTGCCAGGGTAGGATTGTTCCCTTGGATGGCACCACAACATCTTGGCCTTGGGGAAAAACTGCAGAAAGGAACCAGCCAGAAGTTCCCACTGTTAGGGGCAGCTGCAGAGGTGTCCGAAGCTGGGGCCTTTTGGACCTTCAAAGAACCTTCTAATCTTACCTTGGATTTTCTTGACCTTATGCTGATTGGCTGTTTGCACCAACCCACTCCCTCCCTCTTCCTTATCGACTCTTCAGCTCAGCTTCACTTCACCCCTGCCCCTCCCACAGCTCCATCTCCCTAACCTCTCTCCCTCCTTCCAATGACCTCCTCCCTTCATTTTTCTTTCCCTTCCTAACTAAACCCACCCCCCAAAAATATTGTGGTACTAACATAATGTTCACTGCAACCACATTGATCACTCGTCTTGTATGTTTTACCCCTTCCCTCACCTTATGTCTGTCTGGTCTCTTTAGACTGTAAGCTCCTGAGGGCAGGGTCTCTGTCTGCTATGGTATTTGTACAGTGCCTAGCACAGTGGGTGCCATTAGACACTACCATAATACACATAATTAATACCCCCTCTGCCTAGAGCACCAGTCCACCAAAGATCTGCTCTGGGAGAGGAGATATTTTGGGATAGGGATTGTAAGGCAAGACAGAAAAATATTTCTTCATCTAAAACTCTATCATCTAACATCTATCATCTAACATCTAATTCTATCAATCATCTAACATCTAATATATCTAAAACTAACTGAGCTAGATGTGAAGTCTGAGGATTGCCCCAGTTCCTATTTGTTCCAAACCACTTCCCCTACCCCTACTTTAGTCCATCCATCCAAAGAAGCTTTAAATCTGAGCAGGCCAATGCACCCGACTTTAGATTTACTCTTTCTGAAGCCAAAACAATTACTGAAATCTATTATATAAAAGCATGTTGGGTTCTGACTGGCGTAATCCTCGTTACAGCAAAATACCTGCCGATCTGTAATTGGAAATCAAGTTTGCCTTGTGAGGAAATGAAGCCTGGCTTGAGTTATTAGCAGAAGTCTTAGGCATGGGATCTTGGTTCAAGCAGCCCCTTGTTATGATTCTTAAATGGCCTTGTAGAGCTTAGAATGGAGGATAGATGACAAACTTTATCCTATGATAACAGAACTCTCACAGCTGCTAGATCACCACCTGTAACTAACTTGTGTGCTCTCCTCTCTTGTTGAGCAGTAAGCCATGTCCACCATAGCACATTTACAAGGAGGGGGGATATTTTAAAAAAAATGAGAAGGGTCTTTGGAATTTCTATTCCCATTCCTTTTTGTTCACCTAGCTGAATATGATAAGATGTTCTACAGCAACTGAAGTTCAGGCCCCAGTTGTCTCCATGTGGTCTATGAATAACTCTCACGGATTTCAATAGCAGTTACTCATCTCCTGTGTTGGAAGGCTTGGACACTGAAGCTGTACACACCTTAAAATTTGAGAAAGCTTAGATCAGGATTTCCATCCAAACTTTGTAGCTCAAAACTATTACCCTGAATATTCTTTAGCTTCAACTGTAGACCCCAAAGCGTGGCAACAAGCCAAGCAAGTGTTATTACCCCTATCATACAGATGGAGAAGCTGAGGCACAAAGTGGCTAAAGGTAAGATTTTAAAGCCACAAATGGGAATTAGGTAACCAACTCCCACAGAAAACTAGTGGGACTTGCTCAAGGTTATCCAGCAAGTCAGACAGGAACACAGAAGTCTTGACTCACAGGCCAGAGCCCTCTCCACTGGACCACACTGTTTCCTCGCTTTCTCAACTTCTAAAGTAAATCAAATATTCTCTCTCTCTCCCTGTCTTTCCATCCCTCACAGCTTCAGATATAATTGATATTAATCCTTCAGCATTGTAGATACTTGCAATGCACCATATGGGCCATTGTTTAATTAATAATGCTGCTTTCATTTAATCTGAGCTTGATTAAATGAAAACTCCATCTGTGGGGAACTGAAACCTGCATGCAGGAGCAAGGAGAATGGAGCTCCTGCCAGCTTTGATGAAGGGGAGAAAAGAGGAGATATGGGTCTAGGCAACATTTCAAGCTGTTCACGGAAAGGAGGGAGGGATCTCATGCCTCTAGGCAGTCCTGCATCCAGTAAGAGCTTTGCTTTAAAGCAGCTGGTGAAGAAATAGCTGCAGAGTGGGAGACGAGGGGAGGGGAGATCAGTTTATGGAAGGCTGAAAAGAGAGCCGGGGGGGCTCCATTCTGAGCTGTGTCTCTCAAAAGATGCAGCTCGAGGAAGAGTGGGAATGAAGATGACTTTAAGTCACCGTTCTGCCTGCAACATTCTGAGTGGAGCTAGAGTGGCCAACAGTGTAAGTTACAGCATTCCCCTGGCTGTTCCGGGTCCAGGCAGCCTCCTCACAGCTGCCTATGGGCTGCTCTGAAGCCCATGTTAGCTGACATACATGGCTCTCCGGCGATGGCCCCTACACATCCCTTCCCTGCATATCCCACTCTAGGAGGAGCTGCAGAGGGGCAACCCTACACTACTCCTGAACTGGGAAAATTCCCCTCGGGGCCACTGAGTTATAAGCAGGGGAGACAGAGGGCTATAGGAGAAAGAGCTAGAATTTTCTTGCTTTTAAAGTTCCACACAATGAAGCAGCTGTTCCTATGTGTGCTGATTCTTCTGAGGGTAGTTTTATCACTGGAATGACTGAAAAAAAGGTGGAATTTACACTTGGCAGATAGACATACTGCTCTAATTTGATCATATTGGCTCCAGGTGTCCCAGTTTCCAACCCTGTGCTTCTGCCGCTACTCCTGTTGCTTCTCTGAAGTGGGGTGAAGGGGGGTTTAGTGTCTTTCTTTCTGGTTCCCCAGCACTCAACCCTCCTCTTCCCTGCTCTCAGAAGGATGTCACCATTAAAAGGCCATGACAATTACAGGCTAGGGCCCAGTTTCAGAGCTGATTACACAATAGACTGGTGTAATGTGTGTTGTGTTCTCCTCTAGTGGCTCATGGAATCGCAGAAATGTAGAACTGGAAGAGCTCTCAATAGGTCTTTAGTCCAGTCTTCTGCACTAAGGCGGGACAAAGTATTATTTAAGTATCCTAATAGAGGATAACAGCATACTACTGCTGTCAGCTAATGGAGTTACTCCTTTAGCTCAAATGGGAGGTGTCTGAAAAAGTTTTGCATGCAAACTGTGATGACATCTTAATTTTAGCTGGACTTTGGGTGTAGGAATATAAAGGTGTATGGTGTGCAGTGTGTCCTCTTCCAATCAGGAAATCAGACTGCTCAGGGTTTCTGTTGCAGAACATTAACTTCCTGTATCAAAAGCAAGGACTGCCTCAGCTACCTTGTCCCATGGCACAGACGAGGGCTGGGGCAGATTAAAAACGATCCTCCAGAACCAGCCCACATTCCAGAAGGACAGTCAGAACCAGCACTGCACATCAGGAAGAGACATAACCTGCTGCCCGTACTCAGAGCAGAGCAGAGGATTTTGAGTGAAGGGTCAGCAGAATGTGTGGTAATAGAAGAACGTGAGCCTACACACCTTTGGATTCATCCATCTAGTACATACTCCCTTTCCAAGAGTGTCCATTTGGCTACAGTGAGACACACACAGAGAATTTCCTTTGTGGCTATTGCTCAAAACTGTGTACACTGGCTGGATTAGAGGGTTCAGTTCCTGGCTCTGCAAAAAATCTCTTCATTGCCTTGGGCAAGGCTCTTAGCCTCTCCATGTCTCAATGCCCAAGCTGTAAAATGGGGACAATAACCTGTCTGTCTTGTCTAATTCCACTGTAAGCTCTGTGAGGCAAATAATGACTGCAGTACCATGCACAAGAGGACCCTGAGCTCAGTTGGGGCTGCAAATAACTTATAATGATAGGACACACTTGTAGGAAAAGCTCTCCCAGCGCATTAAGTTACAAATCCTTTCTTCAGTAAATGCACTTTATGCTCCACAGAGCCCATGTGGGACGGGATGCGATCTCCCTTCCTAGGCTTCTGATGGTCAGCAAAGCTGCTGTGTGCATGAGACTGCATCCCAGGAGCTGCTAGTGCTTCTGTGTCATCTACACAAGGAGGTGGGTCTGGACAGAGGTCCACCTAGTCTGGACTGATTGGTCATGCTCCTGCCTCAAGTCCCTCCACACTACAGTGGATTGAGCCCCCACAGAGCAGTATCCTAGGCCATGAAAAAGGAACAGACCCCTGTGTGGGCTCTGTCTCCTATCCTCACCCTGCGCACTGCAGAACCACTTTAGTTCCAGTGTCCTCACTGCCTTCCGGAGCAGCAGGTACCCCCAAATATAACTCGGAACAAGGATTGATTGCAGAGGGTGGGGAAATGGAGCTGGAATGATGGCAATGTGCTCCCCCAGCCCATGGACAAGGAGATAATACTATTGCTTCCTAAGCAGAATGACTCCGTTTGCCTTTTCCCCCAGGGAAAGGCATTGCAGCAGTTTGTAACTGTTCTGCAGTTTTCAGGGGAAGAAGAACAGAAGCACTTCAGCAATCTCCAGTTCTTGCACAGCAACGTTACGGATGTTAGGCAGAGGGTGGTGACTGCTGTGTGAGAAGAGGGAAAGGAGATTCTGCTGTTCAAGCGTGCACTGAAAATTTCTGCCTCATGAAACATCTCAACCACCTGGTGCCCTCCAAAAGCCCAGAACGGACCTTTATCATCAATAGATTTTTATTAAAGGCAAAAAGCATCGTGTTATGAGGATTTTGGTCATAATTTTCTAACTTGGGCAAAGCTAGGTCCCTAATACATATTTAGAGAACTAAATAAGTGGTCTGGTTTTCAGAGTTGCTTAGGCACTTTTTTTCCTGTTGGAAATCACATAATATAACATCTGGAGGCTAGTTAGTTCTCATCAGCTCTGTCCCATATTCACTTCTAAACACTTTGTTAAGATGGAATTAAAGTCACTGCCACATAACAGGGCCTTCTGTTTGCCATACCCTTCCAGGACATAACTGTTCAAAACCCCACCCACTGAGGTTAGAAAACCAGACAGTGCTCAGCTACTGTCTCACCACATAACCTTCTCATGCCCACCCTTCCACTAGAACAGTTACTAACACAGAGAAAAGACCTCTTACACAAAGCAGTGAATACACAGCTAAACTGCTGTGTCACACATATCTCACAATCTTAACCCTGCACCACAAACTCTATGCCGGGCCCTGAACTTGCATGCCAATTTTTAACCTCACCTAACCCCATGTGTAGATGTCAGAAAGGTTTGAAAATTCAGCTTTCAGGATAAAAGTTGTTGCAACTTCAGCTGTGGGGCAGCTACTCGCCATCCCATAAGCAAAAAAGAAGCAAGAAGGCGATGTAGTATTAGCGAACTGGCCTGGGCACTAGGAGATATGGATTTTAGTCCTAGCTCTGCCACAAACTTGCTGCGTAGGTTTGGACAAGTCACCTGTCCCTGTTTCTCTATGTGTAAAATAGGGTTTCTGCTACTTACCCACTCCCATACCTCACATAGGCGCTGTGAGGGCTAGTTACTACCTGTAAAGTACTTTGAACATGTCAAGCTCCTTACAAGAGCTTCCTTCTGTTATTTTAAAAGCAAGAAAAATCCAGGAGAACCAAGTTCTCTGTTCAGAGAACAGGTGCAGCGTGGGCAGTGCCCATTTCCCCCTGCACCTCAATCCTGGTCTCAAAGGGTCCTCTCTAGGTGTGACAGAGAACATCAGTCGCTGTAGCCCATTCAGGCATCAGCTCTTCTGCTTAGACATCCAAGTGTGCCAGTCACAACAGAGTTTTTGTGGGGCGAATACCTGTCCACCAGGAATAGGATAAAGACCTGCACCGCTCGTATCGCACAGGCCACACAACAACCTAATGCAGCCACCCACAGAGACAAGCTACGCAGGGATTGAATTTGTGAGCTGACATTAAAAGGCTTGAAAGCTCATTTCCCTGATCACACCATTCCCCCTGCTGGTTGACTTGTGTTTCACAGGGAGATTCTTTGCACTTGCATACAGTTGTGGGCTGAGCAGGGCTGAGTTTGTTAGTTAATTTTGCTCCTTACTCAGGCAGGGTCTACACTTATCTTCCAGATTTGATGTAAATCACTTGTGTATCTCCCATCGACTTTGCAGCGTCATCCACACTGCGCTGCATTGAAGGGAACACCGTTCCCGTCGATGCAGCGCTACGCCACTTACCGGGGTGGTTTTCCTGCGTCACTTGCTGGATTGACTGAGCGGGTCTTCACAGACCACTCAGTCGATCCAGAGCAATTGATCTGACAGCGGCAAATTTGCCACCGTCAGTGTAGACCCAGCCTTAGTGTGCCTAGTCTGGGGCTGGCTGACTGGCCGCATTTCTACTCCTGGTTTTTCTTGTTTTGTTTCCCTATCCTCCATGCAATTTGATTTAAAACAATTAATATCATCATCTGACATATTCTTGACTCATTACTTCCAAATGGTTCTATTTTTCTTTTCCATCTACACCCAGAACTGTTGTAGTCATCATTTAAATGGGACTGCCCATGACAAAGATACAATCACTTTCCCCTGGAATCAGAGAAGTTAAAGATAGAAAAGACATACTAGCTTGCATTTAAGTCCATCCTCCATCTTAGCCACTGAAGGATTGTAGTTCACTTCTGTATATTCTCCTCTGCAATGCTTTTTTTTGGGCAGGTCCTAAATAGCTGAACATTTGGTTTAAGTATCCCACCTTCCTTTGAAAACTGTCCCACACCCTAATAGAAAGTGTTCTCTGCTATTCAGCCCATTGTATAGGCATTATCATCTGACTGTACAGAAGGTGGGCAACTACCATTTTCCCCAACATACAGATATGCCTATAAAACTAAGGCATAGAAATTAAAGTAGCAGAATTGGGACTAGAACTCATATCTCCTGTCACCCAGTGCCCTGATTTAACCATTAGCCAACCCTGCCTCATCCTAAATTTGTCCCATTATTCCGAGTTATACTTCTGTTGTGTTGTGGCTTTATAGGGATGGGGTGTGCCCCAGACACACAGCAGCACAGTCAGGCCAGAATTGTGTTGCAAGGGGTCAGGAGGGAATTTCCCTGTCACAAGCATAGCATAGATCCATCATAAGACCTATACTGTTCCCCTCACAAGCGCTGATTCAGAAAGTGTGCTGGAGCAAACTGAGTGGAGTCATAGCACAGAGCACTACAGAGGATTCTGGTCTGCTCTGGGCAGCCAAACAACCTATAGGCAGTCCGTAGGTGGATGCCACATATTAAAACAGCTCTTGGCTACTCTCATTTTCTCTGGGGTCCACGCAGAACAGCCCATAATCTTATGGGCACAAAGGTGGCTTATAGTCACCCAGGGCCATGCATTTTCTGCACCTCCAAAACACACAACACAGAACAGCAACCCTAATATTTAAAAATCCAGAATAGAAAACATGAGTTTATTAAGAATGAGAGATTCAGTTCAATTGTATTGAACTGATACTGCATGAGCAAGCTGATTCCACTTCTAGCTCCGCTCACCAAATCCTGCTAAGCAGGGTAGCAAGTCATATGAACATTGCAGAATGGGAACGAACTCATTGGTTAATCATACCCTGAGGGCATGATACCATCGTTATGGAAGCAGTAGCCTTTTAAAAATCAGCCTTTTCATGGGTCTCACATACATCACAGTCTCCTAGGAAACACCTTTGTGAACATTTAGCTATCTTCTACCTCATGCATAAAGCTTGTTCAATAGCACTCATAGAACCAAACAGCTGATAAATGTTGGCAACCACTGAATTTTTTGTGAATAACGAGTAGCACGACTCCATGAATAGTTGTGAATCTTATCCAAGCCACTTAATCACAAATAGAGTCATAAAAGCTCTGTCATTATTCAAAAATCTCTCCCCACACAATGGCTACAGAATTATCCACTATGTTCAAAGACGAGACTCTATTACTGCAGATGTTGTGTGAAACAAAAAGAGCTGCAATGGATTCTCCGATACTGGTTTGACCTACCACTTAGAACCACTGGCCCAATTCTTCCCTGCTTCACACACTTAGCCCCATGCAAGTGGATGTAAAATGCTGTCATATCAGCCTGATATTGTTTACACCCACTTTGCACTGCTGTAAATAATCAGATAAAGAGCAAGGCCCTGAAGAATCCAGTTAAACCAGATGTAAAAGCCATTGTGGGAAAATAAATACCAGGTCCCACCATGTCGTTTTTGCATTCCCTTTTGTGTTTATAAGCACATGCTGGAGATGGGGAAGCAGCTAAGGAAGAATCTAATAATTTTCCAGAGTGGTTCTTTCATTTTCAGTCCTATCACACAGAAGTGTGGGGGAGGTTTCCAACACTATTTGCTGCTGAATAGAATGAATGTGGACAATGCAAACCCTAGGAAAGAAGAGAGTTTGGTCAGATGTCCTGTGAAAAACGTCATTGACAAAAGTGGGCAGCTGATTGTACAAAGATGAATAAGCCATTATAGAAATATACAAACAAATAAATGCACCACCGCGTGTCTGTCCCACAACAGAGGAAAGCGGCAGTGTATTCAGAGTTCTTGTGAAGAGCTTCCAGCAAATCACCGGAGACCTGATACAGCAGCGGTGTTTATTAAATAACAAAAGCACTCAACTGACTGAGCTGCAGCAGGTTAATCGACATGGAAACAGCAGCAACCACTAGAGGCAAGGTGGATTCATGGAAAAGTGTGATGCTGTGGTTTACAGTATCCTGGGAGCCCACTCCTAGTCCATGACTGGGCCTCCTAGGTGCTATGATGCTGTTGATGATGATTAATAGCTCAAAGGCAAAGGAGAAAAAGATCAGGGTGTTTATTATCCTACACCACGAGCAACAACAAATGCTGAAAGGAGACCCCTCCACACAAAGTATGTGGAACAAGGGCAATAGATTAACACCAACATTTGATAACTATGTATTAGAGGTGGGACTGGAGTGGAAAGAAGGGATCAGCTCCCCACCTACACGTGGAACCGGGAGTATTTGGACCTAGATTGGAGATTCTTAGCTCCAACCCATCTCTATAAAATTGGACCAAAACCCCGGATTCAAGCCACCCTGAACCCTCATGAAATTCAGAACCGTATCAGAACGTTGCAGTTCTGGCCCATCTGAACTATATTTACACACACAGAGAACAGGGAAGCTATGTTTAAAACCTAGGTCTATTGAGCAGCTCTAGGTTCCTAAGGCATTCTGCCCCAGGGCTGAGCTACACTCTGCTATACTGGGAACACAGGCCCTTCTCCACTTCCAAGCATTTCCCAAGCACACCAGGAGCATCATTATTTCAGAAGAACCACCTTTGCTGAGACAATGAACCTGTTCCAATCCCACCGAAGTCTATGAAAAGACTTCCATAGGCTTTGGTGGGATTGGATCAGACCCTATACTTACCAACCTCTCTTGCAAGGCTTCTACTTTAAATAGAAGCAGGTTGGGAGCAAATGGCCACCAGCAGTATCTTGGCACTGCTGCATTGTCCTCAGCACCAGTACACTATTTAACAGTTTTATCAGTGACCTGGAAGAAAGCATAAAATCATCACTGATAATGTTTGCAGGTGACACAATAATTAGGGGTGTGCTAAATAATGAAGGAGACAGGTCACTAGTACAGACTGATCTGGATCGCTTGGTAATCTGGGTGCAAGCAAACAACATGTGTTTTAATGCCTCTACATATAAATATAGACACCTAGGAACCAAAATGCAGGCCTTGCTAACAGAATGGTGGTTTCTATCCTGGGAAGCAGTGACTCTGAAGAAGATTTGGGGATTGTGGTAGATAATCAGCTGAACATGAACTCCCACTGTGATACTGTGGCCTAAAAACACCTCATGCGATTCTGGGATGCATGAACAAAGGAATCTCAAGTAAGAGTAAAGAGGTTATTTTTCTTATTCAAGCTTTCCTCTGTATTTGGCATAGGTGTGACTGCTGCTGGAATACTGTGTCCGGTTCTGATGCCAACAATTCAAGAAGGATGTTGACAAATTAGAGAGAGTTCAGAGAAGAGTCATGAGAATGATCAGAGGATTAGAAAACATGCCTTATGGTGATAGACTCAAAGAGCTCAATCTATTCAGCTTAATAAAAAGACACTTAAGGGGTGATCTGATGACAGTCTATAAATGCCTACATGGGGAATAACTAGTTAATAATGGGCTCTTCAGTCTAGCAGAGAAAGGTATAACAGGATCCAATGACTGGAGGTTAACCATTAACCATTGCAACAAATTACCAAGGGTCAGGGTGGATAATCCATCACTGACAATTTTAAAATTAAGATTGGATGTTTTTCTAAAAGCTGTGCTCTAGGAATTGTTCTGGAGAAGTTCTCCAACCTGTGCTATATAGGAGGTCAGACTAGAGGATCACAATGGTCCCTTCTAGACGTGGAAGCTAAGACTCCCTTTGTGGCTTGCCTGCTGCCTACTCTTACTGAAAGAGCTGCTTATGCTTAAGGCCATCCCTATTCAGCTGAGCAGTTAAGCAGCTGCTTTAACTACAGTACATCAGTCTGAACCTGGTATAAATAAAATAGTACAATCCCCTGCTGTGGATGCAGTTGTACCAGAATATGTACACCAGAATATGGGGTGTGAGCCAGTATAACTTCTTCCTGTAAATTTTGAAAGTAAGATATACTGATATAAGCACCTTTACGCAAGTATTACTGTAGCCTTTCAAGGGATTGAATCAATTTAATTAGTAAAAAAAAAAAATCACACCCATAACTGAAATAATTAAAAACTGTATGTAGAACAAGAATTGGATGGGCCATGTGAACTCATCTGTCCTCAGCCCTGGAACTGGTCTCTCTGCCTCAGGATTTAGGGTATGTTTACATTGGAGCTAGAGGTGTAATTTCCAGCTCCGGTAGTATGTGTGCTAGCTTTGATCAAGCGGGTGTGCTAAATACAGACATGTAGCTGCAGAAGTGCAGGCAATAGGATGGACTAACGGCCCTGTATACAAACTCATCTGAGACCCTAGATACTTATAGGGTGGATAGCTGCTCCTCCGACTGCCTGTGTGCCTTAGCTACAATTTTATTACTAGTGTGCTAGCTTGATCAAAGCTAGTGCACCTATGTATGTCTAAGCTGGAAATTACACCTCATGCTTGAGTGTAGACATGCCCTTAGACACATCCACAAGGCAGCATGGAGGAAACTTGAATTGCCAGTGCTCAATAAGTACCCAAACTGTAGAAAAGGAGTTAGTTTTCCAGGATTGTCAGTCTCCTATCTTCCAATAGCACTGCAATCATTTAGTTTTAAGGGGAGGGACAATAAAAAGAGGAAAGGCTGAAGAAGGAAAACTCAGGTTAGCCATTTAGAATAGCTACTGTCCCCTTGAGTGTGGTATAGCGGCAGCCTAGGCAAAGTTGCTAGGAACACCACCTGCTTTCTGGCATCTGACTGTAAAATCCCAATATCACCAGCCTGTGCAGGATTATCCTGCAATCTGTCAGCAGAACCAATAACTTGTTTTAATTTTTTTTCCCTACAGGGAAAAGGAGGAGGCATGGATGCCAGCAATAGAAATAATGTCAATCTATGCCAGTGAAAAACAAAAAATAAGTGTAGCTGCAAGATGAAGTGAGCAAGATATCATCTGAGATGCCATGAAAACGGAACAGGATTTAAAGCATTGTATGGAACACTACATGCATCTGTCCTCCCTCGCCACCCAGAGCTGCGGTGTGCATCTGCACCCACCAGGCATTCTAGCCTTAAAGTCGTTAAAGGATTTTTTCCACCTTCCCTTCGATTTCAATTTCCTCCATCAACAGTTTTACTTCAAGGGATTTCCATTTCTTTTGACTGCTATGAGGTCTGGTATTTCAGGGGTTGTTGAAGCATGCCCGAGGATTTGTTGTCTCCTTTCTCAGGCTGGAAGGAAGTACCAAACTGGTAATGCATGTAAACTAGTTTGTTGCATGGGCTGGTTTCTTTCTTTTTTTTCCTTTCCCACTCTCTCCTCTTTCTTTATATGTCTCTCTCTAAATTGTCCTAGCTGTGGCATTTTCATACAATTCTCTAGCAATGCATCCCATTCTCTAATATGATCGGAAGTGTTTACCTATTGGACCTTGAGTACGGATGTTTTTTGGACAATGTGAAGCAGCTGCTTCCACCTGAAAACTGAGTCTTCATTTCTAAAGGAACATTCCCAAAGCAGAGAGCATGTGATTTTCTGCCAAACTGGCTCTCCCTTTCCTTACATAGGTACAATTAGTGACCTACATTTATATTACTTTAAAAAATAACATCATATTAAAAAGGATGCTTTTAGGGTTGCAAAGTCAAACGCTCCAAAGATAGGCAATGCCAGAATTAAGGCAGGATTAACTTGGTTAACAATAATAATATCTAGCTCTTATATATGGCTTATTATCAGTAGGTCTCATAGTGCTTCATGAAGGTCAGTACCATTGTTCCCACTTGAGAGATGGGGGAAACTGAGGCACAGAGAAGTGATTTGACTTCCCCCAAGTTGACTAGAAGGCAAGTGGTAAAACCAGGAATAGAATGCAGATCTCCTAAGGCCCCAGCCAGTGCGCTCTCCAATTGACCATACTGTCTCCCTAAGCACTATCCTAACCTCAACTATAAGAGTTTATGGTTGTAAATTTATGGACATAAACTACACAGATATAAACAGTTGTATTTATTTAGGTGGAATATATGGGCCAAAGGTGTTAACATAACTTAGTTACTGTTTAATATTAAACAGTTTTAAACAAGGTTCAGGGATTGATATATAGAGACCATAGTTTGTTAGGCATTATAGTGGCATTATAATGGCATTATAACACATGCCATTAAAAATTCTTAAAGCCTTTTATTAAAGATAAAGAAAAGAAGGAAAAACAGGCAAGGAATTTGAAATGTAAAGTATTGAATCAGGGTTTTATTTTAACATTTTTGTTCCCTTTCTTATATTTGGAGAGAGTATTTAGAAGGAAAAGCCCCTTGTCTGATAGTGTCTTAGAGGGTATCAGAGGTGGTAATAACTGTCCTTTGGGGGAAAGACAAGTTAGTTGAGATGGGCTGGAGCTCTTGTTCCTATTGTTATTAAAATCCATTTCCATTTCAATTTGCAATGTTTGGGATTCAGTGGGAGCTGGGAGGGGTGCCAATATCATCTGGGTCCCTCTCTCTGGTCTGGCCTGATCAGGACATCTCTCAAGATCAGGATGGAGAAGGTCCAGGGTCCCAGGAGACAGTGGGGGGGCAGCCATGATGGTGAAGCATGCTCCAGTAGCCATTTTTCCCCAAAGTCTCTTTCTTCAAGGACTGCAAAAGGGAGTAGTGGTCAGACTAGCCCATCCCCTCATTATTTTGTTTACCAATTGGGCCTTGTTTCTGACACACCAATTTTGTTTATTGTTTTCTGGTTCCACACTTTTCTTGTGTACCAAGCATAATCTTAACATAGTTCTTGAATTATATCAGTAGGCCCTTTTGTTTGGACTAATTCAGTCTTTCTACCTCCCTTTTGTATCTTTTCCAATTAACATTTGTTATTATAGGTTATGGTGACACCTTATGAACTTCCACATACTTTTTTTCCAATTGAGCTCCCAAGTAGAATAAATTTGTAGGCCCAAGTATTACAACATACCTTTATGCCAGCACAATGGCATCCATACTAGTGGGTCATACGGTTTCAAATGATATAATTAAAGCAATACAAAACTTTTGTGTAGACTAGCCCATTTAATGTCTTGCTTTGACCCGACACTGTCATTCTGTACACCTTCCCAATGTAGGCATTGTATCCAATATTGCAGTTATGTCATCAGTATTTCCATCATTCAGAGAGAAGTGGGCTGGGTGTATTAATTAGCATTTCTATTCAAGAGCTGATCTGATAATTTCCCAATATAAACGCTTTGTTTTCTTAACCCATGTGAATACAGACATGGAACATTCTACCCAGTTATTGACATGCAGATGTTTACCCCACCTTGCATTTGTGAGCAATGTGTTATAACACACTTAAACAACGGCCTTCAGTTTTTCCATTCTCATTATTAAAAAGATGTCTGCCTTCCCCAGCATTGTGACAGGAAGCAGATACTCATCAATCAGAATGTTAAAAGGACATTGGCAATGTCAGGTTTCATTCTCAGCCCCCCATCACTTTGGCTACCCTCTTAAGCAGAAGTGACGTCAGGAGTGCAATTCTGTTATTTGCATAGACAGACTCTCTGCATGTGGTAGACTGAGGAAATGTGGGTAGCTGTTTTCATATTAAAAAAAATCAGCTAATGCAAGTTATCCAAGGCCTTACTTTCCCAATTTTCCTCTGTACAATAACATTTTGAATATCATCAATGAAGAGTGGGCCAGAACCTGCTCCCAGTTAAGTCAGTGCTAGAACTCCCATTGACTCCTTCAATGGGAGCAAGATCAGACCATGCCTTTGTTACCCGTAACAACTTCTGAAGCTGTGGATATTTATCCAAACTGAATGTGTTGGGTGTTTTATGTTTCTTCCATAGGTCAATGATAAAAGCACCTTCCCACCCTGTTTCAAAATAAGGCCCAATTGCCTCAGTCTTCACAGCTTTGTATATTATATGTACTGTCAAAAACAGCATCAAAGAGCAGTACTCTGTAATGTTCTGGAAACACTAACTATGTGACTGCCCATGATTCTGGAACAGCTGATGGAGAAAGACTTGGATTCTCCCTCCCAGAGCTGAAACTCACATAAGGCATCCACCGGAGTAGTCAGAGAAAGGAAGGAACAGAACAGAGATGGGGGGAAATGCAATCAAAAACAAAAGGAGAGAGAACAAATACCTCTCCAAATAGCTCTCCAAATAGCGTACTGCCCTTATCACATAATAGTCGTTTTAAAATACACAGATAAACAACTTTCCCATTCTTATTTTTCTGTGTAAGCAATAGCTGTCATTGCTACAGGGATGTGGCAAAAGTCTGATTGGAAAGTTGTAAGGGAAGGTGATGCACTAAACACTCTGTTAAGACTTCGGCTGCATCTACACTGATGGCAGCAAATTCGCCGACATCACATCGATTGCTCTGGATCGACTGAGCGGTCTGTATAGACGCGCTCAGTCGATCCAGGAAGAGACGCAGGAAAACCACCCCGGTAAGTGGCATAGTGCTGCGTCGAAGGGAGCGCTGTTTCCTTCGACACAGCGCAGTGTGGATGCTGCGCAGAGGACACACTGCAGAGTCAACGGGAGATATGCAAGTGATTTATGTCACTTGCGTATCTCCCGTCAACTGCCGCTGAATCACAAAGGTAAGTGTAGATCGGGCCTTGGTTTGCAAAGGGTGACATAACAGAAGAAGAAAAATTTTCCTGCCAAATTCTGTGCAATCTGAGGGTGAAAGAAAGAACTTGATCTAAGAAAAGGACTTTGGAAGAAAAGGATATTTTTATTAGTCAGATTCATCAGCTGAGTATCCTTTCCTATACATGCAGGGAGTAGGTCTGAGAAGAACACCTTCCTGTAGGAACTGGAAGATTCTGGACTCAAACTCAGGGCCTGCTTCTCCTTTGGATGACACCAATGTAAATCAGCAGTAACTCCAGTGAAGTCAATGGAGTCCCACTGGTGTAAAACTGAGGTAAGTGATAAAAGAATCAGGATCTTAAACCTCAAAAAGGAAACATATAAGAAGCTAGGAATTGGGCCAAGAATTAGATCCTGTCGTGGGACTCAGACTGGCATTGTTAGAACTGTATGTGCATCACCTGGGGAGATTACAATATTACTATTTGTACTGCAGTAGCCCCTAAAGATGCTAGTCAGGGCCCTTTATGCTAGGTGCTGTACACACATAATGAAAAGACAGTCCCTATCCCACAAAGATGATATTTTATGTATTTTTTGTACAAGACTTGGTCTATTTCAAGGTGAAATATTGTGGTCTGAAGGAATTCTGTAGCTTTAATCATATTTTACTTTCAATTCTCTTCCCAGGTATTAAAGTGTACGTTGAAGGTGTAGCGTTCCTTATGGACACTTAACTTTTATAAGAGAAGATTATGTGTACACCACCATCAAATCCAAAACCCAAAAGAAACAGCATCAGGTTGTTTGTACTCCTATTTCATCTGCCAAGTGTTCATATCAGATAGAGAAAATAAGTTAGTGGTCAGATGGAATTATCAGAAAATTTGGGACCCTCTCTTTATGTTTAGGAATTAGGCAGAAGCTGACAGTTGGTTTCAGGTCACCAATTTGAGGCAAGACTGTGAGAAACCAATCAGCATTGTAAAGGATGTTAGCCTAGGCTAGGACAAGTAGAGATGTACCCCTGATATACTGCCCATCTTCAACAAAAGGAAGAAGAAGGATGCGGGGAACTACAGACTGGTCAGCCTCACCTCAGTCCCTGGAAAAATCATGGAGCAGGTCCTCAAGGAATCAATTTTGAGGTAATTTGAAGAAAGGAAAGTGATGAGGAACAGTCAGCATGGATTCACCAAGGGCAAGTCATGCCTGACCAACCTGATTGCCTTCTATGATGAGATGACTAGCTCTGTGGATGTGGGGAAAGCAGTGACATGATATATCTTGACTTTAGCAAAGCTTTTGATACAGTCTCCCACAATATTCTTGTCAGCAAATTAAAGAAGTATGGGTTGGATGAATGGACCATAAGATGGATAGAAAGCTGGCTAGATCATCGGGCTCATTGGGTAGTGATCAACAGTTCGATGTCTAGTTGGCAGTCGCTTTGTTCTGTGTTACAAGAAAGCAAGAGCCAAGACTGTTTGTCTTTGGCTCTTACAGTCAATACAACTACTTTATACAATAAGAAATATTCAGCGGGGACACAAGAGCTGCACCCTTCACCCTAATCCTCTTTCCTTTAACCCCTGAATGAAACTTGAACTCTGGGAGGGTTGTCAGACTTTGCCAGGCCATAGGATGTAAACACAGCAGGCTCTCCTGAGCAGTTTCTTTTCTGTTTCTTGTCCATTTAAATTGTTCATAAATATTATTATTTGTATTGTGGTAGCACTTAGGAGCCCTATTCATGGACCAGGACCCCAATGCATCAGGTGCTGTACAAACACATAACAAAAAGACAACTTCCTTGCCCCAAAGAGCTTACAATCAAGACAAGAGACAACAGATGGATAGACAGATGGGAGAGCACAAGAAAACAATGAGACAAATATTAGTCAACATGATCAGCAGTCATCTTAGCACACCAGCTGTCTAATCATTGTTAAGTTAGTCTACTGGTGCCAACACCACTCTGTTGGTAAGTTTCTGTAGCCCACATGCTCTGTTCAGATTCTGCAGAATCTGAGCTTACAGTTAAAGGGGGGGAAATAAGTTTTTAACTCTCATGGTTGCAAATAAAACTTTCTAAATGTGAATCAAGGGAAAAGCAAGGTAGTGCTGTCTTCCTGAGTCTGCCAAAAGCCTGAAAAAATAACTCATAGGTGTGAACATCTACAAGAAGAGAATCAGGTTCATAACATTTTAACATGATTTTGTCTAATAAAAATCCTTTTGCTTTGAGGCTGCTTTTGGGAAATCAATGCAGCCCATTCCAAGAGAGATACAAAACCTTCTACCTCTAAGCTGTAATAACACAGGGACACTTGGCATCTACATTAGGTTCTTAATGAAAGGACCAGAGGGAATTGTCCCAGTAAGAGTGGTCAATGATGGTCAGCACTAGAACTGGGCAAAATTTTTCACACATAATTTTTTACCAAAAATATGCAGATTCGGGCCAGCTGAAACTACTTGCAAATTTGGGTCAAATTCAGTGAACAATTTCAGCCAAAAAATTAAAAATGAAAACAAAAATTTGGATGACTTTTCATTTTGGAAAGATGTTTCACTTCTGAATTTACCTACATATAATTAAATAAAACATTTTTAAAAACCAAATGAAACAAAACAAAAGAAAAAAACCTAAAAAAAAATCATTTTAAATTAATCCAAAATAATTTTTTTTGGTTCAGCCACTGAACTGAAAATGTATTTATTCTCCCCTCCCTTGCAAGCACAAGCCAGGGGAGAGGTCTCAAGAAAACTGGTGGAGCCAAATTGCAGAGTCCTACAGCAATGTACTTACTACAGATAAACACGAAAAAATGTGCTTAAGCGATTAGAATCATAGAGACCAGAGATAGAAAAGACCTGTTAGATCATCTTGCTTGTCTCCTATCTGGCTGAAGCAGGATGTCTGATTACAGTATGTTCTCCAATCACCTTGTCTGGTCCTTGTTTCACAACAGTTAAGCAATGGAGCTTCCATAATTTCTCTTCGGAAGTTACAACCAAATTTAGCTAACACAAAGGAAACTCAAACTTATCTGATTTGTTCTTTTCTGGATTTAACTTTTATTTTCCCTGCCCTTTGCCTGAATTGCAGTTTCCCTGGGTCCCACTTCCACCCTCTCAGTAGGACCCTGTTCTTTATAGAACTATAGACATCCAGTTCTTCCACTGTGCTGCAATTCTGTAGGATCTCACAAACCAATGCGGCTTTAGCCTGAGAAATATTTGGGTGGGACACCAAGGAAACAGTTAGATGGTGCAAGGCACAGAGTTCATGGTACTCTTCTCTGAGTTCATGTTGAACTATTGCCTCAGGGTGGGCAATCACAGATGGAATTGTTCTCTGAATCCACACTAAACCATCGCTTCTGGGTGGTGGTGCAGGACACCTTGCTGCTGGTAAACCAATGCCATGAGCTCTTGTGATCATTACACAGGAACACTGGAATGGAGGTGACCTCCTGGGTCATCAGGTCCAGTCCTCTTCTGTCATAGGCAGCCCCATCATGTAGTCCCTTTCATACACTTATCATGCTCCATCTTCAAACTAGTTGAATTGTTTGCCCTAACGACTCCTGTTGAAAGGCTGATATTGACTCCATGGTACTTTTTGCAATCAGCCCTGGTATCTTGGCCAAATTTCAAGCCAGCTAATACCAGACCCCACTGCATTTTCAATGACAGGTTGAATTCTTCAGCTCCTGGCTTAAACTGCTATGTTGTGCTGCTGTGCACTGTTAAACAGCTGACAAAACCCCAGAGATGGTGGCAGTCTCTTGTTCAGTGGCTTTAGGATAAAAGGCAATATAACAGGTAAAATATTATCTAGTAACTACGTTGTTCAGATAGTGTGAGTCTCACAGAGGTTTAGTCCATGACTTCTTTTACACCTAAGTCAGAGTCCTGAAGTACCCTTGAGGGCAGGCTACATTTCCTAACACAAAGGCAAGCATTTCCATCATGCCATTATGTGTCCAACCTTATGCAGCCACATGCCTCCTGGCATAAACTGGTCTCTGTTAGAATCACCCCATTCCAGAGGGATTTAAGATGCTTGTTTTTTCCAAAAGAATGATCACAGACTTTGTGATTTACAATCCCTTTTTAAAGCTGTGACATAGCACATAATCCTCACGTGGGCCAAGTTGATAAATCATTAAACTCCTACTTGTTCCCTGTGATCTGTTAATGTTGCTCTTCCCTTTCCTTTCCCTGCAGTATCTTAAAGGCACTCTGGGTCACTCTTTGTTCTTGTTCCCCATCAGTGCTATGCAATGATATTCCACTAGGATGTCAAAACATAAGAATGGCCATACTGGGTCAGACCAATTCTCCATCTAGCCCAGTATCCTGGCTTCTGACAGTGGCCAATGCTAGGTGCTTCAGAGGGAATGAATAGAATAGGTAATCATCAAGTAATCCATCCCATCAACCATTTCCAGCCTCTGGCAAACAGCAATCCCTGCCTATCCTGGCTAATAGATATCGATGGACCTACCTCCATGATCTTATCTAGTTCTTTTTTGAACCCCATTATAGTCTTGACCTTCACAACATCCTCTGGCAAAGAGTTCCAGAGGCTGTGAGTTCTGTGAAGAAATACTTCCTGCTGCCTATTAATTTCATTTGGTGACCCCTAGTTTTTGTGTTATGAGAAGGAGTAAATAACACTGTAGCCCATAAAACTGGTCTATGCTTGTTTGTATTGTATATGTATATCTTTCTTTAGATTTAAGTGTGTTGGCATGGTTATAATACATTTGTATCAAGTTTATATAAAAATAGTTTAGCTGTAAGGCCAAGTACCCTACAGGCCTCATCCTGTATGACAGCTGTGCAGTTGGCATACGTATACTCGGGACCTTTACCCTAGATAAGTGTTGTTCAATAAGACAGAAATAGTCATAATCTTTATTCTAGGTAAGTCAGGAGGCATCAAAACAGGGGATGTTGTTGCAGGTTACACCCCAAAGAAACTTTAAAAGGACACTGCAAAACCCACAAGAAGGGCTAGAAATAAAAAAAGATGAGGTAAAAAAGACCATCTGAAACCATCTGGAAAGGATGTGCTATGTCAGCAATACGCACAAACTTGCCAGCCTATAGAATACGTGTACCCCCAAATAATTTGGGCGGTAAATCCAAGTTTTGGCTTAGGAGGAAGGACACCCATATTTTAAGGTATAAGAAAGAGCAGATCATGTTATTTGGGGCGATTGTCACCTACTCCTGCTTGAAGTTTCTTTTAGTTAGTGTTAAGATCTTAGTTCTTCATTCATACTTCGTCTTATTTTGGTGTTAGTCTTAGTCTTATAGCTCTCAGCTCTCGCACAGTGCCTACTCCATCACTCTACCCAAGAGCTGGGGAATCAGACGTCTTTCTCAACCAGGTCATCAGGAAAGAGTGTGAGTATATTAATCCAAAGCACATTATAGAAACATATATCATATAGCATAGAAATTAAGATTGTATTACTCATTTTCTTATTCATTATTGTGCATTTTCTAGATATATCAGGTTGTTATCATTTTATCTACCATTTTATATTTTCTGTTATCTTAATAAAATTTATAAAATTATACAGATTTGACTATCTCTGACTTCCTGTCGTACACCCCAGGGTCCCTTATAATACTTCTGGAGCCTGGTTCGGGACATGAACCTTATTATCTTCTGATCAGAGAAATTGGCGAGCCTATAACCCATTATATTAAATAGATCACCCCAAAAATCAGGCCACAACACTTATTTACTTTCCTTATTTACTTACCTTATTTACTTTCTCCACGGCAATCATGATATTCTAGACCTCTAGCAAATCCCCCCTTAGTCGTCTCTTTTCCAAGCCAAAAAGTCCCACTCTTATTAATCTCTCCTCTTGTAGTACTTTTCCATACCCCTAATCATTTTTGTTGCCCTTTTCTGTAACTTTTCCAATTCCAATGTATCTTTTTTGAGATGGGGTGACCAGATCTGCATGCAGCATTGAAGATCTGGCTGTACCATGGATTTATAAAGAGGCAATATGCTATTTTCTGTCTTATTAGCTATCCCTTTCCTAATGATTCCCAACATTCTGTTAGTTTTTTTGACTGCCACTGCACACTGAGTAGATGTTTTCAGAGAACTATCCACAAGGACTCCAAAATCTCTTTCTTGAGTGGTAACAGCTAATTTAGACTCCATCATTTTATATGTATAGTTGGGATTATGTTTTCCAAAGTGCATTACTTTGCATTTATCACCATTGAATTTCATCTGCCATCTTGTTGCCCAGTCACCCAGTTTTTTGAGATCCCTTTGTAACTTTTCTCAGTTTGCTTTGGATTAAACTATCACTTTTTCCAGATCATTTATGAATTTATGAATATGTTGAACTGTACTGGTCCCAGTACATACCACTGGGGGACACCACTATTTGCCTCTCTCCCTTCTGAAAACTGACCATTTTTTCCTACTCTTTGTTTCCTATCTTTTAACCAGTTACTGATCCAAGAGACGACTTTCTCTCTTATCCCATGACTGCTTACTTTGCTTAGGAGCTTACTGAAAACTGCTCTATGACCTGTGATAAAGTCAGGCCGGATGACTTTAAAAGGGTGTGCCAGGGCTGGTATGAGGGCCTGAAAGGGTTAAAAACCTTCTACCCTGCAAGCAGAAGGGAAAGCACAGCAGGGCCATTAAAGGCATCTGGGCCCAATGAAGGGCCAGGCCAAGGGTATTTAAATCCTGCCTTCCCTAAAGGAGGGGGAGGGAACAAATGCAGGGGAAGCTGCCAGAAGGCATGGAGCAGCTGCAGGAGGAGGTTCCCTCCCAGGCCAGGAGACAGAGCTCCTCTACAGTCAGGGGAGATGAGGTAGTTGAGGGCGCCCTGGCCACAAAACAGGAAGTAAAGCGCGAGACCCACCAGGGGAAGCTGGCAGTTTGCTACAGATCTTTTTAATTTTATGTGCTAGCAATCTGGTTCCATTTTGGTTTAGGTGGAGACCATCCTTCCTCTCTAAGCTCCCCTTTCCCAAAGGGCTCCCCAGTTCCTAATAAATCTAAACCCCTACACCATCGTCTCATCCACACGGTGAGACCCTGCAGTTCTGCCTGTGTAACTGGCCCGGCATGTGTAATTGGAACTGTTTCAGAGAATGCCTCCACGGAGGTCCTGGACTTCAATCTCTGACCTTTCAGACTAAATTTGGCCTTTAGGACTCCTTTCCTATCCTTTTTTGTCACTGGAACCTACATGTACCATGACCACTGGCTGCTCCCCAGCACTACACATAAGTCTGTCTACATGTCTCAAGTGATCTGCAACCTTTACATATTTCTCTCTTATTCCAGCTGAAGCCAAGGCCTGAGACTCCCCTTTGCCAGAGTTTTTATAAATATTTGATTTTTAGCAGCTGCTCTGTTAGCATAAAGCACAGAGTGCTGTATAAGTGAGAACTGAAAACAGTCAGGGCAGGTTGTTGTGGTCGGAGAAACAGAGGCTGATCCCACGGTCTCACACCAAGCAAAGCTCCTGTGAGTTCTGTGTGCTTTCGGTTTTCAAGATCCAAAGCTTACTGAAGTCAGTGTAAGTCTTGCTTTTTATTAGACCCCGGCATCCCAGGATTAAAAACTAGTGATGAATTAGATAATGAATCACCACCCACTGCCAGATTCCTCCACAATGAGTGAAAAAGGAGAGAATTTAATAACAAATAAATTAGATTGGAAGCCCTTTGGGGCAAGGACCATGTCTTCCTGTGTGTTTATACAGCTCCTAGAACAACGGGACTCTGGTCCACTGGGTTCTAACACAATATAAATTATTAATAATAATCATTCTATTTCTCACCAGTCCCAGGGTAACTCTGCCCATCCCACTTCCTCAGTAGCATTTCTGGTGCCAGAGCACCCTATCACTGGAAGAGCATGTTTGAAACCTTGCATTACCAAAAAAAACTCTCATTGGCTGATTATTTCTTGAGGACATAAAACTGTTATGTAACAACTTCTGAGAGCTCCCCCAGATTTTCCATATTGAACCTGATTGTCATGGCATTCATAGAATCATAGAGTATTAGAGCTGGAAGGGACCTCAGGAAGTCATCTAGTCTAACCCCCTGCTCAAAGCAGCACTAACCTCAGCTAAATCATCCCAGCGAGGGTTTTGTCAAGCCGCAGCTTAAAAACCTCTAAAGATGGAGAAGCCACCACCTCCCTAGGTAACCCATTCCAGTGCTTCACCACCCTTCTCATGAAAAAGTTTTTCCTAATGTCCACCCTAGACCTCCCCCACTGCAACTTGAGACCATTGCTCCTTGTTCTGTCATCTGCCACCACTGAGAACAGTCTAGTTCCAGCCTCCCTAGAACCCCCTTTCAGGTTAAAAGGCTGCTATCAAATCCCCCCTCATTCTTCTCTTCTGCAGACCAAACAAGCCTAGTTCCCTCAGCCTCTCCTCATAAGTCTTGTGCTCCAGCCCCCTAATCATTTTTGTTGCCCTCCGCTGGATTCTCCAACTACACCACATCCTTTTTGTAGTGGGGGGCCCAAAACGGGACACAATACTCCAAATGCGGCCTCACCAATGCAAAATAGAGGGGAAGAATCACTTCCCACAATCTGCTGGCAATGCTCCTACTAATTCAGCCCAATATGCTTTTAGCCTTCTTGGCAACCAGGGCACACTGCTGACTCATATCCAGCTTCTTCTCCACTGTAACCCCCAGGTCCTTTTCTGCAGAACTGCTGCCTAACTCGTTGGTCCCCAGTCTGTAGCTATGCATGGGATTCCTCCATCCTAAGTGGAAGACTCTGCACTTATCTTTGTTGAACCTCATCAGATTTCTTTTGGCCAAATCCTCCAATTTGTTTAGGTCCTTCTGTATCCTATCCCTACCTTCCAGGGTAACTTCCACTCCCCCTATCTTAGTGTCATCTGCAGACTTGCTGAGGATGCAATCTACCCCATCCTCCAGATCATTATTGAAGATGTTGAACAAAACCAGCCCCAGGACCGACTCCTGGGGCACTCCACTTGTGACCAGCTGTCAGCTAGACATGGAGCCATTGATCACTACTCATTGAGCCCTGTGATCTAGCCAGTTCTCTATCCATTTTATAGTCTATTCATCCAACCCATACTTCTTTAGCTTGCTGATAAGAATACTGTGGGAGACTGTATCAAAAGCTTTGCTAAAGTCAAGGTATATCACATCCACAACTTTCCCCACACCCACAGAGCCAGTCACTTCTTCATAGAAGGCAATCAGGTTGGTCAGGCGTGACTTGCCCTTGGTGAATCCATGTTGACTTCATTTCAGTCCTTCCTAAAAACTCATTCTCATTAAATCACCTACAGGAAGGGAATTGATACACTCAGGTATTCATTGGTACAAAGCCATTAATACGTGCAAATACCTTCACTGAGTATCAGCCTGATCTTATTACTGTCACGCTTGTCCTCTATGTGTGTTTGCTCATTGCTCACATTTGTAGGGTCATGTCTCAAATTTAGATTGTCAGTGCTGAGAGGCCGAGACCTTGTGTTTCACTTGTTCTGTAAGCATCTAGCACATTCCTGGGAGCTCTAAACATAAAAACAATGCTCTTGCCCACAGTTTTACCTAACCTGCTCTTAGATCTTTGCCACCTTTCTCATTCTCCCTACCAAAAGTGACAAATGACTGTATTGGAAGCCAGCCAGAACCAGTGTGACAGCCACATGCATATCACCCTGCAGAGCAGAGGGGAATTTTGCTCCAGCATTGTAAGTAGAAGTGATTCTATTTCATCAGCATTTCAGGTTTTCACCTCATTTCACCTAATGCTGGAGATGGGCCCAGGATAAGGCGTTTGGCTCTTGATACAAGCCTTCCCGGGTTTTTGGCTCTCTGATTCCACATCATGCCCATGTGGCAGCATGCAAAACTCCTGGGGTACTGCCTGGGAGCTAGAGTACCACTGAGCCCTCTGTCTGAGTAGCTGGGGCTCCCTTTCACACTGTAAAACTGTGACAAGCCACACACCTGAAGCAGATACTGCATTTATACAGCTATACACAGACAGGCACCACACCCAGCTTAGTTCAGTGAATGCTTTCCAGCCATTCACAAACCAACAACAGAGAAACTCCAGATGACTCCTCAGTCCAGGACCTCAGACCACACCATCTTGCTTTGGTCAAAACGCCTGACCAGTGAAGATTATTATCCAGTCCATCCTTCCCTCAAAGTGGAAGGAATGTGCACCAGTTTCTGTTACTGAGCACAGTTTGTCTAAACACTTCACTCAAAAACACACTGGCTAAGATAAAATATTAAATACGTTCATTAACTACAGAAAAATAGATTTTAAGTGATTACAAATGGCTAGTGTAGAGAGGTTAAATGTCATTATCAAAAGAAATAAACATAAAATCTCAGTCTAAGTTATATACACTAGCAAGATCTGAATTAGCAGTGTCTCACTCTTGTTACCTGGTACAAGCCATTCCCTGCTTGGGACTCCCCGCTTCTCTTTCAAAGTCCTTTTGTCTTCCAGATGGTCCTTCAAGTGTTGAGTTGGAAAGAGAGAGAAGCCCGTGATGATGTCATGCTCCCCTTTTTATAGTCTGCTCCAGCTTGCTAGAACAATCAGGGCTTGTGACTTGCAGTGTCGTTCTCATTGGTCAGTCAATTCCCATTGTGAACGTGCTTCCTACAGTGAAGTCTTCATTGTAAACAATTCCTGCTAGTGGAATTTGTTCCTTAATGTGTGAAAGATAGCCATTAATGCTGTCTGGCCACTCCACTGTTGTGCCTGAAAGGCTGTTTATGGAAGTTCCCCACCTTGCAGCATGTTCTAGAAGCATGTTCAACAATGTTTCATAACTTCACATACGATAGCACATACAATCCAACAAGACGTTAATGTTCAGCAGATCAAGACTTTTAAGCTAACGCTAACCAAGCATACCTTGTAAGAACATAACATAATCACATGTCATTGGTGAATGTGGGGTTTCTGGGGTGTTGTTCTCAGACACAGGGTGTCACAGCCAGACTTATTGAGCCTGCATGTGGACATTCAGATCCAGACTTGAATTCCCTCAAAGCTGAAGGCAGGTCATAGCTAGTGTTCCAGTGGAGGCACATTGTTATATCTATCTCAAGTATTTGTATGGCCCATATTACCATGGTATCTGAGTGCATCAGTGCCTTGAATGAACTTATTCTCACCTTGTGAGGTGGGAAAATGCTATTATCCCCATTTTACAGATAGGGACCAGAAGCACAGAGAGACTAATGTCATGTTCTGGTTTCTTTGAGCCCAGTTCAATATTGCCCCATATCTTATGAGTGCCAGGATGGGGTGAAGCAACCACCCCCTTTGCACAAACTACAGGCCCATGGCGAGTCAGGCCCATAGCATGTCAGCAAGTCATGGTTGCCCTGCAGCCCCTTTGCATCAGCTAGATTGGTACAAAGAGGTTGAAGGGCAAGAGAAAGCCCTCCCCTGCCAGGAAATACTCCCACAGTGAGGTGGGCATCTGAGGACAGGGGCAGGCCAGAGGAGGGAGGGGATGGCTTGGTAGCCAGAGGAAGCATGGCTGGGGCATTCTTACATTCTGGTGACTTTGTATCTCTGCTGTGGCCCCCAGCAGCCTTTGAACAGTAGAGAGGTAAGCCATATCCTCCTTGTCTCTGCACTAGCTCCAGCACAAGGGCTGGAATGAATCTGACCCTTAGATTCCCTCTTGGCTTTCTGGGACTGATTCTCCATTGTCCGATAGGTAGAGCAGTCATTTACATCTACCCAAAGTGTTACCACATATGAATCCACTGTGTTTGTGGCTCTGTAAATTAGAAAAATCTTGCTTTGACTCAAAGTGAGCCAGTTTAATCCAGACGTCACAGAAGGAAAATGCAGACAGAATATAGCCCAGATTTGGTTTACACTGCAGCACTTTCCTGATTACATCCACAATGAGCTAGAGAGAGCAAGATGATTTTGGGGTCCTCTTGAACATTGGTCAGAACTTCATGAGTAACCAGCAGATGCAATGATAAATTTTATTGTCTGTATTCTACCCAATCACTACCAAGCCTTGGACTAGAAATGAATGAACCATTAGCTCAAGGAGCTAAAAAAGGAAGACAGTTTATGGGCAATTCTGAGTCTATTTAGACTATGAATATTCATGGTCTATCTGGGCAATTTCATATTCATGCTTAGATAATGCAGATTTATGCTCACACACAAAGTGACTTGTGAATATTTATAGGCTTACACCTGGACATTATCTGACAGATCCATGAATATTCATGATTACATCATCTGAATGAAAGGAGAAGGGCCCACCTGGAACCTGAACTATGGTCCTGAGAAGGCAATTTTGCATGTCCATTGTGGCTTGCTGACAACCTACACAGACAAAAATAGCATGAACAAGACAGCTACAGATATGGCACTAAATGATTCCAGGGATTGTTAAAGGGCTATGCAGCTTTTCACCTAGGGCTTGTCAAAATTTTCCATCACAACTGCTTTTTGACAGAAAATTGGGCTTTTGACACAACTTCAGAAATTGAGTTTTTATTAAACATATTTGCTTTCCATGGAAAAATTCAGTTTTCAGCTGTATGGGATGTAGGTCTGGAGCGGGGTGAGAAACCAAGCAGGAAGGCCAAGACTATGGAACAGGCTGGAAAGTTGGAGGGAGGCAGATCTGCTTGTCAGTCTTGACACAAGTTTCAAGGACCAACTTGGCCACAGAGACTGAATTCGCTTCTCTCCCAAGAAGCATGTCAGGGCTGGAGAACTCTGGTAGGGCAGAGGGGGAGGGGCTGTTTGGACTGACACTGTTCATGCTACACCTGTCCTAGGCTAAGGCCCCCACATGGGGGACAAAAAGGGTACGCTTTATCGGGGCCCAGCCCAGCCTGCAACCCCCCTTACCATGAGGAAAAAATTGAGGCTAAATTGTAGATCATGCCTAAGGCTATTTATAGAAACTTATTTCCCTGTGTCTATGTATCTACTGTCCAGATCTTGTGAGATGTGCTGGAGCCAGTCAGAAGCAGGGTTCGAGCAGTCCCAAGCAACATTCTGAACAGTGGGTTGCTGTCCTGCTGGCCCAGCCCAGGCCCTTCTCTGGAACAGAGAGTGTGCGCTTGTGCCGTTAAACTAGGACTTGCAGTCTGAGACTGAGAGACAGCGAGATTTGAGCTCCTCTCTGTGACATGCTCCATCGTATCAAGATCAAGAACTACCAGGCCCAGAGTTCCTTGTGCATAGGCTGGCGGGAGGAAGGGAGGGACAGCTGGTCGGAGGGGCAAAGCACCATTAGACAGTGGGAGCAAGTGCAGCTGCTTCTTCTGTTAGGTTATGCAGGCCCAAAATATGTGAGTAAGTGCTTAATTCACTCCCAGTTACACACCCACATGCCCATGTCTGGAAGTGGCTATATATACAAATCAGGCAGCCAGCAATGCAAGGAGGTAAAAGAAAGGGAACTAAAAAAAGTTAAAATCTATCACCAATCTACCCTCCAGTTTTTCAAATCAGACAAGGCCCTCCTGCAGTCAGGCAATATACTTGTTGTTATAAATGTGTATGGGTAGGGTTTTGTGGCCTACCTTGTGCAGGAGGTCAGACTAGATGATCATATTGGTCCCTTCTGACCTATGAGTCTATGAGTCTAACTAGGGAAGTAGATGAACAAAATCAAGATGAAAATGACTTCATCATGTGTGGCACTGGCAATTGATGACAAAGAAAAACTGCCAGAACACGCATCATGTGACTCCAAGCTAATGCTTAAAGATATTCAGATAGTATCATTAGCACCGCCACATTCAGAAGATTTACAAGAAGCAGCAGAGAGCAGTGCTGCACTAGCTGATTCTTGTCTTTTCAAAGATCCAGGTTTGTGGACTGAAAACGTAACAAATTCTATCCATCAAAAATTGTTCTATCTGGTGTCCTGACTTTTGAAGAAATGAGGAAGCTAGCAAAGTCAATAGCAAAAGATGTTGATGGGGGGCTAATTCATGATTTTGCAATGAAAAAGACCAGAAAAATAAAGCTTTAAAGTTAATTGGCCTAATTATAAAATGTTTGCAGTCACAGTGGACCATTAGAATAAAAAAATCAAGGCGTTGACAGGATATAATACCTTTATAATGACCAAAAAGTTACAAAATAGTCAGCAAAGTTGTAGGACTCTCAGGCTGGGTGTTATGTTAAAGAAAAATAGCAAAGGGGGGCATTTTTCAGAAATGTAGACTATGTAACAATAATTTCAGAATTCAAACCTTTTTCATGGCTCATGAGATTGTATGTATGGGATGAGGGAATGTGGTATGTGTGTGGGAGTGGGCCCATGTTACAAATTTGTACTGGGACCGAAAAAATTATAGCTTGGGCCCTGGTCCTAGGATAAATCCAGAAGTTCATGCCTTTCAGGCCAGTACCAGATTCATTCAAAGAACTAAAGATACCCCTAGTGTGGCCAATGCCACCTTCCAGGAAATACATCAGACCTATTTCTCCCTATCACTACTGACAACTCCAATGTCCTTGTGTGCAGTCTCAAGGCTTAAAGGCTTAACATTATTTGGTTCACTTCACTCTCCTTCTCCCCATATATCCAGTCTCTAAATCTAGTTGCTAACTCTCCTTCATTATTAACACCACAATCTGTCCTTTTCACTGCTCTCTAGGTTCTGATATGATATCCTCCTCCCTTTATTTGTGTAAGAGTGGCTAAAACCCATCCTCTGTGCAAATCATCAGTGTGCTCTGGAATACAGGCCTGGGGAAAGGATCGTTACGGAAAGTAGCCAAAAGGCAAACTTCGAGTAAGGAGGATCACACAGAGCCTCCATTACAAACACCATGACCCATCATAGGATCATAGAAGATTAGGATTGGAAGGGACCTCAGGAGCTCATCTAGTCAAACCCCCTACTCAAAGCAGGACCAACCCCAACTAAACCATCCCAGTCAAGGCTTTGTCAAGCCACAGCTTAAAAACCTCTAAGAATGGAGATTCCACCACCTCCCTAGGTAACCCATTCCACTGCTTCACCACCCTCCTAGTGAAAAAGCTTTTCCTAATATCCAATCTAGACGTCCTTCACCGCAACTTGAGACTATTGCTCCTAGTTCTGTCATCTATTATACTGTCATCATTATAAATCCATTTTATTCTTGTGCATAATTTGCTACAAGCCCCTGGAAAATGATCATCCGGTGTTTGCCAGGAGTCAACATCACAGTAGCAAACAATTTCTAAGAACTACTAGCAGCAAGAGCTAAATCACGACGCTCGAGATATGTCAGCTTGCCTTTGTTCATGCTCCACTGCACTTCATCCTATCTTTAAAAGTGATTCAACACAACACATAGCTCACTGGAACCTTAGGTAACCCATTTTCCAGTATCCTGATGCTGCCCAACAAGTGTTTCCTATGGACCAAGATTGCTTCTATAAAACCGCATGGCAGGTCCCTTGACCTAAATTCACTGAGGCAGTTGAAAGATATGGGGCCATGTAAAAATTCCTACGGGCCAGTAGATACCACTTCTTCCTGTCTGCCCTCACTGTAGCTAGGCATCTGGCACTTCCTATTGACACAGCCTCCCTCATAAAGGAAAGCACTGCACCCGTCACTCTTGGGATGGGCAGGTGGACTGTGCATGGCAGTTAGCGGAGTGGTAGAGGGGCTCAGCGCTGTCCTAGCTGCTGCAATCAGTTCCTTAATCTAGTCTGTATACTCAGATCTCTGGTATGTCGTCCCATTGAAGTGCTGAACTCTGTAGGGTGATATCTCTGCTTGAAATGCAATCCAGCAGCCTAAAGAACTATCTCTTACAAGTTTCTGTTCCCAGCCAGTGTTGAACAAATAGCCTTCATGAAGCATAATCTGCCCTCCTGTACACCTGCAATGGGCTGTGATCAGCATTTGTGTGAATACTAGGAATGGGCAACTAAGGGCAGGTTCGGCGCTTCCTAGCTCCAACTGGAAGCGCCAAAACACCATGAGAGATCTGTTCCAAAGAGTAAGAGGAAATGGGATAGGTGTGGAACCTCTTTAGGGGTAACTGTTGTGTGAGAACATAGCACAACCATTTAACATGCAAAAATGTCTGGAAGCATAGATGCTCTGAATTGTGCAAAGAATGCTAGCAATGCTTAGGAGCACCAGCTTATGCCTGAAATGGTGCCTCATTTAATCGCGATGGGTCCGTGAAAACTTCTCCCACATGCAGTAGGGCTTGTATAACATCCAACACAGGCACTCAAAATTGAGTCAAATCAAAGCAATGGTGAAAAAAATGCAGGCAAAATCATCCACTTATCCTGTCATTCTCTCAGCTTGCCCGTTGTTGTGATTTTTTATCACCAGGCACATGATATTTAGGGGATTTTTTAAAAAATAATCCCCAGCTCTGGATGTCAGATGGTTATATGAGAATCTCAGTTTTCACTCACATTGTTTTAAAAGAAATTCTAGCTTTCATGGTTGCAAAGAAGAGCTTGAGAACAAGGCTCTGAAAGGACCAAGAACTGAAGAGACACATAAGAAGAACCCCAAAGTTATCATTTTAAAATGGCACAGTTTTAAAGCCAATCTCATGATTCTGGGGAGGGGGCTCTTTGAGTTTGACAATACTGCTCCACTGAGAAATGTTGCCCTTTAATTAGCATTTCCCCCAGTTTTCATCCTGACTGATAGAAGCACAGGAATGCCCATAGCAGATAATGGTCCAGTGAGTCCAGTTTTCCATGTCTGACAATGTTCAACATTAGATACTTCCGAAGAAAATGTAATGCCCCTCTCCTTCCCCTCCACCTACACAGTAGATAATTATGCAGTAAGATGTTAGTCGGAAAGTTTCTTCCTAACCTCAGGCAGTTGATAAAAAACTAACTAACAATATTATGAAGTTATTCCAGTTCCACTCAATTACTAGCACTCTCATCATCCTCTGCCATCTCTTTCTCTGTACTGTGACTAGCTCAGATTTTGATAGGGGCTTCTAGTTGCTATTTAATTACAAACAGTAATAATTAATAAGTGGCTGATGTCCTAAACCATGAAGGATGTTATTAGTTATACTGTTTTACCCTATCTAATGGGTGAAATTCTTATTTTCCACAGAAGTGTCTAAACAATTTTTGGAAATCCTACTGCTAAACTCTTTCCCTCTATAATACCTTGTGGTGGGAGATTCCACAGGTTTATTATGTACTGCGGAATACAAACATTTCCTTTTGTCATTTTAAAAAATGCTGCTTTTTAGTTTTGTGGATATCCACAGCATTTCTGGGACATGAGTTATCAGGCTGAAAATGTGTCCCCTCTTCTAGTCTCAGGATATGCTGGAATATATGCATCCTATTCCATAAAACCCTTCAGTTGACAGCTTTCAACCACTATCTCCTTGTTAGTCACTCTGGGTCTAATCCTCAATTTGGTGTAGTAGGAGGCTTTCCTGAAGCACTGTTTACAGGCTGCCTTTGATTGTCCAGCGCTCTGATATTAGCTATGCAAATCACAGAGAACTGAGTACATGGAATATAATGAACACAAAGCTCTCCTGCTGCTTAAATTCTAAGACGGTATCCTGGTGGTTTTCTATGGGTTTTTTTTTTAATGTTAAATTATTTTGTACGCCTAGGAGAGAATTAGCAACATGACTGCAATAATCATTGTATCCTTAGAAACAAGGGAGGGAACCAAAAAAACCCAAACCTGTCATCTTATCTTTCAGAAGCCCAGAGAACTCCAGTACAATTTTCAATTATCTGAATTGATTCCTCCCTAGCAATATTATTTACTCTATCCCAAGGGCAGCCAAACTTTGCCCAACTAAAGGATCCCAAAGGATCATCAGTTTGAAACCATCTTCATCTTTAATAGGGAGGTGCAGCCTACAGAGACCATAAATGCCAGCATGCAAAGAGCCTTCTCCTCAGAGAGGTTCCTAGCTACCACCATGATAGGCAACTTAGCCCTAAGACAGATGGCTGAATGGCTGGATGGAACATCCCCTACTCAAATCAGGATGAAAGATGCCACGGAGATCTGTAGTCACCACACTCTGCACTTCATGGAAGCAGCAGCGGATTCTGTGCAGGACTACATTTGACCCTGGGTTGCCCTTTGACCAACCCACCCTACAATACTTTTTGAAATTGCAAAGAAATTTCAATCTCAGGGCTTTCCATCTGCATGTTTTTGTCTATCTAGATTCTGATATAGTCCTCATCACCATGCTATCTGAACACTTCACACACAACTAGGGTGGCTTAAATGCATTTTCCTTGCCATGGCATATGCAACAAAGCAGCCATAGTGTCATCCGTTAATGGATATATCCCTGCCACACCCCTGAGAGATCATGATAGTGTTGTATAATCCCATTTTACAGACAGAGAACTGCAGCACAGTGAGAATGACTTGCTCAGGGTCCCGCGAGTCTTTAGCTGAACTTGGAACTGAACTCAACTCTCCAGAGTTCTAAGTTCTCACAAGGTCCTTCTCAGAGAGTTCTCAGAGGGTCCCACTTTCCCCTTTTCACTCCCTGCCCAAAAGAGAAAATTATGAGATGGAAGATGTTATAGCCAATCAGTTACTTCCTGAGAACAAGAGGTAAGATGGTCACAATCAGGGCAGGCAGGCAGGCAGGCAACCAACCATGGCTGGATGTAGGACACTCTGTCAGAACTACCAGGCAGTTGGTAGCAATGTTGAACAGACTGGAGTGGCTGCTTCCATTAGGTGCCTATGGGTCACCTGATTAGACCTTTGCTTGTGGATTGGCTGGACCCTTAGGACACACAGGTAATTACCTCAGATGACTCATCAGGCTCAGAACTCTCATCACAGTCAACGAGAGGAGATCAGCACAACTACCTAATGCTGTCTGGTCCTCCTAGCCCCCACCTTTGTGATTATTCACCCATTGTATCCTGTCTGAACTCGGAACTCGATGGGGAAGGAATTCAGGCCCACACCCACAAAGGGACTTAGGGGCTGTTGCTCCTCCAACTCCCTCCACCCACCCATTTTGTGTGCAATTAGGCATGCTATGTAGGGCCCCACAGATGAGGTAGGAAGGGCAGCTCCTCTGATCCTAGCGACCCCTGGTTTGAGGATCACACTGGGGCATGTGTGTGAGACAGGCATCCAGACACCTGCCTGAGGCAGCAGTGTGCATGCCAGAGGCAGAGGGCCTAACAAACTTTTAAAGCTCAAATGTAGGTGCCGAGTGAATTTAGACATGTACAGGGTTAGGCAACAGCAAGCAGGAGATTTGTGGATCGCAGTGGTGCCTAAATATCGGACTAAGCTGCATAAGTATCTTTGCGGATCAGGGCCTCTCTGCTTTATTTGTGTGTAGAATGTGTAATACATTGGGGCTTTAACCCTTGTTTGGGTCCTTTGTGCTATCACAGTAGAAATAGCAATAATAAAAAAGGGCAGGATTTTATGGCAAATTTGTTTTTGTGTGTTGATTTTTATACTTTCTTCTAGAGAATTAAAAGACCTTCCATATACATTAGTCTCAATAGGGCAAAGAACTAATTAGCTGTAATCTCAGTTAATCTAGACCTCTCATCTGAGCTAGTGCACTGAAAATAGTAGTGTAGCCATAGTGGCATGGGCAGCAGAACAGGCTAGCAGCCCTGAGCACAAAACCACCTCAAAACTATGGGTAGGTACTTGGTGGATAGCCCAGGCCACCATTTCCTGCTGCTTGTTCTATAGCAGCTGCGGGTACTGCTCTTAGGCTGCCAGCTTGATGAGAGCTAGCATAAGTATGTCTACATGAGCTAGGTGTCACACATCCAGCTTGTAGTGTAGTCGTAGCGTTAGGGGACCTGCAGCCCTTTTGGTAGTGACTAATTTTCCTGTTCTTTCTTTTCAAGAATTTGGCACCCCTGCTGTGCTTTGAGTTTCTTGATTTTTTTCCTAGAAAGGTATTTATAACCATCTATTTTCATTAGCAGCTTCTGCAGGCTTAAGTGAGCCAAAGAAACTGAAGTGAACTCTCATTCCTAGACGTCATCCTTTCAGTTCACAGCTGAAGAACATGGACACGAGGTCTGATCCAAAGTGCATTGAAATGAATGCAAAAACTCAAACTGATTTCAGTGGGTTTTAGATCAGGCTCAGTGAGTGCGGGACATTTGTCCCAGGATGTTCATACCATGCTCATTATGTGGGGAACAGAGGATAACACGGTGATTATGACAGTTCTCGGACAGAAAGATGGACTTCAGTCTCCGACATTGTCAAGCCAGCATATTTTACAAGCGCTAACATCATGCACACACCAAAGGGAAGGTAAAAGTCTACATTTATTCAAGCACACTTACAACAACACTGCTGCAGGTCAAATTCACATATACAAAAAGATCAGCGCATAACTAGAGCAGAATCTGTTTATGAACAGAACTTCAGGTCCAAATTCTGCTCTCCTTTGTCCCCTTTGCATATCTAGAGACTACAGGCTAACACTGCTTATTTCAATGGCTTTACCCAGTGCAAGGAGGAAAGCTCGGCTCCCTCCCCTCCCAAAAGTTCATTTAAATCCTTTCACTCACGCAGTCGGGGTTTTGTTTGTATCTTAGCAGCAGCAGGTGAAAACAACAAAAACCTCATATTGCTCTATCCAGATGGCTGCTGTGTTGCCTATAGTCTGCGCAAGAGCACTGCCTGAATGGAACCATCACGCAGCCCCATGTGCTCTACTTTAGCATGGAGAGACTGTTGTGAAAGGGAAGCCAGATCCTGCATGGACAGTCCTGGGCATCATGCTTTCCTGGGGCACAATCTGCCATTGGCTGGTATCTTCAGTGCTGGGGAGAAGTGCCCGCACCAGCCCATTCTCTGCAAGTTGTCTCTGTCAAGCTGCCTGCTGCTCCTTTTGCAACAGATCTCTGCTGTTTTGGCTTCCAGATCGAATCCACTTAGAAGGGTGAACTGGGGGTGGGAGGGAGGGCATTCAGAAGCGGAACCAAGATGCAGTTTGATCATTTTATCTGCACAGTCTGGGTGCCATCGGAATACATTAACTCCTTCATTTATCATGGCTCTATCATTAGAAATCTCAATTATTTCTGAATGCCACACTGACAAACTGTTTAATTAGCTACTTCACTGCGTTAATCACTTCTCGGAAACAAGGAAGAACTAAAGGCATCAGCACAGGGCCCCATTATTTTTTATAGAAATGTACGCAGGATGGAGGGAGCTGTAATAAATGTCCCCATCGTTACATGGAGAGAAAGGTCAAACATTAGTGCTGCATTCATATATCTTAAGCCATTCACAAGGAGCACAGACCTGCCAGCTAGTGCCTTTTATACAAGGGATGACTATAAACAGCCTGAAAAACAACCCCTAGAACCAACTCACTTTTCACTTTCACAATTCAGAGTGATGTTGCTCTTGTACCGCAAAGGACAGATATGTTGCATGGGCTAGCGGCTCAGAGGAAATAACCCTTAGGAACCTTTTATAGAAAGGTTCTCCAAGACTTTTCATTAACTTCAATTGCAGGCTCCATTTTGCTTTGCTTTATGAAATTAATTTTGAGTTGGATTGACAGCGTTAGGAGTTGGGAGGACCTGACTGGATGGGATGGATGTGGTGACTCATGACTCACTAGAAAGAGTCAGTGACCACACTGGTGTAAAACTACATGCATGAGAGAAGAATGAAGCCTAATGGTTGCATTAGCCTCAGAACATGCACAGCACCAGCAATGGGAGCGCAAGCTTCCCACAGATGCTGCCGCACTGATGTGCTTTGAACGAGGGGCACCATCCAAGAGTTAGTTCAGTCTCCATGGTCCAGTTAGTCTTCAGTCTCTACTAGCACAGCCAACAGGCATTAGAAATATGATAGATTAGATCTGACTGTCCTTCTATTTATTATCTTGTATCCATCTCTGGGGTATAACTCACAGGTATAGTGTCTGTGATGTAGACACCTGTCCACTAATCAATGGAACTAGACTATCAAATTCACTTCACATCGACCAGCAAAGAGCCATCAGATGGTAACAGAAATCAACTAGCAGAGATCTGTGGTGGATTCAAACTGGCAATCTAGAGATAAAAGCCAGATACTTATATGGCCCTCATGACTGTAGCAACTCACAATTATTATTGGATTAGTCTTCACAACATCCTAAGGAAGTGGGGAATTCTTTGCACCACCAGCTATGGCAATGTGGCGTACCATCCCCAATTTCTAGGGGAACAATTGAGGCACAGAGGAGATTAAATAACTTACTCAAAGTCATACAGGAAGTTTGTGGCTGAGCCAGGAATAGAACCCATAAAGGGTGGCTCTAGCCCCTGGACCATCTTTCCTATCTTCAGCAAAGGAATTGGCTCAGCTTGAAGCCAGACCCACCCAGTTGCTGGTCGCCCTCTGATTAAAAACTATTGCTTTAAAGGGGCAAATCAAAAGAAAGGAAGGATGAAACTGGAAGAGAGCAGTATTCCCATATGACATGAGAAATAGATGCACCGATTAAAGTAGCAAAAGAAGATTGGCTTCAACAATTGTGCATCACTATAAAGAGCTCTTTTGCGGCAAATTCCACTAGGAAGGCCTACCAAACCATCAGGACTCTTTCAAAAGTTTTCTCGGGCAGGAAAAATATCATTTTACCCAACCCTTGAGGTGAGTATTGCTGTGGATTGTATGATATGAGCAAAACGAATTCTAAGCTGGATGTGAAAGAGGAAGAGGAGCTCTATGCAAGAAGCTCAGCTTCTCTGGATGAAACTTGTCCTACAATCAAAGAAGTTGAGGATGCGATGCAGACTCCAAAAAGCAATAAAGCTTCTGAAGTGGATAATATACAAACAGAGCTAATTAAAATGGGTGGAGAGGCACTCATCCAGGCACAGCATAAGCTTGTCATTGTGACTTGGGTGTCTGGAAGATGACTCAAGACACAGTTCCTGAATGTTTCTATTCATAAAAAGGGGGACCCAGCTGCTTGTGGAAATTACTGCCCAATATCATTATTGACATATCCTAGCAAAACATTGCTGCCCATCGTCCTGAAATGAATTGCGCCCAACAGAGAGTGGATAGGGTGCTCACACCCACGCTATCCTGGAAAGGGTTAATCTGGCTCAGAAGGGGTTAAGGAACCCGAGAGGCCACACCTGAGGGAAAGTTAGGCTTGATAAGAAAGCGCTGATGGAGGATGGAGCCCAGCTGGAGCCTGCAGGAGCAGGCAGGGTTGGTATAAGGTCAGGAAGTGTGAGCAGAAGGGGCAGCATGTGGAAGCCTGGAATCACTCTCAGAGCCTAGAGAGGGGAAGGAGGAAATCCAGGGGGGGGAGAAATCGTCCTGGGATTCTGGCCCTGCAAGAAGATTTACCCAGAGGTATGGTGGAGAAAGAAGCCTGAGAGATGTGAATAAGAAGCAACGCAAGGAAATGGCAGCAGGGTTTTGTGATGGAGCAGCCGTCGGCTGCTGATTGTAAGGTCCCTGGGCTGGAACCTGGAATAGAGGGTGGGCCTAGATTCACTTACCAGCCCCTGGGGAAGTGGCATGGCCTTGAATTGGAGAACTGCTGAGAACAGTACCCAGCCAGTCAGTTCAGGGAGACTTTGATACCCCAGAATGGGAAAACTATAGTGACCCTGCTGGAGAGCAAGCTATGAACAGGGAGCATAGTAGCTCCTGGAGTGGAAGATGGGCCCGAGGGCAAACAAGAAACAGAAAGGTGCATCAGACCAGGCAGAGCTATTCCCCAAACAGGAGATGCCCCAGAGGGGAGTAGAGAACCTGTTATAGAGAGAACTTTCTGGCTGAAGAACAAGCTGGATTTAGAAACAAGGGAGTGGCGGAAGCGGAAAACATCTACACAACCATTTTACAACCTCTCAGAAATAGCCCCGCTGACTGTCACCACCAGTGGGTGTTTAATTGCAGTGGCGATGAACCATTAAAGATGCTACATAAAACTGGACTTCTGGTTGCTGTTCTAGCAGCACTCCAGCCATTTGGAGAATGGAGAAGCAAAGGATTTACTATGAAGTGTAAAATGAAATTGCTGCCATCTCTTTATCTTCAGTATCTTGCTATATGCATGTGAGAAATGGATGCTAGGGAAACAAGACCATAAGCAGCTTCTGCCTTTGACTTGAAATGGTACAGACAATTGCCGCAAATTAGCTATATCTCGCACATGGTAAACAAAGAGGTAATCACCCGAATTTGCAACATAACCAGAGTGATCCCTGATATCGTGACTATGACCAGACAAAGAAAACTTGAGTTTGTGGTACATCTGAGTCAGATGAGCAGAGGAAGATTGCTGAAGCAAGTTTTGCAGGGATTGGTGCCAGGGGGACACATAGTGTGGTTGGTTGGATGGGATGTGGTATGGCACATTTCTCAAGGCTGTGTGAAGACTGCAAAACGTAGAGGAAGACTACTGGCCAATGACTCCTGTGCAGTGTTTACTATTCATGGCAATGTGTTTTTTATGGTGCTTTGAACTATGAGAATAATAAAATAATAATAATACATCATTTCTACCTCTGATTTCTTTCATTAAAGTACTTCTTCTGTAGCTAGCTATAGAGTGAAGTCACTGAAGGCTTTAGATTTCTGAAACAGATATATTTAATGCAGGGAGATGTTCTGGCTCACAGACTCCAATTATTTTAATATAGGGCCTGCCCATAAAACATACAGTCTCCCTTGTTTTCTGCAAACTCATTAATAAACATTAATGTATGGGGATATAAAAGTAATTCATTAGTTTGTTGACACACAATTTCTTATCTGTGTGTGTGATGCCATTGAGCCCGTTACTGATGCTTTTTTAATGGTGCAGTGTCATTAAGCAGTAATGTTAGTACTTCTATTAATATCATTTGGTCTGGTTCTTAATAACTGTGCCACTGGCTCCAGCATCTTCTGCAAGACTCAAGCAGGTGGATAATATATCTCTCAGCAAAACAACAGCATATCTGCTGGAACGTTCAGCATCTTATTGGGCTGCTGAATCACAAGGGTCTCAAGTCCACAGGGCTGCTAGCTTTGAATGAAGCATTTGAGGAAATCTGGTAAATAACTATTTTACCCCAAAATCTGTTGGTTTCCTGAAACATGAATATGCTTAAGCAAGTTAGCAGCTGGTTATCACAAGAGCTGGATGAATAACTAATTTTTGGTTCACTTACAGTTTTGGAAATTTTTTTTTTTTAAATCAGTTAACATTAAATAAAACATGTTTTGTTGCAGGAAGGTTTAATAAGGACAACAAAAATGAAGGGCTAAATTCACAAAATACTATCAGAGAAGATGTAACTCTCCACCCCTTGTAATCTCTAACCAACAGGTTGGGGCACTCATCTAGGATGTCAAATGCAGGTTTGAATAGCCACCCCAAAGCAGGGACTTGAAGGTATGGTTTCCACAGACCAGCTAAGTGCCTGATTATCAGCCTATTGGCTAGTCTGTACAGTGTATTTCTCAATCGCACCTGGTGAAGTTGTTCCACTTAGTATAAAATATATGAATAGCCATTGAGCCAAAATGAATGACTCTATAACCTAATGGTTAGGGCAATCACCTTGGGGCAAGAGACACCTGAGTTTCAGTTCCCTAAAATAGTGGAATTGCTTCAGCAGAAGAGACAGAGTGAGACATCTCTTCTTCAAGAATACCCTCATAGTAAGGACACTTACCAGACAGAAGGGAGGCCTTGGTCAAATCCCTGCTCTGGAGTGGGGCTTCAAACTTTGACCTACCACATCCCAGTTGAGTGTTCTAACCACTGGCCTGAACATTTTCCCTGTACAACAGCTAAGGACTTCCAAAGAGTGAATGCAGGTCAAGCTCTGCAGGAATGTGTTCTGCATGAGGTGCTGAGGTAACATTGGTGAGTGGGGGATAAATTAGATAGATATGTTACAACGCAGGACCTCAAACTCTTGTTTGAGTAGGAAAGGAATTAAATTTGGACCTACTCTATTTTTCCCTAAGATGTAATTTTCATCATTTTTAAATTCTTAGGTATTTATTCTGTTACTGATTTGAGAGCCTGCATATGTTTTTTTTTAATTATTATTTTAAAAGATTTACATTACTTTTGAGGGTCTGATCTTGCACTCCCTACACAGGACTCAGGATCTAGGTCTAAATACACATCAGTAAGAGGGGGCTGTAGTGATCAATGGCTCCATGTCTAGTTGGTAGCCGATCACAAGCGGAGTGCCCCAGGGGTTGGTCCTGGGGCCAGTTTTGTTCAACATCTTCATTAATGATCTGGAGGATGAGGTGGATTGCACCCTCAGCAAGTTTGCAGATGACACAGCTAGAGGAAGAGGTAGATATCCTGGAAGGTAGGGATAGGATACAGAGTAACCTAGACAAATTGGAGAATTTGGACAAAAGAAATCTGATGAGATTCAACAAGGACAAGTGCAGAGACCTCCACTTAGGACGGAAGAATCCCATGCACAGCTACAGACTGGAGACCGACTGGCTAGGCAGCAGTTCTGCAGAAAAGGACCTGGGTGTTACAGTGGATAAGAAGCTAGATATGAGTCAGCAGTGTGCCCTGGTTGTCAAGAAGGCTAATAGCATATTGGGCTGCATTAGTAGGAGCATTGCCAGCAGATCGCGGGAAATGATTATTCCCTTCAATTCAGCATTGGTGAGGCCTCATTTGGAGTATTGTGTCCAGTTTTGGGCCCCCCACTACAAAAAGGATGTGGAGAAGTTGGAGAGAGTCCAGTGGAGGTCAACAAAAGTGATTAGGAGGCTGGAGCACAGGACTTATGAGGAGAGACTGAGGGAACAAGGCTTGTTTAGTCTGCAAAAGAGAATGAGGGAGGATTTGATAGCAGCCTTTACCTACCTGAAAGGGGGTTCCAGGGAGGATGGAGCTTGGCTGTTCTCAATGGTAATAGATGACATAAAAAGGAGCAATGGTCTCATGTTGCAGTGGAGGACGTCTCGGTTGGATATTAGGAAAAGGTTTTTCATTAGGCGGGTGCTGAAGCACTGGAATGGGTTACCTAGGGAGGTGGTGGAATCTCCATCTTTAGAGGTTTTTAAGCTGCAGCTTGACAAAGCCCTGGCTGGGATGATTTAGCTGAGGTTAGTCCCTCTTTGAGCAGGGGGTTGGACTAGATGACTTCCTGAGGTCCCTTCCAACTCTAATATTCTATGATTTGGCCACTCCAGGATGCTGAAGTTGTTGTGATGCCTATACTTAAATAAAAGAGAACTGGAACCGTGATACTGCTTTTTGAAAGCAATGGTCTTACTAGAGGCCTGATCCTGCAGTCTTTATGCTGCCCTGTGAAATCAAAGGAAGTTTTGGCTGTGCAAGGACTGCAGGACAGGGATGCCTTAGTACAGGATATGCTCAGTCTGGGCTTGTGATTGCATTGTCCTGTCTTTGCACAATTTTGTGCAGAGGTACTGATGAATAAATGATAGGCTGCATCTAAAAGACTGTATGGAAACTCTGAGTGCTACTGTATGACAGCTAAATGAAGCAGATTATATGCCTGCTTTCTGTAGAGCCTTCATTTAAGGACATGTTTCTCAGCTTCAAACAGGAAGATTGATCTAGAGAGTGAGAGTAAAAAACAAATCCTTCAACAATAGCACTCCAAATTACAGGGACACAAATTGAATGTAAGTGCCTGCTAACCATTAGCTGTTTAATTATATTGGATGTTTAATTACATCTTAGAGATTGCTGAACTCATCTACCCCACTAAATTCACTGGAGTCATTCCTGATTTAGATCAGGATAAGTGAGGGAAGTATCAGATCCTGTGCCTCTCATATTTTCAACCACTAATAAAGGCATCAAAATACACCAAGATTCTGTTCTTGTGATATATCAGACACTTCCAAAAATAAGGTCCAAGCAACTCTGTTCCCACAAGATGAATTTCCAAGCCAAGAAGAATCTGAACTTTTAGCTGTTTTGCTGACCCTTTGGAGGGTCAGACATTGCTGATGGTTGTAGACTTAATACTATGTAAACTAGGGAGTACAGGTTACATAGCAATTATTTTGAGACCCACTAAGTGTAATTACTTAGCCAGCTCCAGCACCTTGCCATTGCTATGTGCAATAAATGCATGCTATTCACCGGAAACCCTTCTGTAGTTGTTATGTAGGTAAGTGATAGTTACATAGTATTTGTGTTCCACAGTTTAAAGGCACACTGTCAAGTTATTGAGGCCCATTGATTGGCTTTTGAAAAAGAAAAATAAGAAAAGGTTAGACAAATCAGAGGATTGAGCCAAAATAAATCTAATGAGATTCAACAAGGACAAGTGCAGAGTCCTGCTCTTAGGACAGAAGAATCCCATGCACTGCCACAGACTGCGGACCGACTGGCTAGGCAGCAGTTCTGCAGAAAAGGACCTGGGGGTTACAGTGGGTAAGAAGCTGGATATAAGTCAGCAGTGTGCCCTTATTGCCAAGAAGGCTAATGGCATATTGAGCTGTGCTAGTAGGAGCATTGCCAGCAGATCGAGGGAAGTGGTTATTCCCCTCTATTCAGCACTGGTGAGGCCACATTTGGAGTATTGTGTCCGTTTTGGGCCCCCTACTACAGAAAGAATGTTGAAAAATTGGAGAGAGACCAGCAGAGGGCAACAAAAATGATTAGGGGGCTGGAGCACAGGACTGGCTGAGGGAACTAGGCTTGTTTAGTCTGCAGAAGAGAATGAGGAGGGATTTGATAGCAGCCTTTAACTATCTGAATGGAGATTTCTGGGAGGATAGAGGTAGGCTGTTTTCAGTGGTAGTAGATAGCAGAACAAGGAACAGTGATCTCAAGTTGTAGTGGAGGAGGTCTAAGTTGAATAGTAGGAAAATCTTTTTCACTAGGGGGTTGGTGAAACACTGGAATGGGTTACCTGGGGAGGTGGTGGAATCTCCATCCTTGCAGGTTTTTAAGTTGCGGCTGGACAAAGCCCTGGTTGGGATGATTTAATTGGCATTGGTCCTGCTTCAAGCAGAGGGTTGGACTCGATGACCTCTTGAGGTCCCTTCCAACCCTAATCTTCTATGATAAAAGAAAATATACATAATCATGTTATTAAACAAATCTAATAAAGCTCAGTTGCACAGTGAGTGACATAACCGCCATGAATAGCTGGGCCACAGAGAAGATAATGGTCTACTGTTGCTTTCAGTTAATCAAAGCATTTTTAGCTCAAATGGTAGACGGTTGCATTTGGGCATTAAAGGTCCCTGTTGTCAGTTCACAGAGGAGTCACTACATAAACACCAACTCAGTGCATGGAAAACCAGAGTGTCCCTTTCTATCAGGTGCCTTGTTACTCAGCTTTGTACATCCAGTTTAAAAGATGATAGGCTCTGGCTCAGTTAGACATGGTCACATATGCCCAGGATCAGAGCTATGCTCCCAGAAGCACTCCTGCTCCATACTGTGAGCTACATTCAGTGAGTCCATCTGAGACAGACACCTGAGAGAGACTTGTACACTCTCTAGGGATTAAAGCACCTCATCAAGAATGTACTGTGAGACTCCAGCTGTGTTGTCAGAACGTGTTGTCATCAGGTTTATTAATCAACTAGAACACAGCATAGAAGTCCATAGGTTAACACTGAGAAAGAAGGTTAAAACAGTCCATTCTGCTCAGCCCAGAGCTGAGCCACACTGTAATGATCTTCATTTTCAGGTTCTGTGTGTCTCTCCCAGTCTAACCTCCTTAGTCAGTTCCCAGAGGAGAGAACTCCCAAGCTTCTTTCAAATCTTTTTTTTTCCTCCCACAAAATCATCTTCAAAGAGAATTCTAGTGGAAAGCCGTGACTGGTGAACGAGGCCACTTCTACCTAGAACCAACCTTGAAGTTTGTGAAGCAGTCATATTTTTCCCACTCCTTGTTCGAAGCTGAAACTAAAGACAAAAATCGTGAAACAATACAAGAAAAATTGCCCTAATATTTCTGGCTGCTCCCCACTGGACTGCAGATACCAAGCCCAACAGGCTGCCTGAGTCCTAGAGGAGTCCCTATTCTAGCAGGAAAAGGCATAACAAGATGCAATGGCTGAAAGCTGAAGTCAGCAACATTCAATCTGAAAACAAGTGATAAGTTTTTAAGTGATGTTAGTCACTGGAACAGATCATCAAAATATATGTTGCTTTCTGCATCGCTGGGAACCTTGAAATCAAGGCTAGATGACTTTCTGGAAAAGATGCTGTAGTTCAAACACAGGTTGTCAAGGTATATGCAGGAGCCACTGACTGAAATTCTATGCCCTGTTATGCAGGAGGGTCTGACTAGGACTGTAATGATCCCTTCTGGTTGTAAAAGCTATGAATCTAAGACTTCAGGGAGGGTAGGGAGCCTGCTGGGAGCCACCTGAGATCAGAGAAGGAGCAAGCCTGCCTGACCACCCCATGTCTGCTCTGGGGACAGCAAACCCACCAACCCAATCCCAGGAGATTTAGGAAAACTTTCCCTCCATCCTCTAACTAGGGAGCATAGTTATGGGAGCCTGTTTGGGGGAATGTGAGAGACATAGGTAGGCCTATTAAGAGAGGGGGGATTGTCAGTGGACTTTAGTTGGTAGGGAACCCTTCCAAAATTTCAGACAAACATCCAAACTTTTGGACTCTTATCCATGTTCTCTATTATTGGAGGTTCATCTGATCCCTGGTTAGAAGACCAAGGTGAAGCATTCATAACCAGTTCCAAACCTGGAAGTTGGGAGCATTATTATTATTCAATGTCTGGTAGGGGAAGTCATCTAGGGCTACTTCATGCTTTTGGACAGGAGTCAGGAGAGCATAGCTCTTCCATTCATTATTCAAAGAGGGCACTGTTGTGACTCTAAATAGTGTCCCAACTACAAACTTACCCACATAGTACAAGTCTGTTCTCTCTGTTTCGCCCCCTTTGCTTTTCAGTCCTTTGTAGCACCAATACATGTGCAATTAATAGTTCCCCATCAAGGAATCTGTAACATTCATGCTTGTGAGATAGCCAAAGATTAATACCAGGAACATGAAGCCATTAACAGAGAAGTCCAGTCCACCTTAACCAGTTTGACCCAAATTCATCCTGAGGGTAACTCCACTGAAATTGATGGATGGACCAGAAATGGATTTGGCTGTTTGTGTGTGTGTGTGTGTCTCATCTCATTAAGGTAATGCAAATTGTTTTGTGATACCCAAATAATGAATTGCATAATCACCAAAGTAGGAGACTTTGTAGCTTCTTTTGCTGCTGCTGCTGCATTTGTCTGAGTGGCATATCGCAGCATTTATTTACTTTACTGATAGAAACTAATTGGCTATAATTGCTGAAGCATCTTAAATAATTCTAAAGACAGGGATTGATTTGGAGATTAAATGGAATATGATAATTGCATAATTGAACGAAGTAGCTGGAGTTCTCACCCAGCTAAGTGAATTTCATGATTGTAGTTGATTGCATCAGAATATAAATCAGTTTGATTTGCATGGCTGATGCTAGCCCCCCCCTTCTCCTTGGAATTGGTTCCCCATGTGTCTTAGCAGGTCTGATGTAACAGAATGTGCAGTAGGATTAGAGATCTCCTTAACCTGAACAAACTTGTATTTGTTGGTTCAATTATAGAAATGCATAGTTGGATGATTACTCTGTGGCCTTCATTCAGCAGGAAATAGAATTCCTACTTGTACCCTGTGCAGAGGCTCTGCAGACTGCCATAGTTTTAAGTAACTGAGTAGTACCCAGTGGATTGCTATGTGGGGAGCATATGTGACAGCAGGAGGTTCGTCAGCTGAACTGGCTGCCTGTGGCCTTCCAGTATGAGCTCATGGTGGTGTTCTTGACCTATAAGGCCCTAAATGGTTTGGGTCCTGCTCATCTAGGACACCTCTCTCTCTCTCAGTGTCATAGTGACACAGCAGAAGCAGCTGAGCTGGACCAGCCACAGTATAGGAGAGGTAGCTGCCTAAGAAGGGAAAGTAATTGTGTCAAACTGCTGTCCCTCACAGTAGTTATTGACACTTTGCTGTTATTTTTTTGCTTCTGTCATAGTTGGCAGCCCCTCATCTTTGGCCATCTGTCCCTTGGTCAGGTAGGGGTGGAAAATTCTGACAGATTAGTACATAATAGCCTTTGGTGTATGCATTATGACAGTCTTTAATTACATGTTCACATTTTTTCCATAGGATCTTTGCCTCAATTGGCGCACAGGATGGCCCTGTTGTGGGTCAGAGTGTGTCGTCAAGGAGGTTATCACTAGGACCTCTACCTCGTTTGTAGCAGCAATTACAGGGAAAGCTTCACTTCCCTAGGCCTGGGCTGGACCATGCTCACTCACTCTGTCAGTCAGTCTGTCAGTGGTAGGAGCTGTGAGGGGATGTAGCATGCTCAGTGAGGACAGAACTACTGAAGCTTTTTGCCCTTGTTAAAAAGGCCACTAACCAGCTGTCAAAACATCACTACTGACCAGAGCCAGAGTTCAGCTGATGACCAAGAGGTGAAAGGCTCCATACCCTTTTTGTTGGGAAGCTGACAGAGGAAACTCACTGGACTGTCTCACTGACACAGCACACCCACTGTAGCTGGGCCTGCACCAAAACCCTGCCTCCAAGGAATCCCAAACTTGGAGGAGATTAAAATTTGTCTCAGGATCCAAATTTTGCAAATGCCCTGAACTACAGCCTCATACCCAGACATGTGGATTTAGAAATATGTATCCCAGTTAAGTTATGCTTTACACTGTGGGCACGTTTATAAATGTTTATAAAGGAGTAATAAATTAATAGATATTTTAGTAAATAGTTAATCAATTGCTATAGACTCCAACAGTTCGATAAGTTTCTGATTATGATAGCTTATAACTATCTATAACTGATAGCTTTCATGTCTGTTTCATGCTTACACAAGCTATTAATAAATCCTTAACCCTTTATAAGCTACTTATAATGTAACCTTATTATAAAGGGTGACCAAATTTTCTGCCTTGTGCCCATTTTCTAACATGCATTCTTACTGATTACCTCTCCATGAAGCAAGAAGAAGTTTAGAGGAAGGTGGAAGTCTCTTCTGTACTTGTCACACCTCATTCCTCCATCTCCAGGTCGGGGCTTAAGTAGAAGACCAAAAACCTCTCCTTGTAATAAAAGCAAGTTACAGGAGCACAACAAAGCTGTAAAATAGCATATATAAAATACTACTCTTGCTATGAAAGGAAGGTGAAATCGTGGCTCCTTTATTCCAAAAGAAGGGCCATGATACAAATTTAATCTTTTTTTTTTTCAGATGAGAGATGGACTGAAAGGTCAAGAGGATGGGTTATGGGACAGAGGAACCTTCCACCTCAAGGTCACCAATTCCAATCCATTTTAGGTTGGTAGTGATGAAAATATCTTACATTAGATGGCTGTTTGGTGGCCTTTGTGAAATGCCTTGGTATCTCCTTCTACACAAATGTGAACTTGCACATAAACTGTGTAAGTGAATGAGAGGATGCTCTCAGAATCAGTTGCCACAGAGCTTTGCAATCTCTTTATTTGATAGTTTTATGGTTCTCATTTTTTTTAATGAATATTTTTAGGATATGGAACCTGATGGGATATCATTTCATTTCTTGGACAGTTCAACTTGTCTCCAAATTCCAGCAGAATCAAAATCTAAATACATAGAAAGTGCCACTGTGATCACTCCTGATAATGTGCTCATTCTGTATCATTTTCTGTTCTCATTACAACTGTCCCAAGTCTTAAGCTGAGAAAAGTACCTAATCTGAAAAGATCAGGCCTTGAGATTCTCTGGCAACTCATTTTCTTGACAAAGACAGTAATGAGAACCGAAAATGACACAGCCTTAATCTGTTCCCGTGATAACTTTAAGGGCTGTAATAAGAACAGACAGTTGCAGAAAATGTTTCTTTTTCCTTGTAAAACTATGGACTTGTGTTCCTATTTGGGAGCCTTGCCAACAGAAGCAATGCTGGCAATTGAGACAGAAGATAAAGTTACTGCCAAGCCCCAAGGCATTTCTTCTCCTTGCCCTGTTGCTAAGGGAGTCACTGGCTCTATTTCATTATTTGTTGAGCACCAACAGTGGAAGAAGAATGTTACTCAAATTTACATCAATGTAACCAAGATCACAGTTTGGCTGCATGTGTGTCCGGTAAGTAAAGAGACTACATAAGGAGACCCACAAGGAGCCCACCTGGGAAAAAAGCTAATTGTTTACAGTAGATATTATCAGAAAGGATAATGAAACAATGCTATGGCAAATGAGCCTGAAACATCCTGTGTGTTCTGTGGAAAGAGGCCATCTTGTAAGAAGCAAGAGCCAGCAAAGTAAGGTTCTGCTCTGAATCAAACGAATCCTGGAGAAAAGTAGAGTGTTGAGGGTGGAAGATTAGGTGTGGGAGAGGAAGGCTGATACAGCAGACTGTGATATCATGCCCATAGAGGGCCTGTCATGGCAAAACATCCACCCTTGTATCTGGGATCAGCAGGTTGCCTGGCAGAAAAGTTAACATTGTATGTGTTGTAGCTCTTCTTTGGATGAACTGAGAGATTCTTCAGGGAAAGGTAATTTAAATGATAGATGGAATGTGTATAGTATTTGGCATTTTTAAAGCAAGTTATGTGGGGCTTGTACAACTTCAGCAGCGACCATTCAGTTTCTGGTGATCTTTACAAGTTCATGGGCCAGGCGCTGTGATTTGGCCAAACAGCACAATTTTGGAGCAGGATGTAAAGGTACCATAAAGCTCACTGTCACTGGCTGGCTGGCCCCAACAAGCCACACTCAACCTTGTCTGTGACCCAACACGCTCCCACCTGATGTTGATATGGCAACTTAATAGTAATTAGTGACCCCAGCTGCAGCAATCAGGAAGGACTTCTTATACAGAGCAGGGAATTCAGCCAAGGGAGAGAGACTGTAGAGAAGGTAATGCTCTTCTATACGTAGGAGACACCCTGGTTGGGCTCCTTTGAGTGGAAGCTACAAGATAGGGTTTAAACGGACATGAAGTCATGTAGAAGGACCTACAGGAAGTAGCATAAGATCATATGCCCGAAAACCTGAGGCAGGGCCTACAAGGAGCAGGGAGAACCGTAGGAGAAGCTGGCAGAGTTCCTGGTGAAGGGAGGCAATGAGGGAAAACCTACTAAGAGAAGTTCCAGAGGGGTAGCAGTGTTAGTCTGTATACAGCAAAAATGAGAGTTCTGTAGCACTTTAAAGACTAACACATTTAATTTTTGCAGGCATAAGCTTTCGTGGGCTTTAACCCACTTTGTCAGATGCAGGGAATGGAAATCAGATAGGTGGTTGTGAATAGGCCTCAGCTACTCTAACTGTATGGACTTTGCTATTACCTACCCCACTCATTGTTGTACCTTCCCCTTGACACCACACCCACCCACACACACATACAGGCAGTAAAAGGACTTTAATGCAGCCTGAGAGGGGTGGCAGACATTAGTTCATCAGTAATGGAAGATGCCAGAGGTTTGGGAACCAGAGGAGAGGCTATGTTAAGTGTGGGCTGCAGGGAAGAAGCAGATCAGATGTTCTGGTACCTGTTGGAATGGTGTGGGCCTACCCCTGCTGGTGTGACCTTGCGTGTGAGATCACTGATGGGGGCAGAGTGGCACACTCTTCAAAATTGCATTCCCTGTCTGATGCCAGACAGAACCACATCTGGTTTTGTCTGAGTACTGGATAGGCGCCTAACTTTAGAAAAGCAGGACTGTCTGGTTTAATACTGGAGGAGTGGCCTGCCTAGATAGGAAGCAGCTCAGAGAAACCATAGTGCATCTGAATCAGCAGCTCTAGCTAGTTAATACAGGGTCTCTGGGCTGGAATCCAGGCTTGATTGTGGGCCTGGGTTCCCCTTCCAGCCCCTGAGGAGGGGACACTTGAACCCAGCTGCAGGAACAGATTAGGCTCCTGGGAGGGAAGCCCTGAGGAAAGGCCACTAAGAATGCTTCAGTGGCACCCAAGAGGGGTGGAAGAATTCCTATTTGGATGTTTAGCTTGGACTTTCAGTTGGCCGTTTTGTTACGCCAGAAGGGGCATGAACTTTAGGTGATTTTTCCAGAAGGCCAGCCATGGAAGACCTGGTGAGAGGCAGATGGCCTGCAGGAGCTGCTGGAGATCAGGGCCCCTGCAGCATCACACCCCAACACAAGGGGGTGCTATGGGTGGTGAGACTACTACCTTATACTCATCTCTACTTTCTCCTGGTACTGGAGCTGCTGTATGCAGGTGGTTCCCCCAATGAGAGATGCCTGAGTGATGTCATAATTCATGGTAGCTGCTAAAATCCCAAAAGGGCTGAAATTGCATCAGAGCGTTAGCATGAGACATACACCCTTTTCACCAGCTATGTCACCTATTCTCTGCTTAAAATGTCAGTGGTGGGTTGTGTGGCATGAGATCCTCTAGATCAGCTCTAGGACACCAGAAGATCTTCCTTCAACTGAAGTGATCTCCTGGGGCCAGATAAACGAGCTCTACATCCAGATCCTTAATCTGACCTTTTGCCACTGTGGCAAATTTACATAACAAGACAAAACATTGCATTCTTCCCATCCACATTGTTCTTATCCCCATCAAATCAGTATTATTTAGAAAGATTGGTGTACTCCGCTGGGGCGGAGGGTTCGTGATGTATTTGTTTGTGATCTCGGTGGTGGAAGGAGTCAGACCGACAGCGAAGAATAGCTAAGTAAAAGTGTTTTATTGCATTAACAGAAGCTGGGCACAATTCCAAAAGCTAGCAATGCTAGCAGCCACCCCCTCCAGCTATCCCGAGCGGGAGCTGGGCAGTTCCAAAGGAGTAGCCCTAGCAGCCACCCTCTCCAGCTTTCCCGAAGCATAGGAAGAAAGCACCTACCAAAAGCAATAGAGTGGGGAGACCCATCAACCACTCCCTAGGTGAGTCGCCAACAGGGAACCAAGCTGCCCGGGGCATCCGGTAAGGCCTTGACAGATCCACGGAGAGTCTCTCCGAGCGGTTCCCGGGGCTGCTTGTTATACCCCTGTCTCCCTCTGCCTTAGCAGAATTTTCCTTCTAGCAACACAATACGTCGCTCTCAATCCCGACTAGGGATTGGGTCTTAAACTTGTTTACCATTAGTCTATTGGTTAGTAATTACAGGCAACTAGGCTGGCAGCAGGAAAGGGGAAGCTGCCCGTTACTGATATTTATTTTAGTTCTGCGGTTAGACATCTTGCTGGCCTGTGGTTAGTCACCCACTGCTTATCTCAGACAATTTCCACACAGCCAGCTATTTTATAGTGGAATAGCAGACAGAGGTTAGTTCCGCTTTTTAGTGCAGGGGCTATCCAAGCAGTTACAGGCCTAGTCTTGCTCACAGCCTAAGCTAGATTTTTAGGGTCTAGCCTTGCCAACTACACTGGTTCTGCGTGACAAATTCTTCCGAGCCCTACAATTGGACAAACACAAGTCCATGGGCTCAAATGCAATGCACCCGAGGGTGCTGAGAGAGTTAGCTGATGTGATTTCAGAGCTATTGGCTATTATCTTTGAAAGCTCATGGCAATTGGAGGAGGTCCCTAATGACTGGAAAAAGGCAAATATAGCTCCCATCTCCAAAAAAGAGAAGAAAGAGGATCCAGGGAACTACCAACTGGTCAGCCTCACCTCAATCCCTGGAAAAATCATGGAGCATGTCTTCAAGGAATCCATTTTAAGGCACTTGGAAGAGAGGACATTGATCAGGAACAATCAACATTGATTCACCATGGGCAAGTCATGCCTGACCAACCTGATTGCTTTCTACAAAGAGGTGACTGGCTCTGTGAATGTGGGGAAAGCAGTGGATGTGCTATACCTTGACTTTAGCAAAGCTTTTGATACAGTCTCCCACAGTATTCTGATCAGCAATTTAAAGAAGTATGAGTTGGATGAATGGACTATAAAATGGATAGAGAACTGGCCAGATCATAGAGAAATGGGTAGTGATCAATGGCTCCATGTCTAGCTGGCAGCCTCTCACAAGCAGAGTGCCCCAGGGCTCAGTCCTGGGCCAGTTTTGTTCAACACCTTCATTAATGATCTGCAGGATGAGGTAGATTGCACCGTTAGCAAGTTTGCAGATGACACTAAGCTAGGGGGACTGGAAGATACCCTGGAAGGGAGGGATAGGATACAGAAGGACCTAAAGAAATTGGAGAATTGGGCCAAAAGAAATCTGATGAGGTTCAACAAGGACAAGTGCAGAGTCCTGGACTTAGGATGGAAGAATCCCATGCACAACTACAGACTGGGAACCGATGAGCTAGGCAGCAGTTCTGCAGAAAAGGACCTGGGGGTTACAGTGGAGAAGAAGCTGGATATGAGTCAGCAGTGTATCCTGGTTGCCAAGAAGGCTAATGGCATAGTGGGCTGCATTAGTAGGAGCATTGCTAGCAGATCAAGGGAAGTGATTATTCCCCTCTATTCAGCATTGATGAGGCCACATTTGGAATATTGTGTCCAGGTTTGGGCTCCCCACTACAAAAAGGATGTGGAGAAGTTGGAGGGAGTCCAGTGGAGGGCAACAAAAATGATTAGGGGGCTGAAGCACAAGACTTATGAGGACAGGTTAAGGGAAGTAGGCTTGTTTAGTCTGCAGAAGAGAAGAATGAAGGGGGATTTGATAGCAGCCTTTAACTACCTGAAACGAAGTTTCAGGGAGGATGGTGGTAGGCTGTTCTCAATGGTAGTGGATGACAGAATAATGAGCAATGGTCTCAAGTTGCAGTGGGGGAGGTCTAGTTTGGACATTAGGAAAAGGTTTTTCACTAGGAACGTAGTGAAGCACTGGAATGGGTTACCTAGGGAGGTGATGGAATCTCCACCTTTAGAGGTTTTTAAGCTGCGGCTTGACAAAACCATCGCTGGGATGATTTAGCTGAGGTTAGTCCTGCTTTGAGCAGTGGGTTGGACTAGATGATCTCCTGAGGTTCCTTCCAACTCTAATATTCTATGATTCTAAATCAGGATCAAGTTTTAAGAGGGACACACACTGGTCTGGGACTGGAGACTTGTGGAGTATAAGGCTGGGATTCGCCCTGCATGCGAACGGGAAACTTAAAGAATTAGCAAAGCCTGATAAATACAGGTGTCAGTTTGTATAGTAGTGGATGTTTTCTTGCTACTCTGTGACCTCATTTTATCACCACTGCTAATGAAAAGATCGGCAAGGCTGTTTCCAGCTCCGCTCTGGATGGAAGCAAAAATATATTGACAGACTTTTAAAAAGTGAACTGAAACTCAAAAAGGAATCACTTCACAGGTTCACATCATCTTCTGCTCCATTGCATTCCTGTACTTAGGGCTTTCTAAGCCCCACAGATATCTTGTCATTAGCAGTGATCACCTGTGCATTTTGGTCACAACCAAACAATGTGAAATTTGCTGGGTTCTGATTGCATTCCAAGCTGTAACTCAGAGCAGGTTTCTAGAGTTCCCAAACCTTGTGAGCAACCCTAGGCTGAGGTTTCAAACAAGCCCTGGCCAACGTGTGGTTTGACATGAATATTCACTGTTCGCTGATCCACATGGCTGTGGTGTCAAAGGAAGTGAAACCTGAGGGCTCCCACTGACTTTTACTTTGAGTTTTTGTGTTTGTTCACATCGGACACTCAAAGCTGAAGGCACTGTATAGATAAATTCATTTTAAAGATCCTTGTGATCATTTAGTCTGACCTTCTGCAAAACACAGGCCATAACAATTCCTTAAAGTCACTCCTGTTTGAACTAGAACATGCAACCTTGACTTTTGGAAGAACATGCTTCTTGACTTCAAAATTTCTAGTGATAGAGAATCTACCACAACCATTGGTAAATTGTTCCAATAATTAATACCCTTACTGTTAAAAATGTGTGCCTTATTTCTAACCTAATAACACAATACAGAGGCTGGAAGTTGAGGCTACCTGCTGGACTGAAGAGTTCATTATACAGTATGTGTTTCCCAGCTAAGTACTTATAAACAGCAATCAAGTCACTCCTTAAGCTTCTTTGTTAAACTAAATGAATTGAGCTCCTTGAATCTATCACTAAAGAGCATAACAACAAGAGATCTGTGGCACCTTAAAGACTAACCAATTTATTTGGGTATAAGCTTTTGTGGGCAGAAACCCACTTAGACTGGGTCCACACTGATGGCAGCAAATTCGCCGCCATCAGTTCGATGTCTCCAGATCGACTTAGCGGTCTGTGTAGACCCGCTCAGTTGATCCAGAAATCGATGCAGGAAAACCACCCCGGTAAGTAGCGTAGCACTGCATCAACAGGAACACGGTAGTGCAGCATAGACAGCGCGTGGAACAGACGCAGCGAAGTTGCCGGGAGATACACAGGTGATTTATGTCACTTGCGTATCTCCCATCAACTGCCGCTGAATCCACAAGGTAAGTGTAGACCGGGCCTTAGTCAGATGCATGAAGTGGAAACTTCAGTTATGAAGGTATATATACACACATGCAAGGATGGGTGAGTTACATCACAGTGAGGAGGGCAAGTGTTAACAAAGTAATTCAATCAGAGAGGATGAGTCCCATTCACAACAGTTGATGAGAAGGTGTGAATGTCAAAAGAGGGAACATTATTTTTTGTTGTGGGCTAGCCACTCCCGGTCTCTATTCAGACCTCATCTTATAGTGTCAAGTTTGCATATGAGCTCTAGCTCTGCAGTTTTGTGCATAAGTTTGTTTTTGAAGTGTCTTTGTTGAAGTATGGCAACTTTCAAGTCTGTTACTGAGTGTCCAAGGAGACTGAAGTGCTCTCCTATTGGTTTCTGGATGTTATTCTTTATGTCTGATTTGTGTGCATTTATTCTTTTGTGTAGAGACAGTCCAGTTTGGCCAATGTACATGGCAGAAGGGTATTGCTGGCGTATATCACATTAGTAGATGTGCAGGTGAACAAGCCTCTGATGGTGTAGCGGATGGGGTTAGGACCTATGATGGCGTCACTCGAGTAGATATGCGAGCAGAGTTGGCAACACGGTTTGCTGCAAGGATGCATTCCTGGATTAGTGTTTGTTGTATGATGTGCAGTTGCTGGTGAGTATTTGCTTCAAGTTACGGGGCTGTCTGTAAGCAAGAACTGGCCTGTGTCCCGAGGTTTGTGGGACTGAGGGATCAGCTTCCAGGATAGATTGTAGATCCCTGATGATGTGTTGGAGAGGTTTTAGCTGGAGGCTGTAGGTGATGGCCAGTGGTGTTCTGTTGTTTTCCTGTTGGATCTGCCCTGTAATAGATGACTTCTGGGTACCCATGTGGCTCTGTCAATCTGTTTCTTCACTTTCCTAGGTGGGTTATTGTAGTTTTAAGAACAGTTGATAGAGATCCTCTCATTTTGCTGAAAATAGACTAACACGACTACCCCTATGGAACTAAAGAAAATGTTTTCCAAACCTTTGATCATTCTTGTGACTCTTCTCTGAACCATCTTCAGATGATCATCATTCTTGAATTGTGGACCAGAACTGGACAAAGTATTCCAGCACTGGTCTCAAATATAGAGGTAAAATAAACTTAGTATACCTACTTAAGATTCCCTTGTTTATGCAGCCAAGGATTGCATAAGACTTTTTGGCCACAGCGTCACTGTGGGGGCTCATGTTCAACTTTTTATCCACCATTGCCTCCAAGTCTTTTTCACAGTCATTGCTTCCCAGAATAAAGACCACCATCCTGTAAATATGGTCTACATTCTTTGTTTCTAAATGTATAATTTTATGTTTAACTGTATAAAAGGTATATTTTTGTGCCCAGATTACCAAACGATCCAGATCTCTTCCTTATTTATCACTTCCCCAATTTGTCTCATCTGCCAATTTTATCAGTGATTTTTATGTTTTCTTCCAAATCCCAAATAAAGATACTAAATAGAGTAGGACCAAAGAAGCAATCCCTGTGGAATTCCACTAGAAACACAACTTCTTGGAGATGATTCCCTGGTTGCAATTACATTTTGACACCTGTGAGTTAGCCAGTTTTTAATCCATTTAACATGTGCCATATCAATTTTGTATCACTCTGATTTTGTAATCAATGTTATGCAGTACCAAATTAAATGCCTTATTGAAGTTCTAAGTGTATTACAGTAACACTGTTACCTTTATCTATTAAACTTGTAATTTCATTTAAAAAAGATAGTTATACTGTCTTAATCTATTTTCCATATGCCCATGTTGATTGGCATTAATTAATTACTCTCCTTAAATTCTTTATTAATGAAATCCCATATCAGCTGCTCCATTATTTTGCCTAGGATCGATGTCTGGCTGACAGGCCTAATAATTACCCATATCATCATGTTTACCCTTTTTGAATATTGGCACAACATTGGCTTTCTTCCAGCCTTTTATAAGTGTTCCAAATGTAATTGAAAATCAACATTAACAGTCTAACAACATCCTTTGCAAGCTTTTTGAGAATGCTTGAATGCAAGTTATCCAGACCTACTGATTTTAAAATGTTTATTTGCTGCTGTTTGGCATCCTCCAAGTTGTTATTGGAATGAAAAATGTTATTGTAGCAAAGTAAAGAGTTAAAAGCTGGACAAATAGTCAGGCTGAAGTTATGGGGAACGGGTCATGGCACAGGCAAACCTTGTTTCTGCTAATTGGTATGAATTCTAGTTGGAGTCTTATCTCTCTTCTTTTCCTCCCTTCCTGACCATGTGCGCAGGGAATGAGGCTAACTAATTAACTATTCCCCCTCCTACGCAAGGCCTTTGGTGGGAAGAAAGCATTGTCTTCCTTCCCCCTCCCCCCCCCCGGCATACCTTTACTTCAAAGAATGTTAGTGTAAAATTAATAGGTTTTAAGATGATGTGCCTGCCCTTTGTATGGTAATCCTGTAAACAAACAGGGGCAGGTATAACTGGATTCATCATATGGTTGTTAATATTCATTTTATAAGTGTCAATGTAACCAAATAAGGGTCTATGGGGCGTTGCTGAAAATGTATACATTTATATACAGTTGTGAATAAAAGAATTGTGAAGTAACCCCCTCGTTGCTCACTCACAGCATCGAGGTGGAATGAGCAGGCAATAGAGGGTTCCCTCTCCCCAATCTGCCCGAGGGACAACCTGTTTATTTCTAACAGTTATCATTATATATGACTACATATTTCTTTGCAAATATAGAAAAAATATTTATTGAACACTTCTGTCTCTTCTGCATTATTATTGGCAATGCTACTACTACCATCTAGTAATGGACCAATAATGTTATGATTATTTTTGTTCCTAGTTTACTTTAAAACAAAAAAAACCAAAACACACAACAACAACTCATTGTTAAGTTTACTGGCCGTAAAATTCTCCTTGTGTCTTTTTGGTTCCCTTATCAATCTTCTACATTTCCTAGCTTCCGATTTATTACTGTCATCTTCCCTTTGTTATATATTATAGGGTTTTTAATAACTTCCTTCACTTTCCTTCTATTTTGTTTTGTTTTTATAAACAGTGTGGCCTTCTGTGTAAACTGTGGGGTTGTGGCTTTTTTTTGTGGGTGCAGAAACATTCAGGGCAGGGGTCCTGACCCCTCCTGAAGATCACAGGCACTTAAGCAGTGTATAGCCCAGGCCTGCTGGCAGGGTGGGGAAAGCAGTCTATAGCTCTCAGGCAGGACAGAGCAAGCAGATAGTCTATAGGCCTCCATGGCTCCTCAGGCCAGTTTGAGGCAACCACTCCAGAGGTGGTGTGGAAGGGGGAGGAGGTACAGGCCCTCCCAACTCCGCCATGTCCCAGCCCAGGGCTGCATCAGTGGCAGAGCATTCCAGCACAGGGTCAGCAGGGCTCCAGCCACAACTCACTGACACAGCTGCAGGCCAAACACAACCAGACAGTTGTCTGGTTCCCTGGGCTCCTTCCTTCCCCAGAGTACCTGGGCCTCAGCAGGGCCTTCAGTCTCCTTTGAGTAGATAGCCAGGGGTAGTCCCCACAGGCCCTAGGCATCACAAGCAGCGCCTCAATGGGGCAGCAATCAGGCTAGGGCCACAGCACCAATGGGGAGAGATCTTTTCCCTCCAAACTGAGCTAGATGGCTCACCTTTTATACTTCCTGTCCTGCCCCTCTGCTTCCAGTGGGGTGGGCGGGCAGGCTTCTTCTGGCTCCACCCACCAGGGGCTGTCCCTCCCTCTCCGTCTGTGAGAGAGGCCATGCCCCCTCGCTACAGTTATTAAACAATGCCTCCCAGCTTATAATTGTTTTTGGCTTTGTGAAACTGGCTCTTTTAGAGCAGTAAGCATATACATCACTCACTTGGACTTTATTCTGTTTGCCTGTAACAAATTTAATCAAGTCATGATCACTTGTCTTTGAGCTACCACTAATTTTTAATGCTGTGACCAGTTCCTCTTTATCTATCAAGACAAGGTCTAATGTTGAATTCCTCCATAATGAATGAAACACTTTTTGAGTTAAGAAATTGTCATATATAATATTTAGAAGCTCTGAGGTATCATGAGATCTGTAGTATATGTCGCTCACATCGAAATCTCCCATGATCATTAAACATTTTCCCCTGTGCATTTTGGATAGGTGCTTAAGTTGCTATTCCTTAATGTGATTTGGTGATCTGTAACAGTCACCAACCAGCACCTTATTTTGAGCTTTTATCTACTAATGCATTGATCCATAAGCATTCAAGCAGCTGCAACACTCACACTACAAGAATTCTTCTATATGTACAAATAGTTTCACAACAGATTTAATCAAACGTCACAAACAACCCAACTCAGTAAAGTAGATAGAGAAAATATAAACTGTACATCTGCACTTCTGTATACTCACACCATCCGTTGCAGAACAGCCTGACATGTTAGCCATTATCTTCCACATCACGAACACCTTCACCCTCATCATCAGTGGCCATCATTCAGGCCCCTCCCAAGGGTACATGTCCTTCTACTACTGCTCTTAGGCTGGGATGCAACTTTTATAATATGCTTTGCTGATGCCACTATGTTTGATGCTTATTCAGTAGGGGGTTTTCCCCTTTTGCTTATTTGTATTTCCTCACCTTATCTAATGTTGAGCGTCTTTCTTCTATAGATTAGTATACAGTGATCTCAACTTATTATTATATAAGTCAGTTCATTACCATGGTCCCCTTGTGCTTAGGTATCTGCATATGTAACTCATTTACCTGTTATATGTGTCAGTTTGTTGACAACTTTGTCATTGGGTCAAGTTTCTGTGGTCAGAAATTCCCCTTAAATACTCTATTTTCAGCTCCCCAATACTTGGGGTTTTCCATTGGGCCATTTATCTATTCAAAGTTATCTGTTCTAAGTTCATAGGCCTCAGGACTTTTGCTAACTTGCTGAAGCTAATGCCTTACAGGATACAGACCTGTAGGTTCCTTTCATTACTGCTGAATATAATACAAACAGCTAAATATAATGAAGGGAAGGTAGTGAATATAGAAAAGGCAAACTAGCCCTATAGGCTACATTCATAAACAGATGATGTTATTTTTGATATACAGTGCTACTTCCCCTCCCCTTTTTGTCCACTTGATGCTTCCTAAGTTATAACCATTGATTTTAACATTCAAGTCATATGAATCATCCCATCAGGTTTCAGTAATACCAACTAGATCAAATTTATGCTTTTAAATGAGCAATTCCAATTTCTCTTGTTTATTACCTAGGCTCCTAGCATTGGTGTGCTGGGAATTCAAGGATTGCTTCTCTTTGTGTCCTTTGGTTCTTTGATTAATTTAGTTCCTAGTGTCTCGATTGTGTGCTAAACAAGGGCTCATTTCTTTCCCCTTTTCAACCCTCTTCTTTTGTTGTTAGTTTAATGTCCTCTTGACTACTCTAGCCAGCTTGTCTCAAGAAGATTGGATCCCCTCCTGCTGAACTGAAGGCAATCCAAACTACACAGACTCCAATCCTTATAGAAGGTTGACCAATGTCCTATAAATCAAAATCTATGGGCAGCATGTATAATAGGCCAAGGGAGGCTAGGTCTTTTCCCATCCCAGCTCTGCCCCTTCCCCGAGGCCCCACACCACCTGCTGCATTGCTTCTTTTGTCTCTGGGGCTCGAGGCTGCTCCAGGCATCAGCCAACCACCAGCAGTTTGGGGCTGCTCCAGCAGGCTGGCTGATAAAAGTGGTGGGGGGCAGTGTGTGTGGAAGGGGCAAAGTGGGGTCAGGCCTTGGGCAGAAGGGGTGGGGTAGGGGGCTAGCTTCCCCAAAGGGGGAATGCATGCACCACCCATGCTTACACCACTTACCTAGCCAATGATTCACTTCCAGAGTCTTCTGCCTTCTGTCTTTCCTTGCTCACTGAACATGAATGATCTCCAAGAAGATCACTTGGACATTTCTTCTCCTTCTGAGTTCCTCAAAATTGTCTATAATCTCTGAAGTATCATGTCAAGCAGTATCTCCTAGAAACAACTGTAATTATGGAGTTGTTCCATGCCTCAAGCCACTAGGATGCCAGGAGTGTGCCAGGTAGACCCCAATTTGGAGTCAAGCATTGTAGGTGCTTCAGCAATTAGGCTCTCATAGATATTAACACCTGGTGATTCCCAATAACCACATAACCACACTGCAAAGATAAAGGGTATGTTATGAGGGCTGGCAGGAAAGAGGAAGGTTGCAAATGGCCTAGATACAGCAGCCTAAACAGTACCAGTTCAAGGTGAGCAACCACCAGTGCACTCCAAATAAGAATTAAGGATCTTCAGGCCTAGTTTGTCCTCTCCGGTCTGGTCTCTTTTCAAGCAAATAGGCCCTTGCTTGTTTCCAGGCCAGGCTCAGTTAGTGTCTCTCATTAGAGCCCCTCTGCACTGGCTCCCTGCCCAGCTTCTGCTCTCCCATGACTCCCACACCAACCTGTACTCAGCTGTAACATCCAAGAGTCACAAGCTATTGCACACGTGGCTCTGTCCACACTTCCTGGGGCTTTTCTTCAGCTACCTGCTGGCACATGTCTGCTGCTTCAGCTTCCCTATAGCTCCTCTTTGCCATGTGGCTGCTATCCTGTCTCAGGATGTCTCCCCTTACCTGTCCAGGAGGAAGGGGCAATGCAGCAGGGTGGAGGATGATGGTAGCTATAGTCCCCTGCTTAGCAAATCCATCACACACACACACACACACACATTAATGTATGCTTGCAATGAAAGATGTGAATAACCAGCCTGCCTGAAAACTGCTAGGCCCAGGAGTGACAGGTCCTGATAGCGTCACTGGTATTTCGTTCATCACAGCTCTAAGACCGCCATGTCACAATTCAGCTCCTGCCAGCAATTCTCAAGCTGCCTAATATCCACTTTACAAATCCATTGTCTGAAGACTTGCCCTGCATATTTATCATCATTATTGTAGCAAGGGATTCTTCTTTTATAGGACCTTGGGTTTTAAATGAAATGTTACATGTAATTTGAGGTGTTTAAGAGCATTCTGGCTAAAGAAGCCACATTATTATTGTGTTGTTTCTAAAGCACTTCTGTAATATGTCCCTCCTTTCTATTGATCCCTTCAACTCAGCTCATGAGTGATGAGTTTGTATCCCAAAGGAAAGACTAGATACGTCACTGGTGTCTGACACAGCCCTGGATGATAATCTGTCACAGGAACACTCTGAGAAAAAATGATAGAGCTTGTAGGGAAATGTCAGTCCAGCAACTCCCAACAAATACCTTAATCTTCTAGAGCACCATTTATCTAAGGATCTCAGCTCATTTTACAAACATTAACTAAGCCCCACAACACCCCCATGTGGCTCATAAATTGAGGTTAGATGACTCAAGCCATACAGTGAGACAAGGCTTGAAGCCAGGTTTCCAGAACCCCAGTTGGTTCTCTAAACACTAGGCAACGCTGAGGTGATATAAGGAGCACCACTTTCTAAGAGGTGCAGAGGAGAAGTCAGCCTATCATTGTCTCATTAATTCAGGAGTAGGTGAAGTCAAGTAAATATCATGAATAGTCTGCAAGCTTTGTGTGTGTGTAGCTGCTTGTCTTGTTTTTTATTTAGGACACAGATTTAAATAGAAATATATGGCTAGCAGCAACCTGACAGGTTTTTGTCCAGCCCGTTCTTAAAAACGTCCAATGGGGGGAATTCCACAACTTCCCTTGGAAACCTATTCCAGTACTTAACTTACAGTTAGAAAGTTTTCCCTAATATCGAACCTAAATCTCCCTTGCTGCAGATTAAAACCATTGCTTCTTGTCCTATGTTCTCCATGTCCATTGAAGAAACTATTACCCTCTCTTCGTAACAGCCTTTAAAATATCCCTCCCATCCTCCCCTATATCCCACCCACCCTCAGTCATCTTTTCTCAAAACTAAACATGCCCAGTTTTTTTAGCTTTTCCTCATTGGTCAGGTGTTCTAATCCTTTTATCATTTGTGTTGCTCTTCTCTGGATTCTCTCTAATTGTCCACATGTGTAACCCTTCTGCCATACAGAGTTGGCAGCAGCAAGGACCGGGGTCTACATCTAGGGGTCCCTGTCAATGATACAACACCAAACTGGCTCTAGCCCCGACCCAGTCACCTGGGAAATCACACACTATGCCCTGGGTATCCCAAAGGGCAATACTTCCCCTCTCACAAGCATAGAGTCTCAATGTAGAAGTAAACCTTTTTATAACAGAAGGGAAGTAACACAGCACTGATTTGGGAAGCAGTGCAAACAGAATTCATGGACTCAATGAGCCAAACCCATCCCACAGTATTGGGCATATCCTTCGCCTCCCCCTTCTTGCTTTCCCCTGTACTGACCATCGTAGTTGCAATGTCCACCTCTCAGTTCAGGCTTGACCAGACCTCCTCCGCTGCTGCCTCCTGCCATCTCCAGGCCTCATTGAGTCCCCGCTGCTGTCTCTCACCATCTGCTGGTGCCAACCACTCCTGGTTCCCACTGTCTGCTGGCCCCCTCTGTCTACAGATGTTAACCAATCCTGGCATCTGCAGGCACTGACCGCTCCTGGCTCCCGCTGTCTGCTGGTGCCAACCAATCCCACCATCTCAGGTGCTGCCCACTGCTGGCACCTTTCTGGTGGTTGTCAGCCAAGGTTTTCCAGTCTCTCTAATGATTCAGCTCTTAGTAAATTTCAGCTCATGGGAAAACCTTCTGCTGACACAGGAGCAATATCCCTGCTTTTAACAAACAAAAGACTCCAAGAGAAATCATTAGTTCTACCATTTAAGAGTGGAAGGAGATCATCAACCCATGCCTGAGAGTAGCCCTTTGGCAGGACTTGTGCAACCTCAATAAGAGACCCCTCACCACTCCCCTTGCAATGCTGAAACATCCATGCACCACCCTTTTTGGACTTTGTTTGGGTGATGGTGAATTTTTTATCAGAACGGACTAAATACAGATCTGATGCCATTTGTTCATACAATCAAAGGACAACATTTCATTACTCTTGCAGTTAACACAAAAGTGACCATTTCCCATCATGCTCAACACCTAGTGCGCTTATGCAATATGCTGAGTACTTAATTGTACTCATGCAAATACAAAGCCCATGCAAATAATGTGTCCCTCTTTCAGCTGCTGAGCAGGGAGAGTGCCACTCAGACACTCAGACCTAGCTTACACACATCTCTCTTGAATTGTGGCACCCAGAGCTTGATATAATACATCTTCTTTCCCCAACACTGGGGAGGCCTCAGTTGAACAGTTACCCCATGTGTCTTACAAGCAGCACTCATATTAATACACCCCAGAATATTAGCCTTTTCTACAGCGGTCATATTGTTGACTCATTCAGTTTGTGACCCACTATAACTCCCAGATCCTTTTCAGTTATTCCCCACTTTGTAGTTGTACATTTGATTTTTATTCCTTCCTAAGTGTAGTACTCTGCGCTTGTCTTTAGTCAATTTGATCTTGCTGATTTTAGACAAATCCTCCAATCTGTCAAGGTTGTTTTGAATTCGAACCCTGTCCTCAAGAGCTGGCAACCCTGCCCATCATGGTGTCATCCACAAATTTTATAAGCACTCCATTATCCAAGTCATTAATGAAAATATTGAATAGTATTGGACCTGGGACTGATTCCTGAGGGGCCCCACTAGATATGTCCCCTCAGTTCGACAGCATTGATATCCATTTTGTGAATCCTTTCAAGATTTCAGATTTTTCCGAAGCACCTACCACATTGGTAAATGCCCTAAGTATTTTTCTGTATAATTTGGTGAGTCCGACATTAGTTTTATGAGATTCCTGAAGAAACCAATCTAACAGTCATGAGAGAACTGACACACACACACAATCCTGGATCCTTCATCTGATGATGGGAGAGACAGTCTAACAAATATTTCCTCTTGTCTTTGAGTTACAAGGCCAAATAGTACATTTGAAGTACTACATTTAAATAGCACTCTCTCACCCCAGAAAACCTTAAGGATTATGAAATTCAGCCATTTTTGTGATGGAGAGCAGCAGTCAGTCAATAAGTGTGGAGGGCTGGGGCCAAGGATTTCAGGGCAAATCCATATCTTCACAAAAAGTTCCATATAGAGCAAGCAGGCAGGAGTGTGGTATTCCATGTCTCATCCGAAGTTGTACACACTGTAAATTGCATGCTGGTTCTTCTTTTAAATACCTTGGCAGGATGAAGGGCTGAGTCAGCCTTGATTGGTGTTTGAAAATGTTAGTATTCCACTTGCACAAACTCTTAAGACATCCCCTTAAATGTAGCTATTGGACTTGATTCTCCTTTCAGTTACACCAATCTTATACCAGTTGATTGCACTGAAGTTGAATTCAATGAACTAACTTACATACTTTAAGTTGCATATGGGGTACGTGCCTAGCTGGAGTGGGGCTCTTATACAACACTTTCTTATACACCACCCAGCTCTTATACAGCACTTTTCATCAGTAGATATCAAAGCTCTTTAAATAGGAGATCAGTGTCATTTATCCCCATTTTACAGATGGGGAAGCTGAGGCATAGAGATGAATGACTTGCCCAAGGTCACCAGCAGGCCAGTGGCAGAGCTGGGAATGGATCCCAGGTCCCTTGCATCCCAGTCCAATGCTCTATTTACTATTCTGAAAAGAAGCTAGCATCTAAATAATAATTAATAGGCTCTCACCCCACCCACATCACATTACTAAGTAATGTGGCATATTTCAAGTTGTGAATAATTCTGTGTAAGGTGTCAATTAAACTGCAATGGACTTAATTTTGATCTCACATTATCCTACTGTAACTAATGCTGATTTAGACCACTGTAAATGAAAGTAGAATCAAGGCCAAGATGTCCGAGTTCATGTTTATTGTGATACTTTTGAAATGTAAATCACTTATAACCAATTCTGTAGTTTTGACACACCATTCCTATTAGCTGCAATTATTTCCAAATGTTTGCGCACACACACCTGCCATCAAAATACAAGACTTTATGAAATCAAATTGTCATTGTTTAATCTAGACCTTTCGCCTCCTCTGAAAATGCCAGGGAAGCAATTAAAAGGTGGCAAAGCTGGCTTTCTCTAAAAGTCTCTGATTTTTAATAGCTACTCTTCATAAAAGAATTTCATTGCTTAGGGCTAGTGAATAAACAGACCTGGAGGGACTGTATTGGAGACTGAGTACAAGACCCTCAGCTCATGTAAATGAGCATTGATGCACTGAAATCAATGGAACTGTGCCAGTTTATGCTAACCGGAGATCTGGCCCTAAATTGCTCAGCAGGATAGATGCAACCTCTTGGAACATCTTCCTCCTCTGACATATCAATGTTCACCAACACTTACCTCTAGGCAGGAGAGCACTTCAGTGTCCTATGGGTTCCTGGCCATATCTTTGCTGAGATTGCTAATATGGGTGCTGTCTACAATAAAACTTTACTGCAGCAGAAGACCAGGTTACAACCCACTTGATCACTGATGATGGTGCTAAAGTGTGTAATGTAGCCAGGACCTTAACGATATTTGATAACTGACATAAAGCCTTGGGCATAATCTTAGCCTTGTTTAGGCATACAGTTTAGCTGGGTCTTGAGTGCAGTGACAGAACATAGTTACTCTCATCTACACTGCAGTCCATATCCTCCATAGGCATAAATCTGCAGAGCTCTCTTGACTCCAGTGGAGTTATGTGAGTGGAGGATGTGGCCCCAGCATTTTTTACCTGTTGAAATGACGCTCCCGATTCTGTTGCTGTTGCAGTACAAACGGGGTCTCAGAAGGTTTTGGTTAGACAATTGAAAATGGACACCTTTCATCCTGGATTGGGACTGGGCCGCCAGTTCCTTTTCAGAGGGACCACACAGCATGGGAAGAGGACCAGTGGTCAAGTGACAGAAAGGTCTCAGCATTGCCAATTGCAAGTGTTCAAAAATGATGAGTCAGGCTCCTAAAGTCACGAGACACTTAAAAATAACAAATGTTGTGGTTTGGAGGGTGGGGTTTGTTTTTTTGGAGGGAGGGGTTGTTTGTTTTTTGTTCTGGCTTCTGCACCTTTCAGCTGCACTTGCGTCACATTTCCAAGCTTTTCTCTGCACCATGAGGCCTAGAAATATTTTTTTTAATGAAAGCTGAGATTCAGACATCATGACCCGATTCCAGTACTTGGGGGTTTTACGAAAAACATCAGCTATCACGAAACGTCACACAAGCTAGCAATGTTGGGTTCTGTATTCTAACACCAGTCCCTTGAGCCATCTGGGGCCTGAGAGGTTATCACTCACTAATTAGATAGTTTGGGGTGAGTTTCCCAATGATTTTTTTAATATTAATTCAAACTCAAAATTAAAAAAGAAGGGACATAAGTCATAACAATTCCAGAATAGAAATTTGCATGACACTCTGCCAACCAGAAACCACAGCAGCTCACTTGATTCTGTTCAAGCAGATAAGTGTTTAAATATTCCAGTGATGAGCACTATGCCAAACTAAAATAAATGCACTTCATACATAGGAATGGGAGAGACAATTTACAGAAAAAGAGTCAACTCTAAATCTAGCTTAAATGCAAAGTCAACATGCAAAGCAACCTCCAATCTACTGTGAAATTTGACATAATCTACTTTTTTTTCTTTTTTGGGGAATTCATTTTGCTTTGGATTTGGCCAGAAGCAGAACTACTGACATGGCACGGACCTGATCAAGGCTAGGAAGCAGTAGGCATTCCTTGAGAAACGTACATCAAGACTTCTACACAAAAGAGAGGTAGATAGCTCAAGTTTTGCCTACACTAAGGGATCAACAGTCAGTGGCCTGAAACCAATGTAGCTGCAGTGGGCAAACCCCACATTTAGACAAAGAAACATGTACTACTTGAACTTACCCTGGTGTCAAGCATGGGGTAAACTCAACCAGTGCAAAGTGCAGCTTTTCTTGCCTATGTGATGGCCACCATGTTGGCCAACACACCAAATGTTGAACAGGTTCCTACAGAGCTAAAAGTGTGAGCTGCTATATATTGAGCTAAAGAGTCCAGGCTTGCTAACTTACCACTCACTTCTGAAATCAGGTCCAATCAAAGTATAAATAAGGCTTTGGATTCCCCTCCACACCAAACCTCCAAGCCTCTAGCCATTGTTACTGAAAATCAGCTAATCTGAAAACCCTGCTAAGAGTCAAGATTCTTCCATCACATGGAATCCTATTCATAACCAACACTGAAGTTGTTCTGCAGTGCCTGGCTGTCTAGCTTGCTGGTGGGGGTGGCGATGGCAATGAGATGTGCCTGTACCTGATATGAGACACCATATTAGTGTACACAGATGTTTCCTTTGCTCTTGGAAGGGATCATTTTTTTATTTTCTTCTGCTTTTTGGCCTTGGTGATAAACCTTCCAACAACTAAAGAGAATTATTACAAGATCCAAACACCAGGGGATATTCTAATGTTTAATGGAGGAGGAGTGAGATGCATGGGGGGGTTATAAAGATAAAGCCATGAAGGCAGTCACTGAAGCTCTTCGAGGCAGATCACAGGACTGCTGCAAAATGCCATATTGGGATTCATCACACAACAGAAGGAGATGTTTTGTTATAGTTTTATAACCCAAGCTTTGTGTAGCAAATTCCTCTGCCTTAAGGGATTCTCCTCACCTTTCTAGACAACAGTTTTCCCTAATAAATACCAAATGCACCTTAGACAGATGGATGGACAGCCCTTAGTTCTGACGTAGTTTCCTGTCAATTTCCCCCCTCAATCCTTCTACTAGTGACTCCAACCCCAATGCCCTGTTCATCGGCTGCTCTCATCACCACTTCCATTCCTTTTTTCACACTCCTACTTATGCACATGCCTCCTCCATCCTAGTCTGCCAAGCTATTGCCCTCTGCTCACTATGACACTTTTCTTCCAGGACGTTTAAAGGAGAGAATTCAGTAAATAAGACTGACATTTAGAAATACTTTCAATGGAGCTGTCAAGGTATGCTTATGCTAAAGCGGAATGGCCACGTGCTCCTGTAACTGATGTCTTTGTCCTTTTTCACCTTAGCTACTTCCACCCATCTCTCCATGTATATAATGATTTTTAAGGTCTTCAGGGCAGGGATCTTGTCTTGCTATTTTTTCTATGTAGCACCTAGATAACATTGAAGTGGTTTAAAAATCATAAATAATACTAACAGCAGATCACTAACTGCCTACGGTTAAGGAGAAACTTCCCCCATCGGCATGTGCAATGAATTGGGGCTATATCTGTACAGCTTATGAATTCTGATTGACGGTGTGAAGTTGTACTATGAAAATCTTCTGGGTCATGAGTACCTGCATGTATCTGCATCCACCATTGCTGACAAATTGTGGAGCACGTACACACCAGTTAGGAACACTGTGTGGTGGTGCTCAGAACTCCGGGTGTTTGCACCTATTGGGACATGAACAGTGGCTGAGCTGCACCCTTAGAAAACCAGTGTTAGTTCAACAGAATGGAATGGAAGAGGAAGGGCAGTGCAAAGTTACCCACAAGACAGAAAAATGGAAGCCAAGTGGGTTTCAATAACAAGGGAGCATGGGGCAGGATGGCGCAAAGTCACAGAAGTGGTGAAGAGTCCCCATGAGAGAGAGCAAGAGAGAGAGATTGAGAGAGGGAGGTTATGACGACATTGCAATTAGATACCCACAGCTGGCTGACTCAGGCTTATGGAGCTTAGGCTAAGGGTCCCTTCAATTGCACTGTTGATGTTTGGGCTCAGGCTAGATCCTGAGCTCTAGAACCCGCTGAGGTGGGAGCGTCCCAGAGCTTCAAACATCTATACCACAATTAAACAGCCCTTTAGCCTGAGCCCCCGCAAACCTGAGACAGCTGGGATGGGCCAGCCACTGGTGTCTAATTGCAGTGTAGACATACCCAGAGAGATCTGCTAGTATGCAACAGCCTGCACGAGGAGAGGACATCTTGCCTGCCTGCCTGCCTGACTTCCTGGACCCAGATGTTTCTCCAAGGGCACACAAGGGAAGGGTGAGATAGAAAGTGAGGGCTACTGCAGTTTCAGATGTCAATCGCTTTGTATGATCTGTGCTTTATCTATTTAGTACCAAGCACTGGCGCTAGAATTAGTGCAAAATCTGTCTACTGGTTTGTGTTAAACATTCATAACTACCACACTACCCTGAGGGAGTGACTGTAAACCAGAAGCTTTGCACCTGTTGGTTGGAGTTCTGAACGAGGGATGTGTCCTGTAGTGGGATAGTGACCCTAAAGGGTCAGCACTGCGCCCAGAGGGACTATGTGGCTGGACAGCAGGCTCCAACACTCAGAATGGGCATGCCAGATAGACCGTTTGTGCCCTGACAGTGAGCCAAGGGCCCCTGAAATTGGGGCAGAGGCTGGACTGAATTCAGGCTCTACAAGTTTAACACACACCAAAGGACCTTGAGCACAGAGGCTTGAATTCTTTGCACAGCAATTGTAGTGGGTAGCCAGGAAGGGGGCTCATTATGTTCCATGGCAGCCTGTTAGTGCAAAACTGTGCCTTTGTTAGGGTTTTACACCTTCCTCTAGCATCTGGTACTGTGGGAAGCCAGAGATCAGACTAGCTGGACACTGATATGAACCAATCTGGCGATTCCTTTGTGCCTAGACAGATGGATTTAGATGCACTCTAGAATCTTGCTAATAAGTACCCTATTAAGATCCCTAATAATTCTCACCAAAATGTGATAGTTTCTCCCCATCCCCCAGCGAAGATCTAATAGCAGAGTCAGTGTGATGGAGTTTGATTGCCAGTACGCATACAAAATATGTTACAGTAGATGCATGGACACACTGTGAAGTATTATTATAAGCAATTTAAATGAAATACCTTTGTCAAATGCAGGTGAAAAATGCCCTCTTTGTGAAGTATTATCCTCAGGGAGGGGGTTCCCTGTGCATTTGTTTTATTAATTAACAAAATTTAGCCATCTGCAGAAGGACTCCCAGTCATCAGTGTGATTTAACTTTGGTCTACATAAATAAAACAGCAGCTCACGCAATGTGCATTTAAATCATATGCACAGCATGGTGTGCTTTGAACAAACACTAAACCCCCAGAGAGAGAATACGGAAGATGCTCAAGTCACAGATCCACTGCCCCACTCACATGCATTTGGGAAATCCCCATTGAATTGCCATGTCTTTTCCCTAGTTTCATTTTTTGCTGTTGCAGCTGATTAGCAGATTCTCCCTTACACTGGGGGAATCAAGAGCAACTCCTGTGAACTCCGGTTGAATTACAGCAGCATATGTAAAATCAGGGCTGGGCCTTGGCGGGGGAGGAATCTTCAGTTGCATGGTGGTCAGTTGATGCCAGTGGAGCCAGAGTAAAGGGGCTATAAAGCAGCTGTCAATCCCCACTCTCCCAGCGAATTCCATGGCAGGACATTGCCTTCCTGGCAGGTGAAGCATCACCTTTCCATGTTCTGCTGTCTCCACATCCCCAGGAACTTCTGGAGGAGGGAGCATGTTGGGGGTGAACTGGGATCAGGAAGGGGCTTGGCTGTAGATTCCTATCCCCCAGCTCCTAGATGGCCAATAGGGGCCAGAGCAGCAACCTCAACATAAATTAGGGGTTAAAGTGGGTCCTGGCAACCCCCGGTTGAAAGTTGGCACCCCTTATTTGTTGCACTGAATGCATCTCAATGGTTTTCTCCATTTTAGTCTACCTATTCTTCCTTCATTCCTCTTTCATTCAGTGGATGAGAGGAAGTGAAGCAGGTCAGAATTTGCTTCAGCCTGGAGCCAGACCCCAACCCTACCTCCCAGTGACCCTCCAACACACCTCCCCACAGTCATCATCTCCAAACCAGGGCAGCTTGCCTGTTCCCAGTACACTCGGTAACTGACCAGAGTTTGATATATTTATTTTTAAATGCTGGTGTGTGGCTATTACTCTTTCGTTAATGCTAAAGCCAATAGGGATGCGTGGTTAAACCTAGCACACACATGTGCTTTAAGGTTTTCCCAGAAATCAAAGCAGCAGAGAGCTCTCTCTCAGTGCCTGCCCCATCTTTTCTGTCTCATTCCTTCCTCATGCAAAGTTTTCATATGAAATCCATTGGAGCTTTATGTGAATAAGGTCCGTAGGAGCAGACCCTGAAACAGCAGCCAAATGTGGTACTTCCCCGTGCACTGAGGACAGTGATGAGGGTCACATCTATGCTCTGGATATATTAAATCAAAGCTAGTGCTTTATGGTAACTGTGTGAAAAAAGGCAATTTAGTATCACACACACAGGACTGCCAAACATATTCCTAACAATCCAGCCTATCAGAGTGATCACAAAATGATTTATAACGATGAAGGCAGGCATAAAGTGGAGGCTATGTGGGAATCAGTGTACGGTTAGAATTCTAGACAAGAGGTTTGGGGCACAGGGGTGCTGAATTTTCAAAAGCTAGGGTAAAAAAAGAGATTACCTAAGTACCAGTGGAATGGAGATGAAATGGAGATATTCTTCTCTTATCCCCTTCCAACAGACCTGTAATGAGCCCAATCCTATCCTTCTTATACTGGCAAAACTCCCATTGATGCCAATAGGAGTTTGGGCTATATTCAGAATTTGGGATTGAGAACTTTGTTCACAACTTACATCTGCGTCACCCAATATATACACATCTACTCATCTATCATCAAGAAGTAGTATTATATTGTAGGCTAGGCTGGTAGCGCCAACTATTACTAAGGTTGCCTAATACTTCGCATTAAAAGATCCTGTTTTCGGTTGTTTATAACTTTTTCAAATGTTAAGCATTTGGGCTGAAATTTTCTATGCAACGTGTCTGTCTCAGGCTTGATTTTTAAATTCATTTATTTAATTAATTTATGTGTTTGTTGCTGGTTCTGTGGCCCCTTGCTATCCTTCCCCTCCCACACACGTATGCGTGCACACACTTTTAAGCTCTGAATGAAATGCCGAGGGCACAAAAGCCAGATCAGTGGGGACGGAAAGGAGTAGACAATTGGGATGGGGGTGGAGGTTAGAAAATATAAGTGGGGCTGGCTGGGCAAGGAGAGTGGGTCTGGGAGCTATGGGTGGAGAAGTGGATGGGGCCAAAGAGTCAAGCATGGGGGGAACAAGTAGAAGAACCTATGCCCGCTAGAGAATACTCCTGTGGAGAAAAAAATATTTTATCATGTAACCAAAGTCTGTCTCATAATGAATAGGCACAGGAGGCTGAATTAAGGTTGTTCAGAAAGGAAATGCCAGAATTACGGTTATCTTTTGAGCAATTTCAATAATATTCTTTTAACATAGTTTTGTGTGTGTGTAATGTAACTATATATAAATCTAGAAGGTATATAAATATAGACCAAGTTGCCTTCATGGGGCTTTTAAAGTCAGATGAATGGTAATCATCTTTTCCTTTATCGGTTGGTAAATCAGTTAATAGATTTAAAGTCCACGGGGGACAATTATGATCATTCCTGCATAACAGAGGTCATAGAATGTCACTCAAACAAGTTCAGCTATGTGCAAAGGTAACAAACCGCTCACCTGCACAAATCAAGTCTTATCAGCTGGAGCACTGCAGCACAAACTGCTATCAAACGAACCACAGTGCTTACTACAGACGTGATGACCCCAGTATGATTTAAACTGATGATCAGCTGATCTGGGTCGGACATGCTGCCAAATAAAGGTAGCACATCCTAGTGTTAGAGCACGGTACTGGGAGTTGGATGATCTGGGTTCTATTCCAGGCCTACACTCATTGTATGACCATAAGAGTTCCAGAAATAGAACCCAGATCCCTTGACTTCTGTTGCCTAATGGCTAAGCAATGCTCTCTCCAGATGTTAAAGCCCTCTATTCATTCTTTGCACAACATGCTTCTCCTATGCTGATTGCAGCTCCACCATTCAGACATGTTCATTGTCATATCTGAATAATGCAAAAGATTTCCCCCGCTCCTGCTCACCAACTGCAATTATGGTGAGGGAGAAATCAAGACCATCTTAATGTCCAGGTGACTTTACACAGTTGTAGAATACAGCTGCGATCCATGGCATCTCTTTGGGTTATTTCTCTAGCTAACTGGCAGAGAAATCAGAAGACTTGACTTGAAAAGGAGCATAGCACTTGAGGCAGGTATGGGAGGAGGCCAGGAATGCAGAGATCAGTGATGATATCCCAAATTTCCAATAACCAGTTCTATAAAGGCAGGTGATATTTAAGAACCTATTCTGAATAGGTTCTTAAACATCATGCATGCAGCACCCGACACTTTGCACCCCAACAACCCAGCACCCTCCGCCATGAAATTGACCCTCCCTGGTCAATTTCGGCGGCAGGGAGGATCACAGCACAGACTCCCCGCACTGAAATTGACACTCCCAAGTCAATTTCGGCGCAGGGAGGATCGTGGCACAGACTCCCCGCACTCAAACTAACCCTCCTTGGTCAATTTCAGCAGCAGAGCTGGGGCATACTCTCCGCCGTGAAATTGACAAAGCAAAGTCAATTTCGGCGGCGGAGAGGGAGACTTGGCATCTGCGCTGTCATATTCTAAACCCCTCCAGCGCCCCGCTAAAAAACGGTTCGCTGCCTTCATTTGTTTTTAAGAACCGGTTCGCAACCCGCCAGCCCCCTGCAGAGCGCGACAGGGGAAGACGCTAACAACCGGTTCGCTAAATTTTTTTAATTTTAAGAACCGGTTCGCGCGAACCGGTTGCATATCATCACTGGCAGAGATGATGATGTAGAGAGAAATGCAAATGGGGATTTTAGAATGTAGTGCCTTCTTCAGTTAGATACTAATTACACACACACCCCTCTCCACTGGGTTGCAAAGACTAGGCAATGAATTCAGGCCTGCCATTAAGGGAGCTTCATACCTAAGGAGCTTAGATGTAATAGGGCAGCTGTGTCTTGTTAAATAGCAAGTGTGGGCCAAATATAGCTCTTGCTACTTCTACTGCTAATACGTAGCAGGTCTCTACTGGCTTTGATGTCTGCATCGCAGAGCACTCTGCACGGGTGGGTAAGAATCACTGCCCCTTTAGAAGTTATTTGTATCAGGTCAGGATGCTACCAGCTCAGAAAGGCAGTGTTTGACACCTACTCAGCCCTAGTGTAAATCACTGTGCCAGGTGCAGTGGAAAGCCCTGCCCGCGGCTTCCTTAGTGTAGCAGGAGAAGCTGAGGCACAGAGAAGTGATTTGTCTGAGATCACACCTCCAGCTGAGAATTGGGAATGGCTCTCAGGCCCCTCATTCCCAGACTAGGGCCCAAGCCACTGGACCATGCTGCTAACTTTAGTAGTGGTTTGGCACCTTCAGAAACTGAATTCTTCCATTCAGCAGCACAACAGGTGGAGGCAGACCAACTACACCCCCACACTGTCTGTCCTTCCCACCAGCACACACATACCACCTCAATGGGAACACTTCTAGGGGAACTCAGTCTCCATGGTCCATTCAGTCCTTTGCCAATGGGGCTGCCAATGGGACTGCAGAATGCCATGTAAGCCCTTATCCTCTGGGAACTGGACTGGCACCACCAACTCATTATACATGTAAGCAAGCTGTCAAAGACACAGTTTTACTTTGCATCAAGAGCTGGATTCAAGCCACCAACCTACTTACTTACGGTAACATGATAGTATCTGAGCATCTCACAGACATTAATGCATACATCCTCCTGACATCACAGGTAAGAAAATATTGTTCTCCCCCCTGTAAAGATGGGGAAACTGAGGCACAGAGTGGTTAAGGGACTTGCTCATGATCATACAAGAAGTCAACGGTAATTAGAAACAGAACCCAGGCATCCTGACTCTAGGGACCCCTAACTTCAAGACCATCTTTTCTCCTTCAGCTCTTTCCTCTCCAGGTTGCAGGTGAAAGCCTCCATATGCTATTTCCCAAGTCCCTGAGGGATGTCTATACTGCAGTTAGACACCCAGGGTTAGCTAGTGCCACCTGACTTAGGCTAAGGGGCTTGGGTTAAAGGGCCACTTAACTGCAGTGTAGACACTCTGGCTCAGACTGGAGCCTGGGTTCTAGGCCCAGGCCAACTGGCATGGGCCAGCACCAGGTTCTAACTGCACAGCAGACATATCCTGAGTCATCCAGGTCTTTGCTCAAATTCAATTCCTATGAGGGGCCTCTGACTATGTAGGAGATGTATGATAAGGCTGCCACAAAGAGTTTCTAACCTTTTGTACAGATGCTTAGCTAGAAGGGCCTGGAGTGAAGTGTGAACAATTCTAAAAAGTCTAGTGAAAACAGATCTATCGTTACCTGTTACTCTGCCCCATGAGACAAGAACAGGGAAGCATTTGGTAAAGTTAATGCTTCAATCCCAACCAACCAGAATTAGTTTCCCCATCAGATAGTCAACCTCAGTGACTCACTGTCCCAGTTACTCAGTGAGATGGTGGCTTGACTTCTAAAAGCATAGATGATAGTCAGCGCTGTGAGTGTTATGCAAAAAGTGGTGGGGGAGGGTGGCCTATCCAGACGGGAGCATAGCAGCAGTTTTGGTAAAGCAGTGCTGAAAGTGCGCCCCTCAGTGACCCAGCTTGATTTTTAAAGGTATTTTTCACTGTCTGCAGCACCTTGTGACATTCCTCTTTCCCCCTACACTCGCTTTCAACATTGATAATGTGTTTAACTGGCATTTGCAGCCCTGTGAGTTAGGCTTATAAAGGTAATCAAATCTCATGTTTCATGCTACTCCCATGACGGTGCCCGGGAGGAATTTTCCCCGCCTGGATTATTTGACAATTGGCTGTGTGCATTGTGTAGGTATTGGCAACTATCGGAGGCAAGATAAACTAAAGCAAAGGTCTGAAACATTAAGCAAATCCCATGTTCATTTGCTGAGGAGACCAGATGCCTCTAGACATACAGCCATTTAAGATGGAAGGACAAGATAAAGCAGAAGAGGGCTCCAGTGCTGGATGTATTCATTATTTGCTGATATTTAAATGCGTAGAGCAAAGTACTTCAACTCTAACTATCCAGTAAGAAGTTCGAGGAAAGAGGGACACTTAGAACCTGAGTTTTAAAGTCAAACAATGCAGGAAATAACACATCCAACTTCCATAATTTGTGCTGACAATGAACAGTGCCCATATTTACACGTGAGCACAAAATTGCAGGCACAAAACTGGAATCTGTTTTGCAAAGTTCTAGGAGTGAAATTCTGGCCCCATCAAAGTCAGGGGCAAAGCTTCCACTGATTTCAGTGGGGTCAGGATTTCACCCTAAGTCTAACATAGTGTTGCATTCCACTCCATTCAAAATCATGACTGGTGGTGGGCAAACATGGGGATGATCTGCACAATGAACCATGCTTTGGCTCAGGTCTTTGATATGCTGTGCCTCCTGTGTGCATGTAATGCCAGCTCCCTACAACGTCCCCCACAGCCTGTTTTATCCGGATAGGTCTCCAAGACAAGACCGGCCTTAAGGCAAATGATTGAAAGAAGTGGGGGGTTTTCCAGTGAGATGTCTCCAGAGAGACAATGGGGCAGCCCACATAGTGATTGGACATGTGACTGGTCAGATTTTCATCCTCCCTTTTGGTGACCTGTAGCACTTATGGTCATTTCAGTGAACCACTGCCGTGTATGTCTCAGCTGCTTGTTCTATCTCCTAGCTGCACGCTAGACAATAGCTCACAGGGAACAACTTTCTTGTGACAGGTACGAGCTGCATCTTGCTGAAATGAAATACTAAACGTATGCACAAAATCCCAGCCCACGACTGATGAAAGCACCTTGGGCTGACAGCTGCTGCTGCAGAGGGAAATGTCAGTGGGGCTTTTACTGCCAGATCTCTCGTTTAGCTGCTGGCACCTCTGACCTTTGCTGTGTCCACAGGCAATTTGTTTTCTTGGCCCCTGAAAAGCTGGGAGGCACTTAGGGACAGGATAAAAAATGATGGCCACCTTGACCCTCTCTCATAATCATTTACTAGGAGACGGGTCTCTCCTGGATGCTCTGGCTGTCCTGGATCTTCAGCTTTCTGCCAACTCGTGACAGCAACTCACTGCAGGTAGCTTGAAAGGCACTCCCCCTGGCTGAGCAGTCCACTTCAGAGGAAGAGAAGGGAGGCTTGTGGGCAGCAGTGTTATTCAAATAACAAATATCACAGGATCTTTTTCAGGGGATAAGGCAACAAGACACATTTATTGTGAATACAGAAATTTGTTAAGTAGTATCAATAATGCAAATATCAAGAAAATGGTATCAACACTGTACCAATATTAATATTGTGCTTTACTTCATTGACATGTTTTAAGTGGTACTTTCGTTCACACTCATATACACATACAGGCATACACAGACAGATAAATATACATAGGGGTCTCACAGATGTTATAGTTAACAGCCTCTTGCTGCTCATGGTAGTCACTGGCCAGGTGACTGTAGCATGAGGGTGAGAAGCAAGATTCTGCTGATGCACATCAGTATTTCTGGCTGGTGCGGTGATGTAGACCCGAACCTCCAGCCTTCATCTTCCTGTCCCATTTTATAGGGGAAGGACCCCATGTAAGTCTCTGGGTTTTTGCTCTGTCATGCTGCATTTGCATTTGGTGTGATCCTTAATCACCCACATTGTTGCAAACCTGATCAGATTATGTTCTTTGGAGTAGGCTGACTCCAAAGGTATCAGGGTGGATTCCCCTTCGGCCAGTTGCGTGGTTAAAGCTATTATCTTTACTCCTTTCTTCCTCCCTCAAACATTTTAGGGGAGGCTGGTGCTTTCTTGTCTGTTTAGACATCCCTTACTGAGACCAATTGTTCAATCACTCTCCCTGTCTGCACCCACCTCAATTGCTTAGTCATTCACACTTCAATCATTCAGTGCCAACTCCTAGCTGAAGAATTCACATATTATTTTTAAAGCAAACATTATTTCATTTTGCCAGTGTCTTTCACAATTAGGTCAGTATGTTACATTTCACAGCGTGGCTTCTTATACTTAAAATAGGGTTTTTACAAATATATTGAAAGTGGGTAAACTTAACAGATAAGCATGGTGAATGGAGTGATTTTACAAACAATCTTAAAACAAACAGAATTATACAGAATAGAGTGAACATTTCAGAGGATAGAACAGTCAGAGTCAGCTGAGGATTTTTAGTTTTGGATTAAAGTTACAATGTATCAGGCTGAAGTGCCTCTTGGTAGAAAGGGGGAGAGGGTGTTCATGGTTGGCCCTAAACACAACACAAGGGCTGACAGTAGGGTTTAAACATCTTTGGTTTTTACCATTTATATGATGTGCCTTTGTGCTACGCTCCAGGTGCATTTGCGATAATGAACGATGAGGCATCAGGGCTAAATGTCAGCTACCCTCATGCTACCTATTGCTGACAAAACAGCTCCCCTGTCAAAGTAATGCTCCCGCAAACCTCCTCAGGGACCCTTCCCCCCCTCAGAATCTGCCTGGAAAATAGATGAGCTGTGCAGGTCAACAAACTCAGACTCTGATAGATTAAGGGGGATGCAAGTTCCAGAGACCCATCTAGTCAGGGACTGTCAGCTCAGGTGTCTCAATTGATCCCACCTGCCAGGTTAAATGAGCAGAGCGGTGGGCTCTCGGATACCTAGCACCCAAACCATAAAGCACATCATAGGCAAGAACCATCATCTTGACCTGCATGCAGAGACTAACTGGAAGCCAGTGCAGTCTAACAAAGTATTTGCTAAATGGGTGTAACACAGCTAACTGAACAAGCAGCCACATTCTGCTATGTGCAGGGGGTCTTCTAGGGCAGCCCCAAGTAGATCTCACTGTAGTAGACCCACCAGGAAATAACACAAGCATGGATAACTTGAAATATCCTGCATCTGAAGGGAAAGGCCACAGCCACCAGAGGGATACGGCTAAAGAGCTGTGAGCTGATGCTGTACAAGCCTGGAGGCTTGGTTCCCAGTCACTTCCATGAGCGCTCCATTCACTCACAGCTTGACACGTTAGGGGGCTGTTTCTTCCTTCCACTCCAACCCCTATGTGCTGCTCCAGCATAGGATATGTCGGAAGTGTAAATGAGCTGCAGCGGGCCAGCAGCGACTCCCCCAGTGCAAGAGCAGCATGTGGCCCTGTGCTCCCTCTGTGTGCATGCCAGGGATGCAAGGGGACATGTTGTGGAACAGGAGAGGAATAGATGTAGTGCTCGGTGGTACAGGGACTCTGGACTGCACTGCAGTCCCTAGGTGGCCAAGGAAAGAGTGCTAGTCTTACTTTCATGCCTTCTCCTACAGCTGCCCCAGCTGCTGCATTCCCTTTCGAGGCAATTCTTTTGATTGCTCCACCAGCTAATTAGAGGAATGGCCCCAGGGTTGCGCCAACTTACACAGAGGGCTGTTTTAGCCCCACGACAGCTCAGAATCTAGGTGGCACAAAGCCACCTGTGCCCCTCTTCCCCCAGGTTGTATTCTCTTGAGATGCAGTGCAGAATCTGGCCTCATATATTTGTTTCGAACCTTTCAGCTTGGGGAGGAGCTGAAGAAAAGGTCAGACATGTTATGGATTCGCACATAGCCCAGCCTGGAGTGTGCCTTCTGCACTCCAGAGCTTTGATGCAGCTGTTCTAAAGAGCAACTGCTGTGCAAGGGAAGATGCTAGCACTGCAAGAAAGGTCTACTTTGTCTCTTGGCCGTCTCCTACAAGTAGGAAGGCACTGCCACTCAAGCAAACAGATGAGACAGGAAGATAATGTAAAATAGGAAGCTACCAAGACATAGCACAGCCCAACTAAAAGGGGAGGAATGGGAAAGGGTAGGAATTAAACAAGGAGCTGCACTTCACTCAGAGATGGTTTGATTATATAGGACAATAACTTCACTTTGGAACTCACAAGTCAGCTCACCTGTCAGTTTCTCCTGTGCACTTTGCCAGCATGTGTTCCCCTTCTCTGTGCTGCCAGAACCACTGTGCATTGGACCACTCATTCACATATGTGCAATATACGTTGGCTTTCAAGCTTCTTCATGCTGTGGACGTATGAAGAACTAGAGACGCTCCCACGACCTAGCTCTTCTTCCCACTTCCATTTCCACATTCCCCTGCAGTGATGCTGAGAAAGGTATAGCAGGCCCTTATTAAACAGGTAAGGCTAAAATAAAGTCACTTTAATGCCACCAGTGCAACTTTTTACTCCACCTTCCTATGAAATATGTGGGCTATTTATTTGTTCCTGCTAGGAAACAGCAGGACAATGTCTTCATTAGGCCTGAATTTCCCCTCACTGCTTTTCAGTACACCAAGGACCAAATTGTGTTCTTCCTGCCTAGATGAATTTTATTTGAGACAACAGAGAAAAGAAATATGGCTCAAGTCCCACTCAGAAAACTGAACTCCTAAAGTCACAATCACCTCAGGTCTATGCACCATTCACGATTGCTTGTTAATGGACTGATCCAAAGCCCATGGAAAGACTCTGACTTCAATGGGCTTTGGATCAAGCCCTTAACTAGTGTGGCATTTCCATCTTCCAATTGAAGGGCTGGTGAAAGGTGCAGCTTTACCTTTCCCAGAGATGATGTCTTTGTGCCCCATGAATAGGACACTGGTCTGGGACTCAGGAGACCTGGTTTTACTCCCAGCTCTGTCACTGACCTGCTCTCTGACCTTGGACAAGTCACTTTCCCTCTATGTGCCTCTGTATCACCCCTTTGACTGTCTTTTCAATGTAGACTGTGAGTTCTTTGGGGCAGAGACTGTCTCTTACTAAGTTTATGTACAGCACCTAGCCCAATGGGATCATGATCTCAGATGAGGCCTGTGGGTGCTAGTTATATAAATAATTATTATTATAATTATTACTTCATAAAACAGAAGCACTGAGCCCCATTTCATAATTTATGTGCTTCTCTGTCCTGAACCAGAGCTCTGAGCTTTTTGAGAGTCGCCATAAATCTCTGCTATTGCAAATAAAAGCATACTTTGCCTCCTAGTCCAATAGCTATCCCTGGAACCTGGTGTGTTGTTAGAATTACCTAGGTTTCCAGTTTAGGTTTATTAGATTTCATTCCTGAGGATACTGGAGCAGGAATTGCATTGAAATCATTCCCTAATTTAAAGAAATCCTCCTGGGACAGACCCTTAACTGGGGCAAACCAGCATCATTTCATTGACCTCAGGGAAATGCCATCATTTACATCCAGTGGGGATCTGGGCCCCTAATTTCAAGAGGCAAACTTCTATAATATGGATGTGAAATTGGCTATAATGGTAGGTGTAGAGAGGGTATCTCTATTCCTAAGCAGCTGGAAGCTCCAACTAGTGTGAATTGACCTGGAGAATCCCTCAGTCAAGGATCTTTTCTCCAGTAGGAATTCCAGATTGATGCTATTCAACAGGATTCTTTCAAAGTCTTTTTTATCTCTTATTCCAGCTTTGGTGGTGTAGAGATATCCTTGTAGAAGATTGTGATTTAGAGACACTCCCTAGCATGGGAGAGTGTTGTGTGAATTGGGAGATGTGCCCTACATCAGATCTAACATGGCTGCTCCCAGCCGCACACCTGAGAGTCCCTCCTTTCTGTGTTAAAGTTCTATTCCTTCCTCATTCAATAATGTGGTCTTTAATGAACCCTCAAGATCGTTACAGGTGGCTGGTAGAATATACTGGATGCTCAGATGCTAGCTTTATTACATGCTAAATAAGCTTTTATCCCAGTTGCCAAGAAGAGATATGCCATTGGTGGACTGAATTTTCAGAGTCTTTGATGCTTATGAAAGTGAGAACGGGGCAAGGTGGGCACCAGCAAGTGCCATGCTAATCTTCCCTATGGATCTGCCAATGCACGTGGGATCCTGACACACAGCACTATTGCATGTCTGCACTGCTCCCCTCAGCTCTGACAAGGAATTTTAATCTTAACTGCCTGCTGTTCCAGTCCTACATCAGACTCCCAGCTCCTTTCACTTGTGATCTGACCAGATTTTGGACTCAGGACTGCAAAGGTAAAAGGCTAGTGCACTGATCCTATATATCACCTGTTTCCCATTCCCTCAGCCCTCAATTTGAAGTTATCCAAAGGGGAGACTGAAACGAGTTGATTCCTTCAAAAGGAAATCAGCTTTATCCACCTGTGTGCAAGGATTATTCAAATCCCTTGGCTGATAGACAGTTCCAAGCCGTATAGTGTAGTTGGTAAAGAGGAAGCCCTATGCAGTGTGGTTTTTGCAGTAATTCCTGAATCCTTGAAAGTGATTTGTATGCAATCTTCAGATTTCCAGACTTACATTCGTAACTCATTGGTGCGCATCACAGTCAAAACAGACGGCTTTGGGCCTCTGAAAGAAGCAAGTTTCAAACTGTGAGCCATTGCCAAGAAAATTCTTCCCGACCAGCTCCTGAAGGATGTGTTCGGGGATCTGTCAGCCAAAGGGGTGCTGTATTTGTACCACCAGCATGGACATGAAACCCATCCTACGTGAGTAAGTGAAGCGGCAGAGATCAGGTGGCTTAAAGTCAAATAAAACTGCCCTGGAAGATTGGAGGAAACTCTGACAGGGTTGCCTGTTGGAGCTAGCATTTTGTCCAGGCTTCATGATATGTGTGAGTGATAACAATAATTATTGTATCATTCACCTGAGGCTGCAGTGTGCTGGCACTTTACAGCCAGTCCGCTGGTAGCTGAAGAACATAACAGCTGCCCTGTGGAGTTTACAGACTCCAGGCACAATTGGCCGTAGTGCGCTGCAGTGTCATTAGTTCCCTGCCAACCAGTGCACAATATAGTCAGTCACAGAAAGGGTGTGTGTTGTGAGTGACAGGGCTGTCCAGCACGTAAGGAAGGCTCAAATTTGTATTCTGCTCAAGCATATGCAGACATGACTCGAGTCAGGGCCACTCCGTTTTCACTGGATGAGAAAAGTCACATCTCCCCAGCTGCATTTTTATTTGAAGCCAGTGGAAGGGAATAAATGGACAGGAGGCTCCAGCCAGGAATAATGTGCGGTGGGGAGGGGAGATATTTGATGAGCACTTCAGACTTTTCTGCTACTTCGTCACTTTTTTCCAGAGAGAAGGCTTTTATGTGGTTTGAAAAATGAGAATGTCACTGTCAGTTTGCTCATGTGCCTCCTCCACTCCGGCCCTCCAGCCACTGAGCTTCCCACCCACTAAGCAAGTCATACAGCTCCTGACATCTCTCTCTTATTTTGCTGTAGGGGATCCCCCAAGTTCCCATCCCCTTTACTTCTAATTAGTCCCCTCCTCACTGGCCCACGTCACTGCAACAAGGAGGGCAGGGCAAGGCTTGCTTTGGAGACCACCAGTGCCATCCTCCATGCTCTGGATCACTAGGGAGTGATCACTAGCCAATTACTCTCTTCCCCCAACAAGGGGCTGAATGTGTGGCCTCTTCATTCGTCCCCTCCAGCCAGGGGGACAAGGGAGCTAGATCAGGGGCTCTCAAACTGGGGGTTGGGACCCCTCAAGGGGTCGTGAGGTTATTACAGAGGGGTCGCAAGCTGTCAGCCCCCACACATGCTGTGGCTGCAGCTGTCAGCCCCAAGCATGGCTGACAGCCAGAGCCTTCAGAACTGGATGGCTGGAGAGAAGCTGCTGGCCAGGTGCTCTGAAGGCAGCGCCATGCCCAGCAGCAGCGAAGTAAGGGTGGGATGGCATGGGAGGGTCATCACTTTTTTGCGGAGGTCATCACAGCCTGAAATATTTTCAAAGGAGGCCCCCGAAAAAAAGGTTTGAGAACTCCTGAGCTAGATGCTGCACATGGTGGCATAGCCCTGGGTCACTAACCTTACCTCTTCAGTATTCCCAGCCTCTCCAGATATGTCCCCACCATTCAATTACATCTTCACCTATAGGGGGTGCTATGCCCCATGTATGTCTGGTATATAAGCATATGTTGCCAGGACCCTATCGCGCTTAGGCATTGCCTGGGGAAGCACATGCTTGCTTTAAACAGATGCCCAGGTAACAGAAAAATGTTACAGCCACGTTTTATTTTTTCCTTTTATTTTAAGGAAAGGAGAGAGAGAAAGAAAAGTAATTAGCTGGATCTTTGCCAGGTGAATAGCTTCGACTCAGGTTAATCTTAGTAAGTTTACAAAAAAAGAAGCCACTCTAAATCCCCACCTCAACTACCGGCCTTTTCACCCTGGCAGAGCAGGGCAGGCTGAGCTGGAATATGTATTGATTTGCCATATGATTAAATACTCCAGTGCTAAGAAACACAGAAATGGAATAAAGCTGCTTTTTAATTGACTGTAATAGTGGTGTGTGTTGGGGGAGGTGGTAGGAAGAGCAACACGTTTTAAGAATGCTAAGAGAAGGTTTGTTAAGCAGATATGTGAGGTATGAAGAGAGGAATACAAGGAAGAGTTACTTTAAATTAAAAACAGCCCAACAAAATAGGAACTGCAGCATCTCTGCACAATAGACAATGAATGAATTAAAGCCAGTGGCCTGGATCCCTATGCAAATCCAATAAAAGCCATTTGTTTCCTTTCCAGAATACAGATTTTCTTTTATATGCACTGCATTCAAGCCAGTTCATTGTTTGCCAAGCCTGGAATAACAAAGACTTGCATTTATATCACACCTTTTCTTTCAAGCAAGTTTAAAATACTCTGCAGACAAAGTGCCTGATTGCAAGAAGTGGCTTCTCACCAGGCCCTGGACACAAATATTTGCAGGGCAGCTGGCATCATTTACACATCTATCTACCTGACTGCACTTAGGACCCCCCAAAGCCCATTGAAGTCAGTGGAAAGACTGCTTCTGATTTCACTGGGCTTTGGATAAAGGCTGCCCAGCGCAGGTAGTTATTACTGGCAGTAAAAGCTTCATCGGCTCCACCCCAAGTATGTGTGCCCACATTTTTGCACGTGCAAAGTGGGAGGCCAGTTTGAAGCCTCTTTGGAAAAAATCAGGCTTTCTCTGCACAGAGATCACGTCACTTGGCACTGATAGCAGAGCAACCTTAACGGAAAATGTAAAACCTTCCTCGTGTGTCTGCCTAGATTCCAAAGCATCTGTATAGGTTCGTTCTTCTACAGAAATGAGATTGTCCTGTGAACACAACTGTCTTGTAGATGCTCCCAGAGCTGCGAGGGCACAATGATTCAGCAAAGAAACCCAAATCTATACACAGCAAATCTCCCTTTGCTCAAAAGGAGGCCAGGCTGCTAGCTATCCACATAATGCAGTGTTCCTGGCAAAGCAAACAGTAGTGCCTTGAGATCCAGGGGGCACATACACTAAATCTGTACAAAATCAGATAATCCACTGAAAAGCAAAAGTATGAAAATTGACTGAGGTGGGATGGGGCTTGCTGAAACAGAAATGTGATAAATATAACTTATGTACATTTTTGTTGCATTCTTAGGGACTCCTAGATGCCAGAGCTATTGCCTATTAGGTCAGCTGTGTCGTCCACCACCGGCACAAGAAGGGAATTGCTTTTGACACGAATCCCCTCCAGGTTTGAGCGAATGTGCTCTGGGACACCTCTCACAATGGTGACCCCGCTGACCCTGCAGTATGTCACAAAGGCACAAGGGTGGCTGAGACAGTGAATGCTGTCTCATGTAGATGGCCAGCCGTAACCTCGCCTTTTCTTGTATTCCAATGTGTCTTGATTATCTCAGAGCTCGAAAATTCTTCCTGAAAGGCTCAGGAGAACAGGCTGCAGAGCTTTTCGTTCAAAACCACTCCTGTGTCAGCAGTGTCCAGAAGTTGTTCCCCAAAGGTCACTGAAATGTGAAATAAAATCAGTGGATTTCAGTCCATTTGCTAATGAACAAATGTCAGCATTGCAAAAACCCGGCTACCATTGGCGCATGCTGATAATCTCAGCAGAGGGGCCAAAGATTTAATGGCCATGGAGGCCTCTTGCTTCTAGAGGACATTTCTCCAAGTTAAAGCTGAGGCATGTTGACATGGCAATATGTGGGAGGTGTGCACTGTCACGGTCCATGCTGTACTTGGTCTGCTGACTGGGAACGGGGCTTTCGAGGGTTGTAAATCTGGCACCTTTCTCCAGTGGTAAATTGATTTGATCTTTTCTTCTCTCTTCCGGCTGTGCAGGAAAAAGGGCACCTTCAACATCATGTAGTTCCAAGAGTTAGTGTTTATTAATGAAGTTTATTTCAAACCATTATCCATATCTCTGCCAAGCATCTTAGAAGCTCTGAACAAATGGAACGTCTTGTAGCAGGAGAATAAAAGGAACAACCTAAAGGGATCCCAAGTTTCTGTCAGGAAATAATTTGTGATCTGTTCCTTAAGCACCAAGAATGATCAGCTTGTTTATATATCGGTCTTGAAACTGAAAATGTATGTGTGTGCTACGCTGTGCCACCCAGGGAGGGGAGCAAAAGGGGCAGTTTGCTGCCAGCCCCCAACAGGAGAAGGCCCCCAAAATGACAGAGGAGTGGCTGGGCCAAATTTGAGGGAGGGGCATTACAACCTGGCGTACAGGGCCGCAACACCATTCAGCACCATTCACCGATAGTGCAGAGCCACTTGAACGCCCTCACCAGGCCCAGATTCCACCATTGCCACTGCTGACATCATCATGCTGAGCTGAGGCTACCTGCCAGGCTGAAAGCTCAGAGGTAGCAGCGGGGTCGGGGCTCTAGGATACTTCTCCCACTGGCAGCAGGGCCAGAGCTTAGAGAGAGGCAGGATAAGAAATGCCCCCTCCCCAGCCTCATGCAAAGCAGACCCCATCCCCATGGACAGGACAGTGACCCCACAGGCCTGGGCCCTCTCTTAGCCCCATCCCCTCCCCTCTTCTTAAACTCTGTTGTCTCCAGGGTAATTTTTCTGGAAGGGTGGTGGCTTGTGTGATTGTGTGCCAATAGTAGTGACCGTAGAAGTGTGATTACATCTGAGTAATGTATGATGGGGAGGGGGAGGGAGTTGGGTGTGATTGTGTGTGGAACATGCAAGTGCAGGCATACGGATGCATGTCCATGTCTAGTTCTTTGTGTGTGCACACAATGCTGTGTGATGGTGTGCAGTTTGGCACATGGGTGGTTGTGTATACGTTGGTGCGTTTATAGATGGCTGTGGGTGTGGGTATGTTTGCATATATTTGCACACATGCTATACTTTGGACAATGAGTGGATACATTGCAACTTTTAAATAAGGGGAAAAACTGAACTTCAGCTGAAGTATCCACACGACAGATGCATTCAATTAATTTCATTAGGCAAGGAATCACCCCCAGGCGAAAAGGCTTCAAAGTGGCTAAGGAGATAAATTGTCCTTCCAATTCAGACTCATGGCCAACCACCACTTGGAAACTGCTTAGATTATTATTAACATTTTTCCTCTCAGTAACAGTGGAAGATTTCGGTAAATAGATTCAAGAAGAAGAGACATTTCCAGAATACAAACTTCAAGCTTTCCCTTGATTGCTTTTAGACTTGACTTTTGCAACACCTTTGAAATTTTTCTCTCTCAGTTTATCAAGATTTTCTTGAAATTACTGAGGACTTGTTTAAAAGGAATGTCACACATAACAACGCCTTATCATTTCCTTCGCTGGAATGATTATTTTAGGGGGCCAGAGAACAGTGATTTTCACTGACTTTACAAATGGACAGAGACAAATGGCCTTGAAGGGGCAAAAGTTAGTCATAAAATGATGCCACATGGCTCAGTAAAGTACAAATTGATTTGAAATTAGGAGGATGGCTTGGCTGTGGAATGACAACCAATATCTGTGGGAAGGTACTATTCCATTTTTCAAGAGACAAAAAAAAAAATCACCTGTGTTGTTGCATAAGCTGTTTCGAACCATATTTCTCCTGCAGAGGGTTCAGGAGGACAGGAAGGAAAATCAAGGGAGAGGTTCCTCCTCAGAAGCATAATTAACCACCACCCCACGCGCACATTTTTTATGATGAAACAGTTAATGTAAAACCTCTAGGGTGAGATCCTCACCCCAGTTGGACCCATTTACAACAGGCAAAAGAGCCACCGTGGCGTAAAGTGGCCCTACAATTGATGAGAGAAGGATTTCTCGAGACAGGAACTACAGAAGTCAGCAGTAGAGCTAGCTTCAACACAGCCCCTTGTCGGAGGCATGCCAGGGGAAGTATAGATTGTCAGGGGCAGGTCCTCAGCACTACAGTCCATAGGGCAGCCTGGGGAGGCTGCTGTAACTTAGCTAGGTACCCAGGGCTGGGTAAGTCACACTGCAGGTCTCTCCAGTCTCCAGAACAGCTCATGATCCACAGGCTACAAAGGTGGCTTAACATCACCTTAGCTATGCCCCTCCCACAAGGCTGTAAGAGGTGCAGCACAGGATCTCACCCCAGGCCATTCCAGTGGTCCCCTCTAGGAGACTGTATGGCTCTGTGATGATTCTACAGTTCTGTAAAGATGTGTGGCCCCTTTAAGATATAGGAATTTAGAGCTCTTCCTCCCTCCGCGGTTGAGTTTTCCTGAAGCTAATTAGGGCTGGGGAGATAGCTGGACCTATACGAGTGCACTGTTAAATAGCCGATGCATTTCACCCAAAGGTGACTGCCAGTCCTCCGCACGGAGGAAGATTGTGATGGCTGTTTTGGACCTTTGGTGTAGAGATTATTAATAATTTTACTGGGAGAGAGGTGATACCATCTGCTCAGGAATCAGATTTTATATCAGCTGGAAGTGTGACATACATATTGTAAGACTCCAACTGGGGAGGGAGGTGAGCCTTCTTCTCCCACTTCAGAGAAAGACCATCAAACCTCTAGCGAGTGGGAGCAGACAAGGAAACCATTCACCTTAATACTGTATTCAGACCAAGGTGCAGGCACGTTCAACGAAGCTTGTAACGTTAAAGTGGGAAGGGACAGGAGGTGAATGCCAACGTGTTTACTTCAGGGAAAAGGACACTAGACAGCATGGAATGAAACTGGAAACATTCAATGGCAACTGGAGTCTTTCTTCTTCTTCTTAGGCTCGTCTCCATTAAAAGATGCTAATGTGTTTGAACACCTGTGCTGAAGAGCTAAGTTAGCTGGCAGTATGCTGACCATGACTGCATGGGCAGTGTCATCTAGGACAACCTCAGCTCAACATGGCATATGCTAATCGCAATTCAGCCCTCATGCAGGCAAGTTTCCACTGATGTCAAAGATTTGGCTCCAAACCTATTAGAAAATCTGCTCTAGAAATTGGAGTGGGGAATGCTAAAAAAAAATGGCTCCACTTGAGATACGGCAGCCTGTCCATGGCTGTTCCCATCCCCTGAAACCAGGAAGCTGAACTGAGCACATAGGAAAAATTATATATGATACCTAGAGCTTTACATCAGTAGATCCCAAAGCCCTTTACAAAGGAGGCCAACATTATTATTCTCATTTTACAGATGAAGAAACTGAGGTAGAGAGTGGTGAAACGACTTCCCCAAAGTCACCCAGCAGGTCAGTGACGGAGCCGGGAATTTGAGTTCGGTTCAACTTTTGATGAAAGATTCATGGTTGATTCTTATTTCTTCTCACCCGGCTGCTGTATCCTCAGTTAGATCGTAAAACCTCTGCATAGGAGATCCAGCTTGTTGGCTGACACTCTCACCCCCTGCGAAGTGCTCCACCCCTGGCCAGCCTGAGGCCCAAGCAACACAAGTGACCACTTGAGGGCCTTGTTGTGTTGCACAGTCTTGGCAACACAGATATTGACCCAGAAAAGGGAACAGATGAACATAAAAACTCATAGCCTAATGCTGCTCCTCAAGCAGCTTTGGCTGGCTCCTATTCATGCTTAGGGCCCCAAAAATCATAAGATCAGCTTTGGCTTGTCTATGATTGAATCCCCCTCTAATCTGATTCCTTTCTGATAACAGGAGCCAGCCAGCAGATGTTGAGGTGTGTGACAGCTGTCAAGTGGTCTAGCAATGACCCTCCGCACAGTGGAATTAATCTTGAGGACTAGGGATGGGGCAAATGCAGTCAATTAAAACAAGCACACTACCACCAGCACTCTTCAGCAAAGCCTCCACTGAGCACACAGCCCCAAATTAACCTTTCTGAAGAGCATTTGCTTCTGATTTCTGGAAGGGAGCGGAAGCAAAAGTGCCATAAAATCCTGTTCCGATGACATCCAGATGTTTCTCAGACTCAAAAGCTTCAGATAGTTTGGATGAGATTCAGGTAATCATCTGTACATTGGGGTACCTTCACCTACACCCAAGCCTTCTGGAGGTCTTCCCTACCCAGAATTTCCTTGGTGTTTTCTCATGCAGAGAACATTCGCTTTCCTGCGGGATCAATCATATACATTTAATAGGCTCGGCAACAACAAAAAAAGTAAGTCACGAAATGAGGCCTGTTTATTAACTATTCCACAGTTTGATATCATAGTACTTTGCCTATCTATATAACATTGTCATTCAAGCGGCTCTCCAAATGCCTTGCAAACACTCTGCTTCACAATACCAAGCAAGTATACAGTATCATAGCCATTGCACATGTGGGGAAACTGAGGCAGTGGGCAAATAAGTGAGTAGCCAGAGGTCATGCAGCAAGTCAGCAGCAGATTATTGTTGTTGTTTATTTGTACTCTAGAAGTTACCAGATGCCCCAGTCAGGATTGGAGTGCCATTATGGTAGGCACTGTACACACACACCATAGGAGGCAATCTCTGCCCAAAAGATCTTGCAATTTAAACAGACAAAGGGAAGAAGACCAGTATGTAAACAAAGGGATGAGGGTAATGACACATGTCATTAGTTCTAACTTTCCCCTCTTTTCCAGATATGTGAAGATCAAGGGAGAGGTTAACAGTATAAAATGTGCACAGTTTTATACACATAGTGGAGCCGCTTGTTATCGAGACATAATCTATGGGATTTTCAAAAGTGCACAGTGTTGGTTTAACTAGGGGATTACTGACTTCAGTGAAGAAAAAGCAGATCTTGAGGAAAGATCCTGAAGGGGGAGAATGGCCATGTCCTAATGAATCAATTCAGGGACTACTAGAACACAGTAGTCCTGATTCTCAATTCCCATAAACTGCCCATTAGACAACGCTCTACCCATACTGTTTGTGTGTATATGATTTATGCAATATCATGAAACAGGTCAGTTTTGCATTTATCACATACCTGTCAGACAGGCAGTCTTTATATTCTGACAACTCGAAATGAATTTTTATTTTTTAAATGGGTTAAATCATTGTCAAGTACATAGAAAAACAAAGCAGCTCCAAGATCCCTAATTCCTCTACCTTATGTCACTGCTTTCAACTGTGTCCAGCATGACATCAGGCTCCTCTGTACCCATGGACAGATTCCCAAATCTAATTCACTTAGATATGCGCTGTTCAAAAACCAGAATAGAAGGGAGGAGGACGGGAGATGGAGCTGAGTGGGAGAGACACCATGCATAAAACAGAAGGGAATATGGTAATCAGCTTCCCTGATCTTAGCATGTACTCAGGGTGACCTCTGTTACACATAGAGAGCCCAGGAGGGATGCCTCATGAATTAGCAAAGATCAGCCTCTCTGTTCCCACTTTGCTTCCTCTTTCCCTATCCGCCAGCTCCCTGGAAGAAACCAATAGCTGAGAGCCTTTTATTCAGCCCAGGTGTATTCCCTGTCAGTTCAGCCTCACCATCAGACAGCATGAGATATTAAAGCAGGAGCTGCTGCATTTGGACCACATGGACTTGTGTTCTATTTGTACATCCTCCCCAAACCCTCACCACACATATGCACACGTACACACAGACACACACACTGATACCAGGCATTAATAGCACTATTAGTAATATGTAATGGAATTGTCAACCTGCCCGATGCTAACATAATAGGTAATTCTTCTTCATTAACAGAAATTGCCAGAGGAGCAGCTACCAGCGTCCAAATGTTTAATTTTCAAAGCAAAGAAATAGAGAATTTCCCCCAGGCTCTTTAGAAGAGATGTGACCCTATGGCTGGTAACTCTTGGAGGCATTAAGCAAGTGTCACAGGTGGGGAGATAGGCAAACTGGTATCAGTCAAATAGGAACTAACTGCAGGACCCAAATGAGCCATTATTGAGATTGGAAAAAGTTTCACTTCATATTTTTTTTCATTTTCATTGTTCCATTTGAACGTCTTCACTCCAGCCAGGACCGTGATCTACAGAGCTGGGATATCCATAGTCCCCTTCTTGCAATCAGAAGTTGTGTGTGTTTCCATGCCCAGAGATTTTATTACTATTACTGTGAAAGTTGCAGAAGCACCTAGAGGATCCAGTCAGGGATCAGGGCCCTCTTCTCCTAGCGTGATGGTCACCATCTTGGCCACCGCACCAGGGATTGAATCTCCAAAAATGTTCACCAGATGTTACAAATTAAGCAAAATCTCTGTGGCTGGGAGATGTGACAGACACATTTCCACTACAGGTGAGCACAGAGTGGGACCTTTCACACGCTCACTAGTAAGTTATACTAGACATTGTAAACACTTGGAGCAAAGACACTAGCATGAAGAGCTTACAATCTTGGTTAGTGGTAAAATGCAAAAGGTGGGTGAAACAAATAGACAGTGGGAGGGAAGTTATAGTAAAAAATAATACTGGGATGTTTTCATATAGACGAACTATGGACACATGTAGCCCACCACCTGCCTGATGTCCCTTCAGATTCCGCCTTAAGACACCCTTCGGCTGGCATTGTTCTGTAGCATCACAAGGTGTCTGAAGAATGACTTTGAAGGGGGAGAAAGTGGTGGGGCATGGGAGAAAGCACAGAGGAGTATATGGGAGACGTGGACTAGCAGGCAATGAAAGCTGGCTACGTTAGCAGGGCAAAGGAAGCCGTTGACGATATATCAAGATAACAGATATGATGGCCTTCTAGGTTAAACTTCTTATCATTGGGAAGGCTGCCTATTCCCAGTAATTTAGCATTCAAATACAGTAGGAACCTTACTATCACTGATCCCATTGACACGGATGCCATAGTTATGGGCGCAGTATGAATTCCTGAGATAGATGGACAAGAACATTGGAATGTGACTCAGTCATAAACAGGTATGTAAAACAGAGCCTCATTCATTGGATGAAATTCATTGGATAATTACTCACCACAAACAACTCAAGCCTTTCAGCAGCAGGGCAGAAAATGTTTCCAGCAACCAGTTGCGGCTGAGTCAATGTAAGACCTCTCTTGCTTGTCTGAAACCATTCAGAGTTGTGTCCATCAAAGGTCAAGTCCCCACTCTGTATATACTTTGGCACAAGTGAGGTGCTGTGGGTGGCGTTACACTGTAGTCAACCCTCCACCATCATGTACAGGCCCTCAGCATCCTCCTCACCCAGTAGCTCCATTTCCACAACCCCCGCCAGCCTGGCTGCTGTATCAATATACACTAACCAACCACCTTATGAAATCAAATTCAATTCTTAAAGGAAATGCATCAAAGTATTATGAGAAGAGCAAAGTGAGCTTTAAGTAGCCTGGGAAGCAGTTATTGTATCTGCCGTGGTTCTAGTATGGCTCCATCAAGGCTGCAAATCGCACGCCATGTGTTCTGTGATCCTATAAAACTCTCATAGCAACTGACGCTTTCCCAGCTCTCTGTTATTGGTTTGTCTTTAGCAGATGTCATTGGAGTGCATCCCTGCTTCAATCAGAGACATCCACTTGGGGCTTGCTATTATCTCTCCTCTCATCCTCCCTTTCTCTCCTTTCACCTCCATCTTCCACTCTCTCCCTGCCCTATGGGACTGAGTCAAAGGCCACTGAGGTAACACGTCGAAGTCTTTCCATTACCTTTAATGGGGCTCTTTATCTATCTCTCCCCGCACTTCCTTGCCCTCTCTCATTCCCTCTTTTTAGATCCTGTTGTCTTTTTCCCAGTCTCTCTTTTCTTCTTGTCCCACTTTTGCTGCACTGACTTTGCCACTCCTTCCTTCTGTTTCCCATCTTTCCTTGCTTTTTGCCTCCTCCTCCTCTCTCTCTCATCTAATTTTTCACTATTTCCATCTTTTCTCGCTTCTTTCTCAGATCTCTCTCCCTCTGCTTACTCCTTCCCTTCTCTCTTCCTCTCCCTACCCTATTTTTCTTCTCCCCCAAATCCATTTCTTTCCCTCTTTTGCCCTCTTTCTCCTCTTGATTGTACTTCGCATGGGAACAGCACCACCTAGTAGATCTGGCTGAATATTTTCCATCAAAAACATTTGATGGAAAAAGGCGTTTTCCTCCCAAAATAAACATTTTCATGGAAAATTTCCATTTCTATTGAAATATTTTGGGTCTTTCATTAAAAAAAAAAAACCAAAGCTGGGGAAAAAAATTTTCCTTTTTCTGTTTTCCGATTTCCCACTGGCAAAAGCAAGAGAGAAAAATTCCAAAACTTCAGTTTTTGCAAACTGCAACATTTCTAGTTTTGATTGAAGGAACAACAAATTTGCATGGGAAATATTGGGGGGAGGTGATTTTTTTTCAAACTTTTCCATGAAAATCAATTGACTGTTTCTACCAGTTGTACTGCCTTGTATTTATTTACACAGGGCCCCCACTGGGGGGGGAGGGGGAATGGTACATTTTACCAGGGCCTGGAGGTCCTGAGGGGCCTGGCCAAGGCTGCAAACCCCATTACCATGAGGAAAAAATTAAGGCTAAATGGTAGATCATGCCTGAGGCTATTTATAGAAACGTATTTCCCTGTGTCTATGTATCTACTGTCCAGATCTTGTGAGATGTGCTGGAGCCAGTCAGAAGCAGGGTTCGAGCAGTCCCAAGCAACATTCTGAACAGTGGGTTGCTGTCCTGCTGGCCCAGCCCAGGCCCTTCTCTGGAATAGAGAGTGTGCGCTTGTGCCGTTAAACTAGGACTTGCAGTCTGAGACTGAGAGACAGCGAGATTTGTGCTCCTCTCTGTGACATGGTCTAGGGCAGTGGTTCCCAAACTTTTCTCTGCTGTGGCACACCTTGATACCTTTAATTATTCTGAGGCACACCACCATATAGGCTCCAAATGAACTCATGAATATTCATGAGCCAATTCAGAACTCTTCAAGTCGTTTTTCAAAAAATTCCGTGGCACACCGGTTGGGAGACACTGGTCTAGCATATCAAGATCAAGAACTACCAGGCCCAGAGTTCCTTGTGCCTCGGCTGGCAGGAGGGAGGGAGAGACAGCTGGTGTGAGGGACAAAGCAAAGCACCATGAGCCAGTGCGGCTGCTTCTTCTGGTAAGATTTGCAGGCCCAAAATATATGTGAGTAAGTGTCTAAGTCACTCCCAGTCACACACCCACACAGCCATGTCTGGTGGTGGCTATCAATGCAAATCAGGCAGCCAGAAACATAGGAGGTAAAGGGGAACTAAAAGAAGCTAACGGACACCAATCTAACCTCCAGTTTTTCAAATCAGACAAGGCCTTTCTGCAGTCAGGCAATATACTAACTAGGGAAGCAGATGAACAAAATCAAGATGAAAATGATTTCATCTTGTGTGACACTGGCAATTGATGACAAAGAAAAGCTGCCAGAACACGCATCATGTGACTCCAATCTAATGCTTGAAGATAGTCAGATAGTATCACCATTAGCAGCACCACATTCAGAAGGTTTACAAGAAGCAGGAGAGAGTCGTTCTGCACTAGCTGATTCTTGTCTTTTCAAAGATCCAGGCTTGTGGCCTGAAAACATAACAGATTCTATCCATCAAAAAATTGTTCTATCTGGTGTCCTGACTTTTGAAGAAATGCGGAAGCTAGCAAAGTCAATGCCAAAAGATGTTGATGGACATAATTTTCCTGAATTTCTTCTGAAAAGTAAGACTGCCAGCAAGAGAGAAAAGATACGAAGAGATTGGCTTGTTTGGAGTGCTACCAACAAAGCACTGTATTGTTTTCCATGTTGGCTGTTTCCTGAAGAGAGGCTTAAACAACACAGTATGCTGGCAAAAATGAAGGGTGTTCACCAATTGTAAAAAAATAGCATAAACTATATATGAAACTTCCTGAACATGAAAAGAGCATAGAACATAAAACTTGCTCCTGCCAGTGGAAGCAATTACACCAGTCACTGTCAAGTGGATATGGAGTGGACAGTGAGATTCAAAAATAAATATTAACAGAAGCTACAAGATGGAAAGAAATATTGGAAAGATTGTTGGATGTTACCTTATTTCTTGCTTCATGAGGTTTAGCATTCTAAGGAGATAATAATCTGACAGGTGACCCACACAATCGTAACTTTCTTGGAACTCTTGAGATTATAGCTAATACATGATTTTGCAGTGAAAAGGGCCAGAAAAATAAAGCTTTAAAGTTAATTGGCCTAATTATAAAATGTTTGCAGTCACATTGGTCTATTAGAATAAAAAAAGGAAGGCATTGACAGGATATAATACCTTTATAATGACCAAAAAGTTACAAAATAGTCAGCAAACTTGTAGGTCTCTCAGGCGGGGTGTTATGTTAAACAAAAATAGCAAAGGAGGGGGGAATTTTTCAGAAATGTAGACTAAGTAACAGTAATTTCAGAATTCAAGCTTTTCTCGTGGCTCATGAGATTGTATGTATGGGATGCAGGATTGTGGTATGTGTGTGGGAGGAGGTTTGTGTTACAAGTTTGTATTGGGCCTCAAAAAATTATGCTTGGGCCCTGTTTTTACATATTTGTTTATGAGACCTGCTTTCTGATTTGGTAGCAAAATCTTTTCCTACCTGTTAGGGGAAGCCAAAAGCCTAGGTCTATTATACTCAGACCTTATAGTTATCCTTTACCTGGATGTAGAGCTGAGTGCTGCACTCCTGGACTAGTTCACTGGTCTTTCTGGAGGCTATTTTTTAACAGTTGATGTAGTGGTCTGAGCACAGGAGTGGAAGCCAGGACCAGAAGCCAAGAGCACCTGAATTCTACTCCCAGTGCTGACACTAATTTGCTGTGGAACCTTGCGCAAGTCACTGCACCTCTGCTTCATTTTCCACATCTGTAAACTGATAGCAATGTTTACCTGCCACATAGGAACGCAGTTATGAGGGCTAATGTCCTTTGAACATGAAAAGCACTACATCTGTGTTAATTATTGTTGGCACTTCTGGAACCAGACCTTCCCCCACAGCGTTGCTGCAAGTGCCCCACAGCAGCTAACAAAATGCATTGATCACACTCTGCATGACTTGGGCAGAACAATCAGAACAGCAAATGGTAGGAGGGTGGATCTCCCGGGAAGGAGCAAGAGTGAAACAATGACACAATGCTCTTTAAGAAAGAACTGCCAGGGGGGTGCCAGAGAGGATGGTGAGCTCTTTGCAGATAGCAAGAACTCACAGCCATGTCATCAATATTTCTGGAAGTGTTATGTATTGAATATTCCCTGTAACCGATACACACCATTATTCATCAGCCTCACTGATGGATGGACACACACCAAAGCCAAACTATCACTAACCCGCCTACCACACCCTGATGCAAAAGCCTGGGAAGAGAAAAAGGCCTTGCACCATCCTCTGAATTTAGGGCCTAAACTTCCTAACTACAGCCCCATTCAAACCAGCCTAGAGCAGCAAATTCCAGCATCAAGGACTATCCAATATGACAAAGCCCTGACAACAGGTCCCAGATGTCTAACATCAAAATACCTTTAGCTCAGCTGACCGTGACTGCCTTGGTAGTGTAGCAAGATTTCTGGCTCACGTAACGAGATGGACACCGAAGTGAGGAAAACAGCTGTTTATTGTCGACAGACTCAGCGGAATCTTTTCCAAAGGCTGAGCCCCGATTATACTGGGGCGTCGCCTTATATACATTTTAAGATTATATGAATATTCATACATAGCATCACTATATTTTACATAGATAAGCTTGAGTGAGGATGCGCAGTGTGTATTTCTTTGTCTAAGTTTTGTGGGAGAGTATGCGCAGTTTGGTTTTCTTTGTCTGAGATTTAGGGCCTGGTTATCTCTTTAGGCATGTGTAAGAATGTATGCGGTATACAAGTTCTTATCTAAACTCCAGGCCTTTCTGAACTCCTCCTAACACTGACAGACAACTAGCCCTTTGTTAGAGACTACATACAAACTAGTGATTATATTTCTCATTACTCTACAAAACTATATGCACAGTTAAATAATTAGCCAGGTGCATTTTATCTACAGTACAGCATGTAAGCTTTATATCTAGCCAAATGAAGCCAAGGAAAAAGCTATATAATTTGCCTCACTAATATAGCCTGCCTCAGTAGCATATGGAAAGAGAGGTTGTCTATCAGGTAGCCAGGCCCCAAAACATAGAGAGATTCACAGAGCAAAGTTGAATTGCACTAAGAAGCCTACAGGAAGTCAATGCAACTGTTGAAAAATGCTGCCACAATATGGCAATTAGGGGCTGTGACCTGCTGCTCACAACTAGGGGCTGTGATCCTCTTGACCTGCTGCTCCCAAACAGGGAAGATTTGGTAGGGGAGGTAGAAGAGGATGGCAACCTAGGCAGCAGTGACCAATGTGGATGTGAGGACAAAGGATGTCAGCAGGGGTTGGGCAAAGCAACATCAGGAAGCCACAAATGAGTCCTTGTCAGTCCCCCCTGGGGGCACGGGGACAAAGGATGTCAGCACTGGGCCACATTCCTGGGGGGCTGGGAGTTGGGCCCAGGCTTTGGGCACAAATTGTCCTCCACGGGACCCCTGACTTGGGCTGGAAAGGCCATGTACTACACAAGCAATAATCCTTGAAGTTAGGGAAGGAGGGAGAATATGAGAGCAACTTTCTAGCAGTGCCCAGCATAATATGGGAAGGCTATGTTTCCCCTCCCTTCTCCCCTCCTACCTCCCGGCCATTCCTCCCCTCATCATCTGGACAAAGAATGTGGTAAAAGGGTGTTATCTCTTCTTTCCCAGGCAGCATGTCTGTTAGAGAAGGCTCAGAATCTCTCCCCTTAGTTCTTCCCTTGTTGCTAGTTTGTTAAGGGACTTCATGGCCATCCCTGCTGTTAAGATAAAAGTATATGCTATGCAGGTTTCGTGGGAAATAACAAACAGGAGCGGATATAATTATACGCCTCCCCTATCCATTAATATTCATTTTATAATCTTTTATATCACCAAATAGGGATGTTAGGGGGTGTTGTAAAAGTGTGTGTATTTACATATTATTTTAGATAAAGAGTTGTAAAGAAGTGAACTCAGGGCTCACTTTGTTGAATGCACGTGACAAAGGGGAACGAGTGGACTACAAGCCGTAACCGAATAAATGCTCCTTATCACTCCACCCAGCTCAATTTCTCTCTCTTCAACTTACCCTGCAACAACCATGAGATGGTCGAGTTCAGGATCCTGACAAAGGAAGAAAGGAGAACAGCAGGATACGGACCATGGACTTCAGAAAAGCAGACTTTGAGTCCCGCAGGGCGCTGATGGGCAGGATCCCCTGGGAGGTTAATATGAGGGTGAAAGGAATCCAAGAGGGCTGGCTGTATTTTAAAGAAACTTTATTGAGGACACAGGAACAAACCATCCTGATGTGCAGAAAGAATAGTGAATATGGTAGGCGACCAGCTTGGCTTAACAAAGAAGTCTTTGATGAGCTTAAACACAAAAAAGAAGCTTACAAGAAGTGGAAGTTTGGTCAGATGACTAGGGAGGATTATAAAAATACTGCTTGAACGTGCAGGAATGAAATCAGGAACGCCAAAGCACAACTGGAGTTGCAGATAGCAAGGGACGTGAAAGGGAACAAGAAGGGCTTCTACAGCTACATATTAGGGAAAGTATGGGCCCCTTACAGAATGGGGGAGGCAACTAGTGACAGAGGATGTGGAGAAAGCTGAGGTACCTTGACTTTAGCAAACTTTTTGACTCAGTCTCCCACAATATTCCTATCAGCAAGTTAAAGAAGTATGGGTTAGATGAATGGACTATAAAATGGATACAGAGCTGCTAGATCATAGGTCTCAATGGGTAGTGATTAATGGCCCCATGTTTAGCTGGCAGCTGGTCACAAGAGGAGTGCCCCAGGGGTCGGTCCTGGGGCCAGTTTTGTTCAACATCTTCATTAATGATCCGGAGGATGGGGTAGATTGCACCCTCAGCAAATTTGCAGATGACACTAAGCTAGGGGGAGTAGTAGATACACTGGAAGGTAGGGATAGCACACAGAGTGACCTGAACAAATTGGAGGATTGGGCCAAAAGAAATCTGATGAGGTTCAACAAGGACAAGTGCAGAGTCCTCCACTTAGGATGGAAAAATCCCATGCACACCTCCAGACTGGGGACCAACAAGATAAGCAGCAGTTTTGCAGAAAAGGACCTGGTGGTTAGAGTAGGTAAGAAGCTGGATATGAGTCAGCAGTGTTCCCTCGTTGCCAAGAAGGCTAATAGCATATTAGACTGCATTAGTAGAAGCCTTGCCAGCAGATCAAGTGAAGTGATTATTCCCCTCTATTTGGCATTGGTGAGGCCGCATTTGGAATATTGTGTCCAGTTTTGGGCCCCCCACTACAAAAAGCATGTGGACAAGCTGGAGAGAGTCCAGCAGAGGGCAATAAAAATGATTAGGGGCTGGAGCACAAGACTTATGAGGAAAGGCTGAGGAAACTAGATTTGTTTACCCTGCCAAAGAGAAGAATGAGGGGGGATTTGATAGCAGCCTTTAACTACCTGAAAGGGGGTTCCAGGGAGGATGGAGCTAGGTTGTTCTCAGTGGTGGCAGATGACAGAACAAGGAGAATTGGTCTCAAGTTTCAGTGGGGGAGGTCTAGGTTGAATATTAGGAAAAAAATTTTCACTAGGAGGGTGGTGAAGCTCTGGAATGGGTTACCTAGGGAGGTGGTGGAATCTCCATCTTTAAAGGTTTTTAAAGAGCGGCTGGACAAAGCCCTGGCTGGGATGATTTAGTTGAGGTTATTTCTGCGTTGAGCAAGGGGTTGGACTAGATGACCCTCTGAGGCCCCTTCTATGATTCTATGTTTCCCAAGAAAAATACCTCCTAACAGGCAGACAGCCACGTGCTATGCCAGTGGAGTTACATTATGGATGAATTTCACTCAAAGTGCCTTTCTACATATTTTGCATAGAGTGGGTTGACATTTTTGTGGTACTGTTGAAAACTCTTTTGACAAAAAATGGTTTTTGACAGATTCTAAAACAACCAGAAAAGAATTCTATTCAGTGAACATTTTTGACAAAAGAATGAAATGAAAAATTTCATTTAGATAAAAAATGTATTACAAGTTTCAAAATCAAAACCAAAATTTTCTTATTCATTTTTGGTCCCCGACCACCACCACCACGACAGCTCCTTGCTTTTCCTCCCTTTTTTCCACTAGTGAAAAAAAGTTAAAAAAAAGTTACAAAAGTGGCAAAAAGGGAGAGAAGCATCAGCAAAATAGAACGTGGAAACTGAAAATCAAAAAATGCAATGTTTTCAATTTTGTGAAACCAAAAACATTCAAAATAATCATTTTCATTTGATTTCAAAACATTTCCATTAAAGTATCATGAAACATTGTGACTGAAACAAATGTTTTTAATTTCCCCCCCAAAAGTTTCATGAAAATGAAATCGGATTGTTTTGACCAACCTGATACCTGACCTCCTCAACAACCTTCAAATCCAGAGGCAAGAGTTTGGCTCATCCAACTGAACTTTCCTACCACGTAATGTAAGACATGAAGGTACCATAGGCCTATTTCCATTATATCCCTTCCTCAAAGCCATCACATTCCCCAGAGATACAGCATAGGATTGTATCTGTACTGTGGTTTTTGATATTATACCAGTAGCCAGCCACCCTATTAGCAACACCATGGTCTCATCACAGTTAATGCATTATCTTTGATCATCCTCCTAGTATACAGTTCTCCTCCATACACATGTTGCTGTCCTCATTATTCAACATATTTCCCACCTTTCATCTCCCAACGCTAGAAAGAAAACAATGCGGGAGAAGGAATTTAACAAGCTTTGGCACCGTACTTTGATTTATTGAATAAGAAAAAAAGTTCAGCAATAATTTGCGAAGATGTTGAGTCCAAATGGAATCTGATTGCTAATGATCAGCTGCTTTCTGAAATGCTAATGGCAAAGTGAATCCACTCCTTTACCTCCTCCACTGAGTGGAGCACCAAGCAGATACTGAAGGGATATAAGGCAAAATCAGATAAACCAATTCACTTAGGAGTCAGATGGACTGCTGATTGTAACAGCACAGCCCAACCCGTAGCAGTGCAAGGAAAGCTCTGAATCTTGCAATCATGTGTAGAACTGGAAAGGGATCACCACTTGTTTTGACAGAGATGGACCACCAGAGATTATGTAGCACATGGCCTTTTCAGCCCAAGTCAGGGGTCCCGCGGAGGACAATTTGTGTCCAAAGCCTGGGTCCAACTCCCAGCCCCCCAGGAATGTGGCCCAGCTCTGACATCCTTTGTCCCTGTACCCACAAGGGGAGACTGACAAGGACTCATTTGTGGCTTCCTGATGTTGTTTTGCCCAACCCCTGCATAAGTTAAAGTTTCAGCAGGGCAGCTTTACGTTGCCCTGCTAGTGTACGATCTTGTCCCAGTAGAGGATCCGGTGTAATGGAGCCGTGCTCTGCCTTGCCCACTCCCTTCTTTTCCCTGCACACACTCTGCCTCCCTTTCCTGCCCCCAATATGCTCTGGTGGTGGAGTTGGCATAGAAGGTTGTGGAGCACCTTCAGTAGTTTTACACTGTCCAGAGATTTGCCCTGTGCAGGGAAATTCTCCAGGGAATTTCTCTTTGCTCTGTGGAAGCAATACAAAGGCCATGTCTATACCATACGATTAAGTCAATTTAAGTTACGTCGACAATCATAAACCGCTTCAATAACATGAGCTGTGCACATCCGCACATCCTTGTGTTGGTGGGGTATGTCCAGTCGTTGCTCTTGCACCAAGAAAGAGCACTGAGTCATGGGTAGCTATTCCACTGTGTAACTTGTCACCCTCTGTCACCTTCTGCCACTGGGAGCTCTGGGAATGGATTGTAGTGCATCATGGGGACCTGCTCACTATCCCATGATGTAGTTCTTTCCTTCCCATCATTCCATTCATCATTCCACGCATCATTCCACGCATCTTTTGGAACACTGGACTTTATAGGAAGCTTCACGCTGGGACTTACTTTCCAGACCAGAAAATTCCAGTGAGGGATATAGAAATGCTGACAGTGCGCCTGGGAGACCCTGCATGTCCTTTGCTCCTGTAGCTCATGAAGCCTTACACCAGAAATCTAGACAGCAGCAAGGAGTGGTTCAACAACAGGCTCGGCAGGTGCCAAATGACCATTGAATGTGCATTTGGCCAATTAAAAGCTCACTGGCACAGTCTTTTTGGCAGCTTAGACCTCAATGAGGAAAATATTCCAATGGTCATTGCAGCCTGCTGTGCTCTCCATAATATTTGAGAAACGAAGGGAAAAGTTTTCCTAGGGTTGGACCGCTGACACTGAGCAGCCAGCTACAAGGAAAATTAGAGGAGCGAAGCCACGGTGGTATGAGAAGCGGGGCTTCGTTCAACTGGAATCCCAGGGGATCCCAGCCACTCCTCTGCATGAAACCCAGAGCTGCCTCCTCTCCTGTGCGATTGGCTTGCAGACTCCTGCCTGGGATGCGCCAGACAGTTTTTACTGTTTCTTGTACTATGTTCAGGTGCCTTCCCACTGCAGGGCTGAGATTGGCTGCTGAAAGCATCACTCTCTTCCTTAGATGTGATCTGGATCTCTTTCTAGGTAGCATGTTTTGTCCTTGATTTCTGGATCCTGACATGCTTTCCAGGTCCTGCATCTTTCCTTCTGCTCAGATCCTGGGCATACAGGGCGAAATACAGCCAAAATGAAGCTAAGACTGTCCTGTTACTTCTGCCCTTCACCCGGTTGAGCAGCGTAACATAACTCAGCAGCCCAGAAGGTTCTGGGTGAGAGGTGTCAGCCTCCCAGGATGTAACTAGTGCACTCTCATGCCACTTCCAGTGATCTCACCAGATCTTTGTGGCAAGGATCAGGGTGTGCACCTGCATGGGAGATTTCCAAGGAACACCTAACTGCTGCAGGAAGTGGTACTGGGGATTCAGTAGGTAGCACTCATCCCTGAGCACTGAAACAATGCCCAACATGGTGCCACCTTTGAGATGAGATGTAAACTCTCATTCTCCACCCAGTGTGTCACCGAACTGGGCAATTCCCCCGGCCCAATCCCATGTCTGTTTTCAAACAAAGACAGGATTCATCTTCACTTCCCATCTCAAACCGTTGCACAGTTTCGCTCCACACAGTTACCCAGCTGCCGTGTTCCACCACAGAGGTGGTTGCCCTTCAGCAGTGGACGAAGTGATCCCTTTGAAGGGGTGGAAGATGAAAGGTGATGTATAAGTGCAAGGTCATTTACAAAATGGAAACATCTACAGAGAAAAAATAAGTAATAAAACATATATGAAGACAGAACCACCTGTCAGCCATGGTGGTGTGTCCTGCCTTTTGGTTTTCATTTTATTGAATTAGGCAGACGGCAACAGAACTGACTACTGAGGACCACAGTTCTGTCAGAATGATGGCAGAACACTGGGGCATAATGCAGACAAAGATAAACGTGTAGCTGCTATTTCTGTCAGTGACAGAAACATTGAAATGAGAAACATTGAAATGAGTCCCCGACTCTTTATGTAGCCCAAGGCACTGGATGTACCTTACACAGCAGCCTGTGTAATGGGCAAACCCCAACCACCGGAGACCGTCCCTACACTCTGGATTGTAGTCAAATAGAAGCAGATGTTAGGATGCCACGGAAACCTCCCAACACATGCCTACTGGTAGGATTCACAGCCTAGAGCTAATATGCACCTCCAGCATGCTGACAGCTCAGCACGGCTTTAAATTAAGGATCCCAAAAATATGTTCCACTTGTATATTGTCATCACCCTTGTGAAAGTTGTTGTGACAAACCTCGGCCCAGATAGCAACTTCACCATTGTGAAGCCACCACTGGGAACCACATAGTGACAGCAGGTGTCGAACTCAGACTTTCCTGCTGCAAAAGCACAGCTATCTACCACTTAAAAATAATGAGAGCTCACACTTCAATAGCCCACGAGCCCTTAGGATCTTTAGGTCTCAAAGTGCTCTATAAAGATGTGTAGGCATTAGTAACACAGTTTGGTGCTGATTAATCGAGGCAGAGGGGAAGCCTACTCTACAAAATTAAATCAACCTGGGGTACGTCCACCACAGTAATTGAATATTTTCCCCATGCCAGATTCACTAAACTTGGCTGTTTTGGCTTGTGGCATTGAAGATGATAGGGATTTGTCTCACTGGGGCTCCAGAGCACATTAATTCTCAATCAATGTGTTTTAAATAATACATGTGCACTGACAGAACATGCATTGGCTGCCTTATTAAATAGAGATATAAATCTAGACGCGTATTTGAGAAAGGCTTAATTTATTAAACTGTTGCCAACACCTTCCAGTCTCAAAGGAAACCCGCAGCACAAACATTGCTCTCCTGTCTTGCTCAATCACCTGCCAAGCACAGAGAACCACATGCCAGGAAGCCTAAGAAAAGAGGTAATGCAATCATCTGTACATGTAGTGTTTGGCGTGACCTCTGGTGGTACTTCTAAGGACAGTCCTCCCTGGTACAGGAAGTGCTTGTTAGGCTGTACTCCCTGGGAAGTGGGGAGTGTTTGCAATGGAGGGTGAAAAATATAAAGCGCAGGAGATGGTCAGCAGCCAACATGAAGGTCTCTACTTTCCCTTACAAATATCCAATGCGTGTACAATATCTGTCAATACATAACTTGATAGACTTGCTGTCTGTCACTTTTGCCTAGGCTCTCATATGTCCCCATCCATCGAGGTATCTGTGACCCTGATCCAGCAAAGTACTTAAGCCCATGTTGATCTTTAAGAACCTGTGCAGTCCCGTTGAAGTCAATGGGACTATTCTCATGCTTAAAGCTAAGCACATACTTAAATGCTTTCTGAATCAGGGCCTGGGTTTGGAACTCCAGTTAGACACATGCCTTATAGCTTGTCTACATGGTAGATTTTTTCACTTATATCAGTATAATTACCTCCAGAATAGTTACCACTATAGTTACACTGGTATAACTCCCTGCATGAACACTCTTATTCTGGAATAAGAGTAGCTTTTTCAGTTAGCTTAGACCACTTCCATAGTGACATAAGCTAACCCAGAAATGGGCACTCCTATACCAGAGCAAGTGTCCACTTGGAGAGTTATACAGGTATAACGATAGCTATTTCAATTCACCCCTACCTTATACCAGTATAAATCCCCATGTAGACAAGACCTTAAAAACAAAAAGTGCATCCAAAGAGTGATTCTCCAAAATGGGCTGTAGGTTCCCTGCTGGGCCTTGAGCCTTGCTGAAAGTGATCAGAACTATAGATTTTTAAATTATTTATTCACTTTGCACCTTACTTTGCAGGCCGTGCCATTCATCAGGCAGGAAAAAGTGAGGTGCCATGGGTGCTGCGCTGATAATAGAATGTGTGACAAATTCCTCCAGGCCTCTGCCAAGTCCTGCCCTGCTCCTCAGAGAAAAGCAGCTCTGGTTCAGCTGCAGCAAATGTCTCATGCATGCATACAGTCCAAAGCTGTCAAAAGGAACAACTTCCTCAACAGGGCCGATCTGATTGCTCCATTCCCCCAGAGTAATATAGCTATTGATTTTAATGAATGTATCATATGTAGCAAGTGAAGCACAGTGGGTTTTTTAAGTGTGGTTAGTTTCATTTAGTGATTTGTGCAGTCCATGGTGATGGAACAAAAGAAAGAAACACACACTCTACATTGTCTCACACATATATGTTCCTGTTTAACAACTGATGGATGAATCTGGTGCTCATGAAAAACAAAGGTCTGAGGGTGATGGCTACAACCGGGCATAGAACAAGCAGATGCTCTGCCAGTTTCTCCACGCAGCTCTAACACTACAGATTAGCATCATAGAAGATTAGAGTTGGAAGGGACCTCAGGAGGTCATCTACTCCAACCCCCTGCTCAAAGCAGGACTAACCTCCGCTAAATCACCCCAGCCAGGACTTTGTCAAGCCACATCTTAAAACCTCTAAAGATGAAGATTCCACCACATCCCTAGGTAACCCATTCCAGTGCTTCACCATCCTCCTAGTGAAAAACTTTTTCCTAATGTCCAACTGAAACCTCCCCCACTTCAACTTGAGATCATTGCTCCTTGTTCTGTCATCTACTACCACTGAGAACAGCCTAGCTCCATCCTCCCTGGAACCCCCTTTCAGGTAGTTAAAGGCTGCTATCAAATCCCCCCTCATTCTTCTCTTCTGCAGACTAAACAAGCCTAGTTCCCTCAGCCTCTCCTCATAGTCTTGTGCTCCAACCCCCTAATCATTTTTGTTGCCCTCTGCTGGACTCTCTCCAGCTTGTCCACATGCTTTTTGTAGTGGGGGGCCCAAAACTGGACACAATACTCCAAATGCGGCCTCGCCTATGCCAAATAGAGAGGAATAATCACTTCCCGCGATCTGCTGGCAATGCTCTTACTAATGCTCTCCCACCCAGCTCTGTTGGTGCACCTCAGTCCAGATATGCAGCAATCTCTGCTCTTCTTCAGTCTGGATCTCCATATGGTTCTTTCACTGTTACAACTCAGTCTTGATCTGCAATAACCTCAGTTCTTCCAGCACTGAATTTCTTTCAGAATGAGTGTGCTAATCACATCAGTTTCTGCGGTGGCTTTGTGATAAGGGGAAATTAGAATGGCGGCTCATAGATTCAAAAGCCAGAAGGGACGATCATGAATATCCAGTCTGACCTCCCTCACATGGCAGGCCACAGAACCTCACCTACCCACTCCTGTGATAAACCCATAACCTCTGGCTGAGTTACTGAAGTCCTCAAAGCTTGATTTAAAGACTTCAAGTTACAGAGAATCCACCATTTACTAACTGAGACCAATTCGTCTGTGACTTGAACAGGAATTTAAACTCCTTTTTCTTAGAGGTGAAAGGGTTGTGCAGAGGAAGACCACACTTTATGGGCGATTTCAAATTCTCCAAACTCTGACCAGTGGGCCTGTAGAGCAGGAACTGATGTCCTGAAGGTAGCTACACAAACCACAATGGTTTATTTACAAATATCATGTCTCCATCTAGTAACATATTTGTAACAAGCAGTCCCTTCTGCTCATGGCTTGATCACCCTTCTTCTCCCCCCCCCCAACTATTATTAGTAGTGCTTTGGACACCTTCCATTAAGGAGCTCAAAGCACTTAACACAATGCAATGGATTTAGCCTCACAACACCCCAGCAAAGTGTTATCCCAATTTTATCCCCAAATCAGGCACAAAAGTCACACACAGCTGGCAGCAGAGCTGGGACTAGAACCGCCCAGAGCAGCAGACGAGTGCTCTGACCACTAGACTGCACTGCCCTTTACAGAGTCTCATTACTTTAACACAGATCTCATGTAACCTACTTACTCATAGCAGATTTGATGACTTTTAATTTTGGGTGAAATAATCTCATGTCCAAAAAAAAAACCCCAGAAAAAGAGAAACTCCTGACATGGCCTAATTTGAAGGCTAACACCAAACCTGTCTGTGTTAGATTGGACATTTTCTTCGCACAGGAGAGATCAATGAATGTAATTATTTGGACTTAAATCTCATGCGTTCTGAAGAGACTCTAGGATTACTTGGAGAATAAATGCTATTTTATATGCTGTCAAAGCAGTTCAGAATAACAACCTGCACAGCAAGGGCCCATTGATGAGAGAGAAGCTTTTCAGTAGTGTTACAACGCCTTTGACTTCTTAAAGAGACATTGCCACAACAAATCACATTTAAAAATGTATCCTCTCCTCCCCTGGGTTATTAATAAAAAATGCTAGACTCTTAAACCTGACTCTTCTCCAGCCTACAACTCTGATTATAAACCATTCTTTAAATCACATTTACTTTTCCCCCAGTGATGCTGTTGGTTTAGATGTTGTACTTCACTCAGCTTGGAGGGTGAAACTAGGGTGCTCTGCTTGGCAGAGACGGGGCCAAAATCCAAAGGTTATCTCCTCACAACTTCCCACCAGCCTGGACTGGCCCACATCCACAACCTGATCCTCCTCTGACTCATTCTGGGGTAAATGAGGGGCACTTCTGTTCAAGTTCTTGCATGAGTGAGAGGAGAATTGCTCCCTTAATAGTTTGTTTCACTTTCTGGCTCTCAGCCACTAGCACAGCACTGCTGCATTTGGGTTCACAATACTGCAGGAGAGAGCCTGAAACAAAACACTCACAGCAGAGGTTTTAAACCTGCATTTTGGAGCCAAAATGACTTCTTTATTAGTAGTATTATTTAGTTGTATCATGGTAGTGCCTCAAAATCTCAAACAAGAGCAGGCCACCTGGGGCTTGGCATTGTATAAGCACAGAGTAAGAGACAGTTCCTACCTGCAAAAGGTTCATTTAACTCTTTCTAATCAGGAGGCACAAACCTGCGCGTACCCCCACACTGACAAGGAAGGGCTAATGCGGAGCCGAGAGACCGATCATGCTACCTGGCTGTACCGGGAGGGTGGACCAGGCTTAATTAAAAATGAAATCCAGCTGGGGAAGGAGCTGGGTGGTGAATATGAAGAAAGAAAGCACTGGAATGGGTTACTGGGGGGGAGGAGGGGGGTGTGGAATCGCCATCCCTAGAGATTTTTAAGACCCAGCTTGGCAAAGCCCTGGCTGGGATGGTTTAGTTGGGATTGGTCCTGTTTTAAGCAGGGGGTTGGACTAGATGACCTCCTGAGGTCCCTTCCAACCCTAATCTTCTATGATTCTAAGGGAAGTACAGATTAGAAGGGGACTTCAAAGTGCAGTCTTCTGCCAGATTAAAAGACAATTCATTGAAAAGAGGCATGAACTATTATGTAGTTAGGGAAAACAGGAAGATACTATACTGAATGAAAGTTATTTTTATACAGGAACTTGAGAATGCTATTGACCTAAGCAAAAATATGTCCCCGGGTAAAGAAAGTATATGCAGTATAATGTTTCGATATCTTCCTGAAAGCATCTTGAGGGCTCTTTTGGAATTATATAATACTATATGGGAACAAGGAGTGATGCCAGTGGTGTGGAAACATGCAGTAGTAATTCCAATAAGAAAACCAGGCAAACTATCCACAAAAGTGGATGCCTACAGACCAGTTGCCCTTATGTCCTGTCTGGGTAAAATTATAGAGAGAATGGTGAATGAAAAACTGGTTGCCTATTTGGAAAACAATGGTGTTACAGGGCCCTGAGCTGGGACCCGGTAGAGCAGGTCCCCCAGCCTTGGCCGTCACCCATCCCCAGGTGGCAGCCACTTTCACTCTGGTCATTAGACCACACTGCCCCAAGGACTGGGGTCATGCTATTGACTCTGACCATTAGGCCATGCTGCCCTGAAAACTGAAGGCAGGGGCAGCCCCATTGCCTTCAGACACTAGGCCGCCAAGCCCTGAACCTATTGACCATTGACTCTGACCTTTAGCTTGTGCCACCCCAAAAGCTGGGGCAGCCTCAACACCTCTGGCCATTAGGCCATGCTGCCCCAAAGGCTGGGGAAGCCCCATTGACTCAGGCCACTAGGCACCTAGCATGGCTATTGACTCTGGCCCTTAGGCCACACTGCCCTGAAGGCTGGGGAAGATCCATTGACTCTGGCCACTAGGCCTATCTTCCCTGAGGCTGAAAGCAGCCAGACAGACTTAACCACAGGGCCACAGGGCCCACACCCTGCCCCCTACAGAAGACAAGGTGTAAGTGCCCTGTGACAAAAGGCATTATAGATAAGGTGCAGAGTGGTTTTAAGAGAGGAAGATGCACCATCAATCATTTAGTTAAAGTTGGAAACTGAAATAGAAGAAAGGATGGAAAACAAAGATTTCATGAAAGCCGTCTTTCTAGATCTTGAAAAAGCATATGACAGGCTATGACAAAGTAGGTATAACAGGGTAAAAGGAAAGAATGGATGGATGGATTAGAGAATTTTTTAATAAAAGGACCATGCAAATCAGAGTTGGGAAAGTTATACTGAATATATAATACTGAAAAGGGTACACTGCAGAGAATTAATATCAGCCCATCCTTATTTAATATTACGATAAATGATCTTCCAAAATGAATAAGTCTGGGATAGGTATCACTCTATTTGCAGATGATTGTGCTCTATGGGTCAGTGCATCTTTAGGTGGCAGAACAGAGAATCAACAAAGCATTACAAGATAGTTCCCACTGGGGAAATGCATGGTGTTTCAAGTTCTCCACTGCTAAAACCAAAGGACTGATCTTTACAAAAAGGAAAGCTACAAAGGAATATAAACTGTATCTTCATGGGGAACAAATACATTTATTTAAAAGGTTTAAATTCCTAGGGGTAATATTTGATACTAAATCACTTTGGAAAGACCATATAGATTATGTTAAAGATAAATGCAAAGGAAAATTCAATATCGGGGAACTAGGATAACATTAGAAAAGCCTTGTTATATGACCTTGGTATGGGGTGGATGAGGCCCAGAGGCCCCCTGCTGGAGGCCTCTGGGTCCTGCCACATTGGTCCCAGGAAAGGAGCAGTGGAGAGGTCCTTCAAGCAGGCTAGAGTGGCTGCAGGGAATAGCCAATAAGGGCCTAGGAGAACCCAATAAAAAGGAGCTGCAGCAAGCTAGGTTCAGGCCCAGAAAGTGGTAATTCCTTGTGGAAGGTAGAGGAGTGCAGAGGGTGTTTCTGCCTCTCTGGCTAAAGGGAACTGCAGCACAGCAGAGAGCTCAGTGGTAGTAGAGACCAGGGGAGTGAGGAAGAGCTCCTGGCTGGCTGCTGGGACTCAAAAAGATCAGGGCTGAGGGGAAGTGGCCCTGGAAAATGAAGTTAGTTAAATGGCACATGGCTGCAATTTAGAGGGTATCTGGATTGGGACCTGAAGTAGGGGGCAGGCCTGGTCCCCCCAGTAGCTACTGGCCAAGTGACTATACTCTGAGAAAGGGAGTTTAAACAGGCCTAGGGGAAAGCTGTATCTTGAACTGTTATACACCCAGATATGCTTGCTCGTGCTGAAGGGTGAACTGTCAGGCTGGAAGGAGGTTACTAGCGGA
>ML675721.1:3900623-3941778 GCA_007922155.1 Mesoclemmys tuberculata | reverse complement strand
ATGAGTCTATGAGAATGAAGCTGAACTGAGACTGACCAAGCTGGGATCAGTGGACCAAAGGGCAGATGAAGAACCTCTAGGAAGGAAGCCCTGGGGGTGCTTCTCCACCCCAGAGCAGGAACCTTTGCAAGGCAGCCAGACCCCAACTGAGGGTATGGTGATGGGTCCTGTTGCTCAGTTAAAGGACTGAGCCCAGGAAACCTGCAGGACAATACCAAGGGCTTTCGGATAGGCCTGATTGGACCATGTACTCCAGAAGGGGTTTGTTTGTTCCACCTACAGACAGTGTGGCTGTCCTTGGCTGGAGGGCTGAGTCACCGAAGACCACTCGCCAAGCATAGCTGCCAATGAGTTGACAACACAGAGCTGACCAACAGATGCTCGCAAGAGGTGGGTGTCATGCCATTACAGACCTGAAAGATATAGGGCAAAATGAAAGAATATAAACTACTAGGTGTTCAGGAATTATCGTTGGTGGCAGCTACAGACTATCCAGTCAAGTCTGTGTCACCAGAAAAAAAAGGAAAAAGGAGATTGCAGGGACAAAGGGGAGGAATTCTATGGTCCCTCTTGGGAACTGAAAACTGTTCACAATTCTGGGCAAGCCTGCATCTCTCATCTTCTACCTTATCCTATCCCCTCTCATGAGTTCCCAGTGATGGCAACCTTGATCCTCAGTCTTCTTCCACTTCAGTCTGTGTCTTTTTCCACTCTGCCCTCATTGTACAGGATGCTTTTCCCACCTGGGTCCATCAGCTCTCCACATTCAAGGACACCCTAAAACCTCACTTCTGCCGCAATGCCCATCAGATCAAAACTGAAATTAAATATATTATTCTGAGTTGTTCCTTCCTCGGAGCTTCCCAGTGTGTCCTCTTCACTAGCCCTGGACTGCACTTGGTCTGAATTCAGTGAGTCTCATGCACAGAGCTTTAACTGTAGCCTAGCAAAATGAAGGCTGAGAGGGGATATGATTGCTCTGTATACATACACTGCAAAGTAAACACCAGAGAGGGAGAAGTGCTATTTAAGCTTAAGGACAATGTGGGCGCAAGAACAAATGAATACATTTAGTCGGGGAACTGGAAGAAGGTTTCTAGTCATCAGAGGAGTGAGGTTCTAGAACAGCCTCCCAGTAAGAGTAGTGGGGGCAAGAAACCTAACTAGTTTTTAGATACAGCTTGATAAGTTTATGAAAGGGACTATATGACGTGGTTGCTTGTAATAGCAGGGGCCAGGACCTGATGACCCAAGAGATCCCTTTGAGTCCTATCTCCCTGTATCTTTCCACCTATAACGTGAAACCAATTCAATCTTTGGCTCAGGTTTGTTCATGGTTTAGTCCCTGCTCTCAGAGCACTATGGACTGGCAGCACAGACTACTCACTCCACTGAGTGTCTGTCATGGCAAAGAGAGCCTGCCAGAGCTGATCACCAAGATTACCTACAAGGGAACTGACAGGAGACTTAACAGCTGTCAGTGCCTCTGGCCTACAGTATATGAAACAGATAACAAGGCTCTTCAGTCGGACTCACTGGACTGAGTAGTCTATGCTGCCAGTTCCATTGTGCCATGGAGCCTCTTGTACATATTCAGCCATACATCTCCTGCAGGCTTTTAGTGCACAGCAGCGTGTTAACCAAGTGATCTCCCGAACCAAACACACCTGGATTTCAGATCCACTTTGCTACACTAATCTGGTGCCTTAGCATAATTAGTTGTACCATCCTACCAGTATCCCCTCTATGCTACCAACCAGGACTTTGGAACACCCAAGCAGGGACAGCTGCTGAAGTGGGTTTTACAGATGCTGTGACAGTACTATGGGTCAAGAGACCTCCTGCCATGCTGAATGCTTAAACTGTGGAGTCTCAATCTGGGAGAAGGGTTCCTGACCCTGGCAGGAGGCTCATGAACAGGTTTCAGGAGTCACAGCCTCCTTCTCTTTCTTTGGAGTGAGAATGGAGGGCAAACCCTCCAAGTGGTGATGCAACTTATTCTGGCAAGAGAGTTCTTTTCCTGGCGTAGCCTATGCCAGTTCCCTGCATGAAACAAGCGACACCAGCAAAATGATCTTTTCGCTGGTATAACTGCATCCACAATAGGGCTTTTGCTGGCATAGTTATGTCAGTATGGGGGTGTGATTTCTCTCACTCCTAACTGATGTAGCTATGCTCACCAAAGCATTTAAAGGTAGACCAAGCCTCAGTGATCTAAGGAGTCCTCCAACAGAAAAAGGAAGAAAAAAACTCGCTGTTCCTGACAATCCAATCAACAAAAGCAGAAAAAATCTTTAAAGAAGACCACTTTCCTACCGATGAGAGCAGCACAGCTAACTAGGGCTTTGTTTATGCTGTGCGTTTTTGTCAACACAAGGCAGCTCAAAGCCCCAGGAAGTTTTGAAATTGCTCAGTGCAGAGAGCTCAGATAGCTATTGCCAAGCTGTGCATGCCAGCTGCCCGCAGCAAACGCACTCCTGCCTGACTACAGGAGAGGGTGTGGATCTCCTGGGCCTGTGTGGAGGGGAGGTTGTGGGAGAACTCGGACAGCATCACATAATTAAAACATTAATAGAGAATCCTGCACTCCCAGCATTAGCACTGCAGCGGCAGGGAGGGCAGGCTGATGTGCTGTGCAGAGCCAATGATGGAGGAAAGGGCTGCTGTCAGGGTGTGCCTCTCCTCCCACTGATGTACCAGTCTCCACTGAACTGGGGGGGAGGTATGGGGGGGACAAGGAGACACCAGCTGTCTGTGCGTCAGCTTCTGCCTCAGGATTGGTTGCTTGCAGCTGCTCTCTGAACAAGTGTTCAGGCTGGTGAGTGCTATACTTAAAGAGACAGCATGTGAACACACTCATTCTCCCTCAGCATACATACTTCTCCAACACACACTCTGTCTCTCTCACACACACACTCCCTCTCATACACTTCCCCCCATACACACTCACATACACACACACTTCTGTAGGCTTCTGGTGTTAGTGTTCAGAAATGTCAGTTTGCTCATATTACCGAGTGCAGCTTTAAAAAGTGATGTAAAATGTGTTACTTTTCGGGCACACACTGCAATTATTACAAGGCCCACAGCACGGTGCAAACAAACAGTGCCGGCTCAGCACACTACAGCAATACACATTGCTGGGGCTCAGTGGTAATAAGCTCCTTCAAGATATCCCACAGCCGAATAGGCCCCTGGTGAGCTGCTCCTATAGCCTTGTGTTCATACTGCACAGGACAGTACCGAACAGCAGGGGAGGAGCCGTGCTTTCTGACACAGATGGTGGGGTTGCAGGTTACCAGGGCACTTCAAAAGTGACTGGCAATTTAATAAGATGGCCATGGGATGATGGGATCGAGGAACCTTCATCGTGTGATGTTGTGCTTGCTCCATGAGGCATTGCAAACCTTCCCGAAGCACCCCGCGGCCAGTTACACAATCCCTGTAGCTTACATTACTATGGAATTCTTGGTCCCTGTATGCAGCAAAATAGCCCATTAGGCAGCCAGGGAGGTGGGAATTTCTCTGCTATGGGCTGCACCAGTCTTCAGAGCAGCCCAGAATAGGGAGGGTAGCGCTTAGCTCCCCATTTCCCCATGGTAGTGCATGTGTGTATTGCGCCTCTTGGCGTTACAGAACACAGTATCACCTAATGGTTTTTAAGCACTATATCTCTCTTGCAGCTCATCGTCTCCCTTGCTATTTCTCAGCTTCCTTAGTAGCAAAACAGGAAAAATAATTCCTGTCTCTCTCACAGGGCTGTTGCATGAGTTAACTTCTTCATGGTGATGGTGCTTGGGGACCTTTGGGTGAGAGGCACTGGATAAGGGCAACGTGTTCTTATCGGAACAGTGGTTTCAGCACCATCATGATGCGACGTCTCTGTTAATGCTACTGACAATCTTGTTGGTTTCACGTGGCTGCTATTTATTCATTTATGTTTGAAGTCCTTTCACTTTCCTCTTTCAGGTGCATCTTGCTCATTGCTTTACAGCTTTGCTTTAAACCATTACTGTTGCCCTGTCATCTCTGGTGCACCAATGCAACCTTTGAACACTGCCAGCTGGAATCGTCCATTTTTTCATCTCATTAAGGATGACGATTTTGAGCCCCCCATCCAGCCTCCCACAGCTTTTTCTTTCCAGTGGCTTCCTGCCAACCTCATGTACAGAACTGATGCCTTCATCCCAGACAGAAACAACCCTTCCATGTTAATGCACTGGGGTCAAATATTTTACAAACGATGGTGAAGAGCATGTGAGATGAATGTTAAAATAGGCTCCAGCAGCAGGGAAAATAGCATTGAACTTCTCCATGAGCCTGTGTGACAAGCTCAGGGTGTAACTATTCTTTCTGCTCGTTGTATTAACTTCCCCTCTTAGTCTGAAGCATCTACAACGAGTCAAACATTATAAGCAGCTCAGTTACGCAAATCCTTGGGAGAAGGGAAAACAGCAGCAGTGGAAGTCAAAAGGCTGTTTGGTTGGTTGGTTGGTTTTTGGAGGTTGGGGATAAACTCAGGACCAAGAAATATTACCAAAAGTCAAACAAGGAATCTCATGATCTGCCCAGCCAGCAAAGTACATTGATTTGATTCCCCCCAGATGCTGGGAAACACTTCACACTGGGAGTTCTGTTCTCTGAGATGGGAGCGCCAGCACACAACCTCATCACCCCAGTGGGGCCAGATTCTGATCTCAATTACCTCCAATGTCAGTCCAGAGCAGTGGTTCTCAACCTATTTACCACTGTGGGTTGCATATGCAGCTCTCCATGTGTTATGTGGGCCACATCCACTCTCTCTATATATACTACCTGTATGGCCTTGAGGGTGTCACATGGGCCACAGCTGTGTGTTGATTGGACAGCAAGCAGCACACGCTTTGAGAACCACTGGTCCAGAGCAACACCACCAATTTTGCTGGTGGTGAAGAGCAGAATCAGGCCTGGTGAATCTAGCAAAGTCATTGTCATCAAAGCACTTTAAAAAAACCAAAAGGCTGCCAACTGATACATGGCATAAAACATTTGCTGTCTGAGGGCTTTGCTTCCTAGAAAGCATGGAATTGGTGTTTGAGGAGAGGAAGAATGTTCCCTCTCTCTAGACATCCTGTCCCATTTTTTCTTCTGTTTTTAGTCCAAACAAGTAAATTGAGTTTTTTGGCAAATAATGACAGAGGATCTTTGGACAATAGATGTCAGAAGCATCTGTGCATGTGTGTGTGTCATCCTTTCCTTTCTATTATTCCTCCTCTACATCCTCTGTTTCAATCTGTCTGCATTACAGACAGATATTGCTTTCTATTCTGTGGGGACCATTACATTTGTAATTGGAAACCTCACAACATTTTTATTCTCCTGTTTCCCCCTCCCCTCAACTCCCTGACACAGCCAATAATAGAAACTTTGATGTCAGGCTCAAACTCAAACTGCAGAAAAGGAATTATACCCATGGAGGAATGTGGATTTTTTTCCTTTCTTTTTTCAAGTAAATTTATGTGCCAGTTAAAGGTCTTGAATAAAGAACCCTTGGTAATGAAACCTGTGGCATACATAGCGATGTAAGTGAAAGGAGCTGTCCTTTGGCTTTCAGTGTACTGCATTTTTTAAATATAGAGGTGTCTCCCTTGCAGTCTGTAAGGGACATCTTGCCTTTTGTGTTTCAGTTCATATGCAAATGTGATGTGTGTCCTGGTGTGCTGACCAATATTGTCTCATTGTTTCCTTGTACTTCCCCATCTGTCTCTCTGTACCCACCTATTGTCTAATCTATCATACTTACATTGTAAGATCTTAGGGGCAGGGACCAATCTCTTTGTTCTGTGTTCGAACAGCACCTAGCACAATGGGGTCCTGGTCCATGACTAGGGATCTCAGGCACTACCACAATACAAATAATAAATAGTAATTATAATGGACACTTTATATTGGTTCTCTCTTTGTTCACTCTTTTCATTAATCTGACCTAAAAATCATCAAGAAAACGGAGAAATCTGGTAACTAGGGCTGGATTGAAAAAGAAGAAAGAGGTCAGAGAAAGTGATGAAGTGGAGTGAAGGGGTCTCCTGGTTAAAAAGAGGGAGAGGTAGAATGAAAACATGAAAGTTTCCATTTCAATGAAAAGGAGAACGAATGTGAAGCTTGTGTACTGAGAACTGAGGCAAGAGATCTCTTTGTTGAACACTAGTGGGAAAGGTAATAGCTGAGGCGCTTAAAGACTTATGTGACCATATGAGTGAAATGGAGTATAAGGACTTTACAGAAGGTCTTTAAAAGTATTACGTAACAAAGATGAATTTTCTAGCAGAAAGATAGATAGTTTCATCTAAGAAACCAAATGAAAGCAGAGACTCTCTCTGAGTTTCTGGTCAGCCTCGGAAAATTCTCCATTCCCTCTCATTTTGGGAGTGCCCCACGAGAAGCCCTTTGAAAGTCTGTTTGCAGGGTGAGGAATCCTGAACTGGGAGCTATAAACACTGTTCATCAAGGCTGACCCTAAACAAAAGCGATGGCTGTAATTATTCGTGATTTATTCACAGCAGCCTGGATCATAGGCTAGGTGCTTTCCGCATGCTCAGGCAGGCTGCTCACTGCTCCCGGGAGCTTACGCTCTAAGGACAAGCAGGCAAGTAGACAGCGATTAGAAGAAGAGGAAAAACAGACAATTTGATCTGATTCTTATTTACACAGAGGTCAATATTCACCACTCTGGCAGGGTAAAGGAGTCCTAAAGTGGCCATAAATGTAATTTATGCTCACTTGCAGGCTCTTGTACCCTGCCAGAGTAGGAAAAGGGGGCTTTCGGATATGTGCACCTTCAAGCTGGTGGAAGTGATGTATTTGAGTGAACTCTGGTTGAGCTAGTGTGCTAAAAATAGCATGTAGTGGCAGCAGTGCGAGTAGCAGAAGGGGCTAGCTGCCCTGAGTATGCACCTGTCCAAGCAAGCTGGAACAGTCGATGCTCATGACCTGGGGGAGGGGTCATCCTCGTTGATGAATCAGGGCCCATTATCTATATGCTTTCTGGATGAAGTCCCCATTGTAAATAATCCCTGTTAGTGGACTCCATCCTTAAATGGCAAGAGAAGTCTGGCTACTCCACTATTCTACCTGAAAAGCTGGTTTGTGGGTGTTTCCCACCTTACAACATGTACTAGGAGCATTTTCAGCAATATTTTATCGCTCCACACACAAAGATAACACACACAATCCAGCAGGATCTTAATGTTTAGAAGATCAAGACTTTTAAAACGATCCCTCACAAGGCATACTTTGCACAGAATATATCATAATTGTATGACAGTGGTGAATATGGGGTTTTGTGGCTGTTGCTTTTAGACACAGTGTCATCCCTTGGTCATAGTGTAGATGTAGCCTTAGTGCAATTGACTCAGGCCCTTTATGTGTGTGATGGGGTGTTTGCCCCACACTTACCCTGACAGGATTAATGCAGGCTGAGAAGGAGGCTAATTAACCTGACAGGCCACAGCTGAGGGGAATCCGGGGGCCAAGTAATCCCCTGACTGAGGGATGGAGCCCAGCTGAAGAAGAACGAGCCGGGCTGGGTTTATAAAGATAGGAAGTTGGTGGTAGAAGGGGATTGCTAGGAAAGGCTGCAGTGATTCTCTGAAAGAAGGGAGGAGTGTTTGGGGACTGCAAAGACAAGTAGCCTAAAGTTACTCCCTGGAGCGGAGGGAGTTAGGTGGCTGTCAAACTCAGAGAGGGAGGCGTATCAGATGGCAGAGAAAAGGCCTTGAATGCTGACCGGAAGGTCCCTGAGCTGTAACCTAGAGTACAGGGCAGGCCTGGGTTCCCCTGCCAGCCACTGAGGATGTGGCACCATGGAAGAGTGCAAAGCTGCACTGAGTACTTATAGTAAAACCACACCCCAAGACTGAAGAAAGCCATCCTGATAAAAGTGCAGCTTTACTGGTATAACTGTGTCTACACAAAGAGCTTCTGTTGGTCAGGGATCACTTCTCTTCACTGACCCACATAGCTTGCAGACAGAAGTGTGGAGTGGAGACATACCCTTAGATAGAGATTTGAAGGTGATGACAAGAAGCTTCAGTTTGCTTTGATAATGAACGAGGAGCCGACAGAGTGAGCAGCAGATGGGAAAAACAAGATCAAATTGAAGGGTGAGGGAGATGAGCTTAGTGGCTGGCTATTGAGAAAAAGCATTTGCCAGCATGCCACATGCAGAAAGAAAGGGCCAGTCCACAGGAGTAGTAAAGACCTCAATAGTATTCATCACCAAGTATTTTTGACATGTTTCCACACTCTGTTGTGCCTTATATCCTGCCCTCTGACCACCTTTTCTGGTCTTGTACAGGTTTGGTGCTGTCAGCCGTCTTGGGAAAAAAAAATTGTATTGGGGCCCGTGAGAGGTGCTTGTGTGCCTGTGTTTTGACATGAGAAGCCTGTGTTTTGAGAGAATTTGGAGAGAGAAAAAACTTTTTAGGGAAAAAAGGGCTATTTGAAAGAAAGCAGAAGGAGAGGATGTGTCAGAGCACAGGGTTTTAAAGAGAAAAATAAGGTTAGTTTGAAAGAAAAGAGGAAAAATAAAAAATTAAAAGAGAGAAAAATAAGAGTTAGTTTAAACTAAAGAAAATAAAAAGGAGTAAGTTGAAATTAAAAATTCTCTGTTAAATTGAGAACGGGTTTTTAGAGGAAAAATTAAAGAAAACAGGATTTTAAAAGGGGTATTCTGTAATTAAAGTATTCTTTGTTAGGTTAGAAAAAGTTTAGTGAGCACAGGGTAAAGAAAAGAGGAGAAAAGACAATGAGCACCACGCTGCAGAAAGAAGCGCAAAGAGGGTTTTAAAAACTGTTTACAAATTTTAGGAAAAAAAGGTTATTTGCAAAAAGAAAAAGAAGCAGCAAGAAAGCTTGTGTCACTTACAGAGCATAGGGCTGAGAAAGAGAAGAGAATTTTTAAAGCAGCAAGAAAACCTGGGTTACTGAGCACAGGCCAAGAGAGGGAGGGGGAGAGAGTGAAACAAGAAGCTTTCCCCAGCGGTTGCCTGTAGGGAAATAAATACTCTGGGAGATGAGCTCAAGGGCAAATCAGGCCTTTTGATTGGGCCAATCAGAAGCTGTTCTACAGCCCATCATACAAGGCATTTTTCTGAATCAAGAGGCTGGATTTAAAAAAACAAACAAACAAACTGGTCACAGAACAGGCTTTTAAAACTTCTATAAAGAAATTATACAAATTATAAAACAATGGATAAGCAGGCTCTATTTCCTGCACAGCCTAACTTTTTAAAGGCTGTTAAAAGTTTTGACAAATGCATTAGTCTTTAAAGCTTTGCCTAAAGAAATTATATAAAACTGCTTATGTAAAAGAAGTAACATTTTTTACCACTGATAACGAAAACAGGCTTGTAGATTTTTTTTATTTAGTTTTATACCAGGAGTTAGACAAATGTTAAAGTTATATCAAGCTTCCTAATTCTGGATGACACTAAGAAAGCAGCTTATACAAAAACATTTTAAATGTAAAAGGAAAAACATGTATTTTACAACAAGAGCCATCCACCTCCCCTTCTAATTGTTTTGAAGATGTAAGATAAAGACTGACTCCAAAGAAACAAACACTTTTTTAAAATTCCTCTGCTAACATAACTGCATAATAGAAATAAAGCTATATGAGCAGGTTTTTATATACTGAATGACACCAAGAAAGCAGCTTATACAAAGAAAGAGAGAGGCTATATTTTCAAATTTAAAAGAAAACCTTATATTTCACAAGAGCCATCCACTCCCCTTCTAACTGTTTTGAAGATGTAATATAAACACTGACCTTGAAGAAATACTCTTTTTTTAAAAAATTCTCTTGCTAACAGTGAAATAAAAGATATTTTAATTCTCTCAAAAAAATACACCAATTTGCTTTTTAAAGTTTTGCCTAAAGGAAAACTTCTTTGTAAAGAAATTATACAAAGCACAGGCTAACTGAAAAGAAAAAAACAGCTTATGTGAAAAAGTTAACACTTTTTACCAGAGATAATGAAAACTATATCAAGCATCCCTATTCTGGATGACACTAAGAAAAACAAGCTTACTTACCAGTAACTGATGTTCTTTGAGATGTGTTGTTCATGTCCATTCCATTATAGGTGTGTGCACGCCTCCGTGCATGGTTCCCGGAACTTTTTTCCCTTTAGCAGATCAGGTAGGACCACCTCCAGCACCCCCTGGAGGCCTGCACACATGCCACGGTAAAAGAGGCACCAGCCCTACACCCCCTGAGTCAATTCTTTCTGCCAACCACAGCAGCAGGGACAGGGAGTGGGTTGTGGGAAGGGTTGAGCAACGCATCTCTAAGAACAGCAGTTACTAGTAAGTAACTTTGTTTTCTTCTTCAAGTGCTTGCTCATGGCCATTCCACTATAGGTGACTAACAAGCAATACCCTGGAGGTGGGCCAGAGTTACCAGTGACCTGCCCTTAGCACGGCTCTGCCGAATCCCACGTCCTCTCTTGCCTGCTAGACGATGGCGGGGTAGTGGGACATGAAGGCGTGAACCAACAACCAGGTGGTGGCTTTGCAGATGTCCTGCAGGGGCATTCTCTTCAGGAAGGCTGTAGACAAGGCTTGAGCTCTGGTTGAGTGCGCTGTGATGGTTCCCAGAAGCAGCACCCTCACCTGATCGTAGCAGAACTTGATGCATGATGTAATCCACGAGGAGATGCGCTGTGTGGAGAGAAGTGATCCTTTCATCCAGTCGGCCATGGCGACAAAGCTGTGTCGATTTCCGGAACGGCTTTGTATGCTTAATGTAGAAGGCCAGGGCTCATCTCACGTCCAACGAGTGCCATCTCCTCTCCTACCCCGAACCGTGTGGTTTGGGAAAAACACGGGGAGAAAAATATCTTGATTACAATGAAATTGGGAAACCACCTTGGGCAGAAAGGCTGGATGTGGCTCAACTGCACCTTGTCCTTATACAATACTGTATAAGGGGGCTCCGAAGTCAAGGTCCTAATCTCAGAGACCCTCCTAGCTGAGGTAATGGCCGCCACGAAGGCTACCTTCCACGAAAGCATGAGCAGAGGGCACAAAGCCATGGGTTCAAAGGGAGGACCTCTGTGTCTCGAAGGACCAGGCTGAGATCCTAGGGAGGCACTGGGTCACGGACCTGTGGATAAAGTCTCTCCACCCCTTGAGGAGTCTGACTGACATGGGATGGGACAACAGCGATCTCCCTTCTAGCGGCTGATGGAAGGCTGAAATGGCCACCAGGTGAACCTTCAGTGAGGCCAGTGCCAGACCCTGGAGCTTTAGCTGGAGCAGGTACTCCAGGACTGTCTGTATAGGCGAGAGGTTGGGCGGAATGCCCCGGGACTCCACCCAAGAGGTAAACCACTTCCACTTAGCCTGGTACATGACCTGTGTGGAAGGTTTCCTGCTGCCAAGCAGGACTTGTTGGACCTGCACTGAGCAGGCTCTCTCTCCCTCTGTCAGCCACAGAGCCTTCGGACCATGAGGTGCAGGGAGTCCAGGTCCAGGTGCAACAGGCGACCGTGGTCCTGGGATAGAAGGTCATGCTGCCTCAGGAGCTCTAGGGGTAGGGCGATAGAAAGGTTCAGCAGGCTGCTGAACCTGTGCTGTCTCGGCCAGGCTGGGGCAATGAGTATAACGTTCGCCCTGTCCCTCTTTATTGTCAGCAGGACCTTGGGTAGGAGCAGAATGGGCGGAAACACGTACATGACGGTCCCCGTCCAGTCCATGAGGAACGCGTTGGAAATCGACCCAGTGTCGCCACTCCAGAGTGAGCAGAACCTCGGACACTTCATGTTCCAGGCTGATGTGAATAGGTCCAGTTGGGGAACCCTCCACTTCTGAAAGATCGTAGCCACCAATTCTGGGCACAATGACCAGTTGTGGTGGGGTAGAAACGACCTGCTGAGGTGATCCACCTTGTCGTTCCTTACTCCTGGGAGGTGAGAAGCAGTCAAGTGGAAATTGTGCTTCACGGCAAGGTCCCACAGATGGATAGCTCCCTCGCAGAGGGACGAGGAGCACACTACCCCTGCCTGTTTATTTAAAACATGGCTGTGGTATTCTCCGTCAGCACCTGCACCACTCTGCCCCTCAGGAATCAGAGGAACACCTTGCACGCTAGGCAAATGGCCCTCAGCTCCTTCATGTTGATGTGCAGGTGCCTCTCCTCCCCCGACCAGAGCCCCAGAGTGCCTAGGTTGGTGTTAATGTGGGCTCCCCATCCTACATCCAAAGCGTCAGAAATTAGGGTGACCAACAGGACCAGATCCCTGAACGGAACACACTTCATCACCGCCATGGGAGTCCGCCACCAGTTTAGGGAGGCTAAGACGGGCGGGGGAACTGTGACCGCCCGGTCCTATGGGTGTCTGCTCGGCACATATACCGAGGCCAACCATGCCTAAAGCGGTCTGAGCCTCAGGCGAGCTAGTCTCACTACATACATGCAGGCCTCCATGTTGTCTACAACCTAACAGCTGTAGGCAGTGCCTGACTGTTGTCATGGGGCATCAGTGCAGCTGGGAGATGATAAGAGACCATCGCCTCAAAACATGGCTGAGGCAGGAAGGCTCTTGCCTGGGAAGCGTCCAGGGTGGCCCTAATGAATTTTATGCATTGCATTGGGGTTAGTGTGGACTTCTGTTTGTTTATGAGCAGTCCCAGCCTACTGCACGTGGAGTAAGTAAGGGTCACGCTATCCTGCACTTGGGACCTGGACCTGATCAGCCAATCGTCCAGGTAAGGAAAAATTTGCCTACTCTTTCATCTCAGGTGGGCAACCACTAATGCCATGCATTTGGTGAACACCCTTGGAGCTGAAGATAGGCCAAAGGGTAGGGCTATAAACTGGTAGTGGGAGCCAACCACCATGTGGAGATGAGGAAGTATCTCGAATAGAACCCCTTCCCCTTCTGCCTTGAGGGACCATTTCCACCACTCCTATGTTGAGGAGGGTGTCCACCTCCTGCAAGAGGAGTTGCTCGTGAGAGGGGTCACTGAAGAGGGATGGAGGGGGAGGCCCATTTGGGATAAAAGGGCCTTACCCTGTTTATGAAGGGGCAGGGCGGATCCAGGAGAGCAGTTGGGGCACCACCCTCGGGCGCATCATCAAAATTGTCTCCTCTAGTTACCTGATCTCCTGGGGGGCCCTTGCTGGGGAGCTGAGGACAAGCTAAGGGGCTGATTTCTCCTAACCCTCCTATTCCTATAGGGTTGAAAAGCCCTGGGTGGAGGCCTTGGCTGCTGCTGCGCCTGTGGCCATGACTGACACCTGGAAAACTGGGGTGTGTACAGGCCCAGGGAGTGAAGTGTGGCCCTGGAGTCCTTCAGACTGTGCAGCTTTGCATCAGTCTGGTCGGAGAATAGGGGCGACCTATCAAAGGGGAGGTCCTTAATGGACTGCTGCACCTCTTGGGACAGGCCCAAGGATTCCAGCCACGAGCACCTTCTCATGCAGATGGCGGAGGCTATGGCCCTGCCCGTTGAGTCAGCAGTGTCACAGGACGTCTGGAGCACTGCCCTAGCCACCATGGTTTCTTCCTGCACGATGGTGTTAAAGTCTGCAGCCTGGTTCTGGGGCAGGGCATCAGCGAACCGCCTGAGGGAGTCCCATAGGTTGAAAGTATATCTACTCAGGAGGGCCTGATGGTTGGCAATCCTGAACTGAAAGCTTGCCGTGGAATAAACCTTTCTCCCAAACAAATCCAGCTTTTTATTGTCTTTGTTCTTGGGAGTGGATCTTGGCTGACCTTGCCTGTCTTGCTGGTTAGCTGCATCTACCAGCAAGGTTCCCGGGGCAGAGCAAGTGAATAACTACTCAAACCCTTCGGCCGGGACATAATACTTTTCCTCAGCCACCTTTGATGTAGGGGCAACCGAGGAAGGGGTTTGCCACACGGCCTTTACAATTTTAAGGACCCTTTCATGGACTAGGAGTGCCACTCTCGCTGGGGCAGCCACCGCCAGCACATTAAAGAGGCTATCTTTGGCCTCTTCTAACACCTTCACCTCCAGCCCCAAGTTGGAGGCCACCCTCTTGAGCAGCTCCTGGTGCACCTTGAAATAATCCAGTGGTGCCGAGTGGTCCCAGGAGACTGCCTTGTCTGGTAAGAAGGAAGAGGACTGCCGAGGCGTGTCCTGCAGGTGTGCCCCCTCCTGGCAAAGGTCGCACCCATTGAGGGTCCCTCCATCAGGTCTGACTCCTCGTCTGAGGAGTGGTGTCTATGGGCCTTCTCCTGTGCCAGAGGCACAGACTGCATCCCCAATGACGAGATGGATTGGGTCCCCCATGGGGCCCAATAAGGCCATTGTTGTGGCCATTGACCCTAGGGCCAACCCAGGGCTGATTGAGCCACAGTCTGTGACACTTTGGGGGGGTGTCGGCTCTCCTGATGTCTGTCCCCCTGGGAGACCCCAAGTCATGGGACCAATAGTGCCATGCACATCCTCGATCCTGGGTGCCCTTCCGTGCTGGGGACCCCCTCTCGACGCCTCTGACCTGGAGGACGATGAGGACTGCCTCCGTCACCGTGAGCGGTGCTGATGAATGGAGGTGCACTCCAAAGAGCTAGAGGTATCAGAACATCTCGGTACCGAAGATTTCCTGTGCCACTTGCCTTGCAGTCCAGCAGACACCTTCAGTGACTGAGGTTGGCGCCACTCCGAACTCCTCGGTGCCGAGCCAGACTCCAGCGACCAGGTTCCGCGTTGTGGACTGCGCGGTGCCGGGTCCTCTGATGGAGACCAGGTTCTGTGCCGCCTTGGTGCAGGCAAACTCCTCAGTGCTGGGGATCTGGAACGGGAGCTGTACAAGTACTGCCTGGCAGACCTCGACCGGTGCCGCCTCCTGGCATGCACTGCCTCCAGTGCCAGGGATTGATGTCAGCGCCGAGAGGGAGACTCTGCATCCTGTGTTAAAGCAGGTCAGCTCGATGATGCCAACCTGGAGTGACTGCATGGGAAGCATCTCTGCTCTACCCTCCCAGAGGCTGTCCGGCCGGAGATCTTCCTCCTCGTACTCGGGATCTCCACCGCCCTTCAGGGGGACCCAACACGAGTTTCCCCCGTGACACCAGCCCCTTCTCCCTCATTGGAGGGGGAGACAGAGGTGGCATAGGCCAAGCCAACACGGTTCTTGCTGCCTGAAAAGCCTCCAGTGTCAATGGTGTCAGCAGGGGTACTCTCCCACTCGCAGGAGTTGGGGGAGGCTCCCTTACCGGAGATGCAGGCACCAGAGAAGATTCAACGGGCTGGGTCCCGTGCATCTCTGCTCGGCCTGCCCATATCGATGGTCAAGGGAGTGTCCGCGCTCCATGTGCTGCTTCTTCCTCTTCGGTGCCGGCCATGTTGCACGGTGCCGAGTCGAGGCCGGTGCCAGCGGTGCGCTCTGCATCGAGATCACGCTCAGTACCAAGGTGAAGCAGGCCAGCTCAGACACTGGCCAAAGCGCTGCCTCCATCTGCAGGGCTTTCATTCGGATTTTTGGGTCCTTTAGGATCCTCGGTTTAAAAGCCCTGCTGATCTTAAATTTTTCTTTTTGTGCACTTCCCCCAAGCACTTAAGGCAGCAGTCATGGGGGTCACAGAGCGGGAAAGCCTTCCCGCAGGAGGCACATGGCTTGAATCCCAGCAACTGGGGCATAGCCCAGCTTCTCTAAGTCCCCGCAGGGACTTGCCTTATCTCTAACTAATCTAAACACACTTAACAACTATGTAACTAACTAAAACTAACTTAGAACAACAAAAAATTCAAACAAGGGAAATAGTACTTGCTGAGAGCAAGGCTAGTTCCAGCAACCATCACGGGCGGAAAGAAGGAACTGAGGGGGTGTAGGGCCGGCAGCACCTCATGTACCACAGCATGTGCATGGGGCTCCAAGGGGCATTGGTGGCGGCCCTACAGGATCTGCTAAGGGGAAAAAAGTTCCGGGTAACCATGCACAGAGGCATGCACACACCTATAGTAGAATGGACATGAGCAAGGACTCGAAGAAGAAACAGAGTATACAAAAACTTTTTAAATTTTGCTTCAGTAAGCTACAAAATCTGGTCCCATATTTCTAGGTAAGTAAAAAAAAAATTGTCTCCAAGAAACATCTTTGATAAGGAGTTGCTGCTCATGAAAATAAAAACACATCTACAAAGAGAAGCCATTTCATTTTGCAGCAGTAGAAATTTTAAATCTTCAAAGAGTACATCATGAAACTAATGAGATCTACAACATATCTTGCAAGCTCGGTTATGAAATTGATTCTTGTAGTGCCCATAAATTAAACAACAAAGCACCCGCATCCAAAATAAATAAATCCTGGCCAATACCTCTTTTCATTGCATGCACTTTGGTAGTGCACTATGCACACCAATTCCAAAGACAATCTTATTTTAAAATAAGTTTCAGGTTTCTTTAATTTAACAGCCCCTTCTTTAGACATGGCTGCGGAGGGGCAAAATTAAAAATTGTACAAATAATTAAATTACCAAATAATGACCACATGGTGGTGCAGTTTCTAAAAGAGAAAAGATCAGGCGTGCCCAGACTCGCCTCAAACATGTTTCAACATCTCTAGATATGCCTGTCTTGACGTGAGTTTAAAATGCACATCAATAACGCACATACTGGTTTTTGTTCCAGTCTTTAATTTTTCACCTTTAACCACTTGGGCCTTCGTTTTTAAGCAGGTACATTTCTAAAAGGGAAAGTTAAAGTGATTATCTGTGTTTGTTTTGTTGCTTCTAAATGAAGCCTGCAAAATAAAATAAAAAGTAGCTTTTTAATCACATAATGTGTTTTGGTTTGGGTTTTACCAACTCAGGTAGAACAACAAGGTAGAAAAATAATACACAACTAAAGGTGCAACATCACCAATCCTCCTGTGTCTTTAAATAGAAGACCCTTCTTTCTTAGGTAGGGAAACCAATGGCCTTCTGAAACATTAGTCCTAAACTAGTGGCTAAGTGTATCATGCAGCCATTGTATGAAAGAGGATGAGCCATTTAAACAGGGCTGTTGATTAAAGACGGCAGTACCTAGAAGTCCCTGGCCAACACCAGCAGTCAAGAGGTGGTATACGGACAACATTGTGGGGACTGAAGAAACAAACATACCACTGACACAAAGGGTGTTTGAGATGGGTCACAGGAACAGGGATAGCTGACGATGACTGTGACTACAAGAGCAATGCAGAGGAGAAACATGAGACCAGACCGCTGAGCCCAGCTTTGTTTGACATTCCAGACCCCAACCAGGGAACCCAAACAGGGATTGTACAAAGATGAGGCACAGGTATGTTGTATGTAAGAATGGGAAGTTGGCTGCACCCACAGTATACTTGTAGTTAGGTTACAGTTTGTCAGCAATAACAAGCGGTATGTGGAAGGCATGTTCTTCTAATAAGGAGCCCCGGGTGCCTGTGTATGCGGTATATAGGCTGTTGTGGTATCTGGGTCGTAGCCTTAGAATCCCTTGTGAGGCTATAGATATTTAGGCCTGCCTGTAAAAGCCTATGAGTCTTTAAATATATTCTTATCAATTAGCTAATTATAGGGGCATAAAATCAAAATCACAGGCCACCTGTCTATTGGCCTTCTCTCACTGACAGTCTGAGGCCTTGTACTTTGGCTAAGCAAAAACAAGCAGCAGAGGCAGCCATAGACTGGGAAGTGTGCAGTCACATTCACACATTCCAGACAAACTACATTAAAATAAGGCCATACCAGGCTGTGAAGAAGGCGATCCAGTCTAACACTTCGAGATAAAGGAAAGATCCTAGAATGTTTAAAGAAAACTTTGTTTGATAGCAGTCTGTTTGGTGTTTAAACAGCTGGTTGTCAACAGCTGCGGTTGTAGAATCTACTCTTTGTATTGTTTGGTCATTATGGTACCTACTTTTTTCATAATTTCTGTCTGATTTTTTTATTGTTTTTGTCTGTTGCATAACTAATTGTAATCAGTTAAGGTGGTAGGGTATTATCAGTTAGAGAATTCTGTTACAATGTGTAAGGATTGGTTAAAGAATAATCTTGTAATTTTTTTTAAATGATTGGTTAAGATACACTATAAAAACTGAGGTCAAACAGAAAGTAGAAGGAAAGAAGGAAAATTACTGATGTGAAGAATTAGGATTCTTCTGTGATTATCCCAATAAACCCATAGCATTGCCTGCTGCTGGACTCTGGACTTCTGATTCTGTCAGCGAACCAAGAACTGATGGATGGGGCTTTAACACCCCTCTTAAATCATACCATCTTCCACTTCAGCTGTGCCTTTTAAATTTTCCCGAGGGCCTTGACATTAGGACTTCAATGATCATGACACCCCTGTTTTCAGCACTGTCTTGGTCTCTTGTCTACCAATTCTTATTATTTAATGCTGTAAAGCACCTAGGGTTACAGTTGGCATAAAAGTGTTATATAAAAACAAACAAAAAATCTCTAGGGTCTCTCTCTACACAAGTTAATAATAAACAAAATGGTAATTGTTACTTTGCAGTCCCTGCCACAAAGCATCTCCAAGTATATACTCCTGCAATGTTTTTGTTAATCTTATTTATTATTTCTGTTCGCTCATTGGATGTGGGGAGATAATACCTCATAAAGTGGGAAAGTGTTTCTGAATGACAAATGGTTCCCAGTGCTAAAGCATAAACATTAACAAAGAATGGCTATGTATGGTAAAAGAGATTTCAGACAGTTATCAATATTCCCCTAAAACTCGGGAGAGCTCTCTCATCCACAATGTCCTGTTCTATCTCTGGCTTTTGCCTGTCTTTAATTTTTTACTTTAAAACCTATCACTTGTGGGTGTTCTAAATTTTAAAACTTCCTTTACAATTTACACTCCTGTAAATAGGCTTTGATCAGCAAATTAAAGAAGTGTGGGTTGGATGAATGGACTATAAAATGGATAGAGAACTGGCTAGATCATAGGACTCAATGGGTAGTGATCAATGGCTCCATGTCTAGCTGGCAGCCGGTCACAAGCAGAGTGCCCCAGGAGTCGGTCCTGGGACTGGTTTTGTTCAGCATCTTCATTAATGATCTAGAGGATGGGGAGGATTGCACCTTCAGCAAGTTTGCAGATAGCACTAAGCTGCGGGGAGTAGTAGATATGCTGGAGGGTAGGGATAGGATACAGAGTGACCTAGACAAATTAGAGGATTGGACCACAAGAAATCTGATGAGGTTCAACAAGGACAAGTGCAGAGAAAGAATCCCATGCACTGCTACAGACTGGGGACCGACTGGCTAGAAAGCAGTTTGGTGGAAAAGGACCTGGGGGTTACAGTGGACAAAAAGCTGGATACAAGTCAGCAGTGTGCCCTTATTGCCAAGAAGGCTAACAGCATATTGGGCTGCATTAGCAGAAGCATTGCCAGCAGATCGAGGGAAGTGATTATTCCCCTCTATTCGGCACTGGTGAGGACATAGTTGGAGTTCTGTGTCCACTTTTGGGCCCCCCACTACAGAAAAGATGTGGACAACTTGGAGGGAGTCCAGGAGAGGGCAACAAAAATGATTTGGGTGCTGAAGCACAAGACTTTTGAGGAGAGGCTGAGGGAACTAGGCTTGTTTAGTTTGCAGAAGAGAAGAATGAGGGAGGATTTGATAGCAGCCTTTAATTACCAGAAGGGGTTTCAGGAAGGATGGAACTAGGTTGTTCTCAGTGGTAGTAGATGATAAATCTAGGAGCAATGGTGTCAAGTTGCAGTAGGGGAGGTCTAGGTTGCATATTAGGAAAAAGTTTTTCACTAGGAGGGTGGTGAAGCGCTGGAATGGGTTATTTAGGGAGGTGGTGGAATCTCCATCTTTAGAGATTTTTAAGGTGCAGCTTGACAAAACCCTGGCTGGGATGGTTTAGTTGGGATTGGTCCTGCTTTGAGCAGGGGGTTGGACTAGATGATCTCCTGAGGTCCCTTCCAACCCTACTCTTCTATGATTCTATGATAAGGGGCTTCATGTTACATCTCATTCAAAAATGACCAATGCTGGGATTTTCATGTTAAATTTATTTAATATGATAGAAAAAGTATCTTCAGGCAGTCACAAAGCCGCAGCTTAACAGCTGCAAATAACAAGGGAAGGGGAATATTTACTTCACTCCTCCTGTAATCACAAAGCCATGTTTTTGTCTTTTAAAATGTTTATAAAATATAGCTTTATTCCTATTTAATCCTTTACAAAATTTAAATTAAAAGTAAATTTGCAGTAAAACTCTAAGTAAAACTCTAAGCTAGGGGGAGTGGTAGATACCCTTGAAGGGAGGGATAGGATACAGAAGGACCTAAACAAATTGGAGGATTGGGCCAAAAGAAATCTGATGAGGTTCAACAAGGACAAGTGCAGAGTCCTGCACTTAGGACTGAAGACTCCCATGCACAGCTACAGACTGGGGACCGACGAATGAGGTAGCAGTTCTGCAGAAAAGGATCTGGGAGTTACAGTGGATAAGAAGCTGGATATGAGTCACCAGTGTGCCCTGGTTTCCAAGAAGGCTAATGGCATATTGGGCTGCATTAGTAAGAAATTGCTAGCAGATCGCGGGACGTGATTATTCCCCTCTATTCGGCATTGGTGAGGCCGCATTTGGAGTATTGTGTCCAGTTTTGGGCCCCCCACTACAAAAAGGATGTGGACAAGTGGAGAGAGTCCAGCGGACGCCAACAAAAATGATAAGGGGGCTGGAGCACAAGACTTATGAGAGGCTAAAGGAACTAGGCCTGTTTAGTCTGCCGAAGAGAAAAATGAGGGGAGATACGATAGCAGCCTTTAACTACCTGAAAGGGGGTTCCAGGGATGATGGAGCTAGGCTGGTCTCAGTGGTGGCAGATGACAGAACAAGGAGCTATAGTCTCAAGTTGCAGTGGGAGAGGTTTAGGTTGGACATTAGGAAAAAGTTTTTCACTAGGAGGGTGGTGAAGCACTGGAATGGGTTACCTAGGGAGGTGGTTGAATCTCCATCTTTAGAGGTTTTTAAGCTGCGGATTGACAAAACCCTCGCTGAAATTATTTAGCTGAGATTAGTCCTGCTTTGAGCAGGGGTTTGGACTAGATGACCTCCTGAGGTCCCTTCCAACTCTAATATTCTATGATTTAATGATTCTAAATGGAATAAGGATTCTTGATATAAACTTTTACAAACTTAGTCTTTTTTTAAACTTTCCTTGTTTTAATTTTTAAAAAATATCCTTTTACATAAGCTGCATTAATTTTTAAAAAGTTATTTTTTCAGGGTGAAGGTCAATTTTTATCTACCTCCTTCACACAGTTCCTCTGGGGGGAAAAGTGGGGGGGGGAGCTGTTACATAATTTCTCTCCTTTAAACAACCTAAATTATATATTAAGGCCATTTAAAGAGTTCAAATCTTGTTAAATACCTTTTATTTTTTTGTAAATGGTAACTGTGCCTTTTAAAAAAGCTTGCTGCTTCAAATAGGCCTCACTGCATACAAAAGAGTCTTTATGTTACACCTCCTTCAAAAACAACCAGTGCTGGTTTTTTCTGGTAGCAAAAGAATTAAGGGGGGAAAAATGCTTGATATGATAGCAAAAGTGTTAAATGGCAAGAGGGGAAAGTCAGGAGGGGAAAGAAAAAGAGGTGGGTTAGGGGGTCTGGTTCTTCAGATAACCAGTGTGGGGTTTATCTTACACCTTCAAGCAGTTAAAAAGGGGCTCTCTTTGCTGAGGAGAAGCAGAGAGAAAGCCAGATGTTGGGATTGGCCATATACCTTGTAGAGAAGTTGAGGAGATGCTAAAGAGAAATATGGACCAACTGTTATAAGATGAAGGCTGAGGAGAAGGAAAAGGCCCTGAAACTGAAGCTAATTACAATATGGTTACGACAATGGAAACTTGTTCTGCTCTATGTTGGCCTGAATAAGGTGTAAGTGAAAATGTTCCTTTTGAGGGAGAATCCCTGGATACAGGTTAGGATTTACTGTTATCTTTCTGTTTTCTGTGTCCTGCACCTTCAAATGTAGAGAAGTCAGCTTCTGGGCCTGTCTGAAGCTGCCATTTGTGTTTCTTTTCAGATGTGCGTGGAGATCTTATTTATCCTCGCTTATTCTTTGTTTCTTCTTTTCCTTAATCTCAAAGTCACCTAAAAGGGAAAAGTATGTGTGTATGGGGAAAACAAACCACATCCAGATCTCTGTCCACATACCCAGGATGGTGTATGCACTGGCAGTACAAAATCCTCTCTCCGCGGTGCCCCGCTCCTAACTTGGGTGGATCATGTGTACGGGAGGGCAGAAGGTCAGCCTCCATACCCTGTTGGCATTTGGTCTCATTCCTATGCCTGTCAACACCAGTACCAGTTAGTTCAACTGGGCAAATTAGCAGCAGCAGAAGCTATGCCTTTGCAAACAGCAGTCAGGTTAGTTTTACATGCTTATGCTCTCCTGTCCTACTAGTGTACTATAAACTATTCAGGATGATGACTGCAGTTATTTATTGTTTTAAAAGGAACTTGGGATATTGATTTATTTTTTTCCTTTTGTTGTCTGAGATTGACTATACACAACAGCTGAACAAAAAACAGCTCCTCTAATGGAGTGTGTCAGGAAATTATGTCCATCTCTCAACTGAAATGAGCCACTTCCTTCTGTGTTTGTCTCATTGGATTGCACACTGCTCAGCCAGGAAAACACGATGGGGATAACAATACTAACGCCACCTTTGTAAAATGCTTGGAGATCTGTTAGTGCAAGGGGCTATTATAAAAGCTGAATATTGTCTTATTTTTCTTAGTAGCTATGGTGCATTGGATGTTAAGGGATGGATTCTTTGGTCTGCCAAGTACACTTTGTGCCATTCAGGTAGTGCAAAATGCTTGTATTCTAACTAGAGGTGGTCAATGGAGAATTCCCCTTACACACAGGAACTCTCTGCTGGCATGAAGCTACCCTCACAGCTCCGGTGTAGAAAACATGTTGAGAGAGGGTACTCTTAGGGCTCTCCTGCCCCATCTCTCCCAGTTCTCAGACACAGTTCGCTGGAAAGCAACAGTCCACAGTCTAATCTGCAGGCAATGCAAGGGGTTTATTGGGGCTAAACAAGCAAGCATAAAACCATAGCCCTTCATGCCAGTCGGACTTTCTTTCCTGTAACCGTATCTCTATACAACCATAGAGTTTCCTTCTCCCTAACCATAGCTCTAAATGTCCATACAGCTCCCTCTTCCCTTAACCATAGCTCCATACAGCAACAGAGCTCCCTCCTCCCCCTCCTTCTTCTTGATAGGCTTAATTATACCTGTAGTGCCCCTGCACCCCCAGTACCACCCCTTCCAATTTATGGTCATGTTCCGTTTTGGAGGGTTTTGAGTCTGGGGGTTTTGATTCCACTTCTTTTGTACCAGAGGGAGGAATAGGGCATGAGGTTATATTTTGGCCTTGGTCACTTTATGGCCCTATAGCATTTCTTTCTCACACCACCCTTCATCGCTCCCCTCCCCCCTCTTGCTCCTCCCAACCAGTTGCTTGACCATGCTCAGACATCCTGTCAGAGCTTTCAGTCATTTTAGTCAGAGCTTTCCTTCATTTGTGCATTCATATATCAAACCCCCTCTATACCTTGAAACATTTTAACTACATGCCTTATCTTTTTGCACAGTAATAAAGAAAACCCATCTGCCTGTAGGTAGGCAAGAGAAACAAACTGTGTTCTTTGCTTCCATGTGTATCTTAAAAACCTAAGCTTTCAGGCAGACAAGCAGAGCCAAAAGCAGGCCCAAAATACAATGTCAGACTGATACAGAGGCCTAAGTACTTATACAAACCTAAATTATATATTTATATCCTAACAGGTACCTGGGTTAGGCTAGGGGCAAGAAGGAGATGGATTAGAGTGGAGCTCTGCTACACCTAACCTTCATTGGTAAATACCTGGAAGATTGGCTTGGTGGGTCTAGGACTTCACTCAGTTCTTATTAAAATGTACTGCAGATGGCCTTGGATATAAATAACAACAGCAGTGCACCATTAAGGAGTTCTCTTTTGGTCTTTGGCAGACAGCTTTTGATAAGCAATTATAAGGCAATACAGGAGCAATGCAGTAATAAAACCCAGGCTTATTTGTCATATTGCTGAATCCCAGACAGCAGCTTGAAATATGATGCATTTTTATTCTGGACAGCACCTCTCATACCAGCTATGGGCCAGATTCAGATTAACTGAAATCTGTGTAAATTACATACACACACACACCCTGCACCAGCACTGGAGATTGGTGGGGAGGGATTCACCTAGGTGTGTGAGCAAAGGACAATGGAATGACTTCATCTAATTATACAGCAAAGTAAATCTTTTTTCTCACACCCTTTCCCCATGTGTGGGGGCCTCTTGCGATCCACTGACTTCATGGGGACCCCTGCACTATTCAAGGACAGAATTTGGCTGAAAAGTGACCGTCTTGCTGGTCTGCTGACATCGGGCCAAATCCAGCTCATCTTAAATAGCTTAACTGCAATCAGGACCTCCTGAAATATCCTCTGCTCACACCAACAGCCCTGCTGGATGCACTGAAGTCTGAAGAGCTACTAGCATCAATAAGGCTACGTCTAGGCTACGTTTAGGCAATGTAACTATCCCAGAAAACTGCTTCTAGTGGGGACACAGCTATAGGGGCAAAACTGTGCTTTTTGCCAGTGTAACTGCTTCTATGATGAGGCTTTTTCACCAGCACAGTCATGTCAGCAAAGTCACACACCAACGCACCCCAGCACAAGCCTTCTAGTGCAGACATAGGATGGAAGCTTCCCCAGATAAGCCAAGGAACATTCCTTCTGTGTCTTAGTCCCTGTCTAAATCAGAGAAATGTGCAGTGGTGTAACCACACTTACTTCGTAGATTAAGTTGCACAGGCCTTAGCCTTAATTTGTATTCGTACAATTAGGCATTTGAACAGCTGAAAGTTACACTGCTCTGAGTGTCTCTATTGCAAAGGGGCCTTAGAATGTCTTGTGTGACTCCAAAGCTGCTTTGATAGATGCAGCGTTGCTATGCCAGCAGTTCTCAGGTTATGGCTAGTGGTCCCCTCAAATTAATTCATGAAGACTTTTGGAAGAGCCACCCAGTCTTGGGATGCTACCATGGTTTTGTAAAAAAAGGCATTCACAGATGCCCAAAGCTTCAGTAGGCTGAGCTGCTACAGCTGTCCGAAAATCTCAGAAAGTTAAAAGATCTCCAACTTTTTTCTTCTGTGTGTGTACAACACCTAGTACAATGAGGTCCAGGTCCACCACTGGGATTCCTAGGGGCCACGGTAATGCTGATAATAATTATAATAAATAAAACATTCCTTTTGATTCCATTAGTATCAAACGGAAGCCATTTTTTTCAGTTTTGGGGTTGTTTCTCCCTTCTCTCCCTTTTCCAGTGACGGACAGGAGGGCAACAAAAATTATTAGTGGGCTGGAGATCAAGACTTATGGGAGAGGCTGAGGGAACTAGGCCTGTTTAGTCTACAGAAGAGAAGAATGAGGGGGGATTTGATAGCAGCCTTCAACTACCTGAAAGGAGGTTCCAAGGAGGATAGAGCTAGGCTGTTCTCAGCGGTGGCAGATGACAGAACAAGGAGCAATAGTCTCAAGTTGCAGTGGGGGAGGTCTAGGTTGGACATTAGGAAAAACTTTTTCACTAGGAGGGTAGTGAAGCACTGAAATGGGTTGCCTAGGGAGGTGGTGGAATCTCCATCTTTAGAAGTTTTTAAGCTGTGGCTTGACAAAACCCTGGCTGGAATTATTTGGCTGAGGTTAGTCCTGCTTTGAGCAGGGGGTTGGACTGGATGACCTCCTGAGGTCCCTTCCAACTCTAATATTCTATGATTCTATGATTCTAAAAGGAATGCAAAATGCAAAAATGCAAAAGGAACCCATTTTTTATTCCATTCATTTAATCAAAAATAGGGAAAATGCCACCAAAAAAAATTCAAACAAAACCAAAATGTTTCATTTCATTCAATGTTTTTTTACAGAGAAGAATTCCCCCTTTTTGACCAACCCTATAACAACTCTTCTGAGCACAAACACGTTAGCAACGCTAATCAGATAGACAATTGAAAAAGCAAGGCTTGAGCCAGATCCCGCTGAAACTGATAGGAGTCTTTCAACGGGCTTTGGAGCTATCCCCAAATAAATAAAACTCAGTCTCATGTTTAAACAGGAACAAAATTCCCCAAGTCCTAATCCAGACAACTTCCTCTTGGGGAAACCAGAGAAAAATGGCAGCTATTGAAACCATGGAGTTAGAAAAAGAACAGTGGCTATTTCTAGAAAGTGTTTTCAAAGTTTGGTTTTCATTATAGCTGCCTTAGTAAAAGTTCATGTCAGTAAATAATCACTGCCGTCTTCCTCCACTGCTCCCCGGTATTGCCTTTATTAATATCCACTGCATTTGGTGGTTAAAAGCCTAACATTTCCTCCACAAATCTATTTGCACATAGCATTGAAATGGGGTTACTTTATGCTCTGGCAGAGACCTAAGATTGCACTGTATTTACTTTTTTTTAAAAAAAAGATACAGCTAATGCATTTCAATAATAATAAAAAAAAATCATCATAGCCATTACAGTAATGGTGCTGTACTAATTGCTTTCATTTGTGCTCGTATATGGTACTTCCCTCTCTGACTCATTGCCCTTTATATGTAAATGAGCTCTAATTAGCTTGTTTGCCAGACTCTTAATTCCCAACTATTTAGGACCTGATTCTGCTCACTTTACTCACACTGAGTAGTATCTTACTCCATTGATGTCCCAAGAAGTAAGTTACTACTCAGCTTGGCAGGATCTGGCCCATAAAGCATATAGCCTACAATGGAAGAGAAAATCTGTAGTCAATGGCTCAAAAAATACACTATAAACAAGGCACGGTGCCACCACTGATCTCCCCAGCGTACAGCTCTCTCAGCCATCATGTGAGGCCATTAGAAATCTGAAGTGGAATTTGTCATGGCACTATGACTTCATCAGCTCACTGCTTAAGAGTTAATTAATGTAGGTTCTGTATTATAGGCCAGATTCTCCAGTGGGGCTCAGGCTACAGTCAGCCCAAGTCGAAAAGGGGAGCCAAGGTAGCTTTAAACCACCTATACACTCCCCCAGTCCTGAGCTTACTGCATCCCCGGAGCGAGTTAGAGCAGTGTCACGACTGGTGCCTCTTGCACTGGCCCACTTACAGCTAAGAAAAACTCTGTTCTCTAAGGGGCTGGATTCATCCTGATGGGGTTTCTGGTAACTAGCAATCCCGCACCAACTGAAGGGTGGAATTATTTCGTAAACACTGAAGCAAGAAGAGCTTGGCTGAGAATTGTCTTGGAGCTGCCAGCGTGCAGCTGGCTGAGAAACTCAGCATCTGTCTTGTTTCTGGTCATGGATTGTTGCACGCTCACAAGAAATGTGAGGGTTGGAGGGAGGTGTCTATGGACTAAACACTGCAAAGCTAACTCTGTTAGGAGCATAGTTACACAGGCACGAGACCCTGAGAATCAAAAGCAATGGCTCATGAACGCCTACCATGAAACCTGTGTGGGAAGCTGGCCTATGTCAGAAGGCAGCATGCCACTTAAGAGAGATTCCACCCCTTATGCTATGGCCACGCTCCCTTTTCCCCATGCACTTTGGCCATGTAGTGTTGGAGGGCTGGAAAGTGGCTACCCTGAGGGAAGAAAAAGTCTGTGCAATCTCATCATGTCTCTTCTGTGTGACCCCACCACTAGATCCATTTCAGTGGGATTCCTCTGAATTCAGGGACACGAACTAGGGATGTTGTGGGTGCAGCAGCACTCTCTAGCTTGCAATAAGAATAGCAACTGAATGTTTTACAATTTTGTTCAATGGCTTTCAGCACCTCTGTGTCAACCAGGGATGAGCCAAGAGTTCATAGGGACCAACATTTCTAGCCATTTCATACAACTCAAAGTCTTCTAAGTAGCCAAGTTCCGTGGGGGCATGGTGACAAGATCCGTATATAACCCACTCAGTGTGCTGCTCTGTTCCCCTCTAGTGACGGCTGGGACACATACAGTGGTTGATGGGACACCTACAGTCTTGGCTAGCAAGGTAACGATTCTTTCTTTAAGATCCAAAGGTCCCAGTTTCAAACCCCACTGTCACTGTCCCACTCAGGGGCATGGCGTTACACATAGGTGTTTTGATGGTGGGGATGCAAAGCCCTGCTGTACCTAACTCTCATATTGCCCTTAGGGGTAGGGTCTGCCATACCTTGCAGTGTCATAGTTTTAAGGCCACAAGGGATCATTATGAGCATATGGGCTGGCCATAGAATTTCAACCAGCAGTTCATGCATCAAGCTCGACAACTTGTAACTGAGCTAGTCTCTCTCTTTTAAAAAGACATCCTGGGAGTGGCTGTCTGAGCTGGGAGTAATTGGAGATGTAGCTTGCTAGGCCCAAAGCCTTAAAAAGGAGCTGAGTTCCTTCAAGGGGGTGAGTTCCTTTCAAGGGGCCAAGACACAAGGGCATTGCTTTAGCTATATGAATAGATCCAGTGATATGCTTATGTTTTGTGTTTAAGGACAGTGAATCTGTTTCATTACTACGTCTAGTGCAGCATCTAAGGACCCCACATACACAAAAGGAAAAGAAAAGGAAAGAAAATTAGGGCACAATTGGGCTAGGCACTGTGTAAATGAACACAAAGAAACAATGTATCTAATTTAAGGCCAGAAAGGACCTCCTCCTGCATACCACAGGCCATAGAGTCTCACCCAGTCATTTCTGCATTGAGTCCATTCATCCTCTTTAAACTATCTGGCATCTTTTAGAAAAGTTATCCAGTCTTGATTTAAAAACTTCAAGTCATGGAGAATCCACCATGATCCTAGGCAAGTAGTTCCAATGGTTAGTTACTCTCACAGTTAAAAAAGCAATGCCTTATTTCTAGTCTGAATTTGTCTATCTTTTACTTCCAACCACTGGATCTCACTACGTCACCTTCTAACCTTCTTTGGGATAAACCAAATAGAGTGAACTTCTTCAGTCTCACTATACAACAGGTTTTCCAGACTTCAGATCTTTCTTGTAGCTCTTTTCTGAACCTTTTCTGATTTTTCAACATCCTTTTTGAAGCACTGGACATAGTGTTTCAATAATGGTCTCACTAATGCCATACACAGAGGTAACATATAGAGGTGGTGCTCATGTCTTTCAAAGATCCATGTGAGAATGAGGTATCAAGAGCATTGTGAGACTAAACAGCTGCCTTTCAGCTGGTTGGTTTCCTTCATTCTTGTTTCGTTTACATTCACTGTGCTTGGCACACAAGACATCCTTCAAGTGGCTTTGGTAACAAGTGTGTTTCTTCTTGGAAGGGATTTTGTCATCTCAGTTGATTTTCACTTAAACCATCTTATAATGGAGGGGAAGAGACACGTTTTTGACTGGGAGTTAGAAAGCTTTGCTGTGAAAGTGACCTCTAATCAGAACATTTTGCACTCCTCTGAGATTTACTTAGATTTGACGGTCAAATCCAATCTCTTGCAATTAAATCACCCCTCATTTCTGCCACCGAAAGCGGTGGGTTTTGAGTTACTTGGTGCCTAGAAACCACAGTGATGGGTGCACTAGAAATGCATATTTTAGAACCCCCAACTTGATTTGGCAGTAGGGTTTGAACCCAAGCCCTTCTGCTCTGCAGGGCAGATGTCTACTAAACTAAAGGAGTAACTCCAGTAAGTGGTGGCAGTAGTAATCTTTATCCTTTGATGGCCCAGCCACTGGAAGGGGACACAGCACACCCTTTGCAGTGGGTTCCATACATGTAGGTTAGATCAGATGTCAGACCTCATCTCCTTATTAATATTAAGCCTTATCAAAGAATATGCTCTGCTTCCACTCACAATAGAGGAGCTGCTGGTTTACAGGCAATTACGTTTACATAGCTACTGTGCAGTACCCCTCCTAAACATTCTCCTTCAAGAGCAGAACCCTTAATACATGAGACCTTTCCAATATAAAATAAGCCATGCTGTTCTCAGGGAGGCAGGTGGGCAGACTTTTGCATCTGCCCAAGGGTATGGGTAACCAGCAGTCACAGACACGATCATATGGCTGCTATTCTGCATTGGCTTTCCCTGCACACACTCTACTGTAGGCATTTTTAATGTACTTGTCAACATCTCAATCCACAGAAACAATAGATACAAGCAAGTGGCTTTTTCACATGAAACATGAGCTGGGGGAGGTGAAGACTTATTTACTCAGGAGACAGTAATTCTATTAATGAAGATGCTGCTGCCCATAAGAATCTACTTGATGACCAGGTAAAAGTTCCATCACTTTAATGAACGACCACCTTTTATCAACACTGATTATAATGTTTGGAACAACAGTAAATAAATCCTATGAACACTAGAAACTTCTGTGTTGTGGAGAATTGGAGTTTGTGCCTTGGGTCTTTGAGTTAAGGAACTGAGACTCATCAGCAAGGTACATAAGTGAGCTTTACTCACCTTATCTGCACTGCATAGATATCCATATAGTACTAACCATCCACCCATAGTTCTGTCCCACTTGGTACTGGGATCAACGTAAAATTTAGAGTTGACTTTCTGTGGGCTACAGTCTTGCCTTTGGTTGTTCTAAAGGCCTGCTCTAGTAGGCTGTAGGGGAAGGTCCTCAGGACACTCTGTGGGTTACAAAGGCAGCTGCTGAGATGGTTAAAAGACATTTCCTTCTTTCCCCTTTCTGAGTGTTTAAATTAGCCTTTCAGGCAGTTTGGAACTAGACCTGACAGTTTCACTTTCTCTTTCAGACCAGCATCACTTTCTAGTTTCCGCAGCAGCATAATGGTGGGTGTGTTCACAACCCATTCTCCTCAATCTGTAGTGATATATCTCCCCTTCTTTGTGTTAGGTTTATAGAAAGCCTGCTCACTCCTCCCCCTCTCTTTTATTTATTTATGTGCCAAAACATAGAAAAAACCCTGCAGTCTTTACCTGGGCAAAGTACCCTTTGAAGTTCCAGGGAGTGTCTTCAGCAGGCTGCAGTGTCCAGCCCCTTAAATGCTGGGTCGAAACTACTTGCTTGCGTCCCTTTAAATTTAACTTCACGGTAGCTATCCATATTATTATATTACATTGCTATTCAGGCAGGAATGAGCTGTGACTCTTTTTTCATTGGCGTGCCAGCTGGGGGCAAAATTAAATGAATGGCACCCAGATCTGCATTCCCAGCATGGAGTTCACCACTCCACATCACTTAAATCTATCTGTCAGTTTCCATCATAAGCCAGGGCCCTTGCTGGCCCCAACATTTCTAAATTAGCTTCCCTTTTTGGTGTTTAAATGAAAAGAGACATCTAATTTGTGAGTGAAAGCGTTTGTCATTTCTTATGGGGATCCAGACATGCAGAATACAATTAACATCTCCAAAGAACGTCGTACAGAGGTTCAGCAGCAGCTGATGGGGAAAATTAAATGAAAACAAATAAAATCAGTTGTTCTAATACCGTAACTCAAGTGGCAAGTGTATTTTTTTCTTCTCCTTTTATCTGAGGTTGGAATTGCTTTCCTACAACAGCTTTCATTATGAAAATGTGGCACTTCTCAGCCCCAGAATATTAAGGCGACACATGCCCACAGGGGCCCACATCATTTTAGCAAGGAACAAACAATACAGAATGCAGCGATTATGTTTTTTTCAAGCTAACACCTGCTTTGCAGCAAATGAACAATTATCATGATAAGCATTACAACTCACATATGTGGGCTGGGATGCATTGCACTGACATCTTTTCCTCTTTCCAGCCAGAGGAGGAGTGAGTCTTCCTGCCAGCTCTGGCTTTGAGAACCCACAAAACCCATGGCCTTGATTTATATGGGTACGTCTAGCTCACAGCATGGTCCTGAATTCTGCATGGGACTGTGGGGGCCTAAACAGCCGGAGTGGATTCACTGGTACTTTTCATAGGCACAGCCAACAGAATGAAAATATATGGACTCTGCCCTGGGCCACTTGTAGTAAAGGACTGATCACCTCACGGGGGAAGGGAACATGAGAAAAAAGAAAATCCAGCGTCTCCTCCTGAGAACAGAGACAAGGAGAAGGTGGAAATCTACAGAATGAGGATTTATCGGTATGGGAAAGAAGAATTATAGAAATGATCTATGGAAAGATTCTGTTAATTATACTTAACCCTTTTCATTTGTATTTCTCCAAGAACTTCACAGAGAAAGGGAAGTATCTTTAGCCCCCATTTTGCAGCTGAGGACACAGACATAGAGCTCATAAGTGACTTCCCCAAGATCACACAGTAAGTCAAATCAGTGGCAGAGCTGGAAAAATAACTGAGAACTTCTGACACCCAGCCTTGTGCCTAATCCCCTGGAGCACATTGGGGGCCTGTCAGCCCCTCTCCAGAAGCAAGCTGGCTAGTTCTCTGCAATATTCTCTGTGTTTGGCCAGTCTCATTTTTATAGAACTACTAGAGACTGAAGGAATGGGGTCGCTGCTCCAGAAAAATTACTTCACTGGGGCTCAACTAAATTCTAAACCCAATCTTATTCTCAACTCCTTTCTTGATGGGCAAGTATCTGAGATGGTCACTGGGCTTCTATGTGCAAATCTAAGATTCCCGATACGTAAACTAGTTATTAAGAGAGACTGTATAACTTATATTGGAGGTAGTGACATGTTTTTTATAAGCCTGTGACCCTTGAATTCAATGGTGATTGCGCAGAATGGTGACAGGGGCTCCCCAGATATGGACATCCAGGCACACACATGAAAACCAGTAAGGAAAACTATTAGCTTCATGGATGTAACTCCTCTCCAACAAGTTGCCAGCCTTGTCTTGCCAAAGGTGGGAATTACCAGATTAAAGGGCTATAAACAGGTAAAAAGTGACTTGATGCCTGTGAAAGGGGTTATAAGAGGACTGGCTAAGATATAAAGACACACTTCCCTCCTCCCTCAAAGCAATGGGGGAATATACTGATTTGTGAGTCATGGGAAGAGACTGGCACCCAGCAAGAAAGTGCCTGTGCAGTAGAGTCCACAGGAAGTTAGAAAACCATGGTGCCCCCTGGGTAAGATGGTTAGATAGCCAGTAAGCCAGACAAGCAGCTATTCAGTTTTATTGTTTTAAGAGCTGTTTTTCCTCAATAAGTCCTTTGTTATAGTAGGTAACGTGCTTTAAGAAGGCTGTCTGGTCACTGAGTACAACTGTCATTGCTCCCGGAGGGGACAGAATTGCAGGGTTAGGTTGGCCCCTGTTGAGATAATCACAGTTGTTATGCAAGGGACTGCAGCCATGGCCCAGTCTGAAGTTAGAGTATGGTATGATCCACCCCCCAGCTAGAGATGATGGCTCAAGGCCCGAGTCCTGAGAAGTGGGGTCTGCTCAATGACACCAGGAGGAGTCAGAGGTATAGTCAGTGAGCTAAAACAGCTCTGTTCAGCAGGCTCTGCAGAGAAGCCAAGGACTGAATGTGGCTGAGACTTACCGTCCCTCTAGGTTACGACTGAATCCCGGTTCTTGGAGTGTTGGCCAAGACAATAGCCATCATTTAAGTGGGGGCTCATCTAGGATTTCAAATGTTACAGAACCCAGATGCTTGGCATGAGCCTCCTCTCTCCAGAGAAAGTACGCTGTCCATGGATCATTCTGTGATATGTCCCCATTTCTGTGCCTCATCAACCGAGAACAGGCACCTGTTACAGAAGCTGACTCTTAAGCTCAAGTTGTAGTGTCATTCATGCTTTTAGCTCTGGAGATTCCCCAGTTCAAGCCCCACTGTTGGCCAAGAGGGCATCCATCCCACTTACCTGCTGTTGTCTGTGAAATACCTCCTCTGGAGGCAAACAGAGGATTTCAATTGTCAGCGCTCCACTTCTAGTACCTTGCATTAGCATTACGTTCACTTATAAAATCATAAAGAGACTGCAGTATCTGATGCAGAGTTCAGTATGGAATATTGATACTGCTTTGTGCTAGATAATAAATTTGAACGCATCTTGCTTGGAAACCAAGCAGAGACCTTAAACGGGAGGGAAGAGAGCAAAGAGGATGTCATAATTCACACACACACACCCCATGCAGAAAGGAACAAGGCCTGACACTGACAAGATAAAAAGGAAATATAGGATCCAATGAATGGGAACTGACTCTGAAAATCTATTAAATGATTTCTCTGAGTCTCTGTCATTTTTATTTTTTGAGGAATCCCACAGTGGTCAGAGAGGCTGGGATAGAAAGAACCATCCCTTTTGTCAAGAGTTTTCTTTGTGCTTTTCCCTCCCCAGCCTCCTTGGAATGAAATCAAGACACTCTCACTTCCTCCTCCCCAATCTCATTTTCACACTCTCTAAAGATGCACTTCAGAGCACTCTCTCTATATATATATATATTGTGGCAAACAGCTGGCTTCTCCCTAGTGGGTCTCGCACTTCTGCCTCTCATAGTGGGCCAAGACGTTGCTGGTCACCACGTCTTCCCAAGGAGGGGGGTAGGGACCCAGGCCCGCCCGCTCCTCCAGGTCCCACCCCAGGGGCCCTCTGAGTAGCATCTATGTGCTGCTGGCACCTTACTTGCAGCTGCAAGCTTTTCCCCTGGGCTACTCTCCCCCCTCTGTTTTTCTGGCTTCTTGAGCCCAGTACCTTCCTCAGGACTCCACCTCTCTCCCACACACCGCTGTACTCCATTCTGTTCTTCTCCACGACTCCACACACCACCGTACACTGTTCTATTCTCCTCCACTTCACACACTCCTCTGCTCACCACACACCTACTCCTTCCACTCCACTCTGTCTCTCAGGAGTAGAGGGTTTTTATAGGCACCTGGGTGGGGCCTTAATTGGTGTCAGCTGACACTAATTACCTTCTAGTGACTCTGGCTAGTCTATAGGGAATAAAGCCCGGATCATTCTTGCACTTACATAGAGCCCTTCCAGAACTTTCCTACTGCCCTCTGCCCTTGCTATACCACAATGTGTGTATAAATACACACACACAGAAGCTAACATAATGGAAAAAATAGTTACCTACCTTTCATAACTGTTGTTCTTCGAGATGTGTTGCTCAAGTCCATTCCAAAAAGGTGTATGCACTGCGCACAATCCCTGGAAAGTTTTGCCCCTAGGGTTACTCATTGGATCAATGCAGACACCCCCCAAAATGGGACCTCCTTGGTGTTGTGTGTAGGGCCCTGCCGACCCGCCGCCTCCTCAGTTCCTTCTTGCCAGTCGGCTCCGACAGAGAGGAAGGCAAGTGGGTCTTGGACTAGACATGAGCAATACATCTCAAAGAACAAGAGTTATGGAAGAGAGGTAACCGTTTTTTCTTCTTCGAGTGCTTGCTCATGTCGATTCCAAGTAAGTGACTCCCATGCTGACCGAACGGGGTGGGTCAGAGCTCACGGGACCCCTGACTGAAGCTCAGCTCTGCCAAATGCTGCGTTGTCCCTGGCATGTTGTGTAATGGTGTAGCGAGAGGTGAACATATGCACTGATGACCAAGTTGCAGCCCTGCAGATTTCCTGAGTAGGGATGTGCACCAGGAATGCTGCCAAGCAGGCCCATGCCCTTGTGGAGTGTGTAGTTAGCGCTGGGGCTGGCACCGTCGCCAGTTCATAGCAGGAGATCCACAACGAGATCCTCTGGGCTGATACTGGGAAGCCTTTCATCCTCTTTGCTACCAGCAATGAAAAGCAAGTTCGATTTGCAAAAGGGTTTTGTCCTCTCTATATAAAAGGCCAGCAGGCACCTGACATCTAGGGAATGGAGAGTTCACCCCTATTATTGGCGTGTGGCTTCAGGAAGAACACCAGGAGAAAGATATCCTGATTCGTGTGAAATTGGGATACCTCCTTTGGAAGGAAGGTGGGTGGGGTTGCAATTGGACTTTATCTTCATAAAATACTGTAGATGGGGGGTCAGATGTCAGAGTCTTGAGCTCAGATATCTTCCTGGCTAATGTAATTGCGACCAGAAATTCAATTTCCATGAAAGGTATGAGAGCAAAGATGATGCTAAGGGCTCAAAGGAAGGCCCCATTAATCTAGTGAGTACCAGGTTAAGATCCCATGCCGGTACTAGATGGCAAACCTGAGAGTATAGCCTGTCCAGGCCCTTATGAAAATGTGTCACCAATGGATCAACGAAGACCGAACCACTCCCAGGTGGAACGCAGAAATTGCCATCAGGTGTACCTTTATGGATGACGTAGCCAATCCTAGATGCTTCAGGTGGAACAGGTAGTCAAGAATGAAGGGCAGCAGTGCTTGCAGTGGAGGACTGCCCTTTAGCATTGATTATATGGACAATCTCTTCCACTTGGCTAAGTATGTGGTCCTAGTGGATGGCTTTCTGCTGCCAGGAAGGACTTCACTGACCGGTCCTGAGCATGCAGACTCCAGGGGGTTCAGCCATGCCATGAGGTGGACAGCCCCGAGTTTGGGAAGCTGCAGGTGCCCATGGTCCTGCGTGATTAGGTCTGGCACCAATGGCAAAGAAATTGGGGGGACCACAGACAGCTCCAGCAGTGCTGTATACCAATTGTGCCAGGGCCAGCGTGGAACTATCAGTATGACAGACACCCTTTCCCTCCTGATCTTGAGAAGGACCTTGTGAACGAGTGGGAAGGGTGGAAACACAGAGTAGGTGGTATTCCCATGACAGAAGGAACACATCTGCAAGCGAGCCCAGGCTGTGATTGAGGAAGGAGCAGAACTCTTGACATTTCCTGTTGAGTCGAGTCACAAACAGATCTACTTGGGGAACTCCCCATTGCTGGAAGGTGATGTTCAGGATGTCCAGGCAAACTGACCGCTCGTCGTTGTGAAAGGATCTGCCGAGACAATCCACCAACTCGTTTTGTGACACTGGAAAATAAGACGCCGCCAGGTGTATAGCGTGAGTGATGCAGAAGTCCTATAGCTTGAGAGCTTCTTGGCACAGGGGAGAGAAGTGTACTCCACCCTGTCTGTTTATATAAAACATCACTGTTGTATTGTCCGTCATGACTGAGACACACCTGCCTTCCAGGGAAGATTGAAAGGGGTGGCATGCTAGGCAAACTGCTCTCAGCTTTTGACTCTGATGTGAAGTAACATCTCTGCTGGAAACTAAAGATCTTGAGCCCAGGTGCGCTCTTCATCCCAGTTCAGATGCATCCATAACCAGAGACAGGGATGGCTGGGGCCTGGAAAAGGGGACTCCTGTGCATGCCAATTGAGCATTTAGCCACCACTGAAGGGATTGTAAGACTCGAGGTGGGAGTGAGACTACCTTGTCCAATTTATCTCTGTTTGGACAATAGGCTGAAGCCAGCCAAGCCTGAAGAGGTCTGAGACGCAGCCTTATATGCTGAACTATGTATTTGCAGGAGGCCATGTGATCTAGGAGTTTCAAGCAATTTCGCACCACTGTGGTGAGAAAGTAGTTGAAGTCTTCTATGATAGAGCACATAGTCCAGAAGCAGGACTCCGACAGAAGCACTTTGGCTTGAACCAAGTTTAGGACCACCCCTATAAACTTTATCATCTGGGTAGGAGATAGAGTTGATTTGGGCATGTTTAGCTGTAGCCCCAATTTGATCTAATCAGGTTGACCTTCAACAATGTGAGCCTTTACTTGCTCCTTGGAATAGCCCTTGACCAGCCAGCGGTCTAGGTACGGGAACTGCTGTCTCCTTAGGAAAGAAGTGACAATTGCCATATATTTGGTGAAAAATCAGGGGACCACCAACAGTCCAAAGGGAAAGACCATAAACTGGTAATGAGTCTGGTTTACTACGACCTTTAGTAAGATGGGACAATTGCGCTATGGAAATAAGTGTCCTTCAAATTGAGGGCGGCATATCAGTCCCCCGGATCCACGGGGGCAATAATGGCAGCCAGGGAGACCATGCAGAACTTCAGTTTCTTCATGAACTTATTGAGATTTTGCAGGTCGAGAATGGGTCTGAGACTTCCCTTGGCTTTTGGGATTAGGAAATAAAGGCAGTGGAATCCCTTTTCCCTGAGCTCCTGAGGTACCTCCTGCTTGTGGGAGCCCTTGCACTTCCTTTATAAGGAGTTGCTCATGAGAGGGGTCCCTGAAAAGCGACAGAGAAGGGGGATGGGAGGGTGGAAAGGAGGAAAATTGGAAAGAATATCCCATTTCTACCGTGCAAAGCACCCAAGTGTCTGAGGTGATCTGGACCCATGCTCAGTAGAAATGAGATAGACTATTCAGGAAACAATGAGAAGGATCCAGCAGTAGATCTGGTAAGTCGCCCGTGGGCACACCATCAAAATGGTTGTTTGGAACTAGAAGCTTGCCTGGCCAAGCCCCAACCTTCATTAGACAGGGGTTGGGGCAACCTGCACTATTGTTCCTGCCACTCTTTCTGGAGTAGCCCTGTCTCTTGTGTAGGATAGAATCATGGCGCTGGCTGAGGTCTAAAGTGCTTTCTCTGAACATTCAGGATGTGCAGCCCCAAGGATTTCAGGTTATCCCTGGAATCTTTGAGGCTGTGGAGTTTGAAGTCTGTTTGCTCTGAAAACAACCCCAAGCCTTTGAATGGCAGGTCTTGGATGGTGGCTTGGATTGTCTTTATCCAGGCAAAGGGGGCCCTTTAATGCCAGGATATCTACTATGGGGTCATCTGACCCCTGCACTTCCTCTGCTAGAGTCCCAGGTTTTTGGCCACCCTTCTTAGCAGCTCCTGATGAGCCTTATTGCCCACTGGTGGGGGTCCTGAAGAAGTCCCACCACCACATCATCAGAGGAGGATGATGACAATGCCCTAGGCAGCCTTGGGTCTTCCTGACCAACCAGTATGCGGAGCTCTTCTTGAGCTGTGTTGCCAATCTCGGTGCCAAGGTGAGCCGCGATGCCAGTCTCCACACCATACGCCACACTTGCCTTGGCACTGAAGTCATAACCTACTTCGGTGCTGCAAGGTGATAAAAGGACCCTGGGTGTTCGAGGGGCCCTTGCTTGACTGGCAACTGAATAGGAGCATCTGGAAGAGGCCCCTTGGGCCTGCTCATATGCCCACAGAGTCCAAAAGGGCCACTGACAACAACCCTGCTGTGCCTGGTGGTGTACAACTCCACCTCTGAGCTGGAAGACTGTGACTCGGAGAGCGGGGACCACGGCGGTGTGAAGCGGGACAGGGCCAGAGAGATAGCGAGCGGTGCCACATCATGACAAATTTGCCTCTAGAGAGCACCACAGGAGGTCTTACTCCTCCACTCTGGCTGGGGACTGCTGTGCAGTCCTGGCTATCAGATCCCTAGCCGCTTCAAAGGTGTCCAGGGGGCGACTCCTGAGTAACTCCTCCACACGGGGCACACGGGTGAGTCCACTGGCACCAGACTCAACGGTGCCCTCTGCAGGACCAAAGTCGATGGTGCCAGCCCTGGTGGGGAAGGTGCCCGGCCCTCCATCATAGGACACACCCGGATACCATCACTCCCTGCAGCCTTCATTGTAGGTGAATGCCCTCGGTCTGTTTTCTTTCCCCTTTTGTGCAGGACCGGAGAGTAGATCAGTGCCAGGTCTTCAGTGCTGGGAATGCCGGGGCCAATTCCTTTGGTGCAGAGTTCTTCTTTGGCACCATAATCTCTCTGAGAGAGGCTGGTGCACTTCATACTGAGATGCTGGGCAACAGGTCCGAGAAGCCTGGTTGCGGGCGGAGAGCCGCCTCCATAAGGAGGTGCTTTAGTCTAATGCTTCCATCCTTTTTGGTCTGAGGACAGAAGTGCTTACAGATCTTGCACCTGTCTGCTTGATGGGTTTCCCCCAGGCAGTTGAGGCAGGATTCATGGGGCTCATTCCTGGGCGTAGGTTTGTAACAGGTCTACACAGCTTAAATCCTTGGGACCAAAGCATGCTCCGGTTCCCAGAACTTAATGTGTGCGGGGGGAACCCTTCAACAGAGACTTATCTATCTATCTAGTACTAAACTAACTCTAATCTATTATTTACAGGTTTGAAGGCTGTTTGTGCTAGAGGAAAAGCTTGCTAACATGAGAGAAGGCAAGAGGCTCCAACGACCATCACAGGTGGCAAGAAGGAGTTGAAGAGGTAGTTGGTCGGCAGGGCCCTATATACAGCACCATGGAGGCACCACTCCAGGGGTTACTTGCATCGACCCAACAGGTACCGCCAGGGGAAAACCTTCCGATGACTGTGCATGAGGCGCGCACACACCTACTTGGAATAGACATGAGCAAGCACTCAAAGAAGAATCCAGGTTTGCTGGATAAAAGATTATAGGCGTTAAGATCTTCTTTTCTCCCTCCCCTCTCTTATTAAGTTCAGGAACTTGCATCTCCTGCTAGCAAACAGAATAATCTCTCCAGGAGGGAGAGGGCAGCTCCTTCATTTAACTCCTGAAAGGATCATTGACAGTCACTGAAATTGTGTTTAAAGATCACATGGTTAAATTCTAAAGAGGGAGACTTCCCATGAAAAATGACAATCGAAGATTTCTCACTAGGGATTTTGAAGTGAGTTTGAATAAAATAAAAAACTCTCTTCTTAAAAATGAAGTTATTTCAATGTGGCAGGAGGTGGTTAACTTTTTATTTTCTACTCTGTAACCTGATACATAAAAATCACAGTCCATCTTAAACGTGAAGTGTTTTCTTATGTAACCCTTCTGCCAGAGTTGGCAGCAGCAAGGGCCGGGTTCTATATCTAGGGGTCCCTGTCAATGATACAACAACAAACTGGCTCGAGCCCCCACCCAGTCACCTGGGAAATCACACACTATCCCCTGGGCGCCCCGAAGGGCAATACTTCCCCTCTCGCAAGCACAGAGTCTGAGTGTAGAAAGTAAACCTTTTAATAACAGAAGAGAGATAACACAGCACTGGTTTGGGAACCAATGCGAACAAGAATTCATGAACTCAATGAGCTAAAACCCACCCCAGAGTACAGGGCATGTCCTTCGCCTCCCCCTTCGTGCCTTCCCCTGTACTGACCATCGTACTGTCAATGTCCAGTTGGGGGCTCAGTCTGCCCCTCTGCAACTTCCCCTGGCCACCGGCTGACCAGGCCTCCTCCGTAGCTGTCTTCTGTTGCCTCCGGGGTTTGCCTAGTCCCCAGCCGCTGACCACACCTGGCTGGCGCCAACCGCGCCAGGCTCCCGCTAACCGCTGGTGCCGACTGCACCTGCTCCCGCTGACCACACCTGGCTGG
>ML675721.1:3873380-3900613 GCA_007922155.1 Mesoclemmys tuberculata | reverse complement strand
TGCCGACTGCACCTGCTCCCGCTGACCACACCTGGCTGGCGCCGACCGCGCCAGGCTCCCGCTGACCGCTGGTGCCGACTGACTCAGCTTTGTCAGTCATCAGGCAAGGTTTCCCAGGCTCTCTAATAGTTCAGCTCTTTAGTGAGTCTCCGCTTGCAGTGATTCAGCTCTTAGTGACTTTCAGCTCATGGGTAAACCTTCTGCTGGCACAGAAGCAATGTCCCTGTTCTCAGGAAACAAAAGGCTCCAAGAGGAGTCATTAATTCTACCTTTTAACAATGGGAGGAGATCATCACTCCATGCCTGGGAGCAGCCCTTTCCCAGGGCTGGTGCAGTCCCCCTAGGCAATTCATCATATCTCCCCCCCCTTTACAACGCTAAAACATCTGTCCGCCACCTCTGTGGCACTCTATTTAGTTTATGGTAAAGTATTTTATCATAACAAGTTAAGCACAGTTTTGCTGACATCTGTTCCTACAATTGAAGGACAACATTTCATTACCCCAGCAGTTAACACAAAAGTGGTTTGTAGCCCAAAACCAGCCATGCTAACCATTTCCCCTTATGCTCAGCACCTAGGTGTGCTAATTTGCAAATACAACGCCCATGCAACAAAGTGCCCCCCCCTCCTTTCAGCTGACTGAGCATGAGGGAGCACCACTCACCACTCAGACTGTCTGAGCAGGGGGAAGTTCCACTAAAGCCTTCCTTACACTTATATACAGACAAACAAGTAGGGTTCCATTCAGTTTTGTCTTTCTTGTTTACCAGGGACTACAGTTTGCCTGGAATACCATACAGTGCACAGAGACATGCAGTGGCTGAATAACATCACTGCAAGAAAATATCCTTACAAATGCTTATTGCTTTTTCTTCTGGTGTTCATGTGTGCAGACTCTGTGCTGGTTGAATCTAGCCAGGTTGACAGCCCTGATTATTGAAACCCTCTCTGTATCCAGAGAGAACAGATGTGCAATATGAACAATGCAAGATACCACCCACCCACACACACACACAGACTGCCTCAACAGTTTACCTCAATGCTACTCTGGGGAAAGAGGGCCATCCAGTCTGCATTCACTCCTTGGCTACTCTACTGAGGCTGCCTGCAAGGGAGCCAATTAGCGTTAATGATGGCAGTGATGTGGACATTTGTGTACGAGGAAATGATGGATACTGTCAAAGCAGGGACATATAAAATCATTCATCTAGCAGTGAAATCTTGCCAGCTATTTAGAGGCATTCTGGTGTCCAGAGACAAGTATTGAAAATCCTGCTATCTAAAGCAATCGCATGCTTAACTCAAAGCATGTGCATAATCTCACTGAAGTAAATGAGACATGCTTAAAGATAAGCATGCACTTAACTGCTCGGCTGGATCAAACCCTGTGAGTCCACAGTGTTAACCTTAGCGCTGTGGTATCCTTAAGTGCCACTGATACACCACTTCCTGAAAACCCTCCTGGCCAGGCATCCCATGCAGCAGTCATCTTGTTAATCACTAGAAATATAAGAAAAGGCCTGACTTCCTCTGGCTGCTGTGCTGTAAATGATATTTGCATCAGTATTTGGCACCTGGATATTATGATAGACTTAGAGATTGGATCTTATTTGTAGTGCCTTCCTCAGTCACTTTGAATCCCAAAAAACCCTTTCAAAGATGCATCAGGATCTGGGGGAAGAGGGAAAAGCTGTATTTCGTTTTTCCATTTCCTAGAAGAAACTATTTCTATTATTTCCCCTTCTTGCTTCCTTTCTGTCTTTAGTCCCTTCCCCACATTAAGAGCAGATCAAAGTGCAAACACTTCCCAGTGAAGCCAATATATCAAAGATTATCACCAAAAGAGGGTGCAGGGTAGGGAGGGAAAAGCCAGGAAGATTCAGAGTTGTTCATTTCACTTTGGCACCACATAATAGAAGAAACAATCAGGCTCTTGGCCTGGATAGTTCCATGCTCAACTACTGGGATATACACAAAGAATAGAAGGTTGCAAACTAACGGTTTTCTTTTTTCAAACAATAACAGACTCTGGTGACAAGTGGGATGCAATGGACATAGCACAGTGTACATAGCATATGGCATGGTTCCATGCAAGACCTAAATACCAGAAAGCATCTGCAATATATATCTGTGTTAATGGGGCCTTCTTTTCCCATTGACTTAAATTGAGTTATTTGTAACTTTTGGGGAGGAGGTTAAGCCCCCTGTGTTGATATTCCTTGTGGTGATAGATAGGGTGTTTTGTCCTTCATCAGGCCCTCTTAGATCTCTTTACTTGACTGCATTTGCTGTGTTACTAATCATAGATCCAGAGGACAAACCACTTGGGGTACATTTACATTGCAATTAAAAACAAAAACCAGCAACAAGTCTCAGAGCCCAGGTGCCACGGATCCACAGGATCCCCCAGCTTGGGAACATTCTCCAAGAGTGTGCCAGATCTCCAAAGGGTCTCGCTCTTCCTGCACAGGGTAGCCACAGCCTCACCGCCTCCTTAGATGGAACATCTAGGGCTTCGCTACTCCTGTTTCACACCATGAGTTCTGTTCAGGGAGTCCAACTGAGCCAGACTCCTGGAAGAGACTTGTACACTCCACAGGGATTAATAGACCTCACCAAACACTTGCAGTGATACCCAAATAGCATAGTCAAAACAGCATAGACAAAGTCTTAGCCAGGTCCCATGGGACAGCCCTGACTCCTCCTGACAGCAAACTCTTACCCCCAATCTCACACCTTCCCAGTCCTTTGTTCTCGAGCTGGAGCCTTGGCTCAACATCCCTGTTGAGTGGTGGGGAAATCCATCTCCCTCTGGGTCATTGGTTTCTAGATATCAGTGTCCTGGTAACTGGACTTGCCTTGTCTTCTCAGATTCTCAACAGATATGGCATAGGCCTCGGTCAGTCCACTTTAATGGCTCATTCAGGCTCAGACAGCTAGGTGTCATCCGTACCTACGTCTCTTAGCCTGCTCTGAGAGCAAATGGTCCTTTCCACCACCACCTCCTGCCTTAGGTTGTGATGCAAAATATAAGGGAAACTGAGGCACACATAGGAGTAAAAAATATTACGGAAAATTCCCATTTCTCACACTGGGTCAGCTGACTTGGGCTCACATTATGGGGCTAAAAATAGCTGTGTAGATGCTCAGGCTTGGGCTGAAGCCCTCAGCAGATTTCAGAGCCCAGACACCAGCACAAGCGGGAATGTCTACACTGGTATTTCTAGCCCCATAGCACTAGCCCCAGTCAGTTGACCCGGGTTCCGAGACTCAATGCCACAGCGATTTCTTCCTGCATAGACATATCTTTAGGGGTATGATAGACAAAGGATACAACAACTTGATGGCTTTTGGGGAATGCAGATACTGTTACAACAATCTAACCCTAATACGCACAACAGGAACACAAAACATTCCCTTACAGGGTTCTGAAGACACATACTTAGGGCTGGTCTACACTGGTGCAGCTGCCCCATTGTAGCGCTTGCGACACTACCTACGCCTGTTAGCATAGGTACGCCACCTTCCCGAGGGGTGGTAGCTATGTCTACAGAAGTTCTCCCATCGACAAGACACCATGTACACCGGTGGTTAGGTCAGTATAACTACATCATAAGCTAGTTATACCAACATAAACTCCTAGTGTAGACCAAGCCCAAATCCTCCACTAACATTTATGAGAACCCCAAAACACCTTGATGGAATTAGAGACTTGGGCTTATTGGTGCTGACTCAGTTACCCCAGAGCGGGAGTGGCACTTCACCCCTGCTCTTGAAGTGTCTTTTCTTCTGATGGGTGCCCTGGCAATGAAGGTATCGTGCACTGTTAGGTTCTCAAAGAGCCTCTTCTGCAACTGCCTCCTTCCACATCTTACTTTGTGAAAACCACATGAAGAACTGGCAGCAAGTTTCCATTGGCAAAGCTTGCCAGTCTGTGATGGAAAACCAGGGCCCTCCCCATGGCACCTCCATTCCCTTCTGTGCTAGTGGCCAGTCAACAGCTCATCGAAGACAATCTTTGCCTCCATTATTATTCCTAGAGTTTGTGGTGGAATTCATGACTTGTGACGGTGAGATGGGATAGGAGGAGTTGGTACAAGTATAGCGCTAGCAGGGGCTATGTACGTTTTCTCCACGCAGCTTTGAGAAGGTACCACAATCCTGACCTGTGCCTTCCCTTGTTACTCCAGCCCTGGACATGCTCACACTTGTCATTAGCCTTCAATCCTGACCTGCAGCAGCAGCCTTTTTTCTGCCACGCTTGAGCTACCCCAAGTGCTCTCCCAGGGCCCCTCAGTCCTGGCACGCAGCACCCCCTGCCTATTCCAGTGCTGCTGCTCTGCCAGTGCCCCTGATGATCACACCCTGAGCCTGCTGGGAGGAATGTTGGCAGTAAGGGTTTATCATGACAGTATTCACATGTGGCTTAGCGTACTAAGCTGTGACTTCATCTGCTCCTATCACCCACATCTCTGGTATTTATAAGCCTTAATCACTGATCTATCCCCATTTGTTTGGATTGCTGGTATGTAAAATATTCACTGACTTCAGAAGAGTAGGCCTTGCCTTAATGTTACTCTGAACTGATACAGTTCCCACCCTGCTCCAAACAGAGTACACGACCATTTTATAAAGTCCAAATTTATCCTCTTCCTGCGGTTTGGCCTTATGGGTAACTGAAATAACATAACTCATTGCCTTATCTTTCTTTTCGAGTGTCGCCGTTTGAGAATTTCCTTACAGGCCCTCACTGTGTTTGCTTCTCATGCCTTCGGCCTCTAAGAGAGGAAGGTCTTCAGCCCTTCTAATTTCCTAGATTGGAGCTAACTGCACATCTCTCATCTAAGCCTCAGCATGATTCAGCACAAATATCTTTGCATCCCCATGCGTGGCCCTAGAACTTTCCACCCTGTTACAGAAGTGTGTGCACTTGTGTGCCTAGGCTGCAAACATGCCATGGCGCAGAGACAACATCAAGATAATGAAAGATTCACGAATCCAGACAGATGGTGGATCCATGCCTATGGGCTGAGTGGCAAGAGACAAACCAAAAATCTTTAGGACCCTGAGTCTACAAGTTGCTGAGCATCCTCACCTCCCATTAATTTCAGGCTCAAACCCCGAGGCAGCATTCTTCTTTACACTAGGAGTATCTGTATGAGTGGAACCCGCAAGGGGGATTTGTCTGGGAAACACATGCTGCATCCACACAGGAGAAATGCAGCTCTCCAGTCCTGCAAAATTAAAATGAATGGCAAGGTACTGAAGGGAGAGGCAAAGGAATTACACTGGAATGAGCTGTAGTTACAGCACTGAAGGAGCTAAAGAGCCCCCACTGATCTGTTTCATAAAGCTCATTTTTTAAAAGACATTTGAAGCCAATGCAGAAAAGTCTCTCAGGCTGAAGCTAGAGGAGCCATTTTGTTCTAAACATTTAAAGCGGGGGATCGTTTTTATGCAGGGTTAATTTCTTCTCCAGTTTCTTTGCACCTCATCCTTTGTTGGAGACTAGCATTTGTTCTGGGGAACTGGTTCTGACCATCTTTTCCATAGGAAAATTCAGTCAATAGCCAGACAGCCACAATTGTATCGCCTCGAGTGACTGAAATGACAGCGTGTGACTCGAAAGAGTAGCTGACTGGACAGAATTGGGGGCTGGAATCCAGGATTCCTGGGCTCTACTCCTATTGCCACTGATCTGCTGTGTACATTTAGACAAAACTTTTAGGCCAAAATTTTCAACCTTGGCTGCTGAAAGCTAGGCACCTCAATCCATGTTGAGGCACCTATGCAAGTATTCTGGTTTGCAGGTGCTGCGAACCTATGGTTAATGGGAGCCCCTCTCAAAAATCAGGCCACTTTTATTCAGATGTCTAAACAGTAGGTCCACAGTTAGTCAAGTTGTTTGGCACACTTTAACCCTCCCCTCCCATAACCTCAGGACCAGACAACCGAGGGAGGGCCAGGGGTGCCGTAAGAGCACTGCGTCCCTGTACTCCTTCTCTTTGATGACAGTGTAAATGCCAGCTGTGAAGTCTGGATGGTGCTTGTATGCAGGGCTTGTGAAGGAAAGAATTTTCCCATACCTGCACCAATCTTGAGTCCTGGTCAAAACAGCAATAGGCAAAGCAGACTGGAAAGATGTGTTATGCTACATTTCCTCCACAGTGGGATTTGCCTCAAAGAGATTTTCAGTCAGAGCAGCAAAGAAAAGTTAAGTGGCCCCAATTCTTGCTACCTCTGGGATTCCAGCTGCTCTCTAAATTCACATGGACTCACAGGATACCATGCAGTGTAACTGAGTGGAGAATTGTCTATTTTCATTCATTATAGCAAAATCAAAGTCCTTAGGCCCAGCCCAAGGGCTACAGTGGTGACTTCAATTTTCCTCACAAATCTAGCAACAGGCTCCGTGCTCTGTTCACACAGAGACACAGAATTCTGCATGGTGTTCAATCTCTGACAAGCAAGATCTGTACCAAGCCCTTCTTCAGCTCAGTCCTCCTCTAGGGGCTCTATCACAGATGAAGAAGCCTTATATAAGCCAGGATTTCATTTTCTATTTTCCTGGGACATGAAGCCTGCCCAGCTGTATGTCTGGTGGGATGTGATCTGCAGAGCAGAGCAGATCAGGAGGGAAGTCAGCATTTACACCAGATGAATGGTAGAAGTTCATAACTCACTTGAGATGCAATCTCCACAGCCTCTCAGCTGAACATAAAAGTTATCAGCATTTGATCTACACAGACCAGTACATTAAAGGGAACAGCCAGAGTATCCCTTGGGTGGAAAGAAGCCACACTGGGGACCGGAACTTTCATGAGTTCCTCCTACCAGCCAGTGCTCTGCCCAAAGCCCTCTTATAATAGGAGTCCCATGTGCAGAAGGGACAAATTGACCCAATGGTATTGATCAAATTCCCCTGAAAGAAGTGGGACAGAACCATCACCATCATAATCCTTAGCCCTTCTATATGGGTTCATTCAAGGGTTTCAAAGCCCCTCAAAATTGCAGTTTTTTAAAAATAACATTTCAGAAAAGTTTTGAATTTTTTTTTTTTGTCAATTTTGTCACTAGAAAAAAAAATTGCTTCCCAGCCAGGTCTATTTTATTGATCTGAGAGAAAAAGACACGATGGTTTAGGGAGAGACTGGATACAAGGGGGAAAGAGAAGAGTCAAATAGGACCCCAAGCTGAGGTGGAGAGGAGAATGGACTTCTCAACAATGATGAAAAGAAGAGGAAGTAGAGAAGGATTGTAGGAAAAGATGAATAGTTCAGGGTTGGAGATGTTGAACTGAAGGGGGTAGATCATTCAGGAAGAGAGGTCAGAAAGATATCAGTGCCTATCAGTGGTAGCAATCCCTTGATTCGAGGTTGATCTCGACATGGATTTACAAATGGGTCCTAAGATGACCCAGGAGTCCAATCCTGGAACCAGAGATCCTCCTGCAATATGTACAGACATTTCCTAGCAGATCAGCTGCCTGCTGGAAGATAGTTAGGGTTGTAAGACAGAGGTCAAGAGTGGAAAGGTAGATCTGAGAATCATTGGCACGGAGGTAGGAGCAAATGAAGCAAAAATTGGGGGAGAAAAGGACAGGCTGGAACCCTAAAGGACACCAAGAAAAGGAAAGACCTTTTAGAACACCAAATCCTTTCCTCCCCAGCTGGGCAGGTTCTAGCCTCAGATAGCGGGCATCTTGCTTATTTCACCAGCACTGCAACTCTGAAAAAACTATCATCAGTCTTGGCAAGGGAGTGACTCGGATGATTTAGCCTCAGAAAGGCTGCTCTGTGAGCAGAGTCTGTGGTCCAGTGAATCCTTATGTCCTCCAAAAAGGAGAGGACTGAGACACTAAGCACTAAGCATTCTATCACACGCCATACCACACACACAGCCGGGCCCAGAGACCGGTCATGCTAACACACACAAAGGGGTGGCTACTCCAACAGTCATCCACCCTGCCCCAAAGCAGCAAAGGGAACACAGCCCAGAGCAGACACCAGAGGAGATTTCATCAGTGAGAATAAAAATAAGGTAGTTTTCTTTCTTTCCGGTGTTTCCATAGCAACAAATGGAGACGATTCTAATCTCCAATTTAAAACCCCCTCTGAAAATGACAAAGTTCTGCTTTTTAAACAAATTCCTGCACTGATATTTGCCTCCTGTCTATAGGCTTGCCCATTCACATGTAGGTAGCCAGTGCCACCGTGTGACCAAAGGGGAAAACTTCACTCCCATTCCAAAAATTTAAAACTCAAATGCCTCTAACATCAGGTTTTAGGGCAGGATGTAGGATCACAGTAGAGATGAGGAGAACACTTAGAAGACCATCGAGTCCACACTCATGAATGGCAGGGTGTAGTCACACACCAGAGTTCATCAGATATTAAATGCTCTAATTTCTAGCAGGTTGAATAGCGGAGGCCACCACATGTTCTAAAATGCAGTGGAATCACGCATTACATCAAGGATCCCAGCCCTGGGTCTGATGCCAGTGCTAGGATTAAACGACTTGCTTCTAGGATTCTGATCTAAAGTTGCATTTCATGGCCCCTAACTTGCTGTTAGCTGGAAATTTCATTTACCTTTGCCTCCTACAACCCAAGGCTGGCCCCAACTCCGATACTGGTATCCTAGAAGGGGATACGTTCGGGAGGGAAAAACAGATCTCAGCATATACATAATGGGAATCTCTCCTTGCTCCCACTCCACCATTCCCAGTCAAACCTCCTATAGACATAATGCCTAAAGTCAAAAGCAAAACTCCTATTGACTTCAAAATGAGCAGAACTGCACCCATTGCTTTTATCTATTTTTCCCCATTAGTGAGAGGGTATTAGGTTTAACATGAGAGTAGCTTACTAGAAATACCCTAGCATTCAGGACGAAGGTTCTGATGCCTTAACTACTAGAGTAGAAGGGAGTTAAATCAGGATAGGAGTTAGCTCCTGCTTTGGTACTACTCGCCAAGATGGGGCCTTGATTATTTGGTGCTTATTTTTCTCTTCCCCGGATCCCTCTTCCAGGGACAGGGTAAGGAGATTGCGAGGCTGGCCCACGAGTTGCTGAGCCAATACAGTGCTACAGGCCCACGTTGAGGCTTGCACTGAATGCAGGTTTTGTGGTGACTGACTTGCTTTGTGTGTTTGAACGTTACCCCTTTGTGGTTGGTCCACAGAGGGCATATGTGACCTGCTATTACTGTTCACTGAAGGAGATCTCCTTTAGGCCAAGTGACAGAGCCCTGCGCTTTTGTAACCTCCCTGCTTTGTCCCACAGTTTATTTTTAACTATCTGGTGTGGTCACCAAGTCTGAGCAACAACCCTTCCACGCCTCCATTACTGGTGATTATCCTCTCCTCCGTTCACTGCAATCCAAGCACTAGTTACTCCATGATGGGAAAGGAACATGCTCTCTTCTCTCGCCCAACCTGTAGCACTACAAGGCTAGCATGTGAGAGAGGTAGCAGCCATGCCTGACTAGGGCTCCTTGGTGCTACAGTAACGTAATCAAGAATAATAATGCTTAAGAGGCAGTGAATTGCTTACACTGCATAAGCACCAGAGCCCGTTTAAAAGCTGGAGGGATGTTTACCGGGAAGCATAACCAAAACCTCCTTCCCACCCCCCGCCCCACACACACGTCATTCTGAAAATTTCACCTTTGGGACTGATTTCCAGAGATTGACCTTTTATTTTCTTGGCAACGCCCTCTCACAGAATAAAAAGATAAGAATTTGCAACATTTCAAGCCGCCTTTTGCTCCCTTGCAATACAGGCTAAGTTGTTCATTTTAAAAATTAAAATTAAAATTTAAAAATGTTCCTTTTTTAAAAAATGTAAAAGTGAAACACCCTTCATCACGCACCAGACACATGCATTAGCCTCAGCAGTGAGCCTCTAATCAGACTGGCTCACCCACATGCCCCAGTCTTGTCCCGTTTTCTTTTTCACTTTTAAGTTCTTCCGGGTGGGAAATCTCTATATTTCTGTAAAGCACATCTAAGGCAGCGAGGCTGGTCTTGAAGTTATGACTCAAGACTACAGGGGGATTCTGAGTTGCATGCCAAGACTTCTGTGTAGGTGCTTACAGGGAACCATATACGGCGTCAGGCAAGCCCCAGCTGACATTGGTATCCAGATGAGAGGATGGGAGAGCCCTCAAGAGAGAAAAAATCTGAAAGCTCAACATATACATATCCTGTCCGAACTGCCCTTCCTCCATCCCTAATCAAAACACCCTACAAACAGTACTGATCAGGATCTCCAAGTCCATGGCAAAATTCACTATTGACTTAGACAGCAGCACAGATCCCTGCAGAGCCTAGTGCTTTTTCAATATTCTGCACGTTGACTAGCCATGCACACTATCACTCACAACCAGAAACAGAGGAGAGGAAGAACAGGCAGCCAGTGAAACTGAAGGATTCTGAAAAGGTTAGCTCAACAGAGCCCCTTCCCAGAAGTCAGTAAAAATAAACAGTGGAAGAACTTCTTTTCATGAAGAAGTTGTTACTGCACCAATTCTAACTCCTACCATAATCTCCTTATACCCTTGGGTCTATGGACTCTTCAGATGCAACACTAACTGCTATGAGACCCAGCATTCATTAATGCAAAGTAAAATCTTGTTTGATTCCTCAAAAGAGCACATTGTCCATATTATGATTTGCCTAGCGAGGCTTGAAATGTCACTATTTTGTGCATGATGAATGTCAGGAATGTTCTTGGGGAATTACTTGCCCAGAATTTAAAGCTTCCATCTATAAAAGAGAAAAAAGCACTAAGACGACAAACGTCAGAAGCGACACTTAATATAAAAGGGAGGAGGGGAAAGGTAAAGATTTTACTCTGCCATCATTTTAAAAATGTACAGTCTTCGCTGGTGAATTTCTAATCTCTGCATAAACAACCCGCAAAAAAGAGAATCAATAGCACATCTCTCTCTGACCCTGCAGCTTCACTGTAGAAGCAAAACAGGGTGAATTTTCACTGTATTTAAATATGTATTTGAAGCATGCAGGCCTGGCTTGTTACAAAGTGTGTATTATGGGAAAAATGGGTGTGGAAGGGAAGCAAAATATAAAAACCATGATTAAAAAGAAGAGAGAAGCACCTGTACTCGGGCAATCTAATAAAAGCCCTTAACACTGAGGCTTAAGAGATTATTCTAAAGCTCCAGAGAGTGGCAGATAGATTGTTCTTTCATCCAAGCCAGTTAAAAGTCTGGAAAACATTCAGTGGTGAGGGCGGCTCTCTCACTGAAGGTGTTTGCAGTTGTGCATGGGACAGCGCATAATTGCACTGGCCTCCGGAAGAATCTTCAGTGAAATACCTGAATTGCACAATCCACATATCAGTCCAGAAACCAAAGAAGCTGAGCTTTGCATCTCCAGCCCACCTGCAGTAACCGAATACAGGATTAGTTTAACTAAGGAGAACATAGGAATTGCCATTTCACACCAGATTAACCGTCCATCTTGTCCAGTATTCCACTTCTGATAGCAGCCGGTACTGAGTGCAGGAAATAAGGACCAAAAGCTTGCCCAGGACAAGGAAGTTTCCTCCTAACTCCAGACTATTAGTGGTTGGCTTATTCTTTGAAGCATGAAGTTTTTATCTAAACCAGTGCAACTGCACATTTTATTCATGTAAGTGATCTTGCTTGGGAGCAGTGTCCTCTTCCCACCTTACTTTCTTGCACAGACACATTCCCCTTCACAAGTTACCAGGTCTTCTGCTAGACGAGATAGATTTGTTGATTCCGGTGAAATGTTTGGGGGTAACAAAGTGAGGGTGCTCTGCTCCCTTTATCATGGAGGTCCCCCCAATCCTCCACTGACTTGCTCTTCTTCCCCACTCCACCCAGCAACAGTCCCATGCAGTAGTAATAGTTCCCAGTTACAACTAATACTTTTCATCAGAGGATCTCCAGTGCTCTATGGATATTAATCAAGTCCCACACCAGCACTAGAGGTAGGTATTACTTTTCCCTTTTTACAAGTGGGGAAGCAGAGTCAGGGAGGTTACAACTTACCTAGGGTTACACAACGAGTCACCAACAGAGTTGGGAATAGAGCAAAGATCTCCTGTTTCCCAAGTCCTCTGTTTAGCCAACCATGCTTTCAATATCTGGGCAGTTCTTTAATGACTAGACTGGACCTTTAACACTGAGAAAAAAGTTTTTAACAGTGATGTCCATGAAACCCTGAGGCTACTGAGTCTGATTAGACACAGGAAAATTTTATTTGTTTGGCTTTTATTTCTGTACAATGAATATGAAATACAATCAAGAAAAAGAATTACAGCCATGCCTTTTATATGAACAAAAAAAATACCATGCCTGGACCTTGTTCTTTCAGAAGATTAATGCGTGATTTTAAGGACAAATACGAGGTTCAGTAAACCTCCCAATGGATTACGGAGCTGGTTTAAGCCAGCATTCCTACTTGACTCATGATCATTCTGGCTTTTGTTAAGAGAGACACTCAATGCATCAAATTAAAGGCTCTGAGTTGAACATCAGCTGTGGATCCACAGAACAAAAATAATTATTGTCATCAGTCAGCTGCGCCATAGAAACAGGCACCGGAACAGAAGCTATTTCAAATTAAGTTGTCAAGATAGCAGCTTCAAACAGGACAACTCAGTTGGATTGAAATTGCCACATATAAGCCAACAGAATAAAGGAAGCATTTTATTACCAGGGCCAGCTCTAGGTGAGGCTAATTGCTCCTGGTTCCACTTTGAGAAGTTCACTGTCAAAATGCAGCCTTGAATTCCCTGGCTCTGTTAGTCTTGTTCACAACGACTGTTGATACGATCAGCCCCCTTGTGCCCTGCTCCCCAGCCGCTCCTGCCAGAGCTCAGGTGACACACCATGTTTATCGACTAGAGATGGGTCCTGTTTTGACTTCTTCTGCAATCTCATGGATGGGGATGCAGAGCAGAGACCAATGGAAAGAGGAGTCGTGAGCAGAATAAAAATAGGTGGGTTGATGTGCACTGCAGATCGAACCTCACATGATAATTTCACAGACTGCCCCAAAACCCAGGGCCAGCTCTTTTTATTACAATCCCTATGGTACCAAGTGCTCTATTGGCTCATTTCAAGTCACTGTCACACACTAGCAGGATTCAAAAGAAAAAAGTCTTCTTCCCTTTCACATCTTCTTCATCTTCTTCTTGCAGCGTTGGTTGAAAACAGGTGAGGATCCGATCAGGCTGTCAGCGGAATGTGAACCATAGCTGCTCTCAGATCCATTGGGGCTCTGTGGCATCCCAGCTTCGCTCATGCCTGACATGGGCTCCTCGAAGACATCGCTGCCTAGGACCCCATGGCCATGAACGTTGCCCTCCTCGCTTTCCTGCGGCTCCATTTTCACCTGAGCCAAGTTCCAGAGAGGTGATGCATTCACCTCGGCACCTGGAGAGAGAATACTCAGTCACCAAGTGAAGGATGCATGGGAACAGACGTACGGGTTCAAAGCATATCAGAATCAGCGGAGAAAGAGCAAGAGCTGGCCCCGTGAGGCTGGCAATAGAACAGACGTGAAACAAAAAGACAAAGCAAATGAAAGCAATACTTACTGTGATTACCTCCCTCTTAGGGCAGAGGGTTACTAAGCCCCCACTGTCCCTTGCCTCCTTCCACTGCAGCCCTCTGTGGAATTTTCCAAGGGAATGTGTCAGTTTTAGAGCCAGGCATCCTCCAAGAGCTAAGCAGCATCAGCTGGTGCCAAGAGCCCCAGGGGTCTAGCCAAGATGCTCGAGCCCTGCATGCAGTCAGGATGTGGGGGACACAGCAGTGTCATCATGGGATGGTGCTTTTATGGCTCCAGGCTGTTCTGTAAGGAGATGTGGGAAATGGGGGAATCACTGAGGAGAGGATTCTCCCATTTCCCACCTCTCCTCACAGCAGTCCAGCACTTCTGAGGCCATACAGGCACCACCCCAAGGTGACACTGCTGTGCCCCCCAAATCCTGGCTCCATGCAGCACCAGGGCACCTTGCCTAGACCCCTGGTGTTCTTGGCTCTAGCTGATGGTGCTGAGTTCTTCCTTTCCAAGGAAGGAAAGCAGATAGCACCTTCACAGTCTCAGAACGCAGGGACGTCAGTGCTCCACAAGTGATCAACAGACTTCCTACCCTTCAACACTTGACACCTGCAGGGACCCATCCCTTCCCTCCTTAGGGCGCAGAGACATCCTCATGACCCCAGTGGCTCCTCAAGCCCCACATGGAGCAGACACCCTGGAGTAGGGAACACTGTTTGAGGGAACTGTGGGTATAAAGTGTATTTATTTTAGAGGAACTGATAACTCTAGGTAGGTGTCAACTGGCGAGCCTATATAGAAAGAAAAACAAAGTAGGCAACAAGCCCTGGGTCACCCAAGGAGGAGAAGGGCAGGTTGTTAAGGAGTCCAGGAGTTCATAGGGAAATTTAACATTTAACAGTGATTGGCTAAAAGAATATTATCAACATACTTCATTATTATTATTGGTCATGCATATTGTTCACCCATGCAACTGTGTGATCTTCTTAAAGTAACCTTCATCTTCTATCCCACCCTTCCCTTCTCCTGGTTGTTACACTTATTTCTTGCATCTTCTCTTCAGCTACACTCGGGGCTTCAGGGTAGGAACTGAGATTTGTTATGCATCTATACAGCACCTAGTACAATGGGGCCCAGACTCTGCTTGGGTCTTTTGGGTGCTACCAGAATGGAAAAAAGGGGGGGGTTATAATTTCTTTTCATGGCTTATATGAAAGGAATTGGGCGGTTCTTAGTGCAATTCATAGTGGCTAAGTGTCCACATCACAAAGCTCAACACTATGAAGAAGTCAGTAATTTTATTTCTATCCTAGGATTCATGTGCATTTTGATGACTTTTGTGAAAGATTATATCAGGGGGAGGGGTTTCAATACAGTGATAAGTGGATTTCTTTTGTTTTGTTTTGATTATAATTTTATTCCTAAAAGGGATAATTATAGATTTTGTTATTTCTGCAAATTTATTTTGACAGGAAAAAAACACAAAAACCCACTGAACACAACTGGTACTAATTGGGCCCTTTGTTGAGAGTCTTAGCATAACAGCCAAGAACTGACTGGAGACTGAAACCTTCGCTCTGCTCCTCAAATATGATCCCTGGAGGTCAGGGTGAAATTCACATGAAAAATAAAATGCAGATGCAAACTAAGAAGCCAGCTTGGGAGATTTCCAAACCTAGTTTTCAGACTCAAGAGGCACCTCAAGAAGTATCTGAGCTTCTGGGTGCGGAGCCAAACATTTTGTACTCCCCCGTTACCAGTTGTTATTTATACAAAGACAATTTCCCCATTAACATCACAATGGTGTTTGCATTGTAAACCTTCCACCACTGCTTAGCCCAAATGAGTCTTTAGGGAGACCCTATGCAGTGGGCAGGCAGCACAGGCTGTGCTGGTCGAGGAACTAGACAGCCAGGAAGAACTATAGGGCCTACTGGTGTCCAGAAGCCTTAGAAAAAATCCCCATTATGTTCATTTCAAGTGAATCTACCTCTTCTCAACCATAAGGCTACATCATTAACATACTATCAGACAAAGGTTTAAAGCTGTAGCCTCAGTGTTAGCAATAATCAGAGGGTTTCTTCCTTTCACCAATTTCTCTTCACCATTAAGACCCATTTCTTTTAACTCCCTTTGTCATTGAATGTTGTCACCAACCAGTAAAACTATTTAACGTTTACACAGGACAATTCATCTTCAAAGCACTTTAACATCAAAGCACATACATTAATTTATTAATCCTTACAACACACACGACAAAGAAATAGCATCCCAATGTTTGTCTCAATTCCCCCATCTGCAAAGAGAATACGTGATTTGTCCATGAGCACAACAAAGGGCATATTCAGAGGCAGCATTAGAACTTAGGTGCTCCTGGCTCCTAATTGTGTGCTCAAACCACTGGACGCTGCTGCCTCCTTAATGGACTCATTCCCATTTTGAAGATGCCTATATCCCAATTCCAGTAGCTTCCTCTCCCTCTATCTGATATTATGCACTCAACATTGCCTACCTCCACAATGGGACTCCTTTAGAGAGTTTCCAGCACATTGTATAAGGGCCTCTGTGAATGGGAATTTTCACAGAGGAACAGAATACTTGTATTCATAATCAGAAAACATCAATCTGATATCAGAGGAGCACAAAGCATTTAATATACAGCTAGCATGTTACCCTCTAGGTCTCAAGTGGTAGATGCTAATACTAAGCTTTTCAGATGAATCACTCATAACCTCATACAGCCAAGGAATAGTTCACCATTCCCTCCCTCACAAAGTAAGAGCACTTCACATTTCAGAGGCACTGCAGAAAACAATACAAGCTCCCAGCAAAACATCTGAAGGATCTGTGTTTTTTAAACCCAACAGAGTGTTATTCTTTAAACAACTAGGAGACTTGGCAGTCTAGTCTCCCTCAGTACACACACAACTTGGATTAAGGTTAATAGAAGAGACCTCATCATTTTTAACTGGGTTTCGGAGTGAAACACTTATTTCTGCAGGGAATGGTAGAGTTCAGGAGGTTGTATATACGAATCAAAACACACATTCTTTGAGTGGGGGAGTTCTTCATAATTTTTCCAGAGAACTCAGAGCTGGTGCATGGTGCTGGATTGATAGCCATAGAGACTGAAATTTGCATGTAGCTGCAGAACAGGTACAAAAACACACAGTAGCAGTACAAGATTCTCCCACATCACCGACCAATTCTAACTGGAGCGAGGACTTCTAGGAGCAAGAGGAGAGTTCTGTCTCATGGCCCAATCAGTCCTCGCTGTCATTGCTGAAGATGCTAATTGTAGTGGTAGTTTTGTGATGTGGACTCTCATTCACTAGAATGGGACAGAGACCTACCAGCCCATGTCACATAAATGATCAAACTGCAGTCAGAAGGTAATGATCAGTCACTACCAACTTAGGCCAAATTCAGTCCTGGAGGTGGGCTCTAAGTCCCATTAACAATATTTGACTCAACCAATTCCCCTTTCTCCCCATTATTTTGGCTCTTGCATTTATTCCCAGGTCAAAGAATATGCACCAAAATTTTTTGATTCCATGAAGTTCTGGCCTTAAGTTATGGACTTCTTGGCAAGTCTGATTAATGTATTCAGCACTGTAAAACTTCACAGAAAACTGAAAAACTAGAAGCTCCATCAGCAATCAGCTAGCAGAACAAACTAAGCAAGCCCAAACTAATCCAGGAACAGGCATCTTCGGCCAAGTGACAAGCTCCTCACTGCAAGTGAAGCTATTTCTGTGATGTTTGTTTCAGGAAGCGGTAAACTCCTGGCATCACTTCAAAAACAGAAAATCCACTGGATTCTTGTTGTAACTGTTTATTCATTAGGAATGAATAAAAAGCAACTTTTGTTTTTGGTGCAACATATGCAAAAGGAAAGTCTTTTTGCCCTCCCCTTACATACACTTGACAGATGTCCAAAAATATTTGGCAGAAGATTACCCTTATTCAAACATATACTACCATAATTCTATGCTAGTAGCCGCAACCACTTGAGTAATATTATTGTAAGCTGCAATGCTTGGACCATTACTGTAGAACATAACATCATAAGGGCTTACATGAATGCTATTTCAGTGACTGTGGCCATTGCTGTGGAATATTTTCTACTTTATACTTTTTATGCTAGCACAATGGCTTCTATCAGTAAGGTAACATTAGTGCAATATCTGCATGTTGCATTACTGCAGAATACTCCAATCCATTTGTACGGGGTAAATCTCTAGTACTTCATTACCTGCGTTACATTTTGCTCCCTGTTTTATATCTTGTGTTTGTGCACAAGTTTTTAATCAAGCCTCATTGCTGCTTTTTACTTTAAAAGGAAACACTCCTCCCCCATGAGCAACCCTCCTCTACCCCCCAACAGCTGCCGCTTTGCTAAAGTAAGATAAAGGAGGCCATTTGGAAAAGCAGAGAGTGCGATTACAACAGCAGGCTGCACCTCACCTGAAGCCTGCGGGGATGCTTCTACTTCCAGATTGGCAGAAAAACGCTCACTCTGAGCTCCAAGGACTCCCACAGGCAAAGACTGGTCACCCGATGCCAGATCGCCTTCCAGCTCCTCATTTATGGGGAAGGGGATATCGCTGACTGGCTCCTCCTTAATCTTCACAGGTTTTGTGTCTTCCGCTGCCTTTTCGGGGTTGACGATCTTCTCGTACTCTTCTGAGAGCTGCTTGCTAACCTGCCAGTGACCATTGAAGACAAGAAGGCTGGAGTTTCTAGACAAAGCAACGAAGGCAAGTGCGTGCAGTGTTCCCTCTCCCCAACAATTACTGGTTTCTAACCAAAGAAAACAGGAACCCAAGCAGATATAATTTACATATATTAATAATGATTATGATGTTTGGTCCTTTCAGTACTTCTTCCATCTGATGATTTCAAAAGACTTCAACAAGATTCATTAATTAAGGCTTCAGTAAGGTTAACACACCCTTTTCTGGTGAATACGTATCAGTAGCCCTATTCCATAGATGAAGAAATAGGGCCCCAGAAATTAACAAACTCACCCCCCAAAAATCACATAGCAAGTCTCAGGCACAGCAAGAAATAGAACCCATGTGTGTACTGAGTCCCACTTCTAAACTTTAACTACAAGATCATCCTCTACTTGGTGCCAACCCTTATTCCAGCTGTGAGAACCAACTTCGAAGCTGTCTGGCCCCATTTTTAATCAGACCCTACAGAACCTGGCTATCTTCTGTTCACTCTACAACAAAAATGCAGTGAACATTTTCTCCGGCCATGTGAGTGAAATAAATATAGGGATAACATTTAGCAGCAATCCTTCACCTCTAGAAACTTAGGTTCTTATCAACAATATGCCATCCATCAATGGAGTCTAGCTAATAGCGTTTGTCTGTATCACACGGTTCTGTAATGTTGAGCAGTCTTTTGCTCCGGACAGGCCAAGGTTGGAATAACAATGACTTTTACAGGTCTAGACTGAGGTGCACTGGCCAAGCTGTTTTAAAACAAAACCTGCTTCCTAGTCTAGACACACTCCAAAAAGGCAGAGATTCCTGCAGGTCAGGAGTGAACTGCGCTCGCAGATCTCTGCAGGTTACTAGCTAAACCCCATCTGCTTCATAAACATGTAAATTAAATAAAAAGGTATTTCACAATGCCAAAAGAAGTTGAACCAATACAATAAGGAGTTTTGGACAAAACATCTTTTTGTGCAGATGGACCCAAATGACGGAGCTCTTTTAATAAACCTTAGAACCACTCGATGTATATAGCACAGACATTTGCAGCTGACTCTGATTTACACAAGCTCTATATTGGCCATGGGGTGCCATCTAGAGAGAAGGTGGCAGTGCAGCTGAGCTGCTCCAAAAGTCAGGCATAAGCCACTCAAATACCCAGGTAGGGAGAACAGCATCAATCCTTTGAAGATCAGAAGATGCAGATTTTGCCTCAGATCATGGACTCTACGGGGTACAATTCTCTTCTCAATGAGCATGGCCATAACCCTCCTTCACATTCATAGTGTTTACGTGAGTCCACAAAGGGGAGAATGTCGGTATGTCTACGTCACTGAAACAATATGCCAGCGCTTAACGTGTGGAAAATCTTGTCCAAAAGAAACCGTTTCTCTGCAGTGACAACAGACATTTACATTGCATTTTTTACTCCAAAGAACTGTATTAAATCAGGACTTGTTTCACCCGCCACTGAAAAATGCAGCCACTTCTGGGGATAGGAGGCCGCCGCTGTTTAACAGCTCACAGAAACACTACACAGCAGCATTTTTCTCATAGAGACCAAACTTCCTGCAGTTTCAACAAACCAGCTCATTCTGAGCTTTACATTAAAATTAGGTTGTGTGCTCACTGCTTTACATTATTAAAATACAGCTAAACATCCCAATGACCCACAGAAACAGAAATCAAGTTGATTAAACTAAACTTTGTCTTCCTTACATGAAAACTGTTTCACTTTTATGTCAAGCTCAACACTGTTTAACTCTCTCAGCCATTCTGATAAATACCAGGTGCTTTCTAGCATTCTGTGTAACTCCTCACGCACCGCATGATTACCGCTCTATTCAACTAGACACTAAAGAACCTCAGGAAACCAAAATATCCTGTTTCTGAATTTGGATGGATTGCACAAATCCATGGATCCAGTATTTGATGTAATTTAATCACAAGTTCTCTAGTGGAATAGGCTCTCTCTGCAGAAAAATTTACTTGGTTGATCATTTATTTTCAAACAACAGATATCTTCAATATTAAACAAGTGGTGGGAACATCTGGTGAAAAAAAGATGGGAAAATCCCAACAATTTTCCTTCCTTAGTTCCTGCATTGGGCTGACCCACTTTTCTGGAGAGAGAGAGAGAGAGAGAGCGAGCTTCCTCCAGGGCCAACTACCTCCATACTTCTAGACTGGCAAAAGGGCAGACAGCTAAGGGGCCGTCTCCCTTAGTGGCCGGGCATGCTACTATCATAGCTCTCATAGCCCCGTGTCAGCTCACATAGGGATGTTATCATCCTCTGATTGTTTTTGCTAAAACCCTCCCCGACCCCCCAAAATAAGACATCTAGTTGGATGTTAACTCACTGATCACCCCGTTCTCTATAGCAACAAGAGATTGCACTGGGACCGTCTGTCTGTGAGCAGCATTTTCTACTTTTCTCCTCACCTGCAGCATGTAGCTGTGATAATCCTTAATGCGTTGCTGCCAGAACTTCTGCAAAGAGAGCACGCTCCCAATGCCAACTTCGTGGAACACCTGTTCCATGACATCTGGGAAAGGTGTCTGCCCAAGTCGAGCTTCTCGGTCCACTGTGAAGCGCAGCAGCTTGGTGAACTTCAAGCAGTACTCATGAGCAATGTCCGTCAGGGTCTCCAGGACGCTCTCATTTGCGCACTCGAACCCTGCATGGGCCAGGATGGTGGCCATGGACTGGTAGAGAAGCTGCCGGCAGGAGGTCCAACTGAGCTCAGTGACTGGCTCCCCTTTCCCTCTAAAAGCAGAAAGGACAACATGAGCAGGCCTTCGCCCACCTCAGGAAAATGGGGAAGAGGAAAAAACTATTGACTGTTAAAGGGGCTGGGTCGTTAATTTATCAGAGGTTTCCCACAAAGGAAAAGTAATTGGGTTTGGGTCCTTTGGGGCCCAGAAGATTTATGGCTGCTTATTTTTTTCCTTACAAATATCAGGAACATTGAGTCTCATCTTTCTTTTTTATGCTGGAAGACTCCTTGGGTGACTCAAATGGGGACAGTGAGCTTTCTCAGCCCTTAATTAAACGAAGAACTTTTCTCCCAGAGGTCTGAATTCAACAGGTGTTTAACATACAAAAAAAAGGAGTTTCAACCAACCTGAATGCAAATCTTTTCCCCTCTCAGTTATTTGGGTTTCACTTCCTGATTATCTCAAATATCATAGACCTACTAGCTCTCCAGTCATCCACAGAGGCTTCCAAGACAGACAAACAGGGGTGCTGGGGGGTACGGCAGCACCCACTGGCTTGAAGTTATTTCCATCATATACAGGGTTTACAGTTTTGTTCAATGGCTTTCAGCACCCTCCCCCCAAAAAAATAGTTCCAGCCCCCCTGCAGACAAGATGTGAATTTGTAAGGTGAAAAAACAAGTGGAACACAAACACTTCGTTAAATCATAAAGCGTACATAAAAAGGTGCAAGCCCATTTCTTCCATCTTTTGCAGATGAACTTTAAGCAATGCACTTGGTGCTATAGAAGAAGCAGGAGGAGAGACAGTACAATTTGCAGTGTAACACAAAGCATGCTGGGAGATACAGAGGAAGGCTCTGTCTTAGAGCAGGAGTTTGCAGCCTGGAAGCACGACCACCTTGCCCTTCCCCACATTACTAAATGGGAGAGGGAATCCTGGCTACATCCCAGATAAATGGGAAGCAGAGGGTAGGACACTATGGAAGAGCTGAGAACCATTGGTTTATAACACTTATATTCTCGTAAAGAGTGGGTGACAATTTTTTACTGAGGAGGGTTAGCATTTGAGAGTTTCACAGAGGAAAGAAAAGCTAGAAGGAATTTGAAAGACAAAAGAGCAAGCGTCTGGTCCAACAGACTTTAAAATTCATAGTTTCTGTTCATCTGGCATGGTGTTTGCTTGCTTTTTAATACTTCGCTCAGCTCCACTGGTTAAACAAGACCAGGCAATTTCACGTTCAGTTGATGATCACTTTCCTTTTCTGATCTCCTTATACACTCAACTTCTAATTCCTCCCCTCCTCTACAAATACTCCCACTACCCAATGTTTCCAATAGCTCGCCCTGGTTGATACCTTACAGATATCACCTGCTAACTGCTTAGTGGATTATGTTAAAAAGAGAGGTTGGTCTCACTACAATCCCTACACCACACAGCAAACCATCACAACTGGCATCTTTCAGTCTCAAAAAAAATGCATGGTCCACAGAACTTCAATCTCCCTCTGATCCTTTAAAAAGGGCCCCTGCAAAACAGGGCTGAGCCATAACAGCCAAGGGTATGTGTGTGTCAGGGAGTGAGAGGGAAACTTGCACTGTTGCTATCAGTACCAAAACCCATCTATGTCTACCTAGAGGGCTTCATTTGCCAGGCTCTCAACTCAACATCTTTCACTAGTACAAAATTCATTTAAATAAAAAAAAGTTAAAGAAAACAATTTAATAGTATAGGAAAAGCTTCGGATCGAGATATTATCTGGGAGACTAAGAATGGCTGTGTGGACCCCAGGTCATCAACTTCTCCCAATTATTAATCTCTAGGAAGTGACTGATCTCAATTTTATGTAATTGTGTCATTTGCCTCAGAATGGAGAAAGCAGGTGCACTAATACACAAAAGCCACTTCTTAAAGCTTCTAATGCTTTCCAAGAAGTATCCCCTCCAACTAGCAATCAAAATGAGCCAAACCAAACCTGACACTTCAGCACTGTCACATAGCTGTGAATAAACAAAAGAGTCTTTACCCCTAAGATTTACTCACCATGGGTTGGAAATTCCAGACTTGCAAAGATGCACAGCTGACAAGTGGGTGATTTGGATATTTAGAATGTGATCATCTCTGCAGAAGAGGATCTAGACTATTTTCAAATTTACCACAAATACTACGAAGTCCTGGCCCATTTGACAGAACTAGATCCTCACATCACAGATCTACATACATCTCTACATTTTTGTGGACCACAACTGTGGGAGACAATATGGAGGACAAACCATCTACCCAAGCCAAGAATTTATAAACTGAAATGCTGGTCTTTCCATCCTTGTCAATGGATCTGTAATGTACGAATATCACTTCAGAGCAGACTGACAAAACTGCCAACTCAGGTCAAAGTTAGCCTTCAGAGATAAAGAGGTTGCTGGCCTCAGAAAATGGCACATTTTCTGTGGCAGTCTCTTAACATGACAACATGCCATTTATCAGATGCCCCCATCTGAAGCAATCAGAAACAGTCTTATGTCCCAGCCCCTCTCCAGCAAGGCCATTTCCTTTAACGGAAGGGAAATCTTGCGGACCATTTCCTGTTTAACTAGCATGTTAAAGTGAAGGTAATTGAGCCAATTTAATATGTGGAGCAACAACTAAGGTTCACTCAAGTAAATAACAGAATGAAGTGACAGGCTTTCAAAGGTGAGCAGTGAGCAGCAGACCTAAGGAAAAAAAAGATTGCTTTCTCATTTTATGAAACTTTACACTCCTGACCTGATTTCTACCAAATGAGGTGCAAAAATTCCCATCACTTGAGAACCATTTCTCTCCCCCACCCGTACAAAAGAGTAAATGATGATGCTGGAAAAGCAAGGTTAAGTTAGCTACAAAGCATGCTGGAGAAGATGGTGAACAATGATTACAATAAGGAGATCTTTGCTCTGGGACAGGGGACTCTTTTCCCTTTCTGAATACACCTCTTTTTAAGGTATCTCCATTGTCTTTCATCTGCCTATGCCTGGTTGTCCAGGGATAGCCAGCAACTGGTATAATTAGTGTTGATTTCACCATTGAAAAACAGACTAGTTCCAGGTGGATGATACCTGGAACCTGGTTGGGATTTGGAGATAACCTGCAGTAGTAGTCCAGGGAAAGAGGGCTGATAGTGGAAACTGGGGGATGCAGAGCCTATCAGAAATGCTGATCCCCAGCATAATCTCCCCATGCAAGTTGCCACCCATTGAAAAAAAATCAATTCCTAACCACAAGTGGGAACTTCCCGCCTGCTGCCATTCCCCAACCCCGTTGAGGGGTCTGGAGCCTGGTCGTGAACCAGAAGGGCATGTCCATAAACAGTCAGGGAGACAACTAACAGAGTCAAAGAGAACAGCACTGAGGGATAGCTAGAAAACCAGCCACTGACAGGTGAGAAAAAATATTTGAAATGCATTGGGGGTAGCGGGAGAGGGTGAAGGAGTAGGTTGTGTCTCTTTTGAAGATTGTTCCATGGCAGTTGGAGGCAGACAGAGAGAAAAACTAGCAGTCATGTTATAGTAGAAGTCTCCAGCTCAGGCAGATAATTAAAAGTCCACTGTACAATAAACTTTCAATGCTGAGAACTTAAGCCTCTGTTTTCAGTTTCTACACCAATAAAAACCTGCTATTCCTTCTTTTTGTAAGTATATACACACTTCTTATCCTCTGGAATGATAGTTATTACAGTTCATAAAGGAACTGGAATAGTTCAGTCATCCAATTAGTCTGATACTGTGACTCTGGCGGTGGAACACAATGGATGCTTCAAAGGAAAACATAAAAGCCAACTAAATCATACTTTATCATTAGGAGGAAATGTCTTCCCTATATCTGTTTATGATCATCTTACATACTGAAGAAGAATGAGGGCTGACAAACCTTGCGCTTTTATTCTAGCTAATATAACTGCAGGTGCTATCCTTATTCACATAAAATGTTTACACAATACAGAGATTTTTTTCTGTTCTGTACTAAAACAGAATAAAAGCACACACTACATGGACCTGCAAGTTTTTTTCCTGTAAGAGTTTAAGACAGTTTAATTTGTGAGGCACACAATTAAACCATATTTTGCATTAAACTCCAAATTCATAGCAGCCTGTTAAAAACTCCCTTTGTAACATACAGAACACATCACTCCCAGGTTGCCCGACACTAATTTTTCACAATTCGTCCTTAAGCTTCACCAGATGGCTCACTGTTATAAATACTGTTGCCCTAGACCATCCTCAATTATAGCAATAGACAAGAAAAAGACTTTGATCAAGGTGTCTGTATGTTCAAACCCTGTTAGTCATGTTTTTATCAATAACTGTATTAATAACTCATTCCCTGTACGCATGAAAGGGATTTACATTTGTCTAAACCAAAGTGAAATCTGATCACAGATATTTTGAATCTGTACAATGATAGCTCAACTAAAAACAAAAGCTTAACACATCCATTACAGTGAGTTAACTATGCAAACTGCATGCAAAGTTAAACATGATCTATGGCCTGGTCTACACTTACCTTTGCGATTCAGCGGCAGTCGGCAGGAGATACGCAAGTGACGTGAATCACCTGTGTATCTCCCGTCTCCTCTGTGCGGTGTCCATACTGCGCTGCATTGAAGGGAACAGCGGTCCTCCACTTACCGGGGTGGATTTCCTGCGTCACTTCCTGGATTGACTGAGTTGTCTATACAGATCGCTCAGTCGATCCAGGGCAATCGATGTGACGGCAGCGAATTTGCCGCCATCAGTGTAGACCCAGCCCAAGTAAGTTTCACTTGGCTTCTCATCTTAGGTACCTAAGCCATACACAGGAGCTCTGAGAAAGGAAGTCAACAGGGCAAATGTATTCATTGCATCTAATGGTTAAACTACATGACTAGGAGTCATGATCTAGGTTCTATGATATAGTTGGGAACATGAATTTTTGAGTGACCTTGGATAAGCTACTTCATCCATATGCCTCTGTTCCACATTTGTAAAACAGAGATGATGCCTCTTTTGCAAGAATACTGCAAGATTTGATTCAATGATATTTATAAATCATTCGGAGATTCTAAGGTATAAGGAACAATACTGAAGTACAACTTACTACTACTACTATTTTAACTTGGTGATATAAACAGCTAAACTGTTTTCTAATGTAGTTGGCTTTCCCGATCATATCTTTATACATATGACCTTTTCTTCTTTACTAGATGACGTTGTTCTTTCAAAGTGATTATTGAACCAAAGCCCCAGCATGGTGTTAGGGGGGCACTGCATTACTCCGCTGGGACTTTTCAGTTCACTAGAAATGTTTTTAAAAAATTATTTCGTGTTGAACCAAAAACCATTTTTTTTAAATTTTCAAAAAAAAATCAAGATGACAAAAAATTTCAGCTAGGGTCACGCAAAATGTTTGGTGTCAACAAAATCAAAATACTTTGTTTCAACTGAGACCATTTTAAACATTTGACTTAATTTGAATTGTTCCAAATCAAAAACCAAAATATCCTTTGAAAGCTGTCAAAACAAATGTTTTGTTTATGTTTTTCTCATGTGTGTGTGTGTGTTTTGTTTATTTTTTTAAAGCAAACAATCTGGCAAAACTGATACAAATTTGCAAAACATTTTGGTGTTGCCAAATCTGCATTTTTCACTGAAAAGAGTTTTGGCCGAAAAATTTCACCCAGCTCTACTTTCAAGTGAGATGAAAAGCAGAATTCTTAGCCACTTGTGATAATTAAATATCCCACAGCAGTTTCACAAGTGTAGGAAGGATGCATTTACAAGAGTAGGAAGGCTGTTAACCCTATGGTCTTATCACATTGTATTGACCTCAATTCCCCCTATTTCAAAAGAAGTTATTCTCCTCTCCTACAACATGTCTGTAGTGGCTACCTTATTCCATCTAAGAGCAGACTGTATTATACTGGTGACATAGTGATCTCTGTAAATAAAACTATACAGTCTGCAAAGCACCTTGGGACGGTATAGAAAGAAAATAACTTGCTCTTGTTAATTTAGTGCTGGAAAAATCAAGATTGCTGTTTGAAGACCTCAGAGACTAAACACCTATTATTTACCCAAAGAATAGGTGCAGCAGAGGCAAAAGCAATGCAAGCTTCCTACAAACCTTCCCACTAGCCCTCTCTTGGAAAAGCCAGTTTAAGGGAAGAGAGGGATTAATAATAAGAATTTTACATATACGTTGGGGATGCATCA